>CM038224.1:53292200-53957423 GCA_021442155.1 Cymbidium sinense | reverse complement strand
AAAATGAAGAAGAACCTGTTTAATTTGGCTAAGAGTGTTTCCTTTTAAACTTAGATGATTCATCAGATGAAGAATTAGACTCACCCTTCAAGGAAAAATACATCAAGGTTAATTAAGGTGTGAAAAGTTCAACCAACTCTCAAGAATATTAGAAACAAAGAAAATAAAATCATAATTAACAATCTTAATGAATCTTCAATATAAGAGAATCCAAGTAGTGCATAATTAAAAACAAAAGTTAAAGTGGACTATATTGTTTTAGCCTAGTTAAAGAAAGTAACTTTTCTATTAAGTATTTATGAAGCTCTTATGTGCGATGCATTATAATCTAATTAAAGTTTTGCTTAAACTAAAAGTTACAAGAAACTTATCCTTCAGATGATCTTTATCTATCACTTTTTTGGATGGAGACTTGTTATTAAAAACTATCAATCATAACAAACTATTATATGTAACAATAGTAGCATATGGGGACACTCTTAATGGGATTCTAATAGATCCTAGGTCCTTAGTCAATGTTGTTATTGTGCAAACTTTGGATCTTCTATCTTTACTTATGAGAAAGTAATGTTTTGATTGACTCATGTTACATGGATTCAATGAAAAAGGCCCTAAGACCTTAAGATCTATCACATTACCATTATAATTCAAGGAATTCAAGATTAAAGCTTAAATTTCTGAGTAAATGCTAATACCTCTTAAAAGGTATTGTTGAAATGACCTTAATTGCTATGGGAAAAATTCATGACACCACATAGAATTTAAGAATTTCTTATTTGGATGATCAAATGCATCATTAAAGATTAAACATATTATCTTAGAAGATAAACATGTTATCCTATAATGAATTCAATCATTTAATAAAAGACTCCTAAGGCTAATGGGTCTTTAATGTACTAAAGAATTTTCCCCTGAACTACATGAGAAGTAGAGTAGTGTTTATTTTAAACTGGGTTCATGGTTCTCTATAAGGGCAAGCCATTATAGTTAATTAAATCTTAGGAATGTGGGACCACTTTTTATGAATACTCTCGATCAAAGAAATCTATTATTATTTCTATGGATTCCTAAGCTGGTTTTCAAAAGAATGATAATTTGGAATTTCAATTGGGAATGATCCAAATTAGAAAGGGTTATTTTTGGAAGACAAATGAGATTAAGTAGGAAATGTATATTAATATTGGGATGTTTAGTAAGCATTTCAACTATCCTAACATTAGGCTTTAAATTTTGGAATTTAATTTAGATTTTGAGTTGATATTTTCTTAGAAATCTAGGGCTTAGATTCTAGCAACACAAGATTATAGAAATGCTCAAGGTTGAAGACTTACTCTAAGGAGGATGCTTTAGATCCTAAGTCTATAAGTAATTTTAACACAAGTTAGATGTTCAACTTAATTTCACTTTTGGGAATTATTGGTCATTCCTCTCATTTGAGGGACTAAACCTATCCTTGACTCTTTTGGCCTTATAACCCACATGGAAAGGGAGCTAGCTAGCACCACCAAAGCGCATTTTAAATCCTTGGTTCCAAGTCTCATGTATACAAGATGGTTGGGTTGTTATATTTTAGGAAAGAATCTAAGAACCTAGACTAACTCCCTAATCCCTAGGAACATGTAGGTTATGATATACACTAACTAATGCACATTTTCTAGCTTTTAAATATTTTGACTCATAATTCATTTAAGGGCTTGGGTATGTATTTTATGCCTAAATGACATGTAATTAGAAGTGGTCATAGGCCAAATCAAGAAGATACTTCCCCAAAAAGGTGGTCATCCTCATAGGTTAGATTCCATGGGTGAAGTGCCCAATTCATAGAGTCAGAACAATATGCTAGCATTGTTTGCAAAAGCTAAATATTTTTAGTTAATTTTAGGTTATTCTTAGGGCTTTAGTTAATGTGAAGTTTTGAGTTTCTTTATTTTTTATTTAAGTTGTTTAGATTTAAGTTGGGTAGAAAATTTAATTTTTCTAAGAGCCTAATCATCTAGGCATCTATGACAAAAAACAAAACGCATAAAGAAACTTAAAAAAGCAAGTTAATTCTATTACACACCCAAAATAAATTAATCCAATTTAAATTAAAGAATTGGCCAATGCGGCCAGGTACTATTGTACACCCCAAAAGAAAGATAGAATGGGCAGTCGAGCTCTACCCTTATATAACCCAGCCTAGAACTACAGTTTAGATCTATGAGTCTTCTCTCTAAGATCATCTCCTTCTTCAGGGACCTCCATTGGGCTTCACATGGGACCTCGACCCTATCTGCTAGTAGGGTTTGCTCCTATTATTCCTAGACCCCATAGATTCCAACATAATTCTAAGCTCAAATTTACATTTCAAACTTAAAAATAAATTCTAAGCCATGCAAAATAGATGTTAGAAAAATATAAATAACACACAACAGTTATAATTTACAAACATACAAGCTTAGCATTAATTGCTTCCTAAGCCTACCTATCTTATTGGGCTATGCTAAGAGACAACTCCGCACCTGCAAGCAAACAACAATTTAATACTCTATTTTATAGCTATCCCTTTTAGCATAGCCACCCTGCAGAAGATAATGTTAATTCAAAAAATAACATCTTACCATCCAAAATAATGATAATCATTCCTAGCCATCCAGTCTAAAATACTACACCATAAAATAATAAAAAGGCATCACATCACATCACATCACAAAATATCATAAATTGACTTAACCTAAATCTAGGATCCATGACCTAATAATTAGTGTGTGAAGAAAAGAGGTTTGTGTGGTATGATGCTGCTAGTCTTTTTTAGTCCATGTTTTAATTTAAGTTTCCAATTTTTAATTTAATTTGATTTTTTAGGCTTTTTAAATTTCATAACTTTGCTTCATAGGTACATGCCATTATTATACTAGAGATTCGAGGTATCAAGACCTCCTTGAACCAAACCCTATGACTTCGTGTGTCCTGACTATATATCATATGTTGCTAATTATGAAAATTATTATTATTATTTTTTAACTTCTTTAAGTTTTAAAATTAGTGTAATTTACCATAGGTGGTTTCAATTTAAGTGATTAAATAATTTGCAATTTTGTTTTCATTTTAGGTGCATTTTATGTTAAGGTGAGATTAAGTTTTCAAGAATGAAGAATACAATAAGTTTCATTTTGGGTGGAACTCATTCTATTAAACATCCTACATTCTAATAGAATGAATTCTTCACCTTAGAGTGAGGATTCATTCCAAGGGTCTAACTAAGATTTTAAGTATCTTAATTAATCCTTTTTTTAATTTATTTAGATGATTTGATTTAAGTTAATCTATAAATTTAATTATTAATCTTTTGAAATTTTATTATTCTTTTAAATTATTTTAATTTAATTTATTATTCATTTCTTATGTTGTGTTTATATTCAATTCATATTTGTTTTCATGTAATGTGTGTTTATTTAAATTATGTTATTTAAGTTAATGTTCTTCATTTGTTTAATATTTTATTCATTAATTTTATTATTGTACTTTAGTTTAGGTTAAACGTTTATGTTTATATTTATTTATCCTTACATTTCATCTTTCAGCATTAAGTTTCATTAGGCATTAAATAATATTCATTTTATTTATTTCTTTTGTATATTTAATTTAGGATAATTGGATTTACTTATTACATTTGGTTGTATTATATTTATTTATTTATTCAATTCAAGTGAATTTCATTCATTTATCTTATCAATATTTATTTTCATTAACTTGAGAAAACTTAACATTCAATCTTAATTTGGATATCATTCAATTCATCCTATTTCAATTTTATAACCCATTTATATTATTTTGATCTCTCTTATTTATATTTGTTTATTTTATTAACCCTCTTAATGTTTGATAATAAACTTAGATTAAAATAGTTGATTTGAAGTTATGAATTCATATGTTATGGAATGGTTAATTTTTTTTAATTAACTTAAGAAAAAATGGTTATATTTAAGAAGATTATTTTTATCATTTGGTATAATATGATTACACTATCTATGATCTAAGAAGTCCAAAGAATGGTTATTTATATGTTCATTAAACTTACCCTAGGTCCTTTTAACTCTTATATCATTTAAGTTTTATTCAAACTTAATCTCATTAGGTTTGATTACATTTCCATTTATAGCCACTTTATTTCTTAATCTAAATGGCCTTAATGTTGATAGGTTATAAAGTTTAGAAGTTTATAAATTTTACATTTTAGTTTATTAGTAGGTTTACCATGATTTGATTGATTATTAACTTTGGAGTTTAACTAAATTCTATTTTATCAATTATTCTTAATTTGTAGATTATATTTAATTAAATTCTTTTACTTTATGATTAATTGGATATTTTATTTAAGTGTTCTGATGTTAATTATGATATTTTAATTTTATATTATAGATTTGTTATTATTATTATTATTATTATTTATTATTTCCTTTAAATTGACCAGATTTGGAAATTCAATAATTCCTAATCAATTGATTGGGTATGGTAATGGTGAGGTTCCTTTCAATTTGAATTTCCTAAAATTTCACTTTGATCATATGTGTAATTTAAGTTTAATTGAGGTTTTAATTATTTTATTAAAACTTAAATTAAGCTTGATTTAGAAAAAAATCACTTAAGAGTTTTATTTTCCTAGATTCCTCTATAGAAGATGTTTCTATTGATGGTTTATTTATACTTTTTGGAATCTTGTTTGATTTACTATAATTTTTCTAAGTTCAAATTGATTATTTGAATTCATTAATTCAATTAATTACTAAATTAGGTCATTTTGTGTTTTATTAAGTTTTAGTGGGTTTAATAGTTTATTTATGTTTGTTAGGGTTTGTTATGCTATTATAGATTATTTTAATGCTTTTCCTAATTAATTTAATTAATTTTTAGTTTATTTTTATTAAAATTAGGATTTAGGATTGAAAATTTCATATATTTACATTTATTCTTTGATAAATTATGAAAAATTTATTTAGTGTATATCTTAATCACCAATTTTGATTCCCCAAAGTTTCAAATTATTTTGATCAATGATTTAAGATTAATTTAAGTTTGATTATTTTCATTCAAACCCAAATTAATGGAAAAATACCCCACAAAATTTGGGGCTTTTGGTTTTAATGGATTTCTCTTATTGAGATGAATCTATTGAGCCCTTGTTTGCATTTTTGGCTTAATATTTAATTTATTATGATTTTTTAAATTTTAAACTATTTTTTTGTTATTTTTGAATTAAAAAATGCTAATTTTTTCTTTAACTACATCCGATCAACATGGATCTTAAGTGGCACTACTTTACACACAACATTGTGGCATTCATCCATGTGGGGTCCATGTGAATCTCATGTCAAAATGACAACAAATGCGATTTTGGTTTAGGCCATCGATCTTTGATCGGATAGCTCAGATCATTCCATAGATTTTTTATAGGGATTAAATCATTTGGTCCAGCTAAATCTATGTCGTCTGTTCCTAATAAAGTGAATGAATGATGGAGATTCCATCTCATTCGGATGAAGCCTTCCATTGAATTAAGGTGATTTTCATCGATCCAACCATTGAAATCACTTTATTTCACTTCCAAAATAATCAATGAACTAAAACAAAGGGTTTTATATAGTTTGATCTCCACTGAGATCAAATTCACTTTGAAAATGACCAAAATCAGAAGCTTAAAGGGTGGCTTTAATGGAATACTGTGATTCCAATGTTCTCAAGTGGCGAAGCTAACTCGAATAACTTGAGAATGGTGTGATGAAGCTTTGGGAAGAAGCAATTGGGTTGCCTCCTCGTGGATCAACCTCTGGACCAACTCACAGATGGATTTCAGTGAGCTTGGTTATTCTCTAGCTTCCCAATGGTGAGGGGGGTATAGGTGCTCTTCATTTCACTCAAGGAAAGTTATAGAATGCTAATTTTTTCCTGAGGGCTACTCTCTTTTGACTTGCCATTAAATGCTGAGAGCCTCTTGTAGTTTTCTTCTTTCTCTTGGTCAGCAAGGATGGTTTCTATCCTTGGAGGCTAGCTCTAAGGATGATTAGTGGCTTAACACTTATCTAGAGGTGCAAATATAGATAAATAAAGAAGATGAGGGATTGGGGGAGTTGGATTTGGCTTCATCCTCTCCTTGCTTGCCATGGCATATTCTATCATTTTGGATTTTAGTGCACCTTAATTATGTTGCTTAAACTTGCTGTCAATCCCTCTTAACCCATCTTAGGATATGTTTGGATGTGTTTGGGTGGATTTGAGTGGGTTTGGTTCAAGCTTGGGTTCAATTATGATATTTAGGGAATTATTATGTAAGTTAACCTAGCTTAGTCCATTTGGTAGATTAGCATTAGATTAATGTTTCAATTACATCAATTTAACCCTTTATGCGTTTTATAATTGGATTTCATAGAATTTACAATTATTCATGGGTTTGTTCCATATTTAACCCATTATGGTTTAAGTGGGTTGGATTTATTGAGTCAAATGATGTGTTTGGCTCAATTACAATGCATTTTCTTTTTAATTATGATAATCAAAGAAATTTGGGATGAATTAGATTAATCAATTCCATTTACATGGGGTTTAGAACTCAATTTGGCCAATTTAGACTTAATGGGTTAGGTTTGAGTTCATTTGGGTTAAATGACCAAATTGGTCAAATTGGGCTTAATGATGAGTTGATTTGTTTTTAATAGTCATTCTTAAATGATTTTAGATAAAAAATTTGGGTTGATTTTAGTTTGATTTGAATTTGCATCCATTAGGGTCCATTTAGGTCAAATGACCTATTTAGCCTAATTAAGGCTTATTAGTTTTATATTATTATAAATTCATATTTAAACATGAATATATTATCATTTTGATCTTTTAAAATGATTTTATTTGGTCAAATTTTGGTGGGTTGACCTTTAACTTAGTGGGACCCACATAAAGTCAAGCCTATGTTAAAAGGGTTGACCAATTTTAATCTTGATTTGGGATTCATCCTGTTAATTTGATTTCATGGTTTTATTTGATTTTTATTTGCATTTGTTCTAGTTTGGTTTGAGTTTCCTTAAGTTTAAATGGCTTTAAATTTAAATAAGATAATTAGACTAATTACCCTATTCACTTTGATTTAAATTCAAGTATATTTAGGTTTCAATTCCTTTAGATTTGGATTTGTATTTCACTTAGGTCTATTCAATTCTGTTGTGTTAGATTGGATCCTAGAAAGGCACATTAGGCTACTAAGTGAAGTTTCTTAAGTATCTAATAATGAAAAATAAGAATTTCATGAAGAGAATTTGCAAACTATGTTAGGGGAAGGTATTCCTTCCATCAATGATGAATTTAGTGAAGTTAATTTGGAAACTAATGAAGATCCTCATCTTATATTCATCAGTAAATCAATATTTATCAAAATAGAATCATAAATTATTTAGAATTTGAGAGTTTATAAGGATTGTTTGGCACGGAATTATTTTTAAAATGACAGTCTATTATTAAAAATAATATCCCATAAATTATTCAAGATCCAAATGTAACTCTAGTAAAGCAAGCACCACAAAGGATGATACTTGATATTGAAAAAATATGTGATCAAGAAACAAAAAATTTAATTGAAGTTGGTTTCATCTGAGAAGAACAATACCCTATTTGGATCATTATTGTTGTCCTAGTTCATAAAAAAATAGGAAAATTTGAGTTTATGTTGATTATCGAGATTTAAATAATGCTTGTCCTAAGGGTAAGTTTCCTCTACAAACTTTTGAAATTATGATTGATGTGGCTACCTCAAATATTATATTCTCTTTCATTGATTGTTTTCCAAACTACAATCAAATAAAATTGGCTCTAAAGTTGAATGTCATATAGTTTTTTGAACTCTTATTGGTGTTCATTGTTATAAAGTCATGCAATTTGGGTTGAAAAATGTTAGTGTCACTTATCAATGCACCATGACTCAAATCTTTGGTGAATTATTACACCATAAAGTGAAATGTTATATTGATGACATTATGGTAAGAAGTCAGAGACTCAAAGATCACATGAATAACCTTCAAACTATCCTTTAAAGTGTATGATGCCATGTGTTAATAATGAACCCATTAAAATGTACCTTTGGAGTTCTTTTTGGCAAAATTTTAAGATTTGTCATGTGACAGATGGATCTTATAAAAATAAAAGTAACTTTAGATATAGAATTGCCAAAAAGTAATATCCAATTAAAGTTGTTACAAAAAGTTAAGCTTTCTAAGAGGATTTATTTCAACTTACCTAAAAGATGATGACCATGTGTTGGATTAACTAAATGGATGTCAATTCCAACTAGGATGAATCTTGTCGAGACTCTTTTGATAACATTAAAAAATGGCTGCTAAACTTTTAGTGTGTGGATTTTATTTGGAATATCATGTAAATCTCTGGGGTTCTTATTTAGGTAATCAAATATGTCATTAAGAGATAAATATAATATATTTAAAGATAAACATGTTACCCTATATTAAATTCGATTACTTAGGGCCCGTTTGGGACACCTGTAGCCATTTTAGAAGCAGCTGCAAGAGAACTTGGTGATAGGAAGTTACTGTTGCTAAAACTATTATTTATTTGGAAAACTCAATTAAGAATCTGCTGCGCTGTAGCTATTTGTTTAGAAAAGACTAAAATATCCTTATGTGCTGAATGTTATGAAACAGAGTGAAGAAAAATATCGATCATCTAAACACTGAAACATAGACATTAAAATGTAGAAAAATAGCTCAAGAAATCCATTCTTCATATTAAAAATGTGGGACTCCATCCAAGGCTATCAAAACTTTGATATTCATATGCAATAAATTTGATGTCCTAATGTATAAAAAAACTATCCACATTATCCACATTATCAAGTTCAACATAGCTGTTCAAACCATCTCAAACACAAAAGTTAAAATGAAACCCCAAGTAAAAAGAATAGCCAACACCTAAAAAACCAAGAAGTAGTAGTCCATTATATTGCCAAAAGCACTATCAAGTTTAACCATAAGAACAACTAAAGTACATGAAAGCTCCCAAATCAAGAAATAATATGTAAAAGCAAAATAAAAATGATAGCCAGTTGAGTCCCATTTGGATTGGATTTCATCATTGCCCAAAAAATACATGCAAAAGAGAAACAATAATAAGCATTCAAACCTTTCACATAAACAATACAATGAAGATAACTCATTCCAATTATAAACTAAAGTTAGCCTAGATAGCTTAAATTAACAAAAACAAAAAAAATATGCATAACATATAAAGAGGCTTACTAGGAGTTGATCACTCCAACCCTAAACATTAACCAATGCATTTGTAATTTTCTCGCATTAGAGTTTCATCTCCTCAGCTTCTTCTCCATCATGAGGCTCTGATTCTATATTTTCATGATTAATTTCTAACATTGATTGTCCAATTCAAAACTCATATGCTTTCAGTGGGACATAAGACTAATCTTCATCTACAACATTAGATTCAACATCATCTCATAAATGATGTTGTTAGATGAAATTATGTAGAGCCATTGCAGCTCTGATAAATGAGTGTTGGAATCTCTATATTATTTTATTAGATCTACAATAAATATAGAGATTCTAACACTCATATATATATTGGACACTCTATATTTTAACTTATTTTTTAAAAGAATATATGGGCATATCTCGTAGTATGACCCACTTTTTCTTCCAAACACCAAATGCCCATTTAATGACACTAGTGATAAGTGTCACTTATTAAACATCTCATTCTTTCCATGAATCACATTCGCTCCTCTCAAATTTTGGTATATCATATTTTGTATTAGGATATGGCTTAAGGAACCCATGTTGCATTGGGTACTCGACATCAATAAGGTAGTATTTTTCTATTTCAGATAATAACAATATTGATTGTGACATATTCTCATTTATCAATAAAGAAGTGGAATTACAAATAACTTGAAGGAGTCATTGGGAACTTATATTGCGCATGGTATGTTATAAATTTAAATATCGACTATGTGCACTTCCTTCCCATCCGCCATAACGATTGTGAAGCACATGTTAAAATCACATGCTGCCATTATATTCTGAGTGGGAGACCCACAATGACCAATGTATGCAATCTTTTCATTATTTGGGACATGAGCATCAATGCGTGTCCCATCTATGGCTCCAACACAATCTTGTGTCAAGTTACAATCTCATATTTTAATTTACATAAACATAATACTAGAAAATATAACTTAGAAAATTACCTTAAAGTATGGTATATACAGACAATGATGACATATCTCTCTTACTGTATTTTCAAAGGTTGAATCTACTGGCTTCACAATGTTAGTAGATAAACTTAGAAGTGCTTCAATGCCAACTGAGAAATATCTACTTATTATTTTAGATGAGTGTTGGAATCTCTCACTAATAGCTCTAATAGATTCATCGTGTGATAAAATATAGTGTTAAGGCCAACACTTCTTTTGTTGTTGCCTTAGAAGATCCGTGAAGCCCATGAAAGCTTTCTAATTCAAATAAAATATAAAAAAAATAGACTATGACATACGGAACTTGTTATGAAATGTGTCATGATGGTTGTTGAGTAGTTCAATAATCCACATTTCACTAATTAAAGCGGATGTCATGCAAGGTGTCTTGTTAATATAATTTTCATAGCACTCATTAATTAAACATATAGTTGTGACAAAAGATCTCACACATTTCTCTCTTTCAATATTATCCATAACTATAAATATTTAGAAAGTCATCATAGTTAAATGCACAGATTGTGTATATAGACATGCTCCTTTTGCACAAACAAGTACATGAGAATTGGTAAATCAAACAACCATCTACGTATTAAAAGCATTTTCAAAGCACATGTGCTCAATAACAAGTGTAAGCTAGAATAAATGAATAAATATTATAAGTAGAAATGAGTACTCATAATCCCAAAGAGAAATATTAGTACTCATTTTACATACTAGAATAACTTTGAAGTATGTGTAGGAACAAAATCTCAATTTTTTGATTTCAAATAATAGAGAAATTCCAAAAAAAAAAAAATAGTTGCATAATCCCATTGAATAATATCAAAGTCCTCAATAATTTAGATTGAAGCACAATGTAGTAATCGTATTTTCAAGCTCAAGGAGGATTTTATTCTAAAGCTTATCATAAGCCATGATAATCAACTAACCAAAAAATCCAAAAAATTAGTTAAAGGAGGCCATGGAAAACATTGCAAGTGAAGTAATTAATTTTGAGGATCTTGAAGAACACCAACAACATTTGTATTATGTAAGCAACGTCAAGAAAAATTTAAGCATCCCAACGTACCGAGATATAAATGTAGGCATTTGAACAACAAATTTATATGATTCGACCATACTTCTCGCAACCTTGGCGTTCTTGTAACCAAACATGAAGCCCTTAATCTATTTCATAGGATTTTTTATCAGTAAATACTAACATAAGTTTCCACACTATCAAACAAAGTCCAACCCTCTCAATAACATAAGAATGCAACAAGTTCATCAATGTACATGTAACAGCCTCATTCTAAATTTGTTTGAGAAAAAAAATACTGTTATCATTTGCAAGCAACAAGAAATCCATCCAACCAACAAATAAGCAACATTTGAAATGAGAATGGACTTCCCATAATATGAAAATTGGAACTCCTAAATACACAATGTTTTAATAAAACCAAAGAAAAACATTAACCAGATCCAAAGGGCTTAAGATGAAGAATGTTATAATCATCGTAAACCAATAAAGAAGATATCAAAGTATGCAGAGTTCTCAAATTCAGAGTTCATAGCTCAGCCCATAAAAAAATCCAAAACTAGAAATGAAATAGGGACTCCATCCCTAAACTTTAGAAAAATGTCAACTAGATCCAAATGAGAGAAATAATAAGCATGTTGTATTCACTACAAACCCGCAAAGAATGCATATCCCCCAAATCCATCAAAAAATAGCTCAGTCTGATAATAGCTAATTGAAATTGTAAACAAAATAGGTAGTGCTCACTTGATAACTTTTGTAATAGAGGGGAAAAAAGAGAAGAAACATATTGTTCACTAGGAACCAAAAATGTAAGGTGAAACTGACGAAACAATGACATAAAACACACCATAGAAGTGAAACCATGTAGAAAAAAAGGAAGTCACAGATCATAGGTGATAGCATAAAGAAGTGAGAATGAAGGGTAGAACACACCTACATGAGGGATGAAAAACAGCGTAAGAGAAGCTGGCGGTGATTGAAAAAAGGTCACGGTTTAAGCGAGGGCAATCCCATAGGATAAAAAAAGCAACGTGGTTAAAGGCCCATGATTAGAATACAAGGTTTTCGAGCTAGAAGTGGAGCCAAAAGTGGCACTATCACCCTAAACAAATGACATCATGTCACATTTAGCGATGCAACAGACCCATGATACGACCCCAAGCGGCAAAGGACTACTAAAGCTGATGGATCTTCATTGTACGAAAGATCTTTCACTTGAACTTCATGGAAAAGTAAAACATGGTTTATTTTAGTGCAAGGTTCATAGTTCCTTATAAGGGCAACCCTCTATAGTTAATTACATCTTAGAAGAAAGGAAATTCATCTTAGGAATACTCTATTCAAAGCGACCTTTATCTTTATGAATTTCAAAGCTTGTCTCAAAAAGATAGTTAATTTAGAAATTCAAAATGGAATGCTTCAAGGAGGAAGAGTTATTTTTGAAAGTCAATTAGGAATAAGTAAGAAATACTTTTAGATACTGGAAAGCTTAGTAAGCATTTCAATTATCCTATTATTGGGATTTGCATTTTGAAAATTGAAGTTATTGAGATTATGAGTTGACATTTAATTAGAAATCCTAGACTTAGATTTTGACAACATAAGACCATAAAAATGCCAGTTGAAGACTTATTGTAATAGGATGCTTCAAAACCTAGCGCTTGAAGTAATTTTAACATAAGTTAGTTGTTCAACCTAGTATAATTTTATGAATTTAGGAATTATCGATTCTTCTTTTCACTTGAGAAAATAAACCTATCTCTGACTCTTTTGAACTTATTTCTAGCTGGAAGGGGTTGCCAACTAACACAATTTAAGCAATTTTAAAACCATGATTTTAGCTTTATGTTATGCAAGATGATCGAGCTATTGTATTTAGAGAAAGAAAGCTAAGAGCCTAAACTCAATCCCTAACCTTAAGATAATGATTAGTATGTTATGCATCTAACTAATACAATAATTTATAATTTTTATATATTTTGACTCATAATTTTATTTAAAGGCTTTAGTTATGCAAATCATGCTTAAAATAAGATGCAATTTGGAAAAAGTTATAGGAAAAATCATTATAAGAGGACATACTTCCTTAAGAAGGGTGGTCATCCTCATAGGTCAGATGACCCATATCTGCAATGGGTGAAGTGCCTAATTCAAGAATTACAAAGAATATGCTCACATGGTTCATAATGTCTAATTATTTCTAGTTACTTTTATTTGTTTATGCCAAGGGATTTATTTATGGTGAGGTTATGAGTTTCAATTTTTTATTTTAGTTTGATTAGTTTAAAGGGATCAAAAATTTAGTTTTCTTAAGAGCCTAACATTTCTAGGCTTTTCACAGAACATATAATAATCATCTAAAGAAACTTATGAAAAAAATACAGTTTTATTATGCAACCCAAACTAAATCAAGCCAAAATTAATTAAATAAAATAGATCGATGTGGCCGAGTATAGTTAAAGACCTTGAAAAAGAAAATATGGGCAGCTGAGCTATGCCCTTATATAGCCTAGCCTAGAATGCAATCTATGGGGTCTTCATTTAAATCGTCACCTTCTTTAAAGGTCTCCTTAGGCTCCATAGGGGATTGCCAAATATGTATAGTTACCTTTTTCTATCTTAAACCTTATAAACCCTAACCTAATTCTAAGCTCAAATTACATTCTAAAATTCTAAAATAAAATCCTAAATCCTACAAAATAGACTTCATAAAAATATATATCACACTAGCAATTATAATGCAAACATATGAGCTTAACACTAATGACTACCAAACCCACCTGTCTTATTGTGCTATGCTTAGGGACTTAAGTACCTGCAAGAAAATATCATTTATTATATTTTCTGACAGTGGTCCCTTTAAGTATAACCCCCTATAAAAATAATATTTGCCTAAAGTGAATGCCTTAACTTCAATATTAGTGAGCAAATAATTATAGCCATCTAGTATAGAATAGTACACCATAAAATAAGAAAAACCAACACAGATCATCAACCCAACCTAAGTCTATGAGGTTTGTGTGGTATGACTACACTAAGCCTTTTTAAGTTTATGTTTTGATTTGAGTTCTAGATTTATTGATTTATTGTTGGGTGGTTTCACTTTAAATGGTTTAGCTGATTTCTAATTTTATTTTCAATTTTGGTCCATCTTTATGTTAACATTGAATTTAGGTTTTAAGGAATGGAAAGGACATGGCAAGGTAAAACATACTTAACACCTTAATCCAAATAAAGTAATATCATCACCAAGAAGGCAAATATTCACTTTAGAAATCTAGCCTAAAGATCTATATATTTCATTTAATCTTTCTTTTTTACTTAGGCTTTAATTTGATTAATGTTTATTAGATTTATTTATAATTTTAATTTGGTTGCTAATGTATAATCTTAGGACATTTCCATTTGAATTTATTGATTTTATTAAGGTTGATTTAAATGTAGTTATTAGTTTCTTTAATTTCATTAGGTTCATTTAAATTTAAGTTTCAATAATCTTTTACTTGAAATTTCATTCACATATTTATTAAATTATTTAAGTTTTATTTATTTTATATTGATTTATCAAATTGACTTGCTTAAATGATTTAGTTAAATTAAGTTTCATTTCATTAATTTAATAATTACTGAAGTCGAGTTAATAGTTATATTTTAATCCCATTAAGTCCATTTCAAGTTAAGATATAATTTGATTTCATCTAGCTTAATTTTTTAATTAACTCTATTAGCTTTTATCAACTTATGTGATTTATATGTGTTTGAATTAGGTTTATCATTATTTGAGAATAATGATTTTATGTTTAGATTTAAGTCCAATTGAATTAATATTTTAATTCATCTATTTTAGATTATTTAAGAGGTTGTTCAGTAATTTTAGGACTCACTAAATAATTAAACTTTCTTATAATACATGAGATTTTGTTTGGTTGGGCTTATAAAATATTTATCTAAATTAATTTTCTTGAATTTAATTATGTTCGATTGAGTTAGTTATAATTCAATTTGATTTTATTTGTTGAATAATTAATTGATTATTTATGTTTAATTTGATTGATTGATATCGTTAAGGTATTTTTTAATTTAACTTGTCATATTTAAGTGACTTGATCAAACTATTGTTTAATTGTTTCAGTTTATTTAAAGATTATTTAGGTTTCATACGATCAATTTAATTAGATGATTAATTCAGTTAGAGGTTTGATTTAAATACTTGATTTTTTTTTTATTTGTCATATTTACATAATTTGCTTAGTTTAAGTTAATCAAATTGTTGATTGATCCAACTAAAGCTTGATCACTTATTCTTGGAAAAGTGAACTTATATAATTGAGATTTTGATTAGTTTCATTCTAAGCTTGTTGATTTAATGACAAATCTAATTAAAATTTGATTATGTTCTTTTCCTTTTTTTATTTTGGTTAACCAATATAAGTGTTATTCTAATTAAGGGTTTATATAATTTTCAATTAAATTTAAGTAACCAATTTAAATAAGTTCAATGATTAATTAAAATATGTTTGATTAATTATTTAATTTAAATGATGAGATTAAAGATTTTTCAAAATTTTAGTTAAATTATCTCGGTTGCATAATTATCTTAGTTAAGATTTTATGAATAATTATTATGAAATGTTGTTGATTAAATTTTTTAATTTACTTAAAGCCTTATTGATTAGGTTACATTATCAATTTTATTATGGTTTGATCTATATTTATTTGAATTTATTTTAACTAAATTAGTTAACATGTGATGAATAATTAATTCAATCTTTATTAATTCAAATAATTGAAATTTAATTAATGATTGATTTTAATTTATCTTGTTTGTGTTAATTTATTCAAATTAGATTTAAATTAGCTAGTTATTTTAATGATTTAATTAATCATGATTGATTAACTTAATTTAATTGATGATAGTTTAAATTTAACATGGTTAATTTAGTTATATGATTAGTTTGAATAAAGAGTGTAATTAAATTAATTAGGATTTAACCCATTATTTAATTAACCATGAATTTGATGAATTAAATTAAGTTTTTGGTTTAACTTAAACTTAATTTAAGGATTATTGTTTATTTGATTTTTTTTTAATTTAAATTAGTTTACTTAAATTATTAATTTGATTAAAAGTTGATCTTAGCTGAGTGTTGATGAAATAATTAAGCTTAATTTGATTGGACAATTAATTCAATTAATGTAAAATTGATGATTAATTAAGCCTTTATTTTATTAAGTGATTTATTTGATTGAGTTTAATTAAGGAGCTTTCTTACTCATGATCAACAAAATCACCCTAACTAAGTGATCATTCATTAGCTTAATTAGATGCTTATCTTGATAATTAATTAATATAACCAAAACCTAATTGATGTTTAGTTACATTAATCATGATTGATACCTTGACTCAATTAAGATTGAGTAAATTGTTGATTAGTCTTTAGTTTAACTAATGATTGATTTTAACTACAATTCTTATTAATTATAAATGTAATTCATTGTTATGTTTTTAGATGATTTAAGTTGATTGGTTAGCTTTAATTGAAGACTAATTTGATCTGATTTTACATGACATGTTTTGATTATTGATTCAATTAATGATTGATGATTTAGGTTGATTCAATTGAGTTTGGACTCTAATAGATACATAATTTGAGTTTTGTGTGATCAATTTAGTTACATTCCAATTAATGATTGATTATTTTTATTAAATTTAATTTGGTGTAAATTGAAAATTAATTTATGTTTACTATATCTAATTTAGGTTCTAATCAATGCTAGTTTAAGTTTAAATTTATTAATAAATTTGACTTGAATTTGATTTATTATATATCTCATAGAATTTAACTCTAGTAAATTCAAATATATTTCTATTTTTTATACTTATTAAATTCTAAAAATATGATTTTAAAATTTTAAGAACCTCAAGGAGCTTAGAAAATTTCCCTAAGTCCTTTGATGTTATTTTATTTATTTATTTTAGCAAAATGAGGAAAATTTTATTTCCAGAAAGGGGTACAAGGTCCTTAAAGGGGATAAATATCTAAACTACCACTCAAAGAGCTACAAATAGCCTAAAGAGATAAATCCCCTACCTATTACATCAGAGCTAGAGAAAAAGGAAAAAAAATAAAAAGATAAGCACTAATTAAGAAATAAACAAAATCCCAAGTAGATCAGCAAAGTCTTCTATATCCTGAAACCTTCTAAGAAAAGCATGATCCACCTACACTCCAAAACCTTTCACAACCTAGGAAACTTAAGACAAAGATAAGCTTCTAGGAATAAGGATAAGCTAAATGCATAAAATGAGCAAAAGGATAAGAATCTAAGATAAGGCTGCTTAATCATAATCATCTCAAGGGGAAGCAAGATATGTGAGCATCCAAACTTCAAAAGAAGGGTTACTATCACATATGATGCTACCAGCCAAAAGGATAATAGGGGAAACATCCCATCCATCATTGCCAACTTACCTCAATTAAATCATCCAACCAACAACCAAAAGCTAACCAAGTTCTAGTATCTATCATCAAGATTGAATATGCAACTAACCAGCAAATACATTCAACCAAACCATAAAGCAAAGGTAAAACCAAACCACCAATAAGATCTCTTAACACCAGCAATCAGGATCATCATAAAAAATATGGAAACATCAACCATTTCACAACAACCAAACAAAAGGGAGAGATAAAAAAATAGCTACCATCAAAGCTACCCAAGGTAAAACCAGACCAAAACAAAAAAAAACCACAAACTTCTGTAGATCATCCAACCAATAGCAAAATAGCCAGTCAACAAGGCCATCCAGCCAACCATAGAAGCAAGAAGAACATAAATATAAAACGAGCCACCCAAAGTCCTTTGATGTTATTGAAAGTGATGTAAATTAGTTTTGTAAATCTTTGTAATTTCCATGATTATCTATTTTTATTTAATTTAAATTTTCCCAAGATTTGAAAATTTCAAAGTTTGTAATCTAAAGTCATTTTGATGTGAAATTTTTTTGGGAAGTAGATTTAATTTCCAATTTCATTTTCCTAAAGTTACATCCCAATTAGAAAAGTATTTTAGGTGTAACTAAGGTTTTAATATTCCAATAAATGTCAAATTAAATCTAAAATATTGAGAATTAATTAGGGCTTTTAATTTTCTAAGATTATTCTCTAGAAGAGGAATCTAGAGATGGTCTATTTAGATTATTAATTGATTTATTGTGATTTATTAAAGTTTGGCTAATTAAATGAATTAATTAATCTATTTAATCAGCTAATTAGGTGATTTTGGGGTTTAGTGAGTTTCAAAGGATTTTAATATTTTTCTAAGGTTCATTAGAGTTATTTATAATGGTGTGATATATTTTGATGATATTTCATATTTATCTTAATTTTTAATTTGTTATTTCATAAAATTAGATATTTGAATTTTGAAATTCAATAACTTTTAATCCATTCATCATTTAAACTTGAAATTTTTTTAATAGGTGTGTCTTAGTGTCAATTTTAATTTCTAAAAATTTAAGATTAAGTTAATGAATACTTTATGAATAATTGAAGAAAATTTATTTTTAATTAAACTTAAATTAATTCTAAAATACCCAACAAAATTGGGGATTTTGGGTTTATTAGATTCATCTTAAAAGATGAATCCAAAAGTACTTATTTATAATTTTCTTTAAGTTTTTTTTTGAGTATTTGAAGTTTCACATAGTTTTAAGTGCTTTTATTAAAAAAATCCCTATCTTTCTACTTAACCCATTCAACATTGATGAGGCTCTATTGCATGTGTATTAAGTAGCCATTGAACCAAGTGAATGTGACGATTTTGAGTGAGAAATGGGTTATATTCACACTATTAGATAAGATAGGATAATCTAGATTAAATCCCAATTATTAAAAAGATTTAAAACACATCTAATTCTGACCATCTATCAAAATCAAGTAGGATAGGTGGCCAGTTATTCTTCTCCCCCAAGGTCGGCAACAGAATGAAAATAAGGATGAGATTCCCAAATTCCCATCCGAGTTGTTCATTGATCTCATCAGAAATGTGGATTTTTTTGCATTAAAATTATTTGCATTTGAAGGTAGAGAATGAATCTAAGGTAATTTTTTTAAATCATGCAAATCTTTTCACAAAATATCAACAACTAAAACTTGACTATGAGATTTATAAATTACCTCACTCAAGCTTTGTTGAGTGGATTTTTCAATTCAAAATTGATCCTTGGACCAAGATGAAGCTTTGAATTTGTACCCTTGCCTCCCATCAAAGTTCTTTAACCACCAAGTGCAACCTTGGTTAGTCTTTTTTGGAGTTGAGGAGATATTTTTAGGCTAGAAAAAGAGAGCAAGAACTCTATTTTCTTCCCTTTTAATGATGGGTGAAATCACCATTAATATTGATTTGAGGTGAGGTGGCTCACTAGATTTTATCAAAATTTGGTGGTCTATTTAGTGTAGATCACTCCAAAGCCAGCTAAGTTTGGAATTAGGAGATGCTTGAGGAGAAATTATGTTTTTGGCACTTTCTTTGATTTTATTCTTCTTATTTTTCTATTTTGTTAACTTTGAGTTCTCCTCTTTCTCATTTAGTCTAAAATTCCATTATCTTTAATCAAGATTTGAAGAGTCTTTGGGCTGGCATGACATTACTTGGGTTTATATTGGGTTAAACCTTGGGTTATAATTTGACCCAATTTAGTTTGGATCAATTTGATCAATTTCCATTGGCTTATTTGGGTTGAAATTATGTTTTAATTAAGCTTGATTTGATCATTCAAAGTCTTTAGAATCAATCAAATTGATTTAGTTTGAATTTAATTTGATTTAAACTTAATTTGACTCATTTTGATCAAAGGAGTCAAATTAAGTCAAATGAATTAATCATCTTGGGATTTATTTAAGTCTTGATTGTATTTTATGAAGTATTTGAAATAATTGGATTGATAAAGTTCAATTAATTCAAGTTTAATTTTGAATTTGACATATGTTGACCAAGTTTGGGCTTAATGGGTCAAATCTAGTTGTCTTGAATCAAATGATCAAATCAATCAATTTAATCTAAAGGTAAGGTCAAATTTTGTTCATATATGAATTTAAAATAATTTAGAATAATTAGTTTGGCTTAATTTTAATTTAATTTGAGTTTAGGTATAATAGCATATATTTGGGTCTAGTTAGGTCAAGTAACCCGACTAACCCATTCGGGCCCTCATTGAATTCATATTTGCTTAGACATATGTTTTCTTATGTTTATTTGATACTTTTTTAAGCCTTTAGGATAGCTCAATTTGACCAAATTTTGATTGGTTGACTTTTAACTTGGTATATTGGTCAACTCTAAGTCAAATGATCTAGTTGACCACTTTGAACTTTATCTAAATTTAGTTTTAGGTTTATTTGTAATTTGGTATTAATTCTATGTCTTTTTTTAATTTTATTTAATTTTAACTTTATTTAATTTCATTTGGACTTTGATCAATTGGGCTTAAATGGATTGCTTGGGTTAATCAACCCAATTAACTAAATTAAGGGTCAATTGAATATTTTAGTTCAATTATGTTTCATTTAGAGTTGGATTCAATTTAGTTGAATTTGGATGCTATCAAACTCATCTAGCCCATTTGAGCTAGGTTGGGTCTAAGTGGGTCCCACTGGATGATCTAGGCTATCACCTTAGGGTGTTTGGCTTTAAATTTGATTTTGATTTTAGATTTAATTCGATAATTAGTTTTGGTTTGGTCATACACCTAGTCACTAAATGTTATGTCCTAAGTGTCTAATTAGGAAGCTCCTAATCTAAGATTAGAGATCCTAATTACTAAGATTAGGGTGATGTCAACCTCATCCAAAAATAAAGTCAATACCTAGTATTGACTTTTCCTATATGACAAAAGCCTTTAATTTTATATGCAATTTCCTTAGAAGAATTGATGGGAGCTATTATTGAAATAGCAAAGTTAGTGAAGAAAATGATCTTTACTACCTTAGTTGACATTTTAGTCATGTAGAATTAAAATATTTACTTATGGAAGAACAATGTTTTACATTAGTTTTGTAGTACAAAAGTTGAGAAATAATATGTTGTCCCATAAAACAACTTTAATTCCTTAAGTTAATCCTCTTTAATATTTGCTAACTAAGCACATCCTATCTAGATGGTTATCCCATTGGGCAATGATTTTTTGTCTTAATTGTATTACTTATGTCCCTTATAAAGGAGTAAAATTTGACATTAGTTGAATTTTTGGCCTCAGCATTGAGACTCCTCAATAAATGATAAACTACTAGATGAAGGAATCCTACATAAAGGTGAAAATAGATGGTAATTATATTTTGATGGAACATCATCACTCATTGTGAACCCTAACCACTTACTTTATATAATGATCGACATTGACCAAGATTTTTATCTCATAAGGAAGGGATCATGAGGTGTTCATATGCTCTCATTGAGTCTATAGTTAATAATTAAGTAGAGTATGATGCCCTTATCGTCGGTTTAGAATTGGCTATACAAATGGGAATTAAAAACCAAGATTTATGGGGACTCTTAACTAATCATCAACTTAGTAGCTGGTATTTACAAAAATCCTAAAACTTGACTTACATGCATACTATCATAAAATCATGTTACTTCTCAAGAAGTTCCAAATTGAAACTCTAATTAGAATTCAATAAAATGCAAAATTAGCCAATGAATTAGCTAACCCAAATGAAGATGTTATTCAAATAACAAATCAAAATCAAAATGCTTTATCTCTAACATGTCTTGATGAGGTTTCATCACCATAGTCATCATGCTTAGTCTTGAGCACTTTGGCATTGCCAAATGATGATTGAAAAAAAACCATTTATTGATTATCTCAAAAATAGATTTCGTCTAAAATACCATTAACTCAAGCTCAAAGGAGAGCACTATCTTTTGCATTCATTAATAACTCTTTATATTACTGGTTGTTTGATTAGACATGGCTTTGTTATTTAGACAAAGATGAAGCTCAAAAAATTATGATTGAATTCCATGAGGGATTATGTGGATCTCACAAATCTAATTTAAAGCTAAAGATAAAATTAAAAATACTTAGCAATTATTGATTGATCATGAGACAAGAATATTCAAATTGCTAAAAGTTTCCATCAATGTCAAATTTATGGTCCAATTACCCTATATGCATTTGAATTTTCTACATCCAATCATTGTTGTTTTATCTATTTAAATGTTGATGCACATATTTAATAAGACCAATTGAACCTCATTTCTCTAATAACCATAAATTCATTTTGGTTACAATTGATTATTTTTTGAAATGGGTGAAGCCTATCCTTAAAAAAAGCTTAAAGTGAATAATTCATTATAGTTTGTACAAGATCATATCATTTATTGATTTGGAATACCATGCTAAGTTATTCGTGATGATGGTCTAGCCTTTAAAAATACTAATTGAATTAGTTTATTGGCCACCATAATATTGATTTGTGGTATTCGACTATTTATTACACAAGTTCCAATGGCCTAGCTTAATATTTCAATGAAACTTTAATAAGTTTATTAAAGATGTTATCCTCAAATAAGAAAGAGTGTCTTACCCATATGAATCTTTACACATTAATGTTTGGGACTGAAAGAGTTCTCCCCTTAGAAACATAGTTATTATCAGCATGCATGGCCATACCTACCAGATTTGATAAACATAAAAATACTTGCCTTTGATTAAAGGAGTTTGGTAATCATGATAGGTTTTGCTTTCTGGTTCAACAAAATTTAGAATTATATTGTGCTCAAATAACATGAGCACATGACAAACTAGCCCATCCAAGAATATTTACTATTAAAGATCTTATCTTAGATTTAAAAGACCAATTATTTTGCAAAGAGAACATTTGGAAAGTTTGAATGTGTGATGGAAGTTCCTTTTGTTATATAAGAGATGTATAAAAGAGAAGTATATATTTTAATAGGTAAAGATGGCAATCACCCAGTACCTCCTATAAATGAATTTTAAAAATAATATTATTTTAAAATTTCATTGCCTCTTTTTTTTCTTTTGAACCAATAGTTGAAATTCTTAATGTTTGATTATTTTTAGAAAAATAAGTAACAAAAATCCTAACTTCATCTTAATTGGGCTAACTTTAAACCAAAGTTTTTCTAAAGACACATTTCATTGGTACTCATATCTTCACAGAGAGCTTAATACTATAAAGTATGTAAAGTTTTATGAAAGTATCATTCCTTTTCTTGAGAGGTCAAAAATTATACCTTCTTTGCATGAATATGGACTAGATGATGATGTACTTCAACAACAATTTTGTAGAATACTTAACAAAATCTTTGAATTTAACATCAATCATGTCCAATTTCATACCATTTGTTGCTCAAACAAGATCCTCCAACATGATAGTTACGAATCATCTATTGAAATTGTAAAACCCTATGTTCTCAATCATCATGGATGAAGTTTGGGGCATACTAATTTAGTTCAAGGTAGCAAGATCTATCAATCAAGCCTAGTTGATTGATGAGTTATGTTTTAGATTCAAACATAACATTGGTAGTATGTTCTACAGTTATCCTTCTAAGAGTTTATGAGTGTATGCAAGACCATTGGAGACCTAGCCTAGAGAATGACATGTGCCCACTAATCCACTCACCTATAGTCTCAGTTAGCTCTTGTTCTTCTAAATAGGGGGAAGAAGACTCTCCATTCCAACTTCTCATGATGTAATTAGTCCACATGATCTAATTGATTGAATATATATATATATATATATATATATATATATATATATATATATATATATATATGTATGTATGTATGTATGTATCTGTATCTATGTGTGTGTGTGTGATGAAAGAAGAAAAGACTTTTATAAGGAATGGGTGTGCTAATTTTGTCATAATGTATATGGTACTACCCTTGATTTATACCCTTTTGTATACTTTTAATGAGGAAATATGTCTTATTCCTCTAAATATGAGATTAAGAAAACAAAATACTTTAGTAAGGGATGGATGTACCAATTTTGTTATATATATGGTACTAATTCTAATGAATCCACATGTATATGATTTTGATAAAGAAATACATGCCTCGTTCTGATGAAATGTATGTTTCATTATCCTAAGATATTTTGACATTTGTATCATAATATTTTGAGTAGGATAACTCATGAATTTCACCATCTTCATTGAAATCTCTATAGAGTTGGTTACACCTTCTTGTCCTCCAAATAGGAAACATAGATAGTAATCATATAAAAGAAAGGATTTTCTTTTTGAAACATTTCAATAACTATTATTTAAACATTTTCAAGCTTTTGTAAGAAATAAATTCTAATCAAAACATTAAGTTGATAAACCTTTCCTTATGTTTATCATGACACCCTCAATAGCAAATAACTCAATTGGTCAGTCTAAACATCAAGTCTGAGTCCAATAAATGGAACTTTTTACACTCACCTTTAGATGTGAATATATCAAAATACTAGTTTTCCTTCTAATAGTGAGTCTAGTTTATAAAAAAACTCATTTATTACACAAAAGGTTATAAAATATTTTAAATGGTGTTTAATCCCCATGAAATCCCAATTATTTTGAAAGGTGAGTCCAAATTATCAAAACTTACAACCAAATTTAGCTGTTATGAAACCCTAAAGCTAATCAGCCTTATCTCTTATACAATATCGTTATAGTATTGCCTTGTATTCAAAAACCTTGGTGCACACTGTACGAATATGAGCTAACATACTCTCACCAAATATTTAATAACATTAAATATTGAATGGGAAACATTTGAAATACTAGTTATCCTTTAGATGTGAGTATATCAAAATACTAGTTTTTCCTTCCAATTATTCTCAAAGGTGAGTCCTAATTTGAATGGTGTTTAATCCCCATGAAATCCCAATTATTCTCAAAGGTGAGTCCAAATTATCAAAACTTACTACCAAATTTAGTTGTTATGAAACCCTGAAGCTAATCAACCTTATCTCTTATACAACACCATGATTGTCTTGCCTTATCTTCAAAAACCTTGGTGCACACTGTATTAATATGAGCTACATACTCTCACCTAATCTTTAATAACATTAAATATAGAATGGGAAACATTTGAAGAATTCTTTTCTTCTAATTAGGATTCCTAAGGACTATGGGTCTTCAGAATGTACCAGAGATTCTTCCCCTACTTTACATGAAAAGTTAATGCAGGGTTTATTTTAAATTGGGTTCATTAAGTTCCCTACAAGGGCAAGCCCCCAAAGTTAATTACATCATAAAGAACAGGATTCCTTAGGAATACTCTCGATTAAGGTAAATGATCATTGTCTCCAAAGATATCGAAAAGGTAGGACTATCAATCGATTGGTTTATTTTTAGAAAGTCAAGTGGGATTGATCAAGAGGAGGGAGTTCTTATTGAAGCCAAATAAAAATAAGTAGGGGATGCTTAAGATACTAGGAAGCCTAGTAGGCATCCTAAACTACCATATGGTTGGGCTTTACATTTTTGGAATTGAATTAATATTTATTTGAAATTTTATTAGAATGTTGTATTTATAATTTCATGATATAAGGTCATGAAAATGCCTAAGAGGTGAGGATTTATACTCATAGCTCGCAAAGGGAAGCAGCAACCTTTAAACTTAAATCTAGGGAGCTTTGGCAAAGCCCAAAAGCACGACCTAAATCTAAGGTGAAAATGGGTATTTAGTTTACCTCCACAAGAGAGGATAAACCACCTGCTGTTAGACATACAACCTCCTGGAGGTGGCCGCAAACTAGCTCCTCCTATGATTTTAAAATATGTAGGAAAGTCATATATTTATGAAAGATAGCAAGGTTGTTATTTATTTAAAAGGAGACTAAGTCCTTAAACACACTCCCTAAGAGACTAGATCATGTAAGGGCATGAGTTCATGACTTAAATCTAATGCAAATTTTGTTACATTTTATTTTTATTTTGGACAATCAATTTGAAACAAGCTTTAGGATTCTTTATGCCTAATGCATGAGAAATTAGATTATGGGCCAAAATCATCAAGATAAGGAGATGTGTTTTCACCTTGGCTCTTATAGGTCAAGCCAAATTCTCTGGCAAAGGTGGAAGCCCTCCAATCAAGAGTGAAATAATATGTTATTTATGCATGATGTTGTAAAATAAAATAACATCCAACTAAGCGGTTGTTAATTCTTTTATCTTGATTTATAGCCTAAGCTTTATGTGAGGTTATGAGTTATTTATTTTTGGTTTTGAGTTGATTAATTTGGTAGAAGATTTATTTTCCTAAGAGCCTAATCAACATCCAGGCCATACATCAAAGCAAGGAATAAACTAGGAAAAAGATGCTATCTTAATGCGCAAGTTAAACAAACATCTAATCAATTTATAAAACTAGTACAAAAGAATAAAAGGCCATTTGTGCTCGGGCTCCATCACATAAATCTAAAATAAATTGGGTAGCCGAGCTCTACCCTTATACAACCTGGATTACAAATGAATTAATTACAATTAAGCAAGGAATTCATGTTATGGGGGTCTTCATTCTTCATTTCTTCTTTCTTCTTTCTTCTTTTGATTTCTTCTTTTGGATGGCTGGAATATGGTTGCTCCAAAGGCTTCACATGGTACATAAAATGTAATCTTATAACCAATGCTTATCCTAATCCCCCGTAACAATCATTCCAAAATGCTAATTATAAAAGTACATGAAAATGGGAAAAAAGAAATCTAACTAACACATACAAAATAGAGATTAGCCAAACAAACCATACAATCCCAAGCATGTATATATATAAATTGTACTTAGCACCCCACACATGGGTAACCAAGTCCACCTGGCCTATTTTGGATTATGCTTAGGGGTATAAGCACCTGCACATCAAAAGTAGTTTTATTTTTATTACAACACCCCTTAAGCACAATCCCCTATAGAAGATAATGGTTAGACTAAGATCACCCTAGAATTCATTCTATGCACATTCACCCTAACATTCATACTAAAATAAAACATCAATAAAATAAAAGCAAACATCAAACCAAGCACCGCCCTAACCTAAAGCTAGAAATGGTGACTTATTTATGTATTTATTTAAGGTTTGTGGTATTCTTAGCTAAGCTTTAAGGTTGAAGTTTTCTAAGTATGTAAATGTTCAACTTAGAGGATGATTTCAATTTAATTGTTTAGTTGTTTTGGGTTAATTTTATTTTGTATTTTGATTAGGTTTAAATGAACCTGGGATTAATTACTAAGTGTTGTGAAGAGAGGACAAGAGAAGTGAGCTTCTCTTTCCTCCCTACCTTAAGTAATTTCTAAGGTAGATTCATATTTGATTCTTATTTAGTGAATGTTTTATTATGTGTTTTAATTAATCCTAAGTTTAGATTTTTCCTAAATAAACTTATTCAAAAAGAAAGGCATTTTAAGATTAAGTAAAGTGAAATACTATGACATAGCACACATCACTTCATTTCTTTCCCAACATGTGTAACATGCATATGAATGAATCCTAAGCATATCTATACATGCAAATGAAAATGTTTAGCATACTTTATAATGCATGCTAAATAAGTTGCTTAAGAAAATTTGAATGTTTATGATGCATGATTTTTATTAAGTAGCAAAGGGGTTTCTTATCCAATTTTTACATGCACATATGAATGTATGAAAAGCATAAATGAGTACAGCGCCATTGTTAGCACTAGGGGTGTAAGGTACAAGATCTACTTGGGGATACTTAAAACCTCACAACCTCGGGGTTGTCCAGACTAATATACCACTTTCCTTAAATACAAGCATGTGTACAAAAGAAATGAATGGAAAAGAAAGATGCAAAAGTTTGTATTTGTTTTATTTTGGTTTGTTTATGCAATTTATATATGTAAGTGTAGGTGTCCTTCTTAAGTCATAGCATAGGAATGGATATGAAATGGAATTAGGCAAGTATTGTGTTCATTTCAAATGAACTATACACTTTGCCAAATCCTATTCAAAACTATGCTAAAAGAAAAGAGAAGGAAAGCCACACTATGCACATATTTATATTTTTACTCACATGCAAGCTCATAAATAATTATAAGTAGCATACCTTTCAATTTTGATAATTTATTTATAGGTTTTGAAAATAATTTTGGATTTAATAGTGATAATAGCCATTCATATTCTTACTTTAGCCAAAACATGCAATTTGACATAAAGGAAATATTTCATTTTTACTTTGATTTTCAGAAGGCATGAATGTATAAATTTCATATGATACACACATTTAGCATGCTAGGAAATAAACAAAGTGATGAAAGCATGTAAATTTATTCACCCTAATTAATTTCTAAAGACAATCCTATGGAATAAGATTATTTAAAGTAAATCAAATTTACTTTAAAGAGATTTTATTTTATGAGTTTGATTTTAATTTGAGAAATGTGAGAAGGTTTGATGGTCCTAATCCATCATGTGTATGTTATTTTAGTTTAATTTTAGGTGATCAGATCAAATTTATGCTTTGGTTAGGTTAGGTGTGATTTAAGTGTATTAATTATTACCCTACTTTTAACATACTTAATCAAATAATTAGGAGCCAATGATATGACATCGAACTATACAAGGAATTTAAATCAGTAATTCACCTAGGAAAGAAAGGGCATAATGTAATTGGCTCATAATTAATGATTAATTAAGCTAAAGGGTTTAATTTAAGTACTTTTATAACCCTTCCCACACATGTGGGTTGGATTTTGATTTCCTTAAGCTACTTAGGTTATTGAACACATAAGAACTTACCCAAGAAGGATTGATTGAGTTCTGGAATGTTTTGAAAATTTTATCAAGTTAATTAGGGTGATTAGTGGGTTAGTCCTTATTTAAGTTTGGATTAAGGAAGGAAAGGGGTTTATGGAATGGCTTAGGAAAATTCCCTAAATCCATTCCATAAATTTCTTCTTCACTTAAAGCAAGGCTTGATTAACTTAAAAAGGGGGTAAACCACTGTTCACATGCTTAATTACCCTTAATTACATAAGGAGAGTAATTAAGGATTCATTAATTTATCTCCCTAATTACCCATCAATAAATCCCAAGAAAATTAGCGGAGGTAGAAGTCATCCCCCTAAATGCACATGAGAAGTTTGGAATTAATCAGTGAGATAATTAGGGAGTAATTAGGGTTATCAAGTTTTCAAAAAACCCCTAATTAAGGAAAATGCACTATTCAAAACAAATTGAAAATAATTTTAGAATATTCTACTTTAAATTATCTTTATAATGCATTTTACCTTATATTTTTATGATTTTTCTAGAATTAGTTATGTTATTTTGAAGTTTTCATGATTATCCATTAATTAAATAGCCTAATTAAGTGATTAATCCCATCGACGCCATGTGGAGGCTGACGCGGCGTTCGCCTTCCATGTGGTGTGATGGGAGATGCCACTTAAGTTATCACATCAGGGTGCCGCATCAGTGGTGGCGCTAATGCGCTTTTTCCTCACCCATCTGATCTAAGATCAGATGGCTGAGATCGAGCCCACAGTATTAATAGGATAAATTAGATATTTCTATGCATCTTGATCATGGCCATCCATCCAAAATGCACAGATGGATGGCCCATGATCCATTACTAAGAGTTTCCCAATGGGAGAGGACATCCATCCACCCTTTAAGGCAAGATCTAAGCTCGATTAAGCTCAATTTGAACTCAAATTCAAGGGAGATTACATCTAACAGTCAAATTCTTAGGAGGTGAGAATTTCTTTCACAAAGGACCAAACCATTAAGCTCGTTGAGGGCATACCTCACCGGAGGCTATCATTGCTCAATATTATGGTAGCTTCCCTAATGGAGACAAGCCTGTTGAAGATTTGAGGTGATTTGGTTTAGTGGATCTTCCTATAGACTAAGCTCTCCTTCAATTGGGCTCAGCCTTGATCAAAGTCCCCTCACCCTTGCCTTGAGAACTTGGATGAAGCTTGAAGAAAGTTCTATTGAGTCATTTGAAGAAGCTTGCAAGAGGAATTGGCTTGATTTTATGTATTGGATGAGATGGAATTTCACTTAAGCTCTCCTATTTTAGGTTTAAGAGAAACCAAAAATGGAGAATTCCAAATTCTTGGGGATTGCTTGAGGGAGCTCTATCTCAGTCAATCACATGTGTGTAATGTGAATTCAAGTGGAATTAGGGAGAGTACATCTCCCCCTAGGTGAATCAGATGGTCGTGAGTGCTTTTGTCATTTTCATCCAATACACCTCTTGCAATGGGTTTGTTAGGCTGTTAGGAGTGGCATGACATTCGATTTTGGGCAGAGAAGGTAGTGAGGAAGTTTTCCATATGCAAAACAAGGTAGAGGAAGGATTCTGATGTGCTAAAGTCCATGGGGGTGGTCGGTTTGGCCATTGGGTTGGGTTGGGCTGATCCATACCCATTGGGTCATGTGCACCATGACCATTAGTGACCATTGATCTACTAAGAGGATTCCAAGTGTCTATGAAAAGGAATTGACCAAATTCTAAGTGGTTTTGATTTTAGGTTACCCTATGGCTTAGGGGTAAAATGTTCATTTAGCTTAGATTTTAATTTGAATATGTTTGGTATGATTTAGAAATAGGTTAGACCAAGTTTCATTAAATTTGGAGTTGGTTTGATATGATTTGGCTCATGTTGACCCATTTAGGTCAAAATGGGTCAACTTGGGTCAAGTTGACCAGTTGGTCAAATGGGGTCAAACCAAGGGTTGGGTCAAGTTCATATGACCATTTGAAATATTTTGGCATCATTAGTTTGGTTCAATTTGATTTATATTTGGATTTGGTTCATTTGATTTCATTTAGGTCAAATGGGTCAAGTTGACCAATTTGACCCATTTGACCTATTTGGGTTAGGTCATGGGTTGGTTTATTTTTGGTTGATCATTTGAAATGGATTGGTATCTTTATTTTCAATCAATTTGGTTTATATTTGGATTGGCTCAATTTGACCTTTTAGGTCAAGTTGGGTTCAAGGTCAATTGGGCTAGGTTGAGTCTAGTTGGCGAATTGGGGCTTTGTTCAAGTTCAACAAGTGATTTAGAATGAAGTTGACCCATTAGTTTCAATCAATTTGGCTTAGATCAAGTTTTTACATATTTTGCTTTAGGTCAAGTTCAACTTGGGTCAAGTGGCCAATTGGGCTAGGTTATGCTCAAATGATGACTTGGTCAAGTTCAAACATTGCTCATGAATGAGTTTTGATCAATCGTTTTAATCAATTTGGCCTATGGTCGATTTTGGCTAGTTTAGATTTCATTTTAGCTAAGTGTTGACTTGGTCAACCCTTAGGTTTGACTTATTTTGACCCAATTTGAGTGATTGATCAACTCATGATGATTGTTGCTCATAATGTGAGGCTTAGTTGTTCAAATCCAATTTGGGTAGGATTAAAATTTGGCTTAAGAGGTGCTTTAGGTCACTTTGGTCAAGTGAGCCTAAGTAGGTCAAATGGCTTGGTCAAAGCGTGATTTGAGTTTGATTGAACTCACATGCGGACTTACGATTAAATTATAAATCCATTTGCAAGTGATTTGAAGTCAAATGGTGTTTGATTCATTTGACAATTTTAGGTTTAAAAGGGTGAACATGAGATTGACTTGGTTTTGATTTTTGAGTTTAGTTTTGGTTTGATGATTGGAGTTTATGTTTATATGGATTCATGATTGAAGGACTGATTGAATCATGAAGAAAAATCAATGGTTTGGCTTGATTTGAAATTGATTTGGCTAAGTTCAAGATTTTGACTTGAAAGGCTTAGGTTGAATTTTGATTGAATTTGAGTTTGAGTTTTGAATTTATTTTTGGATTGATGATTGAAGTTTGAATTTATATTTGGATTCATGATTGAAGAGTTGATTGAATCATGAAGAAAAATAAAGAGTTTGACTTGATTTGAAATTGATTTGGCTAAGTTCAAGAATTTCACTTGAAAGGCTTAGGTTGAATTTTGGTTGAATTTGAATTTATTTTTTTGGATATTTGAATTTATATTCCATTTATATTTGTGATTATAAATGAGAATATAAATGGGTTATAAGAAAATTCCTTTAATTTGAATTGATTTGATTTGATTTATAAGTCCATAAGATAGAATCAAAGTAGCTTAAGAACAATTTTTATTTGGATTTGAATTTTGAATTTGGTTTTGATTGATTTGAATTTATATTTCATTCATATATGAATATAAATGAGAATACAAATATTGAGAAAATTTCTTGAATTTGAATTGATTTAGATTTGATTTAGGCTAAGTCCATAAGATAGAATCAAAGTGACTTAGAAGGCATTTTTATTTGGATTTGAATTTTGAATTTGGTTTGATTGATTTGAATATATATTTCATATATATATATATATGTGAATATAAATGAGAATATAAATGGGTTGTGAGAAAATTTCTTGAATTTGAATTGATTTAGATTTGATTTAGGCTAAGTCCATAAGATGGAATCAAAGAACTTAGGAAATATTTTGGAGTTTGGAATCATGCTTCAATCATAAGTTTCAATTATTTGGAATTGATTTATGATTTGAGAAATTCATTGAATTGTTCAAGTTTTGATTTTGGGATTGGTTTGATATGAGTTTGAAGTTTGACTTGAAGAAGGAAGTGAGAATTTGGTTTAAGCTATAGGGTAGACAAATTTTCTAACACCCATAAGGCATAACCTATTCTATGGCTAACTCTTCTAAGTCTCTAGTGGGTTGAGAGTTCACTAATCATTAGAAGTGTCTTAAGATTAAGGAACTCTAAAGTCTAAGTGAAGTATGTCTAAGATGGAGGGGTTGAGAGCTCCAAAAAAATGAGGTCAATGGTATATCTCCTCATTTGAATCTTTGAGATGAAATTTAGCCTCATCTATCATCTCTCATCATCTATATGGCTCCATAAATGTCTCCATTCCTCAAATCAAACTAAATCAAAATCAATCTTGGGAGCTTCTTAATTCCTCAAACCAAACCAAATTAAAACCAATCTTTGTCAAATCAAAATCAATCTTTGTTCTTCACTAATTCTTCAAAAACCAAATCAATTAATATTTGAGCTTCTCCTAGTTCTTCAAATCAAATTAAATCAAATCAAAGTCAATCTTGTGAGCTTCCAATTCGTTAAATCAAATTAAATTAAGTCAATTTTCAGTCTCTCACATCCATATAGCCACAATTTACCCTCAAGGGATCTTCACTGTTAGCCTCATTTTTTAGATGAGGTTAATATCACTTGAAATCTAGGACACCTAATCTAAATTAAGAACTTCTAATTAAGAGGACATTATACCTAGTGACCTAGTGCCCCCTCATTGGGTTTGATCTAACCTAATGGGCTTAAATGGGCTCAACCCAAATTTTAAATTTGGATTATATCAAATTAAATCCAAAAAAATTAAAATGAAGTCAAATAAATCAAAATGAATGAATCCAAAACCAAATCAAAGTCAAATTTAGTCAACCCATTTGACATAAGTTTGACTTAGGTGGGTCCCACCAAGTCAAAGGTCAACTCATTAAAAATTTGATCAAATAAAATCATTCAAATGTTTCAAATGATTAAATAAACATGTTTAAATATGAATTTAATGAAATTTAAATTTATTTAGGACTTAATTGGATTAATTAAACCACTTAGTCTAAATGAACCTAATTGGGTTCTATGGGTTCAAACCCAAATCAAATTAAAATCAATTCAATTTGATTGCTCAAAATCATTTAAAAATGATAAGAAAACATAATCCAACTCATCATTGGGTCTAATTTGGTCAAATTGGTCATGCAACCCAAAAGAAACTCAAGCTTAACCCATTAAGCCCACTTTGGGTCAAATGGGTTCAAATTAAAATCCAATTGAAATCAAATGAGATTAACCACTCCAGATCATCTCACACATGTGATCAAGCATGATTGGAGTCCAAACCAAATCTAATTGAGTCAAATTGGTCATTTGAACCCAATTGGAGTTAAACTTAACCCATTTAAGTTTAAATGTGTTGAAATGAAATAAAATCTAAAAAATTTATTCAAATTTAAATGAATTAATTAAATCAAAACATAATCACTCATCAATTAAACACAACTGAATCCAAAATGAAAAAGAATTAAATCAAAATCAAATACTTTGAATCCAAATGTTTGGACTGGATTCAAATTTCCAATCAAATTCAAATGGATTTGGTCTTGACCTTAAACTCATATTGAGTTTGAGTTGGGCAGCCACACATTAGTCTAAAGACTTTGGTGGCAATGCTATAAATCATAAAAATAAACAAAAAATTAAAGTGGTGGAAGTATGAGAAGGGAAGACTTGAAAAAAATCCATGAAAGCAATACAAGTCTTATTTTCTCTTCTTCCACACCTTATCCATCCCTTGGCTTGAGCTAATTTGGATTGATTCCTATTACTTGAAGACCACCAAGGTAAGAAGTCAAAATAAAATTGACTTCCTCCATGAAGAACAAGAAGATGAAGAGAAAGAACAAAAAAGAGGGAGATCCAAGGCTCAGCCAAGTAAGAAAAAGGGAGGAGATGCCCTTGTCCCTTCCAATCCCTCATTCAAACTTGCTCACAAGGTCAAATGAGATTGAATTCACCCATTAGCTGACCCTCCTACCACCGATGGCCAAAATATGGCCACCTAGAAGTTCATAAACAAGACTATTGGTTCTTTTCTCTAGAATAGAGAATAAAAATGACACTACATAGAGTTTAGAATATTTTATTTAGATGACCAAATATGGCATTAAGAAATAAACATATTATCTCAAAAGATAAGCATGCTCTCCTATAATGGATTTGATCATTTTAATAAAAGACTCCTAAGGCTAATGGTCTTTCATGTACCAGAGTTTTTCTCCTGAACTACATGAAAAGTAGAACATGATCTATTTTATCCTCGGATCATGGTTCTCTATAAAGGCAAGCCTCTATAGTTAATTACATCTTAGGAAGGGTCTCTTCCTAAGAATACTCTCGATTAAAGAAATAAGTGGTTATTCCTAAAGACTACTAAGGTAGCTTTCAAAGGATTGATTTTTAGAAATTCAATGGGGAGAGGTCCAAATTTGAGAGAGTTATTTTCATGAGACAAATGGGAAAAAGTAGGAAATGTCTATTGATACTGGGATACCCAGTAAATATTTCAACTATCCTATAATTAGGCTTCAAATTTGGGATTTAATTTTAGATTTCAAGTTATCATTTTCTTAGAAATCTAGGACTTAGATTTTAGCAGCACAAGACTGCAGAAACGCCTAGGGTTGAAGACTTATTCCTAAAAGGATACTTTAGAACCTAGTCTATAGGTGCTTCTAATACATGTCAGATGCTCGACCTAGTTCTATCCTTGGGAATCATTGTCCATTCTTCTCATTTAAGGAAACTAACCTATCCCTGATTCTTCTGGACTTACAACCTGCCTGGAGAAGGTCAAACACCACTAAGCACATTTTAAAACCATAAGGCTAAGTCATATGAATGCAAGATGGTTGTTGCAATTTTAGGAAAGAAATCTATAAACCTAGACTTACTCCCTAACCCCTAAGATCATGGGGTATGAAGATGCACCTAACTAATGCATATTTTTTAAATTTTATGAATTTTGACTCAAGATTCACTTAGGTCATAGGAATGTAATTTATGCCTAATGCATGTAATTAGAAAAATAGTATGGGGCAAATCAGAATAGAAGAAGGTGTACTTCTATCATAGGTTCTCAAAGGTCAAGCCTAGATTCTCTGGCAAGGATGGAAGTCCTTCATTAACCAAGAGTAAAATAATATGATTATGCATGATGTTAAAACATCCAGCTAAGGGGTTACTACATATTTTATCTTACTTTAATGGCCTAGGCTTTTATATGAAGATTATGAGTTCTATTTATTTTTATGTTTCAATTGATTATGTTGGGTAAAAATTTTAATTTATCCTATGAGCCTACATCCAAGCATACATCACAACACAAACATAACACAGAAAGAAACCTAAGAAAAGCATGATGTTTCTAATGTACACCCAAAATAAATCAAGTAAAATTTAATTATATATGAAAGGAAATGCATGGGTGCTATACACGAAGAAAGAAAAATAGTATGAGTTACTTATACAATTGGCTAGAACTATAAGTTCAGATCTATGGATCTTCTTTCCAGGAAAGTCTCCTTATTTAGGGACATCCATCGGGCTCCACAGGGGACCACCGCACCATCTCCTTGTTGGGTCAGCTCCTGCTAATCCTTGACCCCATATATCCTAACCTAATTTTATGCTCAAATTTATATTTAAAATTCAAAAGAAATCTTAATCCCTACAAAATAGATCTTAGAAATACACACAACACATAAAGCAGTTTATATTTCACAAATATATGGGCTTAGCATTAGTTGCTTGCCAAGCCCACATATCCTATGGAGTATGTTAAGGGATTTTCAGCACCTATAGGCAAATAGTAATTTTATGATTTATTTATTACAACGGTCCATTTAACATAGTCCTCTGTAGAAAATAATATTAAATCTAGAAAGAACACCTTAACATCCAGTCTAATGAATAAACAAGCCGAGGCATCTAGTCTAAAGCAATACACCACACAGACATGTGAAGCACAACACAACATATCATATGAGATTAAAAGAAAATCACAGAACGATCAAGCCTATATCTAGAGTCTATGACCTATGTAATCTAGTGTGTGTAGAAGAGGGGTTTGTGTGGTAAGTCTTTGCTAAGCCTTTAAGTTCAAGTTTAAATTTGAAGTTTGAATTTGTTTAATTTTTACCATTGGTTGGTTTTAATTCAAATGGTTTAGTTATTTAATTTCTATTTTTATGTTCATTTTATTTGGTTAAAGTTGTATAGATTTTCAAGAATGAAGAATGGAATGATTCTATTTTTGGATGGAGCTCTTTCCATTCAACATCCTAAATTCTAATGAAGTTTCCAAAAGTCTAACTAAAATCCTTAAGTATTTTAATTAATCCTTTTGATGTTATTTATGTTTGGGTTTGATTTATGTTATTTCATTTGTTTGAATTGTTTTATTTGATTTAATTTGTTTGATTTGTTTCATTTTGAATTAATCTATGTGGGTTTCATTTGATTTGGCTTATGTTAATTTAAAGAGTTTGATTTTATTTAATTTAACTTAAGCTATTAAATTATGAATTTGTAAGCTTGAGGTTTAAGTTCATTAATATGAATTAGTACCTTAGGTTTGTTCATGGATTATGCTTAACCTAAAGCACTTAGGTTAATTATTTGATCTAATTTAATTAATTTAGGTTTTTGATTCATTATTTAAATTTATTAGAGATGAGTGGTTTCATTAAATTTTATTGATTCAAAGGTTAAGGTTTAGGTTAAGTAATAGTTTTATTAACCTAAGGTTTTATTTCATTAACTTAAGATTGAATTTTGATCACTTTAATTGACTTAGGATATGTAGAAAAGTTTTTGAATAGTTTCCTAATGTTTTATGGGATTAGTTTGAATTACCACTTTATTCAACAGGTTAATTAATTTCTTTAAGCCAATATTTGATTAACATTGACCTAGGGATTTAGAAATTTTGAAACTCCTAATCCAGAGATTATTTGGACTTGAAATATTTCTGGCAAGTAGGGTTTCATGCCAATTTTATATTCCTAAAGTCTCAGCTTCATTAGAGATGTAATTAGGGTATAATTAAGAGTTTAATTATTTTATTAAAACCTATATTAAGCCTAAATTATTAAGATTCATTAAATGATTTTATTTTTCACTTATTCTTCACTGAAATACCTTTCTAATGAAAGTTTATTCATAAATTTTGATAAATGGTTGATTTACTATGATTTAATTAAGTTCAAGTTATTTAATTGAATTATTTAATTCTTTTAATTACCTAATTGAGTTAATTAGTGATCTATTAGGTTCATATAGGTTTGATTAGGTTTAATTAGTATTTTGATATTCATTAATATTTATTATGTTGATTTAAGGTTATTAGATTAAAGTTTTATAATTATTTCATTAAAGGTGATTAATTTAATTAATTTAAAGGTTAAACACATGAAATTACAATTTTTCTTGAATTCAGAGAAGTAAATCCCCAAAAATTTAGGTAAGGTATGTTTTATGCCTAATTTCCTTTCTCTAAAGTTTCAAATTAATTGAATTATTAATTTGAGAGTAATTAGGGTTTAATGTTTTTAATTAAACCCAAATTAAGGGAAAATTACCCAATAAAAATTGGGGATTTTAATTTCAATGGATTCCTCTCATCAAGATGAATCCATAGAACTTTTAATTGTAATTTTTTTATTTTTCTTTGATTTTATATGATATTTTGAAGTTTTTAGGATTTTAATTAATTAATTAAAATGTTAAATAACTAATCCTAATGGTTTTAAGTGGGGAGGGTCCCACACAGCATAAGTTAAAAGCGCGATTGCTTACGGACCATTCGATCAAAGATTGGATGATCCATATTGATCTCGCAGTCCCTAAAAGAATTTAATCAGATGATGTGGCTAAATCGATGCCGTCTAATCCTAAGAGAAGGATCAGATGGTCGGGATTAAATCCTGAGGCTCACCGATGAGAAACGAACACTGTCCGTGATTTCTTGACAATCATCGGTTATCACTGACAAATCAAGCCCTGATTTCAATCCCAAAATGATCAGGGATCGAATTAGGGTCAATCCATATGGTTGGATCCTTTTGAAGATCCAACTTTCTTCACAAAGCTCCAAAACTAAATGCATAGGGGAGGGAGAAATTGCATACCCAGATTTTGGTGATCGCCGGTGGTGAGATCGATCATGTTAGCTTCACCTTGACCCAATGAACATGTGCACCAAGTTTGGTGGCTTGCCTCCCCATGGATTGTTCCCTAGACCAACGCACACTTAGTTTGAGGTGGCGTTGGTCATTTTCTGGCTTGCCGATGGCGAGAGGGTCCTGTGAGGTTTTGTTTGAGCTCCCCTTGAGCTTGTGAACATGTTGGTGCCCTCAATTGGGGATGAACTCCACTCATTGGGTTTTCACCATGAGAGGTCGTTCAACCTTCATTCGTTTGATGGCGTGCGGGCGGCGAGGGGGTTGGGTCATAATTGTAAACTTCATCACTCTCCTTGGTGATGCTTTTGGAATAAAAATGGGGAGGTGATAGTCTCTCCTACCCCATTTTCCATTATTGATCGAGAGCTCCATATGGATGAAATTTGAAGATCAAACTCTGGCAGTAGCAAGGCCGGTCAAGGTGCAAGATCAACTCCCTGCCCATGTGAACATATTGGAGTGTTCACCTCACAAGTATGGAGCTTCCTTGGTTGTTTTCCACATTTGGCCAAAAGCTCTATAAGGAGGAATTGAAATGTTGAACTCTGGCCACCAGTGGCGGCAAGGCCGATCAAGGTATGGGATCAACTCCCCTTGCCCTTGTGAACATAATGGGATGTTCACATCAGAGGTGGAGAGTTTCCTTCCTTGTTTTCCATACTTGGCTGAGCACACCTTCTCCTCCTCCTCTTCTCTTCCTTTTTCTTCTTCCCTTGGTTGGCCAAGCTTAAGGCAAACTCTTGGAGGTTTTTCTTTGCCTTAATTGCCTTCCTTGCTTCTCTTGAAGGCAGCCACCTTTTAAGAGGTGACTTTTGTCTTGGAGTGGATTAGGTGGGAAGAAGGGAGTTTGCATGGGAAGAGATGGAAGAAGAAAATTAGCATTTCTCTTCTTTTTTATTTTCCATTTTCTTTTGTTTTTCTTTTGATATTTCCATGCAATATGGCAATATCATCTTAGTTTGGATTAAAGTATGATATGCCCAAATTAATCTCAAAATGGATTTGAGATTAGATTTAATTCCATTTGAATTGTCTTAGGGAATTTGATTTCAACCAAATGCTTTGATGTAAAGTATTTGGATTTAATCTTACCCTTTGAATTTGTTTAGTTTATCTTTTAAACCATAATGGAATTGATGATCAATTGCATTATGATTTAATTAAACCATTTAATTTGAATTGATTTTAAATTTAATTTCATTTTAACTCATTTAGCTTAAATGGGTTAGGTATGATTTCAAATGAGTTCATATGATCAATTTAATTCAAATGGAATGAGTTTAGATCCTTTCATTTATTTTAATTTGGTTTTAATTTGATTTATTTGAGTTAATCCAAATTGAAAATTTGGATTGATTCTACCTATATCAAATAGGTTAGAATAAACTCATAAAGATTTTTTAGGACACTAGGTGAGGTGTCCTAAGTGTTAAGAAAATCCTATTTGAGATTAGGATCTCTTAATTGCCAAATTAACTTCATCTAAAAATGAGGTCAATAATGACTCTCAGGCAAGTATGGAAAGAAGAGAGGGAGGGCCTTTTACCTCTCACTTTTCATCCCAAATCACTCACTAAGAGAGGATATGAAGAAGGTGATCCTTCACTAGGCTCCTCGACCTAGCATGCTAGAAAATGAACAATTCTAGCAGCCACTGAGCCTCCTCTAATGATGAAATGCAAGGGAGAGTCTCCCACCCCTAATTGAACATTCTAACACATTTTAGAGGTTGAAGCGACCTCAAACGAATCACCACCCCAATCCCTCGTTGTCGGCAAACTGAAAAATGACCAAAATAGATGATAAATAACCATGAGTTGGTCTCCAAGGCATTTTGTGGTAGCCACCAAACCACATCCACGGCATTGTCACATTGAGGTGAAGCAATTGGAGTTGATCCTACCCTAGGGATCACCAAAATCGAGGTACGCTCCACCATCGACCTCCCTTGCATTTAGATTTGGTCCTTTGTGAATGAAATTTGATCCCCATGAGGACCAGATTGTATAGAGTGGTTGCAAATTGATTCCTAATCATTTTTTAATTAAAACAACATTTAAATTCTTTGAAGATCGCCATAAGTTCATCAAAAATGATGGATGGCATTCATCTCTCTCTAGAGACGGTGTGAGATGATCTATGTTATCTGATCCTAATGAACTTAGAAAATACTAATGAAACTCATTGAAACTTAATAAATCACAAAATGACTCAATTAGGTAATTATTTTAATTAAATAATTCAAGTACTTAACTAGAACTTAAATAAACCACAATAAATCAAAAAAATTTCCAAAAATTATTAATAAACCTTTTTTGGGAACATCTTTTAGAAACAAGTTATGGAAAAATAAAATCTTTAAATGGTCTTCATTAAATTAGCCTTAATTTGAGTTTTAATAAAAATAATTAAAATCTTAATTACCCCTAATTATAAATCTAATTAAAATGAAACTTTGGAAATATGAAATTGGCATGGAACCCCACTTTCCATAAAAATTTCAAACTTAATTGACCTTTGGATTGGGAATTATTGAATTTCCAAATCTATAGGTCAATATAAATTAAATAATGAATAAAAAGATCATAAATTTATAAAATGATGAAGTAATTTGAACTAATCTTCATCAACATTAGAAACACTTAGGATGACTCTTCCATCATCCTAAATCAAAGAAACTTAATCATTTCCATACTTATGGGTTATTAAAATAAATAATACATATTAAGAGTAATTAAACCTTAAGTTCATAAACTCACAATCAAATAACTTAATGAAACCTTAAATCCACAATCAATCTAACCTAAGATGAATTCAAACATTAACCTAAGTACCTTAGGCTAACATAAATCAAACCAAATGAAATGAACATAATTCAACAATGCTAAACATAACTCAAACCAAAATATTACATCAAACAAAATCAAATGAAATAATTCAAACCAAATCAAATTACAAGAAAAACTAAATCAAGAATGAAAAATAAATTAAATGAAAAGAAATAAAATGAAGAATCAAATTTTTAATCTAAAATCCAAACTAAGTTCAAACCCAAATCATCTAAATAAAATTAAAAGGATTAATTAATATGCTTAAGGATCTTAATTAGACCTTTGGGATGAATCTTCATCATAGGATGAAGGTTTCATTCATAATAGAATGGGTGTTCCACCAAAAAGTGAAATCTATTCCACTCTTCATTCTTGAAAACCTGAACTTCACTTTAACTAAATAAAAGTGAGAATAAAAATGAAAAAAAATTATTAAATCATTTGAATTGAAACTACTTAAAGGTAAAATTCAAACAAACTTAAAACTTCAAATTGAAACTTGAACTAAAAAGGCCTAGCAAAGTCTTGCTACACAAGCCTATTCCCTTCACACACTAGATCATTAGGTCACAAACCCTAGAATTAGGTTAGGCCATTCTATGATTCTTTTTTATGATTCTCTATGTTGTGATGTGATGTACTTCACATGTCTCTATGGTGTACTATTTTAAACTGCATGCCTAGGATTATTTGCCTATTAGACTAGATGATAGGATAATCTTTTTAGAACTAACATTATTTTTCGCAGGGGGCTATGCTAGAAAGGACTACTATCACAAATAAATTAAAATGTTATTTTCTTGCAAGTGTGCTTAAGTCCTTAATCATAGCCCATAGGATAGGTGGGCTTGGCAAGTAGCGAATGTTAAGCCCGTATCTTTGTGAGATATAATTGTTGTGTACTTTTGTATTTTGCATACATTTATTTTGCAGGGCTTAGGAATTATTTTTGAATTTAAAAATATAAATTTGATCTTAGAATTAGGTTAGGATCTATGGGGTATAGGATTAGCAAGAGTTGACCCTACTAGAAGATAGGTGTAGTGAGCCCTTGTGAAGCCCATTTGATTACCTTGAAGAAGAAGACAGTCTTAGAAAGAAGGCCCATAGATCTAAACTTGAAGTTCTATGTTAGGCTATATAAGGGCAGAGCTCGGCTAGTCATTTGCTCTTTCTTCTAGAGTGTATAGCAGTACCCGACAGCATTGGCATTTTTCTTAAATTAAATTGGCTTGATTTATTTTGGGTGTGTAATATAATCAACCTACTTTGATAGGTTTCTTTCTATGTTATGCTTTTGTGTGATGGATGCCAGGATGATTAGGCTCTTAGGAAAATTAAATTTTCTACTCAATCTAAATCTAAACAAGTCAAACAATAAAATTAAAAAACCTCAAAACCTCACATAAATTAAAGTCTTAGGAAAAGTTAAAATCAATGAGAAATAATTAGCTTCTAAAATCATACAGTCATATTCTTCTAAATTTTTGAATGGGCACTTTACCCATTGCACATAAGGGGCATCGACCTATGTGGATGACCACCTTCTTGGGGAAGCCTACCTTCTTTTAATGATTTGACCCATAACCATTTCTAATTGCATGGCCTTCAGGAATAAAAATGCATACCCAAGACCTCAAATGAACCATAAAGCAAAACACTTAAAAATCTGAACTAGTTAAAAGCCTTTCATACTTATATGATCCTAAGGATTAGGGAGTCAGTCTAGGATTCTTAGATTCTTTTCAAAAAGTACAATAGCATCATGTTTAAAATGCACTTAGGTGGTGTTAGCTAGTAGCTCTCTAGGCAGGTTGTAAGTCCAGAAGAGTCAAGGATATGTTAGTTACCATAAGTGAGAGGAATGATCGATAATTCCTAAAAATGAAATTAAGTCAAGCATCTGATTTGTGTCATAAGCACTTGCAAACTTATGTTCTGAAGCATCCTCCTTGGAGTAAGTTCAACAATAAGCATTTCTATAGTCTTGTGCTGCTAGTATCTATGCCCAAGACTTATAAAAAAATGTCAATTCAAAATCTAAATTAAATTCAAAATTTAAAGAATAATGGTAGGATAGCTAAAGTGCCTACTGGGCATCCTAGTATTTAACAAGAATTTACTACTTCATCCCATTTGGATTCCAAAAATAACCCTTTCTACTTTGGACCAATCCCAATTGAAAATTCTAAAAATCAATACTTTGAAAACCAACTTAGAAATTCCTTAGAAATAATAACTTATTTTCTTAATCAAGAGTATTCTTAGGAAGAGACCCTTCTTGAAATGTAATTAACTATAGGGATTGCCTTTATAGGGAATCATGAACCCAATTTAAAATAAACCCTGTTCTACTTTACATGTAGTTCAAAGAAAAATCTCTAGTACATGAAAGACCCATTGGCCTTAGGAGTCATTTATTGAATGAACAAATCTCTTATAGAAAAACATATTTATCTTCTGATATAATATGTTATTCATTAATTATGCATTTTATCATCTAAATAAGAAATACCTAAACTTTACATGGTGTCTAATTTTTATCCATCGCCCTTATTTTCCCTATGCTCGACCTTTGGTAAAGTTGAGTCATGAGTTTTTGAAGCCATGACTTGCCCCATGTATCCTTGACACTTATTTTGAAACCCTTGATTTTTAGAAATCTTGATTTTTGAAGTGAATCTTTATAGCAACTTTTGCTAAATTTGCTTATCTTTCAAGCATAGTTTAAATACCCCTGTTATCTCAAGATCTATTTGAGTAGCTTGGTCAATGCCAATATGTGCAGTGTGCCTTATCTATTACACCACACTTATTAGGGGTCCTTTTGTTGACCTCATTTTAGTGAGGTTGACAACCCTCCTCTTAGACCTAAGATTTGATTTAGGCACTAAGGTTTTGTTGACCTCAAGTGAGGTTAATAATCACCCTAATCTTAGATTAAGAGCTTCCAAATTAGACATTTAGTATACTACAATTAATAACTAACTGTATAATCTAAACTAAATCCAAAATGGAAATAGAAAATTAAAATGAAACTAAATTTATAATTGAAACTTAATTAAAAAGTCAACACATTAAGGTGAAAACATCGATTAGCCTAGTGAACCCCGTAGGACATGACCTAACCCAATTGGACAATGTGAGTCCAATCAAATTCAAATTTAAATTCAAAAAAAATTAATAAAATTTAAACCAAGTAAATCTAAATTAAAAACTAAAATTTATTAGGTCTAGATTGAGGTAATTGGCATGGCTGACCTAATTAACCTATTTAGGCTCAAAAATCATGTAAGTTAATTAAAACCAAAATAAATTTAAATTAAATCAAACTAAATCAATGTATGAACCTAAACGAACATAAAACTAAATTTGAATAGGGCACAAAATGCCTAACTAGGTCATTCAACCTAAGTTGACCTATGTGGGCCCTATGAAGTCAAAAGTCGAACTAATCAAAATTTGATCAATTTAATTAATCTAAATGTGTCAAAATTATCAAATTAATATAATGAAATGTAAAACTAAATAAATTTGAATCAAATGATGATTCAAATAGCTTAATTGAGTTACTTAGTCTAAGTGAACTCAAATGGACCATATTGAACCTAAACTCAAAATAAATTCAAATTAATTATTCCAAAACACTTTAGAATTATATTTGAATACAATTTGACCTTTATTTTGGTTTATTTTGACAAAATTGGTCATTTGGCCCAAGTGATCCTAATTAAACCCATTAAGCCCAATTTGGGCCAAAATAGGTCTAAATTAAAATTAATTAAAATTAATTACTCTAAATCATTTCAATTACTCAATCAAACATACTTCAAGAAAAAAAAAACTTCAAGCTCAAATACACTTTAATTTAGATCATATTATCCATTTGACCCAAGTGAATCCAATTTGACCCATTAAGCCCAATTTAGGTCAAAATTGATTTAAATCAAAACTCAACTCAACCTAAATTAAACCAAATCAATGCATACAATCATTCTTAAGTTGATTATTTAACATGACTCAACTCTCAATTACACTAAATTTAGCCAATTTGATCAATTGGTCAACCTAACCTGAATTGGCCTAATTTGATCTATATGAGCCTATCAAGCCAAAATAAAAATAAATTAAAATTAAATTAAATCAAATTAATTATTTAAAATCACTTTAAGAACTGAATTAAACTTAATTTAACCCTCATTTGGGTCTAATTTGTTCAATTTGATTAATTTGGCCAATAGACCCAAGTGAAACCAAATTGACCCAATTAGGCCAATTTGGGTCAAACCCAAAATAATTCTAAATTAATCATAATCAATCAAACTTAATTACTTTAAATAACACACTAAATATGATTGAAGCCTAATTTAAATTCAAATTAGCGAAACCAATCCATTGGACCCAACTTAACCCATTTGAGCTACATTGGGTCAAGATGGATCCAAGTCAACCCAAACCCAAACTAAACCCATTAAACCCTACCAAGTCTCATCACACATGAGCTGAGATCTCAGCCCATGTGATGGAGAATTAAAAGTTAAGAGTGTGGGGGATGGGAAAGAGAGAAAAATATGAAAAGCTCTAAAATTTCCAATCACCTCACATACCTCCTCATTACTCCACTTTTGGCTTGGAGTAAATTTTGAATCACCCAACCACTCCCCACAGTGAATGCTTGATGCCACCCCATCAATTGCCACACCCCCATATCACTTTTTCCATTGTGATTTTCGGCCATATAGAGAAGGGAAAGAAAAGAGATAAAAGAGCTCTCTTTGGCATCCAACACCTTCTCCACCTCCCAAAAGTAAGACCAACCCATCCCCACCTTTCTACTCAAACAACAAATCAAATATATTCCAACAAATTATGGTGGTGGTCAACGATAAGGACAATCCAAGAGGAGGCAAAGAGAAGGATCATAGGGAGCTTCTAAAAATTTACTCAATGTTGGCTTGAGTGAGGCAATCTCTAAAAAAACTTTAGAAAATCCATAGGTCATCATGTTTCTTCAAAAGAAATGTGATTTTAGGATTTTTTTTTCCCTTAGATCCTTATTGCACTTTTCATTTTGACCATCCCCGATGCTAAATAAAGGGACTTCTAGCTAAGATCATAAGATCTGGTGATGTTTGGAGTAGATCCCATCCATCCAACTTTATTGGTATGCCTCCCATAAGAAAGACAACCTCTAGGACGTCCATTTTACTTAGATAGAATGGATGGTCACTATTAGATCTCATTTTTAATTTATTTTTTAGATCTCACCCAAAACTTAAAAAAATTATTAAAATAAAATACTGAACAAAAAATGTAAATAAGGCTCTATTGATTCATCTTTTCATGAGGAATCCAATGAACCCGAAATCACAAACTTTGGTTGTATATTTGAGGAATAATTTAAGTTTTAGTAAAAAATTGTATTTCTTTAATTACTATTAAAATATTAAACCAATTAAGTTGAAACTTTCAGAAAATATACTCAATGTTATTTCCTACGTATCATAAAAAGTTGAAGTTAAATAGCCTTCTGGTTTAAGAGTTATTAACTTTTTAAATCAATTGGTTAATTTTAAATAAATAATTTATTAAAATTTATAGAAATTATAAAAATTCATTAAAAATGATTCAAATCACTCTAATAAATGTTAGAGATCTTAAGAAATTAATTAGGCCCTATGGATTACACTAAATCATAAAAATAATTAAATTAGGATTTAATTAAGCATTAACTAATTGTACAAAAATCATAAAAATAATAAACCCCCTACGTAAAGCTTAGATAGAGGAGAATCTAAGAAAAATAAAAGCCTCAAATTTTATCAAATGTAGAGTGAGTAATTAGAGTTTGAAGTTTTACTTAATTAGTGTAATTAGGCTTTAATCAATTGCCTGATTAGTTGGAAATTTTGTGTGATTGTCTTATGGGATGACTTTTGTCTCTTATAATTATTTCAAGTTAATTTGCTAAGTAATTTCGGATATCCAAATTTTCAAACCTAAAATAGTCATTTTATGCATTTAACAAATAATTAAAATTAAGAAAATTATGAAATTTATTATGAAAGCCTAATTAATTATTAAAATAGAAAGGTGATCAAAGAAATTAATTAGAACCTCTGGTTTGATTATTCCTCAAAATCACTCTAAAGGCTTTCATTTGATTAATTAAATTATTAATTACCTTTGAAATTATAAAATTCATAATAATTAGTGTAGACTTCCAAAATTTTGACCAAGCCCTCTTTGTGCTCAACTAACAAAAAGATTGTCAATAAAATCAAATCCCCAATTGATTAGAGGTATTTTGAGTGTAATTAATGATTTTGGATTTTACCCATTTCCTTAATTAATTCTAATTATAAGTTCAATTGTATTAAGAATTTTTGACATGTTTAGTTCATGTTTATGCATTTTTTTTTTTTTTGTAAATTTATCATAATTTGTTGGCTTATACTTAAGGCTTAATTGAATTTATGGGCTCTTTTGGGCTTAATTGATCAAAAAATTAATTAACTTTAATTAATTCATAAAAATCATCTAAACTACTTTTGAATTAGTTAATGAATAGATATGGTCAAGGAATAACTTTAATAATTTTCTCTCCTCATTAATATTAAATTATTAAAATTTTAAAATCAACCCTTAATGAATTTGATTAGGCTTAATGGTGCTTATCTTCTTATTAATATCCTTAAGAATTAATAACTCCAAATAGGTTATGTGGAGATATTTAATTACATTGTATCATTTATTCATAAATTTGTCTTTCATATATTTCATGCACTCATGTTTCAATAATAAATAAAAAGATTTCATTTAATTGTATGTTTTAAATTAAATAGCATGCTATTATCACTAGTAAATCTTAAATTATTTTATTAATTAATAAAAAAATTTATTAATCTAAATATAAATAAATATGAATAATTAAAATTTAAAATTATATATATATGGACTATAATTTGAAAAGTATATAGTCTGGAAACCCGAGGTTGCAATGCTACTAATCCGAAGGAGGTCTTGATAGCTTGTATATCTGGTATAACAATGACACTTACCTTAAGATTTGTATATCTGGTCTTGATAGCTTGTATATCTGGTATAACAATGACACTTACCTTAAGTATGTTATCTAATTAAATGAACATTATGGGATGATGAAGTAGGGTCAAGAAAATATCATTAAATTAGCCATGATTTGGTTTATTAATCTTAAGATGCCTTTCATGTTTAGATAAAATTATTTAAGCGAAATCCAAACACAACTTAAGAGAAAATTTTATAACACTTCATTAAGATGATTAAAAGTCATAAAATTTAAATTTAAATTCATCCTAGAGTTATGGATTAAGGTAGATCTCACTCCTCCTTTCTCTCTTTAAAATTCTAAGTTTAAATGAAATAAAAAAAGAAATAAAAAATAAAGAAATTAAGAGTTAACTTTAAAATTCATCTTAAATCATTAATCATTTAAAAAATAGTCATCTAATAATGAGAAACTTGAACATTCATCATTAGCTAAATTTAAACATCAAAGCCTAACTTTTCCATACCACATTAGGTCATAGCACGCACATTAGAATGCTAAGTCACTAATCATAGTTTTAGGTTAGGTCGGTGCTTTGTTGTGGTAGATTGATATTTTGTTTTGTGATATAATATCTTAGACTAGATGTTAGGATTATTTGTACGTAGTCTGGATGTTTGGGCGACATTAGACTAATAATATTTTTTGAAGGGGATTGTGTTTAAGGGACCGCTATCATAAAAATTATAAATGCCTCTTGTTTACAGGTGCTGCTTAAGTCCCTAAGCATAATTCATTATGACAGGTGGGCTTGGAGACTCGAGGCAGGGTGATAAGCCCCAATGAATGAAATATAGCCACTTGGTGTAAGTGTATGTTAAGCTGACATTTATTTTACAAGTATAGTTAGATTTTCATTTCATTAAAATAAAATTTTAGAATAGGATTAGGATTAGAGCTATGATGAGCAGTGGCTAGAAGGCTTAGACCTTTAAGTCCCTGTGATTCTTGGAGTACCCGATCTATGAAGTGAAGATGAAGCTGAAGAATTGAAGACCTCTCATAGCTTTATTTTCATTTATATAATTAATTATAATCCAGGCTATATAATCGTAGAACTCAGCTATCCAATCTTTTTCTTTTCTGGGGTGTATGGATGTACCTAGCCGCACTAACATTTTATTCTTTTAATTGATAATATTTATTTATCTTATTTACTTTGATTGTGCAATATAAATGACATGCTTTTTATAAGTTTCATAAAGCTTGATTGTTTGTTGTATGGCTTGGATACGGTAGGCTCTTTAGGTAACTAAATTTACTGCTCCAACTAAGTAACTTTAACTAAATTTTAATAATTCATAACCTTATCTTAAAGCATAAAAATTAATCAAAAAATAAAAGATTTAGTAACTCCTTAGTTGTATGTTGTATGTTATAACACCATGCATACATCTTGCTTTCTTCCTTGTAACTGGGGGGTCTCCATTCTTGCATGATAAGGATAGGGCTTGACCTATGAGAGCTATTCCCTTATTGTGGAGAATGCCCTTTCTCTTTGATTTAGTCCTTGACTCTATTTCAACATGCATGTAGCATAAGACCTTCCCAAGCTTGAGTAAAAAATGATGAATCAAAATTGAATATAAATCTGTAAAATTTTCTTGCATTAGTCTAAGGCATGATTTTTATACTAATCATAATCTAGTCTCTTAAGAAGTGAGTTTAGGACTCTAGATTCATTCTAAATAAATAACATCCTATCCAAATTATATTTATATAAGATCAGCCACATGGTTTTGAATCACAGGAGCTGGCAGTTACTCTAGGCGATTGTAAGTCCAGAAGAGTTAGAATCGATTCACTCTCTCTAGTGGAAGTGAACTAATATATCTCGCTTTCCAGAGTATAATTAGGTTGAGCTCTTTGCTAATACTTGAGAGCACTTTTGATATAGGTTTAGAGGCTACTTATTTTATTTTTTTCTATGAGTGTAAGCCCTCACCTCTTAAACATTTCCAAAATCTTGTGTTATTGAAATATAAGTCCTAGATTTCTAATAAAATGTTGACTTAACCAATCATAATTCTTTGCTTCAAAAATGTAAAGCCCAATGATAGATAGTTGGAATACTTGGGCTTTTCGATATCTAAGGGCATTTCCTACTTATTTCCTAACTGGATTCTATTAAGAACTCTACATAATTGAGTCCTCCCACTTAATTCTTAAAATGTTCAAATCTGTGATATCAAGCTTTGAAATTTAGATAGATGTCAATCAATCACTTTAATTAAGAGTATTATTAAGAGATTTATATGTCCTAATATGTAATTAACTATGGCAACTTGCCTTTATAGGTAACTTAAAGGCCCAACTTAAAATAAACCATGCTTTACTTAATTCATGTAAAGTAAGGGAAAGATCTTTAGTATACATAGACCTATCAGCCTTAAGAGTCTTTATTAGGTGATTGAGTCCATTATAGGATGATATGTATATCTTTTAAGGTAGTATATCATTCCTTGATGTTTATGATTTCAATAAGTATTCCCTAAAATCTATGTGGTATCCCCATTTTCAAATTTTAAACACCACAGGTAGCAAAATTATGGACTAGTTCTGCATTTGTATAGCATTCACTTCATTTTCATAGGCCGCGATGGCTAGTCAACATGACATGAATGAAGTGTAGGGTGGACATCATGAGTGTGTGCAAGACAGTGGAACTCTAGAGAGCGACAAAGGCAAAGAATGTACGGTAAATTTTTTAAAGGCTGAATTTTAGAATCGCTAACTCAAGAAAATGGAGAAAGCAAAGGTTGAATTTTTAAAACTTAGTAGTTTTTCTAAGAATATGGTGGACTAATGGGGGCACGTGGTACATTATGCTTCTACCCTTAGCTCAACCCGCACTTCCTCAAAAAAAGTTTAAAATTCATCATAATAGAAAAGAACATTAATGATGATGTCCTAAGATCTTTATCATTCGAATATCTTAAAATGCATATATCTTATGTTTTTTAAAAATATTTTAAAATAGAAAGCACATTTTGTGAAGCTACAAAGCCTTTGACATTATCTTTCTATGCATGTGGCTTGAAGTAGTAAGAGCAAAAATTAATTGTCTTCTGAGCCAAATAAGTTTTACATATTGACCCTTCACAGCATGCTTTATTTTTTACAATGCTCTTAAGTTTATTAAAAAATTTGTAATAGCTTTAGAAAATATGTGTGACTAATAAGATAATGAATTAATATTATTAAGTATTAGATATAGATACCTATCAAAATGGTACATCCAGCAATATTGCATTAGACTTTCAACTCTAGCTTCATATATAAGATGTATTGGTAGGTGCTCCATTGAGCTAAAAAAAAGTAGAGGAAATATCCACTCAAGCTTACACACAATAAGTGGAATGTTGGTTTGAAGTTGCCCTAGAGCATCCCCATTTAAGCAAGCTGAACATAGTTCTTTAAAATAATAGACTAAGCTCAATTAGAGGATTCCGTATTTAACTAGGTAAAGTACTAAATGCAATTGAAAACAAGTATTGTAAGGAAATATGATGGTCATGAAATTTTAATTCAATTATCCTTTATGTCCTTAAGTTAATGCATCAACCCAAGTTAGATGCATTCCCATTTGGCCACTTCAGTGGTTGTACTCACTCAATATTTGTAAGCTTAAATCTCATTTCAACATCAATTTCTTTATTTTGTATAAGTTTTCTAGAAGTAAAATTTTTTATGGGTTAGTCTCTTTTAGCAACCATATAAATTGATTAAAATATTCTCAAGGAATATTATATTTAATTATGATGCTTAGTATTCTTACAACCACATATAATTTAAAATGATTTGTGCAACCTTCCAAAAATGAATATTGTGTTTGGTGGTTACAACTTTTGAGCTTTTGTATTTGGTGGTTACTCTTTTATAACTCTTATAAACTAAGCTCTTGTTGTATTAAATACCATTTCTTTATATTATCTCAATCATATTTAATTGAAAGTGCATAACTTGTCAAAGCATAAATATTAGCATTGATATGTTGTTCATACTCACCATGTGAAGTCCAAGATCAATAATTTGGTTGGAACCATTTATGATACAAGCCCATTCTAGCTTTATCTGACTTTAAGTATACTTGATTCTTGTTCCTTACACATGGACATTGAAACCTTTTTTTAAAAGATAAATTGAATATTAATATGCCACGTGTACAACGTGTTCAATGCCATTCAAGAATTTATTAATTAATATACTAATTGTATATCCATGATCTTTCATTATGTATATCCATATATTGTGTAAATTATAAAATATGAGAAAGAGATTCATGTGTTGTATAAATTGACTTCAACACCTAAAAGAACTTCAATTTTGACAACAATAATGAGAATTATATAGCCTTCATTTTTCTAGTCAACTATTAATGCCTACCTAGCTATCATTATTTTAGGTTATTTTTTAAAATTTGTATTAATGTGAATACTACTAGAAATAGAAAATTAAACTATAAATGGGAATACTAATAGAAAACTATACACTAATATTGATAAAATGCATTTAAATGGCCTATTGATATTCTTCATTTTGATAAAAATTAGCCTACCTACAACTATTGCAATTTATTGAAGTTTGAGCTATTAAGCCCAAAATATGGATGTTAGCTATACAACTACATGTCCTTTTGGGCATTTCATGGATCGACTATTAGTGCAACTTCACTTCAATGTGATCTTCTTAGAATAATGGTCTTGAATGTCACCATATTTTTTTCTTTTGAAATTGAGTTTATTAAAGGCCTAGACTTTTAACCATCTTTGAATTTGACCAAGAAAGCACACAAAGACTTTTCAAGGTGGTGTGAAGAATCCTATATTCATTCATTGTATCAATATGCATTCATAAATATTTTTCTAGTTGAAACTTGTAGGAATGATTTTCACTTAGAGTTTTTTTCTTTAAGATATCAAAGTTAATATGCGACTATTATAGTTAAAAAGAACATTGTAATATTTTTAGGATAAAAAAAACTTTCATGGTTTAGGATTCAAAAAACTTAAATAGAAATTATAGAGCATGAAGCTTAATCTAGCAAGATAAACTTGGTAAAATTCTAAGGAATAAAAGAGTTTGCATATTCAACATCCAAAAATTATTATAAAATATATCATCAAATCTTAAATGAAGACCAATAAAATGTAAAATCTAAGATAAAATCTTAGATAACTAACTAAAAGCAAGAAAGATAGTACAAGATACATGAAATCCAACCAATTTTAAAAAACATTAAGCTATAAATTGAAAATATCTTCTAAAATTTTAAATTCACTTTTCACAAACAAATAAACTAATGAAGTCGTAAATAGATAGTTGAAGAAGCTAGAAAAAAGTTTTACCTATGATTCTATGGATAAATTGAAAAAATTATAGCATTTCAAGGACTTGTGGGCCCTAGGGTAGGCCGTTCATAGTCTACCCAGAGGAAACTGAAGGAAGAAAAAAGAGAAATGGGAGAGTCATGCATCAATTTCAATTATATGCATGTTACTGATTGATTTTATGGGATAAGTAACTCACAAGCTAACCTTTTTTTTTCTATATAAATTTCTATTATAATGATTTCAAACTGAAAATCCATCGATAATTCCATTAATTTTTTTTTCTTATAAATTAATCTGCCAAAAATTCCATCAAAAATTAGCTATTTTCTAGTAATGAATAATATATCCAGTAATGGAGTTAATGTAAATTAAATGACAAGTAACAAAATTAGTGATGCAAAAAATAATAAAAGAACTATAAAGGGGTGTAAATCAATTTATAATAGTTCATCTAATTGACATATATTTACTATTAAAGTCTTCTACTCCTGTTTCACTACTCAACTTCTTCTACCACCATACAAGGTAAAAATTCATTCCTCTTTGATCATTAATATTGAAATCATACACCCTCTTTTACTTCAAGCGATATGACCACTACTGTAGCCTACCACATAATCAATAACATAATAGAAGCTCCTTTAAGTTCTTAAAAATTCATTATAATCAACATTAAAAAATTTATAAAAAGCCAAAATATGCCCATATAGTATCGATGTGAAAGATTAGAGGAGAGATAACCATGTAGTGCTTTCACTCACACAAAATGCTTCTTTTAGGTGAAGTAAATCAAAGATTAAGATATCTCACACACAAACCTCTCCTCTAATTTCTTAGTTTTTCTTTGACAAAATATCCCCTCTTGCTCATTTTAGGATTATAAGATAATTTATTATATTAAGTATTCCAAAAAATAAACCATAAACAACCCATTCTGAAAAATTGTACTAATTGTGAAATAGTAAAAATTAATTTTGGACAATTATATAGTATGATTTATATTGTACAATACTATCATTTTACCTTGATACATACTAACTTCTTAGTTCAAGCTACCTAATTTTAATAATAATAAACTAGTTATACAATTTGAAGGCCATCATATAGTACAAATAAATCAATTTTTGAATTAACTTAATCAAGGAAAGAAGCATATATTAGTTTAGAATTTTAAATAAGCTTAATCATATGGTACAATTTACATTGTACAATGCAATTAGTACATTAAAATTACTTGAAAGTTTTAATTAATTAATGTAAATTAATCTTACTAGATTTCATGAATCTTAATGCATACTATATAAACAATATCATAATAATACAAGATAATCTATTTTAATCAATTTAGATTAATTAAAATTTTAAAGTAATTTTTAATTAATTTTTACTCATGTGTGTACTGATTGTTTCTTCAGTATTTTACCTAAAATAAACATAAAATTCTCAATCATGATAGATACAATTATAATATTTTAATTTATGCAACTCTTATCTAGATATTCTCTAGTTCAACTCAAACTTTATGATCTTGTTTATAGTGATCACATTAATCTCAAGCCTCAATTATTTTTAGAGTTCAACTCAAACATGCCCAGTATATATACATATAGAAGATTCAATTCCATTATCATTTGGTAGGGCTAGTTCATATTGGGTTGTCTCATCATTGATGACTTAAGATTCTTTGAGTATCCAAATCGATCGGAACCTTTTATTGGTGGATCTCTTAGAATGTATCTAGATGTCACACCCTGGTGTTCATGGATAAGTTATTTTACTTTTTTATGGTGGTTGTTGGAACCATCCAGCAATTGGTCACTTAATATCTTTATATCTAAAAGCTCGTTAATAGTGTTCACCAAATATATTACCTTTAAGCTTTGAGTTTCGCTCTAGGTGGGCACAGTGATTTTCAATATTCTTTCTTAGAGTAGGAATTTGCTGAGTTTGTGACCTGGCTCACCAATTTCCTAATTCTTCTTTGAAGGTTTCTATTTTTAATAGTCTTCAAAACTTTATAGATTTTGGAGGAGGCAATCTCCTCCTTCCATGGTTGATTACTGGGACGTGTATGTTTATCCCAGGATGATTTCTTTATATCTCCTCCAAAACTATTTCTCTTAGCCCATTGGAGCATTGAAGTTTGTCATTGGTGGGTATGTTTGCTTCCAATAGTGGGTCATACTATCATTCGAATAACAGGCAATCCAACATTCGACCAACATTGTATTTTCTTCAAGCTATCCTAGACATTTTGATGCTTGATGAAGATGCTTCATGGTCATTACTACCTAGTAAAAGTGGCATCTTGTGGGATAGTAGTCTCCTCTGATGAACTGCTAAGTGGATTGATGATGATGGACTTCAATTTGGGCTTAACATCCACTTTATCCTTAACACGGGTAGTCGACATTGCTTTTGATAGCCTATCAAAGATATAACCCCTCTTTGAGTTTGGCACTTTAGGCTTAGGCTCATTGAGGATGATCACATTCAAACTCATTCCCTTATTCAATTCCTTTAGCATTTGATTATGATAGGCCCAACTATAGGTCCAACAGTAGAAACTAGACAACCTCAAAACCATTACGAATTGGAGAGTAGATCTAATGGAATCAACATTGATTATAGCTTGAGGGAATCTAACGGTGGACCCCTCTCTAGCTTGGCAAACATCATGTTTGTAATATTTATCATTGGATGTTTCAAACTTAATTGTAGATCTTAAAATTTTAAAAGATTATAACATAATATTTAAGTCATTATGGTTTACTTAGATCTGGGTTTTATTACTTATGAATGCAATCCTTTATAGTTAATTACTCCTCTTACATCAGTAAGAGAGCACTCTTGATTAAGGTTGGAATCAAACATATAAGACTGTTTAAAATAAATAGGAGGGTAGTCTTGATCAAGATCCCATGGTTCCATCATCTTGGGGCTACACTATTCTAGTCTACAAATATCAGAGGGCAAGCCGTAATGTCTAGGGAGTTTGATTAGTATCCATGGCTTGCTTCATCTCAGATTTCCTAAGTAAACCAAAGGTTTAGTATAGGGGTGTTCACTTGATGAATGTATGTATTAGACTTATATCCCTTGGAATGCCAGTAGGGTGATCACATGGTGAACTTACAGATAGGGCTTACATCTCTTTGGAATGCAAGTTAAGGTGTTCGTATGGTGAACATATAGATTAGACTTACATCCCTCTGGAATGCCATTAGGATGTGGGTTGTGCTTGCGTTGTAAGCATGGGTCAAACTTACATTGATTAGAAATCCATTTGATTGGACTTATATCTTTTTAGATTGCCATCTAGGTGTTCGATGGAGAATGAGTTATATGGTGCTCACATGGAAAAATTAATATTTAGCTTTGGGGATGGAACCTGATTGGAATTATGGCATAGGTGTTGTGAAGGAGAGCACCTTGGTGTTGTAGATTTTGGAGCATGAGCATTATTAAGATGGAGCCCTGCATTGGAAAGTTAATGCCAATGGCACTATAGGCTCTGTAAAAAGTGTTTGAAAGTAGGTTGGCAAATTGACCAGCATCTCTGTGCTGACTATGTAGAGCCTTGGCGGTAGTCCAAAGATCGTTCAAATGGGGTGACAGGTTGGTAGGAAAATTTAACAAATAAGACAAACATTTGACTAGCATCGTAGTGCCACATCAATATCTGACACAATTTTTAGTTCTACTTAGTTATAAAATTAATAATAATAATTGCTCCTTTCGATCGACATAATAACCATTTTGAACAGCTGGACAGTGTCACCTAGTCATGTGAGTGCTCTAGCATTGATTCCTTATTTCAGAACTCAAGAAGTTAGCACCTCAGTAGTGATAATGTAGTACCATGGCATAGATTCTATATTCTAGAACCTAAGAGGTTAGCACCTCGGTGTTGTTTCTTTAGCATCGTAGTGCTTTTCTTTAGCACCATGGCGCTAGGCCTGGTTTATAAATAGACCCCCTGGGCTACAGATTTTTCATTATGATGTCTTCTTGCTATAGAAATTCTTAGAGAACTCTTTCTCTCAGCTTTTTCTAACACTAAGAAAATATTCATGCCACTCAAAATGCTTGCTAGCAAGAGGAGGGTGACTTCAAGCGATGCTAATAGGTTTGTTAGCATGGAAATAAAGGAGAGGTATCAATATGCCCTCATTCACAAGCATATCATTCCTAAGAGAAGTTTCCATAATCCTAGTGGAAGCATGGAGATGGTCATCATCGAGCGAGGATGTGAATAGTTGGTCTACGAAAGTAGCTCATGTGTGGTTCTGTTGGTGTGGAAGTTCTTCACCAATATGAAGGAGCACCAAGATAATAGAGTTGTGTGGGGCATATTAGTAAGTTTTGATAGTATTGCCATAACTTCATATTATAAATTGCACAATGTATTTTATTATCAATATCCTTTCTATTATAATGATCATCTTGATTTTGATGAAATCATTGATTTTCTCACTAGTATAAATGCTAATATTTAGTGGAAATGTCTACAAGAAAGGATCATCAACTTTTCTTCCGCCAGCCTAATGGTAAAGTCTAAGGATTGACACTATTTTATTTCTGTCAAGTTGATGCCCATAGGTAATATCAGTTAGGTGACTAAGGATATGGCTATTTTAAAATTTTCTATTCAAAAGGGAATTACAATTGATACAAGGAAGATTATTTATAATTTCATTTCTAGTCTACTTAGGGGTAGTACTACTATAGATACAATCATCCTTCTCTAATTTATAGTTTATGTGTTGTGGTGGGTGGATTAGGGGATGAAGAAGTTCTTATTTAAAGGCTCCTCTAACAAAGTGGATAATTTTATGATTGGAACGAGGTTTGAGGTGGGGAAAAGCTCAAATCCTCCATGTGCCCTCAACCTTGATCTTTCAAAACCTTAAACAAGTAACTCCAAGAAATTAGAGGAGAAGTCTCTGATTTAAGAGAAAAAGGTTTGTGAGAGCAATAGTAGGGAAGAGGCCTTGGAAAAAAATTTGACTATCATATGGATTAGTATCAAAAATAGTATTTTTAAATGGCTGAGTTTAACTCAATATTAGTTCATATGTTTGAAAATTATTGCTTTTGGGTCCGAGTCATGCCTCTTTTCCTCTGGCCTCAATATCCACCTCAAGTAAATACCCCACTAGTGTTAGAAGAAGAAGAGGAGGAGAATGATGCTGAATATGATTACTAGTTCCCCTTTTTTTTTTTTTGTATGTTTCTTCTTTTTATGTAAATTATGTAATCATTTTTTTATTTTTTTAATAAATTTTTTTATTTAACATATTTATGTATTTCATTGTATATGTTCTTATGTTTTCATTTGAAAGCTCCATAATTTAAAATAATAGAAAAAATTTAACTTTAAATGATATCACAATAGTAGTGCTTTCGCTAAGAATATAGTGCTAGCCTTCTGTGACATAAGTTTAACTCAGAAGGCTTATAGCATCTAAGTTGTAGCACTGTGGTGCTCTTCAAGATAGAAATATTTGGTCTATAACCCAAGAGTCTAGTGCTATGGTGCTCTATATGCGGCACTACGGTGCAGTTAAGATAAAAATTCCTTGTCATCCCATCCAAGAGGTCAATAGAGGAAGAATTTTATTTTACACTAGAACTAAGTTCAACGGTGAAATATGTAGCGCCTTGATGTTGAAAAATATTTCTTCGGTGCTTTTTTGAAGATGTGAAACCTGAAAGCTTAGCGCTACATGAATTGTACCTAAACCTGAGAGTTTAACCCCACATCAAATATCCGGCCCTTCCATGCTATGGGATGGAGCATCAAAGATTTTATTTATGAGAGTACAAGCTCATCATTATACCTTTGCACCATGATGCCATAGAGTGGGAACTCCATTTTCTAACCGTAATCTTCTAGAATTTGATAATATTTTATGAAAATTTAATGGTATAACATCTTAACAGTGCTAAATTTTTACATATTTAGTGTAAATGCACTTTTCTCCCATGTTCTAGATTCATGATCTATGGAGGAAGGGTTTTTCTTCTCACACTAGAATAAAGTTCAATAGCGAAGGTCTTTCAGGTTTCAAGATTTTAGAATTTTGGGTCTTAGGGCTTTCCTTTTTCACTTCAGATCTAAGATTAATGAAAACGAGCCTCTTTATTTTTCACCAAATCTAAGATTTATAGAAGAAATCTCTAAAATTTGATTTTTAGAAAGACAATTACATAAATAAAGTATTTCTAAAAATTCTTGCCTGAAGTTGACGGGAGTAAACCTCAATCTTGTCTCTTGCATGAGAAGATCACTCTCATAGTAGAAGAAAGCACATTGTTGAGAGTGCAGATGATGTGAGCAAGAATGGGGCAGATGGGTTAGAGGAAGAGTGAGGGAAGAAGAAAAAGAAGAGAAAGAGAGGCATTTCTCCCCTTTTTATAGGTGATTTCTCATAATTGGGGTAATTTTTTGCTCCATAATCATTCCCCACGCTCTCCTTAAGTAGTTATTACTACTGGGTGGGAACGATAATTTTTCTTACTTTTAAAACTGAAGATCGTCATGATAATATCATGGTGCTGGCATCATAGTACCATGACGCTAACATCACAACACCATGACACTATCTCATATAAAGGCAACCATCGGGGACAATTTGAACTTCTAGATTCTATAAGGTGGCGACAACAAGTTCGGTTCACCCCAAGTCATGATGTTCAATTTATTTCTTTTTTTTAGATACAAACAAAATTTCCCCTTAAAGAATATATCATATCGATTGGACATGATGAATTCATTGCTTTTTTTTAAATATATGCAATAATATAATAAGAGAGAAAACATAGTCTTTGGAAATCTAATTTCATATATTATATAAAATAGTGACATAAAATAGGTTGTAGCTATAAATGGTTAGCCTAACTTTCTCTAACTTAGACAGAGGTTGTATGTTCCTTATAGGCCATAATAGACTACCTCTCTCAAGCTTCATAGAGATGTTGAAGAGAAGCTTCCTAGTCATTAACTAATGATGAAAGAATCTGCTCAAGTTTGGTCACCTAAGCTTTATTGTGAGTAGTCCTTTTCTATAGCTGTGATAGCCTGTTTGACCATAGATCTCCTTTCTAACAGAAGCCATCTCCTTAGTTGTAATTCTCTTATTTTAAAAAATATGTGAAGGAGCTCAATCTATGCTCTAGAAAGCTCTCTCTTATAAGATCTCAAGGCTCTAAGACTTTGTTTGAAATCTTGGAGAACTAGAGAGACTTGATGTGAAGTAGTGTTGAGTGAGATTTCTATAGTAGTGATTGTATCTAACAAGACGTCCTGATAAGTACTATGTAATGAAAATATTCTAAACTCAATATCTCTGCATAGGGATTCCTAATAATGTAGCTCTCTTACTTCAAGATCCAAAATGGTAGCACAATCTAATGAAGAATTTGTCTCCATACGCTAGCTCAGCTCGACAAGACTTTTGGATCAACACTCGAGTGATGTGATGTCATCACTACTTGACATAAGATCTTTGAAGAGCCACAATGTAGTGGATCTAGGGTATAGGGCATATCTTGGAGATGAAGCATGATATCTCTAGATTAGATAATTCCCTCTAAGTTGAATAGCTTGAACTAGGAATAAGATGACTCTTTGCACAAGAATCAACATCTAAGGAATCATCTTGGTTGGCACTCACTATCACCCAAGTGGTATCTGATAAGAGCAACTCATGGCTAGTCATTAGAGTGCTAGATTCCTCTATATGTGGGTCTTTTTCAATATGTATATGGTCGTTGCTAACAGGATGAGTAGATGTTAGGGAAGTAACATTTATGTATGTCGATAATACTAGTGTGACATCACACTCCATTTTTTTTGTTGGTGTTTCAACTACTACTAGTGGGATGGCAATATAAGTAGAATCATATATCCCTGATACTTCTATATCACGAACCACTATCATGAGACTATGGTTATCTATATTATCTCATTCCTGAGCTGATAAAGCCTTTTATTATCACTTCCTACAACTACCCTGCTCATCTGATGATCTCTTAGGAGCATGAGTCACGTGTTGGGGGAAATTCAAGTGTCATATTAATTTAGATCTCCCCAATCTATGATTGTATATATGAAAGCCTAGATCTAAGAAGAATAAAAAGTATGTATGGCATCCATGGTAAACTCTTGTGTATGTCTCCTATGAAGCTACATAGAAACCCAAACTAGTCCCTAGGTGAAGTAAGATAGCCCATGCTATAGAAGCTACAATTAAATGAATAGGCAATGACAGCATCCCTAAGGACTGAGTATCTGTTATATCTAATATCTATGGTAGTCCATACACAAGCATAGCTTGAGTGAAAACATATTACCTAGCCACTCTGTTGGGATTGTATCCCTCTGAGATTATGAACTCATAATGCCAATAATAAAGCCAAGCAAATCATAGCCCAATGAGGTATTCTACTATGCATCTGTATCATGGCTTTGATAATAGTGAGAAGAATCTATGAATCTCGTATGCTCCGAGCAGATAGGCTATGAAAGGATGATCTATGAATGTTCTGAAAGCGATCCATCATGCGTGATGGAGAAAACATGAAGGTCCTGATCTAAACCGCCTAAGTCGACTACAGCCTTGCTCAACTACATGACATAGGAAAATTCTACCTCTAAAATAGGATGCCATCTTATGATAGCTAAAAGCTCCTAATATATGTGCATGAATCCATCCATGTAAGTAGTGTCAAGGAGCTTCTATATTGTAGCATCGTGAGTTAGTCATAATGCTCATATGCATAATCCATGGTATATATAGGCTAATGATGATGGTCTTAGTACTATGCTCTTAAGCAAACCGCCATCAAAAGAGTGGAAGGATGAAAAATTCTATTTTGACCTAGAAATACAAAATAGCATAGCCAAGAGGTAATGAAAGCCACTAAATATAACTCCTCATCAATGCCTGTGAGATTCACCAAAAATTGACTCTTCTTTCTGACTTGAATTGGGCACTGAATGACTTTTCAAATGAATGAAATCTCATATGAAACGGATCATCCAATTGTGCAAAATAATGCAAACATGCTGTTGAATTAAGAAAACTTTTAGACCATGTGTCTAGAGAAACTATGCCCCACCGCCAATGACCTGATCTCCACTCTCTGAATAATCTCTAATAGTGAGCTAGAACATGATCAAGAACTAAGGAATATACATGACTACCTCTCCTATGGTAATAGTTAGTTGACGCAAAAAGAACTCATGATCTAGAGGTACACACTCCTCATAGGGAATGGCCTATAATAGGGAGGCCTGCTATATCCTATATGTTGGCAAAGGTGATCATCATCTTATGTGTACCAATAGGTATTGGTGGCCCTATCCCAATGTTCTGCTATGCTCCAGATCTAAGTAAATGGAAGGAGATTGTAGTCAAAAAGTGATGCATGGCATGATATATGTCATCTAAGGATATCACCAATTATCTATAAATGATTATGGGCCTAGTATATGTAATACGATAGCTAACAAGTGTGTGCCAAATATTGACTTTGGATCTTAATCTTTTACCTCATGATGTAGTATATGATAATCTAAAAGTCTGACTATGCCTATAGAAGGAACATTATCTGCAATTGGCTAAAGTACATCCTAATCCCCAAAGCTAAGGAAATCTATGACCCTCTCTAAAGAAACATCATGACTGTGTCTTTACTTTAAATTGATTATCGAATTAGTGGGATCAAGACTTGATGGAAGCCCTAAATCTAGAGGTAGAATGCATGATGATCAAAAAATGAAACTTCAAAGATATCCCTATCCATCAACATATCATGATGTGATAGGTCTCATAATCGTAAAATGTAAATCATGGGCTTGTGGCCCATATCTAGTCATCATTGGGCTCAACAGGAAACATATCATCTATCCTTTTCCAAGTAAATATTGTAGCTAAACTATAGCAAATCTGAACAAGAGAAGCATAAAAATTTTAAAGACATTATAAAAAGTAGTAGTATCTGAATTTGTAAATGTGTTATGCTTGTAGACTTTAATTCAATCTTCTCTAATTTTATAAATTTTAGATTTAATCCTCCTTTGAGTATATTGAATTAAAATTTTTATTTATACTTTCCTTTTGGTATTATGGATAAAATTTGTGACACCACATAATTTAGAAATTTCTTATTTAGGTGATCAAATGTATCATTAAGGAGTAAACATATTATCTTTAAATATAAACATGTTATCCTATAATAGATTTGATCATTTAACTAACAAATCTTAAGGCTAATGGGTCTTTAATGTACTATAGAGTTTTCCACTAAACTTCATGAAAAAGTAGAACTTGGTATATTTTAAATTGAGTTCATGATTTTCTATATGGTTAAACCCTTATAGTTAATTACATCTTAGGAACGAAGGATCTCTTCCTAAGAATACTCTCAATTAAAACAGCCATTATTTTTATATATTTTAAAGCTAGTTTTCAAAGGCAAATGATTATTTGGAATTTCAAATGGGAACAATCCTAAGTTGAAATAGTTCTTTTGGAAATCAATCAGGATTAAGTAGGAAATACCTACAGATATTGGGAAGCCTAGTGGACATTTCAACTATCCTACCATTAGGCTTTATATTTTGGAATTTAAATTAAATTTTGAGTTAAAATTTATTAGAAATATAAGGCTTATATTCTAGTCACATAAGACTGTAGAAATGCCTAGGGTTGAAAACTTACTCTAATGGGATGCTTCAGATCATAAGTTAATAATTGCTTCTGACACAAGTCAAAAGCTCGACCTAGTTTAACTTTTGAGAATTATCAGCAATTTCTCTAATTTGAGGGAATAAACCTATCCCTAACTCTTCTGGACTTATAACTCACCTGGAAAGGCTGTCAGCTAACACCACCTAAACAAATTTTAATCTATGACATCAAGTCTCATGTATGCAAGATGGTTAGGTTGTTGTATTTTTAGAAAGGAATCTAAGAAACTAAATTTACTCCCTAATCCATAAGATTATGTAGAGTATGATATGCACCTAACTAATGAAATATTTTCCAACTTTTAGATGTTTTGACTCATGATTTAATTAAGATATTGTGGAATGCATTTTATGCCTAACTAACATGCAATTAGAAGTAGTTAGGGGCAAAATAAAGAAGAGAAGGCAGACTTCTCCAAGAAGCAGTCATCCTAGATCGATGCCCATTATATGTAATGGGTGAAGTGCAATTCATGAAGATAGAATAATATGCTAGTATGATTCACAAAAGCTAATTATTTCTAGTTGTTTTAAGTTTTTCCTAGGTTTTAATTTATGTGAGAAGTTTTGACTTTCTTTATTTTTTTAAAGTTGTTTAGATTTAGGTTGGGTAGAAAATTTAGTTTTTTTTAAGAGCCTAACATCTAGGAATTCATTACAAAAACACAAAAAAAACCTAGAAAAGTAGATTAATTTTATTGCACACTCTTGACCCTATTTACGGTTGAGGTTAACATTACTTCCAAAACTAATAATTACGATACCTAATCCTAGATTAGGAATCTTAATTAGATGCCAGGACACTTCAACTTGGATTGGCTAGACTAAATTCAAATCCAAGCTCAAAGAAATTGAAATCTAAAGACACTTGAATTTAAATTAAAGTGAATAGGAAATTAATCTAATTATCCTATTTAACAGTTAAAGTCATTTAAACTACAAGAAATCCAAACTAAACCAAAATAAATGTAAATAAAAATTAAATGAAACCATAAAATTAAATTAAAAGAATGAATAAATCTAAATCTAAATCTAAATCAAGGTGAAAAAGTAGTCAACCTTTTTCCCATTGGTTTGACATAGGTGGGTCCCACCAAGTCAAAGGTCAACCCACCAAAATTTGACCAAATAAAATCATTCCAAGTAGTCTAAATGATAATATATTCATGTTTAAACACTAATTTAAGATAATATAAATCCAATAAGGCCTAAATTAAGCTAAATAGGTCATTTGACCTAAATGGGTCTAAATGGACCATATTGCATTCGAATCCAAATCAAACCAAAACTAACCCAAATTAATTGTATAAAACCACTTAGTAATGATTAATAAACACAAATAAGCTAATAAATATGCTCAATTTTCCCAATATGGCCATTAGACCTAAATGAATCCAAACCTAACCCATTAAGCTTAAATGGGCCAAATTAGGTTCTAAACCATATGTAAATGGAGTTAATTAGTTTAGTGCATCATAAATTACTTTGATTAATGTAATTGAAAGATAAATGCATTGTAATTAATCCAAACACTTCATTTGACTCAATTCAAGTCAACCCAACCAACATAAAATATAATGGGTTTAATATGGAATAAACCCATGGATAATTGCAAATTCCATGAAATCCATTAATTTAAAACATCATAAAGAATCTAATTGATGTAATCAAAACATTAATCTAGTGCTAATCCACCAAATGGAATAGGTTAACTTATATGAAAATTCCTAAATGGCATAATTGAACCCAAATTTAAATCCATCCCCTTAGAATGCACCTAAACCCATCCTAAAATGAATTTAGGATGATTGGAAACCAAAAACAAGTGGATTAATCAAGCCTAAATGCATCCAAAGTATTGGAATATGCTATGGTAAAGAGTGGTTGCATGGATACAAAAAGAACTTCCCAAATCCACTCCACCTTTTTATTCTATTCAAACACCTTTGAATAGATGTTAAACCCCTGATCATCCTTGGAGCTAGCCTCCAAGGATAGCAATTAACCTAGCTGAGAAAGGAGGAGGAGAATGCCATAAAGAACTCTTAGCCTCTAATGTCAAGTCAAGTTAGAGAGTTCCTCATGAAAAATTGAGCATTCCACCATGTTCCTTGAGTGGAATGAAGTCGAGCACACCCATTCCCCGATCCCCTTGCCACCGAGAAGCTAGAGAATGAAAAAACCCACCAAAATCCATCCATGCGTTGGTCCAAAAGTCAATCCATGAGGAGGCAACCCAATTGCTTCTTCCCACAACTTGTGCACCATTTGGGCTATTAGAGTCAACCTAGATGCGTCGAGGTATGCCATTAAAACCACCCTCAAGCTTTCAGTTCTAGTCTTTTTCAAAATGAATTTGATCTCAAGGGAGATCAAATGATATAGCACCCTTATTTTTAGCTCACTGGTCATTTTGAAAGTGAAATCAAGCGATTTCAATGGTTGGATCATTAGAAATTTCCTCAATTTGATGAAAGGCTCTTGGCTCTTGCCATTGTTGAAAAAGGTGGAATCTCTATCATCTATACCTTTTATTAGGAATGGATGGTTTAGATATAGTTAGATTATATAATTTAATCTCTTAAGGAAATCATGGGAGAAATCTAGACCATCAATCGAAGTTGAATGGTGGGACCAAAACTACATGCTTTAATGTGGGATCCACATAGATCGCATGGATGAATGATGCAATGTCACATGTAAAGCGGTGCCACATTGAATCCATGTGGATCTCATGTGATTGAATACAAAATTTTGTATTTTGAATTAAAAATTACAAAAAATGAGTAAAACTTAAAAAATTATAATAAAATAAATAGTAAGCTAAAAATTCCAAATAAAAGCTCTATGGACTCCTCTCAGTGAGAGGAATCTATTAAAATTCAAAAGCCTCGAATTTTCTATGGTATTTTTGCATTAGTTTGGGTTTGAATGAAACATTTTAAACCTAAATTAATCCCAAACCATTGATCAAAATAAGTTAAAACTTTGGGGAATTGAAATTAGTTTTAAGATACACATTCGGTAAATTTTTCATAATTTATTAAACAATAAATCTAAAAATAGGAAATTTTCAATCCTAAACCTTAATTTTAATAAATATAAATTATATACAAATTAAAAAAATCATATAAATAATCTAAAATATTATAACACACCCTAATGAACTTAAATACATCATTGAAACCCATTGAAACCTAATTAATCATAAAATGACCTAATTTGGCATTTAATTGAATTAATCAATATCCACCTTATGTGAGTACCCAGCATCAAAAGAAGAAGAGAAGGAGGATGATGAATATGATTATTAGTTATAATCTTTTTATTTCACACACACACACACACATATATATATATATATATATATATATATATATATATATATATATATATATATATATATATATATATATATATATATATATATATATATATATATATATATATATATATATATATATGTTCTTCTATTTGTCATTTAAAAGCTCTAGTATTTAAAATAATAAATATTTTTAACTTTAAATAATATCATAGTAATAGCACTTCGGCACTGAGAATACAACACCTAAGCACTGCTAGCCTACATAACATAAGTTTAAAACCCTCAAAAGTCATGCTATTGTGCCTAAGTTGTAGCACTGCTGTGCTCTTTAAGATAGAAATATTTGGTCTATAACCTGAGAGTCCAGTGTTGCAGTGTTCTTACGATAGAAATATCTTGTTGTCCTATTTGAGAGATCAATGATTTGGCACATTATGATACGTGCTACAGCACTGGGTAGACAAACTTAGACTTAGAATTTATCGAGGTTGAGATTCCAAGTTCTTGATATCATGAAATTAATGTAACGTTGTGTCACTTAAGAGACAACACCGTAGCAATATGAGAGGACTTTTCCCATAAAACCTGAGAGCTCAGCACTTTGGCATTGGACCCACAGTGTCTAAGCATTATTTTATCAGTGTATATAATTTTAACAAATTTTTGGAGAAATTTGAAATTTTGACAACATAATGTCTTAGCAGTGTTAGATTTCATAATTTTTAGTGCATTAACTCCCTTCTCTCTTATTTTGGATCCAAGATTAATGGAGGGGGGATTTTATTTCATACCAAAACTAAGTTTGATGGTGGAAGATGTAGTGCTTTGGCATTGAAGAATAGCACTTTGGCACTATTTTAAAGAACAGAAACCCAAAAACTTAGCGATGTGGCATTGAAATATAGTGTCATGATGTTAAAACCAAGAGTTTAGCATCATTGCGCCAAATGTTTGGTGCCTCGTCACTATGGGATGAAGCATCAAACATTTCATTCCTAGGAGTACAGTGCTTTTATGCTAGACTTCAGCACCATAGTGCCACGGAGTGGGAACTAAATTTTTGAACCAAATTCTTGTAGAGTTTGACAATTTTTTATAAAATTTTGGCTGCGTAATGCCTTAGGAGTGATAGATTTTTTATGTTTTTAGTGAAAATGCACTCTTTCTCCTTGGATCAAAGATCAATGGAGGGATGGTTTTCTTCTCACCTTTGGAACTAAGTTCAATAGTGGAGATCTTTCGGATTTCAAGATTTTGAAATTTTAAGTTTGGGGGCTTCTTTTTTACTCTGGATACAAGACAGACGAAGATGAACCTAGTTATTACTAACAGAATCCAAGATCGATGGTATGAAATTTTCTCTCTAAATACAAAATTTAAGAGATTTCCACTATCGATCTTGGATCTGGTGAGAACAATCTTATATCCATAGTAAAAAAAAGAAAAGCTCCCAAACCCAAAATTCTAAAATCTTATAATTCGAAAGACCTCCATAGTTGAACTTGGTTCTAATGTACAAAGACAAATCCTCCCTCTATCGATCTTGGATCAAGAAGAAGGAAGAATAGTGTGTTTTCAATACAAAAAAATCTATCACCATTAAGGCATTATGCTACCAAATTTATATAAAAAAAATTCATGCATATATATATATATATATATATATATATATATATATATATATATATATATATATATATATATATATATATATATATTGATTGTTGACTCCATAGGCCCCATCTCATATGTGATTGATTTTCATGATAACAAAATATAGGTTCAAATGCTACTAATCAAGTTTAATTCAAGTGTGCAGAAAAATTCTTCACCTCCTGGTTCTTCAGTTATATCAAATTGCTAAAGCTACTGGACATGAACTGGGCAAGAATTTTTCTAGAAATTATTATATTAAGGCAAATTAAAAGCTCACTAAATTAAAATAATTGATTTATTCAATTTAGATTCATCATTCTGAATATTGTAATTATTCATTAAGTTACCCATTTTGGATAGTATGAACTAAATGCATGATATAAGCTCTATTAAATGTGTGTTCAAGCAAGATAAATTATGTTTAAACTTTATTAAATCATTTCCATGCCATTCATAATGTTTAGTGCATGAAAATTGAATTATCCTAAAATTATCCTTTTCCTTCTTATTCCCTATCCTATTATCATTTTCATCTTAACAATGTTTTGGCAAAAACATTTAATGAATTATGTGTAATAAATTGTGTGAAGTTCATTTAAAACATTTCCATATTATTTTCCCTCATTTTTCATATTTTAAAATTTATTTATTTGAATTTCTAAATTGAATTATTTTTGAATTATTCTTGTATTCAAACTTCTTCATGCATGACATGTACTTGCTAAATCAAATAAATTTTTTATGGAATATGATTCATATTAATGAACTTAAACCTTAAGCTTACAAATTCATAATTTAATAGCTTAAGTTAAATTAAATAAAATCAAACTCTTTAAATTAACATAAGCCAAATCAAATGAAACCCACATAGTTTAATTTAAAATGAAACAAATCAAACAAATTAAATCAAATAAAACAATTCAAACAAATGAAATAACATAAATCAAACCCAAACATAAATAACATCAAAAGGATTAATTAAAATACTTAAGGATTTTAGTTAGACTTTTGGAAACTTCATTAGGATTTAGGATGTTGAATGGAAAGAGTTCCATCCAAAAAATGGAATCATTCATTCTATTATTCTTGAAAACCTATACAACTTTAACCAAATAAAATGAACATAAAAATAGAAATTAAATAACTAAACCATTTGAATTGAAACCAACCAATGGTAAAAATTAAACAAATTCAAACTTCAAATTTAAACTTGAACTTAAAGGCTTAGCAAAGTCTTACCACACAAACCCCTCTTCTACACACACTAGATTACTTAGGTCACAGACTCTAGATATAGGTTTGATCATTCTGTGATTTTCTTTTAATCTCCTGTGATATGTTGTGTTGTGCTTCACATGCTCAGGTATGATTGCTTTAGACTAGATGCTAAGCTTGTTTGTTTAGACTGGATGTTATGGTGTTCTTTCTAGATTTAACATTATTTCTATGGGGACTATGTTAAAGGATGTTGTAATAAATAAATCATAAAATTACTATTTGTCTGTGTCCGAAAATCTTAACATACCATATATGATAGGTGGGCTTGGAAGCAAACCAATGCTAAGCCCATATATTTGTGAAGTATAAACTGCTTTATGTGTTGTGTGTATTTTCTAAGATCTATTTTGTAGGGCTTAGGATTTCTTTTGAATTTTAAATATTTGAGCATAAAATTTAGGATATATGGGGTCAAGGATTAATGTGACTAACAAGGAGATGGTGCGGTGGTCTTAGGGAGCCTACCACAAAGTAAGATAAAATAGAACTCATAATCTTCATATAAAAGCCTAGGCCATTAAAGTAAGATAAAATATGTAGTAACCCCTTAGCTGGATGTTTTAACATCATGCATAATCATATTATTTCACTCTTGGTTAATGAAGGACTTCCATCCTTGCCAGAGAACCTAGGCTTGACCTTTGAGAGCCTATGATATTCTTCTATTCGATTTGCCCATACTATTTTCTAATTACATGCATTAGCATAAATTGCATTCTATGACCTAAGTGAATCTTGAGTCAAAAATAAAAAATCTAAAAAATATGCATTAGTTAGGTGCATCTTCATACCCTACATGATCTTAGGGATTAGGGAGTAAGTCTAGTTTATAGATTTTTTCCTAAATAACTTAACTTAGCCTCATGTGGTGTGCCTGTAAGTCTAAGAATGTGGATGTTAGTTCCTTAAATGAGAAGAATGGATAATGATTCCCAAGGATAGAACTAGGTCGAGCATCTAACATGCATTAGAAGCACTTATAGACTAGGTTCTGAAGTATCCTTTTAGGAATAAGTCTTCAACCCTAGCGTTATAGCCTTGTGCTAAAATGTAAGTCCTAGATTTTTAAAAAAATGACAACTTGAAATCTAAAATTAAATCCCAAATTTGAAGCCTAATTATAGGTTAGTTAAAATGTTTACTAGGTATCCTAGTATCAATAGACATTTCCTATTTTTTTCCCATTTGACTCATGAAAATAACTCTCTCAAATTTGGACCTCTCCCAATTGAATTTCTAAAAATCAATCCTTTGAAAGCTAGCTTAGTAGTCTTTAGGAATAACCACTTATTTCTTTAATCGAGAGTATTCTTAGGAAGAGACCCTTCCTGAGATGTAATTAACTATAGAGGCTTGCCTTTATAGAGAACCATGATCCGAGGATAAAATAGATCATGTTCTACTTTTTCATGTAGTTCAGGAGAAAATACTCTGGTACATGAAAGACCATTAGCCTTAGGAGTCTTTTATTAAAATGATCAAATCCATTATAGGAGAGCATGTTTATCTTTGAGATAATATTTTTTATTTCTTAATGCCATATTTGGTCATCTAAATAAAATATTCTAAACTTTATGTGGTGTCATTTTATTCTCTATTCTAGAAAAAGAACCAATAGTCTTGTTTATGAACTGGTGGCCATATTTTGGCCATCAATCATAATGGGTGAATTCAATCTCATTTGATGAGCAAGTTTGAATGAGGGATTAAAGGACAACATCTCCTTTTTTATTGAGCCTTGGATCTCCCTTTTGTTCTTTCTCTTCATCTTCTTGTTCTTCATGGAGGAAGTAAATTTTCTTTTGTGTTACATGACCAATTTGACCAAATTAGACCCAATGATGGGTTGGATTATGTTTTCTTATCATTTTCAAATGATTTTGAGCAATCAAATTGAATTGATTTTAATTTGATTTGGGTTTGAACCCATAGAACCCAATTAGGTTCATTTAGACTAAGTGGTTTAATTAATCCAATTAAGGCCTAAATAAATTTAAATTTCATTAAATTCATATTTAAGCATGTTTATTTAATCATTTGAAACATTAGAATGATTTTATTTGATTAAATTTTTTAGTGAGTTGACCCTTGGTGACCCACCTAAGTCAAACTTATGTCAAATGGGTTGACTAAATTTGACTTTGATTTGGTTTTGGATTCATTCATTTTGATTTATTTGACTTCATTTTAATTTTTTTGGATTTAATTTGATAAATCCAAATTTAAAATTTGGGTTGAGTCTATTTAAGCCCATTCGGTTAGATCAAACCCAATGAGGGGGCACTAGGTCACTAGGTATAATGTCCTGAGCTCTTAATTAGGAAGTTCTTAATTTAAGATTAGGTGTCCTAATTATTGATTTTAGAAGTGACATTAACCTCATCTAAAAATGAGGCCAACGAGTAGAAGATCCCTTGAGGGTAAATTGTAGCTTTATATGGATGTGTCAAAAGCACGAGGGAGAGACTCCGTGAAAATTGACTTGATTTGATTTGATTTAAGGAATTAAGGGGAAGCTCACAAAAGATTGACTTTGATTTGATTTAATTTAATTTGAAGAACTAGGGAGAAGCTCCCGAAATATTAATTTTGATTTGGTTTTATTTGAAGAATTAGTGAGAAGGCCACAAAAGATTGATTTTGATTTGACAAAAGATTAGTTTTAATTTAGTTTGGTTTGAGGAATTAGGGAGAAGCTCCCAAAAGATTGATTTTGATTTAGTTTGATTTGAGGAATTAGCGAGATACATTTATGGAGCCATATAGATATGATGAGAGATGATAGATCTGGAGGCTAGATTTCATCTCAAAAGATTCAAATGAGGAGATAGACCATGTGTTGACCTCATTTTTAGTATGAGCTCTCAACCCCTCCATCTTAGACATAGGACTTCACTTAGACTTTAAGAGTTCCTTAATCTTAAGACACTTCTAATGATTAGGTGAACTCTCAACCTAGCACTAGAGACTTAGAAGAGTTAGCCATAGGAATAGGTTATGCCTTATGGGTGTTAGAAAATTTGTCTACCCTATAGCTTAAACCAAATTCTCACTTCCTTCTTCAAGTCAAACTTCAAACTCATATCAAACCAATCCCAAAATCAAAACTTGAACCAATTCAATGAATTTCTCAAATCATAAATCAATTCCAAATAATTGAAACTTATGATTGAAGCCCGTGATTGGATTCCAAACTCCAAAATATTTCCTAAGTTCTTTGATTCCATCTTATGGACTTAGCCTAAATCAAATCTAAATCAATTCAAATTCAAGAAATTTTCTCACAACCCATTTATATTCTCATTTATATTCACATATATATATGAAATATATATTCAAATCAATCAAACCAAATTCAAAATTCAAATCCAAATAAAAAATGCCTTCCTAAGTCACTTTGATTCTATCTTATGGACTTAGCCTAAATCAAATCTAAATAAATTCAAATTCAACAAATTTTCTCACAAACCATTTGTATTCTCATTTATATTCATATATATGAATGAAATATAAATTCAAATGAATCAAACCAAATTCAAAATTCAAATCCAAATCAAAAAAATGTTAAGCTACTTTGATTCTATCTTATGGACTTAGCATAAATCAAATCTAAATCAATTCAAATTCAAGGAATTTTCTTATAACCCATTTATATTCTCATTTATAATCACAAATATAAATGGAATATAAATTCAAATATCCAAAAAAATAAATCCAAATTCAACCAAAATTCAACCTAAGCCTTTCAAGTGAAATTCTTGAACTTAGCCAAATCAAATTTATTTTTCTTCATGATTCAATCAACTTTTCAATCATGAATCCAAATATAAATTCAAACTTCAATCATAAATCCAAAAATAAATTCAAAACTCAAACTCAAATTCAATCAAAATTCAACCTAAGCCTTTTAAGTCAAAATCTTGAACTTAGCCAAATCAATTTCAAATCAAGCCAAACCATTGATTTTTCTTCATGATTCAATCAATCCTTCAATCATGAATCCATATAAACATAAACTCCAATCATCAAACCAAAACTAAACTCAAAATCAAATCCAAGTCAATCTCATGTTCACCCAAAACTAATTGTCAAATGAATCAAACCCCATTTGACTTCAAATCACTTGCAAATGGATTTATAATTTAATCATAAGTCCACATGTGAGTTCAATCAAACTCAAATCAAGCTTTGACCAAGCCATTTGACCTACTTAGGCTCACTTGACCAAAAGTGACCTAAAGCACCCCTCTTAAGCCAAATTTTAATCCTACCCAAATTGGATTGAACTAAGCCCAACTAAGCCTCACATTATGAGCAACAATCATCATGAGTTGATCAATCACTCAAATTGGGTCAAAACAAGTCAAACCTAAGGGTTGACCAAGTCAACACTTAGCTAAAATGAAATCTAAACTAGCCAAAATCCACCATAGGCCAAATTGATTAAAACGATTGATCAAAACTCATTCATGAGCAATGTTTGAACTTGACCAAGTCATCATTTGAGCATAACCTAGCCCAATTGGCCACTTGACCCAAGTTGACCCAACTTGACCTAAAAAGTCAAAATATGTAAAAACTTGATCTAAGCCAAATTGATTGAAACTAATGGGTCAACTTCATTCTAAATCACTTGTTGAACTTGACCAAAGCCCCAATTGGCCAACTAGACCCAACCTAGCCCAATTAACCTTGAACCCAACTTGACCTAAAAGGTCAAATTGAGCCAAATCTAAATATAAACCAAATTGATTGAAAACAAAGATACCAATCCATTTCAAATGATCAATAAACCAACCCATGACCTAACCCAAAAGGTCAAATGGGTCAAATTGTCAACTTGACCCATTTGACCTAAATGAAATCAAATGAACCAAATCCAAATATAAATCAAATTGAACCAAGCCAATGATGCCAAAACTTTTCAAATGGTCATATGAACTTGACCCAACCCTTGGTTTGACCCATTTGACTAATTAGTCAACTTAACCAAGTTGATCCATTTTGACCTAAATGGGTCAACATGAGCCAAATCATATCAAACCAACTCCAAATTCAATGAAACTTGGTCTAATTTTTTAAATCATACCAAACATATTCAAATTAAAATCAAGCTAAATGAACATTTTACCCCTAGCCATAGGGTAACCTAAAATCAAAACCACTTAGAATTTGGTCAATTCCTTTTCATGGACACTTGGAATCCTCTTAGTAGACCAATGGTCACTAATGGTCATGGTGCACATGACCCAATGGGTATGGATCAGCCCAACCCAACCCAATGGCCAAACCGACCACCCCCATGGACTTGAGCACATCGAATCCTTCCTATACCTTGTTTTGCACATGGAAAACTTCCCCACTACCTTCTCTGCCCAAAATCGAATGTCATGCCACTCCTAACAGCTTAACTAACCCATTGCAAGAGGTGTATTGGATGAAAATGGCAAAAGCACTCACGACCATCCGATTCACCTAGGGGGAGATGTACTCCCCCTAATTCCACTTGAATTCACATTACACACATGTGATTGACTGAGATAGAGCTCCTCAAGCAATCCCAAGAATTTGGAATTCTCCATTTTTGGTTTCTCTTAAACCTAAAATAGGAGAGCTTAAGTGAAATTCCATCTCATCCAATACACAAAATCAAGCCAATTCCTCTTGCAAGCTTCTTCAAATGACTCAATAGAATTGACTCCAAGCTTCATCCAAGTTCTCAAGGCAAGGGTGAGGGGACTTTGATCAAGGCCGAGCCCAATTGAAGGAGAGCTTAGTTTATAGGAAGATCCACTAAACCAAATCACCTCAAATCTTTAACAAGGCTTTGTCTCCATTAGAAGAAGCTACCACAATGAATTCGAGCACCAGTGATAGCCTCTGGTGAGGTATGCCCTCAACCTGAGCTTAAACTAGCCATGATGTGGTCCTTTGTGAAAGAAATTCTCACCTCCTAAGAATTTGACTGTTAGGTGTAATCTCCCTTGCATGATGATGGTGTAGGTTGAATTTGAGTTCAATTTGAGCTTAATCGAGCTTAGATCTTTGCTTAAAGGGTAGACGGATGTTCTCTCCCATTGGGAAACTCTCAGTAATGGATCATGGGCCATCCATCTATGCATTTTGGATGGATGGCCATGATCAAGATGCATAGAAATATCTAATTTATCCTAATATCGTGGGCTTGATCTCGACCATCGATCTTGATCGGATGGGTGAGGATTAGCGCCGCCACTGATGCGGCACCCTGATGTGATAACTTAAGTGGCATCTCCCATCGTGCCACGTGGAAGGTGCACGCCACGTCAGCCTCCATGTGGCGTCGATGGGATTAATCACTTAATTAGGCTATTTAATTAATGGATAATCATGAAAACTTCAAAATAACATAACTAATTCTAGAAAAATAATAAAAATATAAGGTAAAATGCATTATAAAGATAATTTAGAGGAAAATATTCTAAAATTGTTTCCAATTTGTTTTAAATAGTGCATTTTCCTTAATTATGGGTTTATTGAAAACTTAATAACCCTAATTACTCCCTAATTATCTCACTAATTAATTCCAAACTTCTCATGTGCATTTAGGGGATGACTTCCTCCTAATTTTCTTGGGATTTATTGATGGTAATTAGGGAGATAAATTAATGAATCCTTAATTACTCTCATGTAATTAAGTAATTAAACATGTGAGTGTGGTTTACCCCTTTTTAGTTAATCAAGCCTTGCTTTAAGTGAAGAAGAGATTTATGGAATGGATTTAGGGAATTTTTCCTAAGATTCCATAAACCCCTCCTTAATCCAAACTTAAATAAGGACTAACCCACTAATCACTGCTTAACTTGATAAAATTTTCAAAACATTCCGAACTTCAATCAATCCTTCTTGGGTAAGTTCTTAGGTGTTCAATAAGTAGCTTAAAAATCAAAATCCAACCCAGATGTGTGGGAAGGGTTATAAAAGTACTTAAATTAAACCCTTTAGCTTAATTAATCACTAATTATGAGACAATTACATTATGCCCTTTCTTTCCTAGGTGAATTACTGATTTAAATTCCTTGTATAGTTTATGTCATATCATTGGCTCATAATTATTTGATTAAGTATGTTAAAGTGGTGTAGGTAAGGGGTAATTAATACACTTAAATCACACCTTAACCTAACCAAAGCATAAATTTGATCTGATCACCTAAAAATTAAACTAAAACATCATACACATGATGGATTAGGACCATCAAACCTTCTCACATTTCTCAAATTAAAATCAAACTCAAAATAAAATAAAAATCTCTTTAAAGTAAATTTGATTTACTTTAAATAATCTTATTCCATAGGATTGTCTTTAAAAATTAATTAGAGTGAATAAATTTACATGCTTTCATCACTTTGTTTATTTCTAGCATGCTAAATGTGTGTGTATCATATGAAATTTATACATTCATGCCTTAAAATCAAATTAAAATGAAATATTTCCTTTATGTCAAATTGCATGTTTTGGCTAAAGTAAGAATATGAATGGCTATTATCACTATTAAATCCAAAATTATTTTCAAAACTTATCAAAATTGAAAGGTATGCTACTTATAATTATTTATGAGCTTGCATGTGAGTAAAATATAAATATGTGCATAGTGTGGCTTTCCTTTTCTTTTAGCATAGTTTTGAATAGGATTTGGCAAAGTGTATAGTTCATTTGAAAAGAACACAATACTTGCTAATTCCATTTCATATTCATTCTATGCTATGACTTAAGAAGGACACACACTTACATATATAAATTGCATAAACAAACCAAAATAAAATAAATACAAACTTTTGCATCTTTCTTTTCCATTCATTTCTTTTGTACACATGCTTATATTTAAGGAAAGTGGTATATTAGTCTGGACAACCCTGACGTTGTGAGGTTTTAAGTAGCCCCAAGTAGGTCTTGTACCTTACCCCTAGTGCTTGATGTACTCATTTATGCTTTTCATACATTCATATGTGCATGTAAAATGGATAAGAAACCCTTTCTACTTAATGAAAATCATGCATCATAAACATTCAAATTTTCTTAAGCAACTTATTTAGCATTATAAAGTGTGCTAAACATTTTCATTTGCATGTATAGATATGCTTAGGATTCATTCATATGCATGTTACACATGTTGGGAAAGAAATGAAGTGATGTGTGCTATGTCATAGTATTTCACTTTACTTAATCTTAAAATGCCTTTCTTTTGAATAGGTTTATTTAGGAAAATCTAAACTTAGGATTAATTAAAACACATAATAAAACATTCACTAAATAAAATGTGAATCTACCTTAGAAATTACTTAAGGTAGGGAGGAAAGAAGTTCTTCTCTTTCCTCTCTTACAACACTTAGTAATTAATGTTCATTCAAACCTAATCAAAATACAAAATAAAATTAACCCAAAACAACTAAACAACTTAAATTGAAATCATCCTCTAAGTTGAACATTTACATACTTAGAAAACTTCAACCTTAAAGCTTAGCTAAGAATACCACACAAACCTTAAATGGCACATACATAGGCTAAGTCACCATTTCTAGCTTTAGGTTAGGGCGGTGCTTGGTTTGATGTTTGGTTTTATTTTATTGATGTTTTATTTTAGTATGAATGTTAGGGTGAATGTGCATAGAATGAATGCTAGGGTGATCTTAGTCTAACCATTATCTTATAGGGGATTGTGCTTAAGGGTGTGTAATAAAATATAACTACTTTTGATGTGCAGGTGCTTATACCCCTAAGCATAATCCAAAATAGGTGGACTTGGTTACCCATGTGTGGGGTGCTAAGTACAATTTATATATATTCATGCTTGGGATTGTATGGTTTGTTTGGCTAATCTCTATTTTGTATGTGTTAGTTAGATTTCTTTTTTCCCATTTTCATGTACTTTTGTAATTAGCATTTTGGAATGATTGTTATGGGGGATTAGGATAAGCATTGGTTATAAGATTACATTTTATGTACCATGTGAAGCCTTTGGAGCAACCATATTCCAGCCATCCAAAAGAAGAAATCAAAAGAAGAAAGAAGAAAGAAGAAGAATGAAGACCCCCATAACATGAATTCCTTGCTTAATTGTAATTAATTCATTTGTAATCCAGGTTGTATAAGGGTAGAGCTTCACCCAATTTATTTTTTTTATGTGTGGGAGACCATATGGCCTTTATTCTTTTGTACTAGTTTTATAAATTGATTGATGTTTGTTTAACTTGTGCATTAAGATAGCATCTTTTCTATTCCTTGCTTTGATGTATGGCTGGATGTTGATTAGGCTCTTAGGAAAATAAATCTTCTACCAAATTAATCAACTCAAAACTAAAATAAATAACTCATAACCTCACATAAAGCTTATAATCAAGATAAAAGAATTATTAACAATAGTTGGATGTTATTTTTTTTTTACATCATGCATAAATAACATATTATTTCACTCTTGATTGGAGGGCTTCCACCTTTGCCGAGAATTGGCTTGACCTATAAGAGCCATGGTGAAACACACCTCCTTATCTTGATGATTTTGGCCGATAATCTAATTTCTCATGCATTAGGCATATGAATCCTAAAGCCTGTGTCAAATTGACTGTCTGAAATAAAAATAAAATGTAATAAAATTTGCATTAGATTTAAGTCATGAACTCATGCCTACATGATCTAGTCTCTTAGAGAGTGTGTTTAATGACTTAGTCTCTTCTAAATAAATAACAACCTTGCTATCTTTCATAAATATATGACTTTCCTACATATTTTAAAATCGTAAGAGGAGCTAGTTGGTGTCCACCTCCAAGAGGTTGTATGTCCAACAGCAGGTGGTTTATCCTCTCTTGTGGAGGTAAACTAAATACCCATTTTCACTTTAGATTTAGGTCATGCTTTTGGGCCTTGGCAAAGCTCCCTAGATTTAGGTTTAAAGGTTGCTACTTCCCTTTGCGAGCTACGAGTATAAATCCTCACCTCTTAGGCATTTTCATGACCTTATATCATGAAATTATAAGCCCTAGCATTCTAATAAAATTTCAACTCAAACAAATTAATTCAATTCCAAAAATGTAAAGCCCAACCATATGGTAGTTTAGGATGCTTACTAGGCTTCCTAGTATCTTAAGCATCCCCTACTTATTTTTATTTGGCTTCGATAATAACTCCCTCCTCTTGATCAAACCCACTTGACTTTCTAAAATAAACCAATCGATTGATAGTCCCACTTTTCAAAATCTTTGGAGACAATGATCATTTACCTTAATCGAGTATTCCTAAGGAATCTTTCTTTATGATGTAATTAACTTTGGGGCTTGCCCTTGTAGGAACTTAATGAACCCAATTTAAAATAAACCCTTTACTTTTCATGTAAAGTAGGGAAGAATCTAGTACATTTTGAAGACCCATAATCCGTAGGAGTCCTTATTGAGGTGGTTAAGTCCATTGTAGGGTGGTGACTTCTATCTCTCAAGATAGTACACCATTTTTCAATGTCATACGATCACTATAATAACAACATCTTTGGATCCACGTGGCATCCCAACAAGGCATATTTTATATAGATTTTTGTTTAAATTTATCCTTCTTTTCTGAAAGGGAAAGGGATAGATGAAGACAGAGATATATATAAAATTTATCACCACACCATGTCTGTTTACAATGGGCTGCACTATGGAGGGGGCCACGAGATGTGATCCATATTATATATAGGACCAGTCTACTCTCTACCTCGCCTTGCTCAAAATAGTAAAGAGGATGATTCAACATGTACCTCATATTGTTTGAAATATAAGGTGAAGAATAAAGGATAAATATTTTATTGACCTTATTTGAAATGGCGAGATATATGTAGGAGAAGACTATGATATCTTCCTAACCATATTTGAAACAATAGGGATGGATTGTTCAACACATGCTTGACATTATTCGAAATAACAAATGAAGAATAGAGCATGAATGTCTATCTGACCTCATTCAAAATAGCAAGATAAAGTTATACAAACATCTGCTTGATCTCATTCAAAATAGCGAGATGAATGTAGAGGAAAATTTTGATCTCTACCTAACCATCTTCAAAATAGTAAGGATAGATTATTTAGCACATTCTTGACACTATTCAAAATAACAAATGAAGAACAAATCATAAATGCTTGCCTGACCTCATTCAAAGCAGCAAGACAAGTATATAAATATCTGATTGACCACTTTTGAAATAACAAGATGAGTGTAGAGAAAGAGTTTGATCTCTACCTAGCCATATAAAAAAATAAGGATAAATTATTCAACATATACCTGACCTTATTCAAAATAAAAAATGAAGAACAAATCATGAATGATTGACGTACCTCATTTGAAACAACAAGATAAAGGTATACAAATATCTTCCTGACCACATTCGAAATAGTAAGATGAGTGCGGGGAAGAATTTGATCTCTACCTAACCATATTCAAAATAGTAGAATAAATTGTTCAACACATGCGACAATATTAAATATTAAAGCATAGATGTCTACGACCCTATTCAAAATAGCAAGATAAAGATAAACCAAACATCTACCTGACCTTACTCAAAATAATAAGATGAATGTGAAAAAAGAATTCTAATCTCTACCTAGATATGTTTGAAATAATAGAGATGGATTTCTCAACAAATGCTTAGCCTTATTTGAAAATCAAGTGAAGGACAAAGCATAAATGTCACCTGACCTTATTCAAAATAGAAAGATAAAGATAAACCAAGCATATGGTGACCTCACTCAAAATAGTGAGATGAATGTAAAGGAAGAGTTTTAATCTCTACCTGACCATGTTCAAAACATTAGATATAGATTGTTCAACACATGCCTAATCTTATTCAAAACAATAAGTGAAGGACCAAGCACATATGTTTGCTTGACCATATTCAAAATAGCAAGATAAAGATAAACCAAATATCTATTTGAATTTATTCAAAATAGTAAGATGAATGTAAATAAAAAATTCTAATCTCTACTTGACCATGTTCCAAATAGTAGAGATAGATTGTTCAACACATGTTTGAACTTATTCAAAAATAATAAATGAAGGCAATATAATTATAAGGTTGAAAGTGATTTAAATTTTAATTTTAAATTCACAAGTAATTTCAGAGGAGGTTAAATAATTAAAGATTTCTTCAAGAACTTGCATCAAACAGATATAAATAACAACTTGACATGAAAACATGATCATATTGATAACATTTATCTCAAATACAATCATGCATATTATTTCTTTAAAGAAAGCCCATTGATAGGAAGCATTGAGCACTCCCCTTTATAATTGATCAATTAGTATGATCCTCCTTAATAGGCTTTTTCTATAATAAAATCTTTCCCACGATGGTTCAAACTTACCTCCCACCTTATGATGGGCATCAATTGATCTCTTTAGAACTAAAATAAGCTCTTCAACTTGAAAAGCTCTTGGGTAGACTGACTTATTATGATCTTGAACCATTTGTATTATGTATAGCTTGAGGTTTTGATAGGCTTGAAGGCATTTCTCCTAAAAACATTCGAGCTTCTCTAATCGGAGCCTAGCATTTTGCTCAATTGTGATTCTTTTGCTTACCACAACCCTTAGAAATGGTAATTGAACTTCTAATGGAAGGATAGCTTTAGACCCATACACTAAGGAAAAAAGAGTGGACTGTGTTGGAGTCCCATATATAGTACGATAAGCCCATAAGGCTTCAACCAACTGCTCATGCCACTATCACTTATTATTATTAATGTTTTATTTAATATTTGGACTAGATTTTTATTGAAAGCCTCTACTTGTCCATTCTCCTAGGGACAATATATAGTAAATTACCTCTAATTTATGTTATATTGCTTTATAAAGCCATTGATCTTTGTACTCTTAAATGAGGTGTCATTGTCAGATATAATATGATGGGGTACATTGAATCTATAAATTATGTGACACTTAAAGAATTAAAGAATATGGTGAGCCTTAACTTCCCTTAAAGGGATTGCCTCTGCCCACTTTGAAAAGTAATCTGTTACTGACCTTAGAAGGATGATCAATTAGACCCACTAAATCTGTGCCCTAATACTCGAATGGCCATGAAGCTATCATCGGATGAAGGATGTTAGGAGAATGATGTAAGACTACCTCATGCACCTAACACTAGTGATAGTGATGTGCTACGTCCATGCAATCTATGATCATCGTTAGCCAATAGTATCCAAGTCTCTTAATTTTAGCTTTCATCATTGGACCTGATTGATGTGCCCCACACAGTCCTGAATGTACCTCGATCATAATTTTTTAAGCATCATGTTTGGCTAAACAACATAGCCAAATGTGGTCAAATGACCATCAATATAGAGTACCATCAACTAGAGTATAGGAGAGCGCTCTTTACTTCACTTGATGGGCTTGTGTTTTCTCTTGATGTAGTTTTTTATTTGTTCAAGTAATCAATAGAAGGTTTCCACTTGTCTAATTCTTCATCCTTTTTAGCAATGTAAACCTCCCCTTCAAGAGTGTTTTTATCGATGAGTTCAACATTAATAAGAGAAAGGACCTGGTGGTTGCGTACTTCTATCAATATGAGCTCTTCATCCATACATGCCATCTCTTTAGCGAGCTTGGCTAGATCATAGGCTATGGCAATTTTTCCTTAAGGGACTCCCATAAATGGTAACCTCTAGGATTTGAGCCAACAACTCCATAGTGTACTTATGGTAGTGATGGTGTTTAGGCTTGCCTTGTAAGACCTAGCAATTTGGTTGACCATTAATTGTGAATCCCTAAAGATATTAATGTCCTTAATATATAGTGAAATGGCCAATTCTAGACTAGTGATCAAGGATTTATATTTAGCTTCGTTATTTGTACAAGGCTTTGATAGATGAAATAAGAATCATAGAATTCCACAATCTAAGGTTAAGAAGACTATGCCTATTTTCACTTTGCCTAGGAGGATGGGCTATCGTTCACCTCCCCTTTGAGAAGAGGTTGCACCGTCAAAGTACAATTCCCAATGGAAACTATTCACATTATAAACTCATGATTTGCTCATCAGAAAGGTCATCATTTACGGGAGAATCTATGGGGAGAGGGTGCTCTGCTAGATAGTCAGCTAATGCTTGCCCTTTCATAGCACGAAGTGGTATGAAGGTGATGTTAAATTGTGGAAAAATCATAAACCATCATGCCAACCATCTAGATAGCGTCGGTCTTATCATGATATTATAATGAATTTACTCTGGAAATCAAGTTAATTTTATGATAAAGCATATAATATTTTAGCTTTCAAGCAGTGAATGTGAGGGCTAGGCAATGTTCTTGATGGGTGGATAGTTTTTCTCTATAAGAATTAGGTGATAACTCAAATAGTAGAGTGCATTCTCTTTCCCTTCATCATTGGCCTGAGCCAACAAAGTTCCAAGGGATTTTCCCAATGTGAGTATGTACAAAATGAGTAGTCTACCTAGGATAGGAGTAGCAAGTACTGGAGGTGTCATCAAATATAGCTAAAATCTTTCGAAAGCATGTTAGCATTTATCGTCCATCAAAACTTGGCATCTTTCTTTGAGAGTGCAGTGAAGGGTTGACACCTACTAGATAAATTCAATATAAAGCATCTTAGATATGTTAACCTTCCTTGAAAGGACTTGAGTTGGGTTAGACTTTTAGGAGGTGGCATATCTAATATTGTGTTGATTTTCTCTAGATCTATTTCGATCCCACGGTGTCATATGATGACCTTAGAAACTTCCTGTTAACCCCAAAAACACACTTCAAAGTTCATTTTTAAGTTATAATGTTATAATCATTCAAAGACTACTCTCAAATCATATAGGTGGTCTTCCTTTTCTTTGCTTTTGACTTTAAGAACATTAACATAATACTCAACCTAATGATGGATGAGCTCATCAAGATTCTAGTCATGGCCTTCTGATACATGGCACCAACATTCTTAAGACCAAAAGGCATGACCTTATAGCAAAAGATTTTGATCAAAGTTCTAAATGTGGTATCCTTCTCATCCTAAAATTCCATCTTAATTTGGTTATAACCAAGTCACCCATCCATGAATGAGAAGATCATGTGTGAGGAGGCTATGTATACCATCAGTTATGGTATGGGTAATGAGAACTTGTCTTTGGGAAATACCTTATTCAAATCCTTGAAATCAACATATATGCAAATTTGGGCTTTTATTTTAATTGGGATAACACTAGCTAACCAAGTAGAACATTTTTTCTTCTGAATAAAATCAGCATTGATCAATTTTTTACTTAAAAAATGACTTGTTGTTCAATATTTGATTGCATGCGTCTAAGAGGGTGCATTAGGCTGGATTTCAACATCGGGATATCACTGGTATTTCTTCATAACTCCAAGAAAAATAATCTTTAAACTCTAAAAGTAGCCTAACTAAATCACTAGTTTCATTATCACTCAATAAAGGACTAATGAATATTGGACATGGATTATCTTCAGTACTTAAGTTAATTTCCTTTAGGTCATCAATGGTTAATTTTATTTCTTCCTCTAATTATGAGGGTGCATCCCTAACTTGAAGGTCATTTGAATCTCTTGATGTTTCTAGATAAACCTCTTCATATGAATTGGTTTTATTTTAAAAGAACCTATGAGGCTCCAGGTTGTTGGTGATGACTAAATAATATTCATCATTATTTGTAGGACTAGCTGTACCAAATCCTAGCCTTGGTCTTGATTATGCCTTCTTACATTTATTTCTCCATATTTTCTTAAAATAGTTTGACTTATGCTTTGACCATACATGTGGTATCAATAATTATTTTTTGAACACAAGGAGAGTACCAGTCAAAAGGTAATGATATCATTTTTTACAAGATTCATCCTTAAGTTCTACATCAACTCCTAAATCTGAGGAATGATGCTCCTAAGTAAAACCTCTAAGGCTTGGAGTTTTCATCCAACTGTAGTGTAGCTTTAATTACCAAACCCTCAATAGTCATTAAAGAGAGTAGGGTTAGAGTTAGAGTGTTCACATAATGGTTGATTCTCTTATCTAATGATAATTTAGATACATCATCGCTCTGCATGAGGACCCTTTTATCAATGTTGTTTGGTTCTACTTTTATTCTTACTGAGTTTGTAAGTGTGGGGAGGCAACTGGTGCACTGAATACATAAGACTCACACTCTGAACTAGATTCTAAGTATATGTAGCTAGCGGGAGAGCCTTGAGTTGGTGAGGATCTTGAGCTGGGGGTATGTATACTAGTCTTCCTCCTCTTATGTCTCCTCTAAGTTTGCCTCATCCTCACTCTATGGGAGGTTAGGACATCTCACCAACTCATTAGAAAGAAGTGGTAAGATGTGAATAGAAGGTGACATCAAACTCTACTTATTCCCCTAAGTTTTCTTCTTTTTTTGATATTCTTTTCCATTTTCATTTTCTTTTTCCTTCCTTTTTCTTTTGATTGGTACTATTTTGTACATTATGAGAGTATACATTTTGCCTCTAATGGAAGTAGTAGGTTGCATCTCATATATCCTGGCCTCGATCACTAAAAATGGCTTCAAATCACCTTTAATGTAGAACTTTAAACCACGTGCATGAACTTAATGCATTGATGGAGTGAAGATGGTACCATATTATTTTCATGTATCCAGGGTCTTCCTAAGAAAGTGTTGAAAGTTATATCTAAATCTATAATATGAAATTTTACCTTAGTATTCAAATCATCTATCTATAAAAGTGGTGTAATTGATCATAAGCCCCTCTCACCATCTTCATTGAATCCTTTGAACAACATCTTATCGAAACTAAGCCTAGTAAGACCAATCCTCAAGTAGATAAGGGTCCTTAGACTCATAATGTTGACTAATGCACCGGGTCAACAAGTACTCTTATCTATATGAAATTATCTATGTTCACTGAAATGTAAAGTGGGCAATTATGATAAGTAGTTTCTAGGAGCAAATCATCATCTAAGAAGGTAACTCTTAAGACCTATTTAAAGTAGAGGGCCTCTTCTTTGGCTATGGAAGTAGCGATCAACTGAGCTAAGAATATCTCAAGATCTAGAAGGGCCTCGATCAAGGACTCCCTCATCTCTTTGGGTAAGATAAGGGAATCATATATGCTTAGCCTAGCTAGCAACTTTCTAAGATGGGATAAGACATTGAAGTCAGCCTAGGGCTGATTATCCACAAGCATATCTTGTGATGGAGCATCTTGTGGAAAGGCTATTTATTGATTAAAATTAAAGGCTTATTTTCCTTTATCTTGAGGCACATCCTAAAAGGGAGAACTCTGCTACTATGAAGGCTACTTCTATAATCTCTTCTACAGAGGAAATTATAGATAGGGGCACCCTAAAGATTTAGGATAGTGTTGTCATAATCAAAGTCAAAATTATTATAAGAAAATATTTGATCAAAATCATTTTGATTATTGAGATTTGGATAGTTATTATTAGGAGAAGATCATAAGAGTCACTTTTGCCATTAAGTGACAAGATGTAAGCTAAATTCTACTATATTGCTTTATTTTCCTCTAGTAATACAAAACAAAAGTTATACAAAATAAGCAGCATGAGTGGTTTGACTCGTCCATCTCTAGACACTATGCTCCTAAAAGTAGAACTAGTAGGAGTGGAAGGTGATGATGCTACTGATGTATCCTATGCCTACACTGGTTGCTTATGCTCAACATCCCCCATCTCTGAGTTAGTCTTCACAACTTGTAGACTTACCAGTGGTGTGGAGGTCTGAGCTAGTTTAGGTACCTACAGAGAAAGTTTAGTCACCATAGAAATAATTTTGTGAGAGGTTCAAGATAAAAAATATCCCAACCTTCTTTGGTCTTGATAGGATTAAATGATTCCCCAGAGATTACTTTGATAGAACCAATCACTTGTTCTATTAAGAACTCTTTGGGTATCTATGATGTTTTAATTTAGAGTCGTAGAGACACCACGTAGATCTTAGGGGGTACTTATTGAAGTGATCAGGTGTGACATTAAGGTATGATGTACTATCTCAGGAGATAGAAACATCACCCTACAATACCTAATAAACTAAAAAGAAATCCTAAGGCATATGGGTCTACATATATACCAAAGATCTTTCTCCTACTTTACATGAATAAGTAAATGGTTTATTTTATGACGGTTCTTTAGCTCCCTATGGAAGCAAGCTTCCATAATTAATTACATCTTAGGAAATGAAAATTTCTTTTGAACAATCTTGATTAAAGTAGTCAATAAGTATCTCCAAAGAATTCAAAGTTAGACTATCAAAGCATTGGATATTATTAATAATCAAATAGGATTGTTGAATAGGAAGACTTCTTCATAGATTCCAAAGAAGAATAAGTAGGAAGCACCCATGATACTAGGAAGCCTATGAGTGCTTCAATCTACCTATAGTGAGGCTTTATATTTTTAAAAGAGAGAATTTACTTTTTTATTTAAGTTAGAATCTTATTAGAATAGAACTTATAATTCCAACAACACAAGATTATGTGCTTAAGAGGTGAGGACTTATACTCATAGCCCAAAGAAAATAAGTAGCCTTAGAACCTAAATCTAATATGCTTTAGCACAAGTTAGAAAAATGATATATGTCTAATCAAAGAAATTAGATATAATGGTTTACCTCTACAAGAAAAAATAGACACACCGAATCTTGACCTTACAACACATCCTCTACACTTTAAAATCATGTAGGACAGTCTTATGTAAATGCAAGATAATTAGTTTGTTATTTAATTAAGAAAGAAGCTAGAATCCTATACTCACTCCCTAAGAGACTAGATAATGTTTGGTATGAAAGCATGAATTAGTCTAATGTTAAAAATTTATAAGTCTTAGATCATTTTGACACATTTATTTTTGACCAAGGCTTAGAAAAATTATGCCTATATGCATGATGAAATTAAATCATGGGCTAAATTAAATAGAAGAGATGTTCTCCACTATAAGGGATTGCTTTTAAAGGTCAAGCATATCCCCAATCATGCAAGTGGAGACCCTCCCTATCTAAGAGTGGACAATATGATATGCATGTTGTTGGAGCATACAATCATTCAGCAAAGGGGTTACTAAATCTTTTATTTTCTTGATTAAGAACCTAGGCTTTAAAATGAGATTATGAGTTGTATTAAAATTTAGTTATGAGTTATTTAGTGAGGACAAAAATTTAATTTTCTCTAAAGAGCCTACCGCATCTAAGCCAAACATCAAATCATCACATTTTAAGGAACCTATGAAAATCATGTCATTTCTATTGCACAAAATAAACACAACATTCAAACATTTAAATTTCATAAAAAGAATAAGAGGTCATGTGGTCGAGTAACGTTGTACACTCAAAAAAGAGAAAAAGTTGGGCAGCTGAGCTCTTTCCTTATACAACACGGATTACAATTGAATATTACAATTAAAATAAATGCTATGGGGGTCTCAATCTTTGTATTTCTTTCGTTTCCATGGATATATTTACTCCAGGCTTCAGAGGTCTTCCCAGGTCTTTTTTTTCTAGAAACGGCTTATCCTAAATCCCATAGCACTAATCCTAATCTTATTACAAAAATTATATATTTATAAAAAATGAAATCTAACTACACCTACAAAAACAAATGTTAATTGAATAAGAATACAATTCAAGCAATTATGTTTCACATATTTGTACTTTGTACTCTGCACTTGGGTAGCCAACCCCACTATCATAATTGGATTATGCTTAGGGACAAAAGCAACACTTACAAGCAAGAACATTTATGTTTATTTATTATTATTGCAACCCTTTTAGCACAATCCCAGCATAAAATATCATTAGTCTACTAACGACCTAACATCCAGGCTACGCACAAACAATCCTAACATCTGGTCTAAAATATTATATCATCATAACATACATCAGCTTAATTTAACACTAGAATCGGTGACCTAGCATTCTATTGTGTGTGCTAGGGCTGAGTGTGGTGTCTTGATTAAGCTTTAGAAGTATGATTGTCTAAAGTTTTAGAATTATTTAAATTAACTATTATGGATTGCTTCACTTCAAATATTTTAATGAATTAAGTAATTTTAATTTATACTTTCTTATTTTATTTAATTCTTACTTAACATCTAATTATTATAAAGAGAAGAAATAGGTTTGACCCCTTTATCCCTATGCTAAGTTATTTTTTTTCTAAAGGTATATTGCCATATCTTTGGTTTCTTCAGTGAACCACTTATAAATATTTTATTAAGCCTAAGTTTGGATTAGTTTTAAGGAATCTTATTCAATCATGAAAGGCATCTTAGGATCAATAAAATTATGTCACCATCACATGAATAACATTTCACTACATCTTCTCATTATCAATAACATACACACTCTTTCTTTTTTTTCCATCATTTTTTTAATATTGATTTAATATATACTTGTACATGCAATGTATACTCATATTTTGCATACTTAATGATCATTAATGCATTAATTTACTAGAAGAGAAAAATTTCATCTCTTAGCTAAACATATGCAAACATGTATTAGAAATTTAAGCAAGTACCAACCGTTGTTAAACCAAAGAAGTGAGATTATCTAAGACATTCTTAGGACTACTTAAAGCCTTGTGTTCTTGATATGTCTAGACTATATACTTGCTAATTTAAATACATGTAAACATATCCACAAGCATAGAAATAAAATTATGCAAAGGTGATATAGAAATCTTTTGTTCATATAAAGTTTAATGACATGAAAAGTAAAGTTTTATCCTAAATTCTAGCACATGTATACATATAAATGAAATTAAGCAAGTACATCTCATTGTTAAACTAGGGAACTGAGATTATCTAAGATCTCTTTAGTGCTACGTAAAGCCTCATATTCTCGAGATGTCTAGATTATATACTTGCCAACCCAAATACATGTAAACATATACATGAAATATAAAGATAAAACAATCATTTACTATCTTTAGTTACAACTAAATGGAAACTTCATCAAATATTTATAACAAACATTAACTTAAACTTCACACTTTTTTATTCATTATAAACTTATAATTTCAAAAATAATTTGAGATTTATTAGTGATAATAGCCACACCATATAATAACACTTATCCAACATAAATGCAATCATATTCTTTTAATTCTCTTTTTTTATTATAAAAACATGAGCATATGAAATAAATGGCATGCACATTTATTATTAATTGAAAGGAATTAATTGAATATCACCACATAACATACTCAATTACATTGAATCCTAAAGGCAATCAAGCCAAATAAATATTCCTTAATGCTAACCAAAGTTTTTATAAAGTTTGATTTTGATGTTTAAGTTGTTAAAACCTAAAGAGGAGAAATGATACTAAGGATTTACCTCATGCCCATGTTGGTGATTTGGCATATTTAAAAAAGAAAATTAAATATATTTTATGAGTTGGTTAGGTTCAAGCCATTAATGACATCAACTTAATCACCCTTCCCCAAACTTCTTTAATTTATTCAACTACTTGATCATGAGCCTTCAATGATATGCTTTAGAAAAATAAAATCAGTAATGCACCTAAAGGAGTTTAATGCAATTAGGCTTAAGCTTAAGAGTTAATTAAATTAAAGGAAAAAAGTATTTAAGTTCAATACTCTTATGATTTCCCCACACCCAAGAGATAATCATAATTTCTTTATTCACTTTATGCTATTAAACACATAAATGGATTAATGGGTTATATTTGAGTTATCTAAATCAATTTTAATTTTTTTTTATTTTAGCCTTGGAAAATATTAGAATGGGGTCCTAATTATTTCTTTGGTTATACCCACTATTTATAATGATTAATTAACATTAATTGTTTAACTTTTACTATTCACTAATTTTAGTAATCATTTAATTAATTAAAAAGGTAATTATTGAAATTCTAAAATCTTTAGACTACATGGAAAATAATTTCAAGAAAATTATGGAAGGCAGAGGACATCCCATAGAATCATCCCACCAAATTTAGAATTAATTAGCCAAGTAATTTGGTCTTAATTAAGATAATTAGCCTAAGCTTCAAATCAATTAAGCACTATCCATTTGGTGTTAATCAGGGATTTTATTTTTATTAAATTCTCCTTTATCTAACATTTCCAAAATTAGTTTATTTGTATTTTTGGATTTGTCTACAATTAGTTATGAATTTTTGGCCATTTAATTATATTTTTAAGCCTTAATTAATCATTTAAACTATCGGTGCAATGTGGAAAGCACTATCGCATTGCATCCATGGTGGTATTGGCCACTTAAATTGTCCAACATGACAACTATCTCGACGATGGGGACACTTTCATCTTGCCCGACCGATCTTAGATCGGATGATTGAGATTAATCTCATGACTTCAAAGGGATTAAATCAAGATTTCTAATGTAATTAATCATGACCATTCTTTCTAATCATGTGGAATGAATGACTGGTGATCCGTGGCTCATGAGTGCTAGAAGAAGGATGCCAACCGCCTTCCTCCGCTCAATCTGAGCTTGTCAGAGCTCATTTGACGTCAGAATCGACTCAAAAATAAGGAATGAATCTAGTGAGATCTTATGGTGGAGATCGTGTGATAACACGATTCACTTCAAAAAAGACCAACATTGAGAGGCCAAGACTACAATTACTAGATTTTTACCTTTCCAGAGCTATAGATCGGTGGTCTGCCAATAGAGGTAGCTTCATCTTGAAGAGATGAAGCCCTGTTGAAAAGATCTCAGCCTCCCCATCGATCGATCTATGGACCAAATGTCACCGCAAAGCTCATTAGAGTTGGTCTAGGGACATCTTTTGATGGTCAAATCACTCAAGAAATGATTAATTTTTGCTCACCAAGTGAGGTGAAGGTGTGGGAAGAGTTAGTTTGAGTTTGGTGAAAATTTGAAGAGTTTAGATGGATGGAGCTCTCAGGTTTGATCGTAAGCTGGTCTTGTAGGTGGTGGAGTGCACGAGATGCTCGGGAGAGAGTATGGGATTATGTGGAATGCTCTAGGGAAGTCCTTTGTTGAGTTTGAATGGATGGGGAGGAGTACACTCTCCTCCTATCCAATAAAGGGTTGGATTGCCTTTGGCGCACTACCGAGTAGGTGGTGGAGATGGGGAATTGAGGTGAATAAGGATGAGAGGATGAAAGAGTGTAATGGGCTTCCATGAGATGTACACTCTCCCTTAGGTGGACTAATGGTTGTCCATGGGTGAACTCACCCTCTCTAGCCAAAGGCCTTAGCTTTGGTTTGGTAGTGGTTCTCAAGAAGAGCCAAAGGTTGAGAACCCACCCAAATGGAGATTTTATTCCATTTGGGTTTGGTTCAACAAAGCCCATGGTGACCATGGGAGGATGAGTCATGCCAAGTTTGGTTGGGTTTGGCTCAATTTGACCAATATAAGTCAAATGGGTCAAGTTGAGCTGAGTTAAACATTTTGGCCAAATTAGGTCAAAGTGATGACTTGGTAAGTTCAATTGGTCATTTTGAGTGAATGAGTACAATTGGTTTGATTCAATTTGGGTTAGATTTGGATTTGGTTCATGTGGTTCAATTTGGGTCAAATAGCTAATGTTGACCAATTTGACCAAATTGGCCAAATTGGCTTGAGCATGAGTTAGGTCTATGTTTAATTGGTCATTTGTAATTGATTGGAAAAGTTGATTTGAATTTATTGAAACTAAGGAGTGATTTGGTTTAATTTGACCATTTAGGTCAAATTGGGCTAAGTAGGCTAATTAGGTTAGATTGACCAAATTGGGTCCAATTGAAGGTTGGATCATGTTTAATATTGAAGTAGTGATTGGTTAGAAGCATTGGTTTCAACCAATTTGGTCTAAGATTTGATTTGGTTTGATTTGATCTTTTGGGTCAAATTGGGTCACTTGGGTCAAAGGGCCAAATTGGCTTGATTAGGTTCAATTGATTATAGTGGAGTGTTCAATAATGACCTACAATCATCAATGAAGCGATTGGATGGCTTGATTTGATATAATGAGAGTTTAATTAGAGTTTGGCTCAATTACCTCTTTTAGGTCACTTTGGGTTATGTGTCTTGGTTAAGTCAACTTGGACCAATTGGGGTTATGGATGGTTGGGAGGTGTTCAATGATGAATTTAAGATTGATTGATGGTTTTGATTGTCAATTTATTTTGTCTTGTTTAGGTTTTGGTTCATTTGAACCTTTTAGGTCAAATGGGCTAACTTGGGTTGATCAACTTCCCTTAGCTTAATTGGCTTGATTGCAAGTATTTGAGTGGCTTGAAGATTGAGAAAATCAAATTGGATTTAGCTTGCTTGAATGGGATTGAATGGAGTTGTTGGATTATGGTGGGTTAACTTGGGTTAACATCCAAGTTAATTTGACTTGGAGCTTGGATTGGGGAACCAAATTCAATTAAGGTTAATTAACTAAGTTTGAGTTATTTTAGCTCCAACCACATGACCTTAAGTTTAAATGAGTTGATGGGCATGAGTCTTGGTTTAGGCCTTAGGTAGGTGAAACCTATTTATCCTAAGGTAAACTCTAGGCTTAGGGTTATGTCCTATAAGTCTATAGGCTTAAGTTTTGTGTTCCCTTAATCATTAGAAATGTATTAGCACTAAGGAACTCCAAGTGTCTAGAAGGCCCCTAGATCTAAGAAGAGAGGGATCAATCCTCATCCAAAAGTTAGGTCAATAGTATCACTATGGCTCCAGACTTGTAACATCGCTCGAGATAATCCTTAAATGTAATACAATCCTCTAAGACTTGTCCAAGCATGTGGTGGTAAGGGAAAATATTAGAATCATCACTTTTTCCCACTTCCTACAGCCTCTTGGGTTCAGGTAGTTGTAAATTAGGCTTCTTGATAAGATTCTTGAAAATTTATCTAATTACCTCCCACATGAATGAATAAGGCTTATTTAACTTTTCAATAAGAGTAGGTGGAATGTAGCTACCTGATTACTAGTAGGGGTATTGGTGCCATTGAGGTTGCTTTGGGCTAGGAGGTGGAAGTGGTGGTGAAAGTTGAGGTGGGTGGGACATAGGTCTCTAAGCCTAGATCCACATAGAATGTTTCCTTTTGTCAACCATGAGACCATTGCAAGTCTTTTCTTTAACATCTTATGCTACTTTGGCTTGAAGGACTAGTCTAAAAAAGATAACTGCTTGGCCTCCTCTTCAAGGTTAGTTGCTTTACTGATCAACTTCTCAAAGGTTTTGATGGCAAAGCCTTTAAAAATAAATGTCACTAGGCCATGGATATTCCTGAGTAGAATCTCAATGGCATGGTGCCCTTGAGAATCACACTTCATACTAAGGTTCCTCCATCTAAGAATATAATCAATTAAGGACTTGTTGGGTTTCTGCCTTTCAACTACTAATTCTCCTACAGTCACCTTCTGTTGAACTCTTACAAACCTCTTGATGAATAGCTGCTCTAACTCAATAAAAGTATACTGAATCATTAGGTTGTTCAGTGTATCCATCAAATGTTACACTTAGTAGGTTGTTAACAAACTGTCTAAACAGACTACCTCTAGTATTACAACAACTAGCTCTGAAATGGGTAATATGCTAGCGTGGGTTTCCAATACCATCAAAAATCTTGAAGGATGGTGGCATAAATCTATTAAGATATTGCACTGCATCAAATTCCTCTAGGTAGAGTCTCCCCTTCAGAATTGATGAGGACCCTTCGGTTATGAATGCCTCCTTCACTTGTTGCACCACTAGTTGCTTGATATCTCACTCCTAGAGAGTTATACCTTTTGTACCCTTTCTATATAGACTACCTACATCCTCATCTAAAGGAGCAGTGTTTTTATTCATATCCATTATATGCACTAATTCAGGCTTATCCACCTCAATGGGTGAGGCTTGGGGATTAGATTTTGTCTTTGAAGGGATAAGACCACTAATATCAACTCTTTTACCCTTCACTCCATACAACCAAGTTAATCATCTTTATATTTTAGTTGATGCAATAGTCACTGAGTCGCCTCGCCTTCATCAGCTATAACATCAGGTACATCTTAGGGATGTTGTTGTTCTCCATGTTGGGACCCTTGACTATCAACCATATGTATTTCTGATGTATCTTCTAAAAGGTCACCCCTATCAGCATTTAAGTCTACTATATCATCATCCTGATCAGAATGATCATCCTCACATCTATCTTACTACGGTGAGATAGCCCTCTAGTATATCATCATCCCCGATCATCTTTTTATCTCAGTTGATGCAATAGTCACTGAGTCAAGTATGGCACCTCGCCTTCATCAACTATAACATCATTTACATCTTAGGGATGTTGTTGTTATCCATGTAGGGACCCTTGAGTATCAACCATATATATTTTTGATGTATCTTCTAAAAGGTCATCCCTATCAACATTCAAGTCTACTATATCATCATCTTAATCAGAATGATCATCCCGACTATCTGTCTTACTGTAGAGATAGCCTCTAGTATGTCATCTAATGATCGATCATATACCCTACCTAGGACTACTGGAATGTACACTAGGTGACCACTATAAATAATTTGATCCTCAAACTCCATATGATCTCTCCTAAATTGTCTGCACTTACTGGTTCAGGTTGTGTGCAAATTGGTTGTATTTCTTTATCTCCTCCCCTCCATCAGGTGATCATGGGAGCCATGAATACACTCTTGGGCCTCCATGCCCTCTTCCTTACTAGTAAAGCAGGAGGTTGAATGGGAGAGCTCGACCTTACACCACCAACATGAGAAGAGAAAGGTTGGCTACCAGGTTATGGCCTGATCACTAGAGTTGGGGCTTGCCTCCCCTTATATAGCTTTTGATACATTATGGAGACATCAGATGCTATTACTTAAATGGGGGAAGAGAATCTATGAGTTGGATGATGTGGTGGTGATCCCATGGACTACGGTTCCATAGATCCCTCTCCTCTAAGTCGACCAAGTACAACTCGATTCACCTGGCCAAAATGCTATAAATCATGGTATCAATCTATTAATGTAGGGGCCACCAACTACATGGTGAACCTCCTCTTTTCTCTCCTAATAGCCTAAACTACTAAATTGGCCTTCATGGTCCTCCCTTTCCTTATTTGATCTCGCACACTCTTTGGGATGGCTGTTCTTAAACCATTAACTACTTCAGACTCGAACCATTTATGCTTCATTCCCATATGTCTAAGAACTCACTTCAGACCAACATAGGGTGTCTCTCTCCTCTTCCTAGCTTGTGTCTCATGCTTAAATGAATGTGGGGGTGTTATGATGATATGTTAAATGTTTATTTTCCCTCAAATGCAGAGAGTGGAAGAAACCTACTTCTCCAAAGAAGAGGAGAGGTCTTGTAAGAGGACCCACCCTTAGCCATCTGAGATGAGGTATCTACCACCTAAAACATCCTTCATATTTCTTTTTTGTAACTTTTATTCTTGTTTCTACTCTGAGTCTTAGTGAGGGGAATGTGACAGGAAGAAGAAGCTACCTCAAAGACAGATGGAACAACCACTATCTCATTCTTGGTCTTTTCTTTGGAGGCTAAGGCTATCTTGGGTGTCACCTCAACCTCAATCTTAACCATTCTACTAATGGTGGAAATGACAGATGGTAATGGTAAAGTGGGAACCTCAATAATTTTTTTTTAATGAGGGGAATTCTGCCTTTGATCTTAAGCCAAACTATAAAAATGCTTTCTAATCTACCACCTCTTCATGGTTAACTACGATGAGAGCTGGGCCATCATAAGTGACCTTGAAGTTGTCAAAGACCAACCCAAATTTTATGATAGGAGAATTAAGGAAGGTCTTATCCATGGCTAAGTCTATACTAGTTGTGAATGAGAAAATAAGCTTGTCGGATGACATGGTGCCTTGATGTATGTTAATTGTTATTGTGAGGGTACTTAATCCTATTGAATGAGTGGTATTAAATATCCATATAAAATTTATAAATTTGATATTTTAAACCCACACTCAATCATATGAGCTATGATGGGTGGGTTTAAAAAGATTTGGAGATAATCTTATTTAAATTTCAAACCACACCATGAAGTGGGTTTAGAAAATTTATGAATTTGAGAATTCAAGATTTCTATAAACCTAAATTTCCATGCTTGAAAAGGAAATTAATTTAAAGAAAGGGTCAAATATTTTGTTGACTTTAGTGATTAATTAGAATTCCATTGCATTGACTGATTGGGAAATCCAATGGGAGGTTCTAAAACTTACTCATTAGCAAGTGATAAATAAGAGGTTCTAGAACCAAGAAAAGATGTTGGCAGCACTTACCCAAGAAGAAATGGACAAGACATCCAATAGACTGAATGGTAGTCTAATCACATGAGTGGAATAAATTTACTACCAATATAGTGATGTTAGCCAATTATTGAAGATGGAGAGAGAACTTTTCCTAGCGGAGTCACCAAAAGAATCTATGGTGTTTAAAATTTGAATAACAGGACACCACATAGATCTTAGGTGGGAACTTATTAAAATGATCGAGTACGACATCAAGGAATGATATACTACCTTGAAAGATATACATATCACCTTATAATGGACTCAATCACCTAATAAAGACTCCTAAGGTCAATGGGTCTATGTATACCAGAGATCTATCCCTTACTTCACATAGTTGAAGTAAAGTAGATTCTATTTTAAGCTAGGTTCTTAATTTCCTTATAGGGGCAATCCCTCATAGTTAATTATATCTTATGAGATATAAATCTTCTAAGAATACTCTCGATTAAAGTGATTAACAAACATCCCTATGGATTTCAAGCTTGATATCAAAGGTTTGATATTTTTTGGAATCAAGTGGGAGGACTCAATTATGAAGAGTTCTTAATAAAATATAGTTTGAAAATAAGTAGGAAATGCCCTTAGATACTAGGATTTCCCAGTAAGCATTCCAACTATCCTATCATTGGGCTTTACATTTTTGAAGTAAAGAAATATGATTATTTAAGTTGACATTTTATTTAAAATTGAGACTTATAATCCAACAACATAAGATTATAAAAATATCTAAGAGATGAGGACTTCCACTCATAGCAAAAGAGAAATAAGTAGTCTTTGAACCTATATCTAAAGTGTCATAGCATAAGCTAAGAGCTCAACTTGATTATACTTAGGGAAGTGAGATATATTGGTTCACTTCCACTAGAGAGAGTGAACCAATCTTGACTTTTTTTGAACTTACAACCACCTAGAGTGGCCTACTGCTAACACCTCCTATAATTCAAAACCATGTGATCGGTCTTATGTAAATGCAAGATGGATAGGCTGTTATTTATTAAGAATGAATTTAGAGTCCTAAACTCACTCTTTAAGAGACTAAATTATAACTGGAATAAAAATCATTCCTTAGGCTAATGAAACAAAATTTTATAGATTTTTATTCCATTTTGATTCATCATTTTGGACTAAAGCTTAGGAAGGTCTTATACCTACATGCATGATGAAATAGAGTCAACGACTAAATCAGAGAGAAGGGGTGTTCTCCACTATAAGGGAATAGTTCTCACAGGTCAAGCCATGTCCCTTATCATTCAAGAATGGAGACCCTCATTTGTAAGGAAGGAAGCAAGATGTATGCACAGTGATATATTATTCAACATATAGCTAAGGGGTTACTAAATCTTATATTTCTTTGATTAAATTCTTAGGCTTTAAAATGAGGTTATTAATTATTAAAATTTAGTTAAAGTTACTTAGTTGGAGTAGAAAATGTAGTTTTCTAAAGAGCCTATTGTATTTAGGCCATATAACAAACAATTAAGATTTAAGAAACATGTGAAAAGCATGCCATTTCTATTTCACAATCAATGTAAATAAGCTAAATAAATGGTATGAATTAAAGAATAAAAGGCCAGTGTAGCCGGGTACCAGCATATACCCCTGAAAAGAAAAAGATTGGATAGTTGAGCTCTACCCTTATATAGCTTGGATTATAATTAATTATACAAATGAAAATAAAGCAATGGGGGTCTTCAAGTCTTCATTTTCATATTTACTTCATGGAATGGGCACTTCAGGCATCACAGGGCCTCCCAAGTCTAAGCCTTCTAGCCACTGCTCATCCTAAACTCCATAACTTAAATCCTAATCCTATTGTAAAAATTATATTTTAATGAAATAAAAATCTAACTACACCTGTAAAATAAAGGTTAGCTTAACATACAATTACACTAAATAGTTATATTTCATACATTAGGCTTAGCACCCTACTTCAGGTCACCAAGCCCACTGTCATAATGGATTATGCTTAGGGACATACAAGCAAGAGGTATTTAAAATTTTTATTATAGTTGTCCCGTAAGCATAATCCTCTTCATAAAACATTATTAGTCTAATGTCACCCTAACATATAGACTATGTACAAATAATCTTAACATCTACTCTAAAACTTTACTTCATAAACAAAATATTAATCCACCACAACAAAGCACCAGCCTAACCTAAAACTATGATTAGTGACTTAGCAATCTAATATGTGTGCTATGGCTTAGTGTGGTATGGAAAAGTTAGGCTTTGATGTTTAAATTTAGCTATTGATGAATGTTCACGTTTCTCATTAAATGATGATTATATTTTAAATGATTAATGGTTTAAGATGAATTTTAAACTTAACACTTAATTTCTTTATTTTTTTATTCTTATTTTTTATTTCATTTAAACTTAGAATTTTAAAGAGAGAAAGGAGGAGTGAGATCCACCTTAATCCCTAACCTTAGGTTGCATTTAAAGATACATTTTATGACTTTTAATCCTCTTAATGAAGTGTTATAAATTTTTCTCTTAAGTTATGTGTTTGGATTTGGCTTAAGAGATCTTATCTAAACATGAAAGAAAGATTAATAAACCAAATCATGGCTAACTTAATTACATTTTCTTGACCTAGCTTCATCATCCCATAATATTCATTTAATTAGATAACTTACTTAATTGAATAACTAGATTTAATGAATACATGTATATATTATTAAATTATTCCATGCTTAATGCATGAATGAATTAATGTATTATTAATAATAATTAATATATGAGATATGATGCATGAATTTTATAGGATAAAATGATTTTATTATATATTATACATATACATACATAGTAAAATATTGAATTTATATAAATATATGCCATTATTGAACTAGGGATGTAAGGTAATAAGAGACCCCCTTGGGACTACTTCAAGTCTTGCACTCGAGATGTGTAGACTATATACTTGTCAATTCATATACAAATGCATACATATATAGGCATAAGAATGAAATTATGAAAATTTTTATTATTCTTTATATATATATATATATATATATAAGTAAAAATAATTTAACCTTAATATGTAATTCACTACAAATCTTAAGGTATGTATCATTATTATACAAGATATATGAGGTATCAAGACCTCCTTCTGAGTAGTAGCCATACGACCTCGGGTTTCTAGACTATATACCTTTCAAATTGTAGTTCACATATAGGATTTTAAATTTTAATTTTAATTATTCATATTGATTTATATTTAGATTAATAGATTTCTTTTGTTAATTAAGAAAATAATTTAAGATTTACTAATGATAATAGCCACACTATTTAATTCAAAATATGCAATTAAATGAAATCTTTTTATTTATTTTTGAAACATGAGTGCATGAGATATATGAAAGATAAATTTATGAATGAATGAAGTAAAATAATTAAATATCACCACATAATCTATTTAGAGTTATCAATTTCTAAGGTTATTCACAAGAAGATAAGCACCATTAAGCCTAATCAAATTCATTAAAGGTTGATTTTTAAAATTTAAATCATTTAATCCTAATGAGAGAAAATTATTAAAGTTATCCCTTGACTGACTTTGTTCATTAAGTGATTCAAAAGTGGTTTAGATGATTTTTTATGAATTAATTGAGGTTAATTAATTATTTGACCAATTAAGCCCAAAAGAGCCCATAAATTCAATTAAGCCCTAAGTATATGCTCAAAAACTATAATAAATTTGCAAAAAATGCATAAACATTAAATAAACATGTCCTAAAATCCTAATACAATTGGGCTTATAATTAAGAATTAATTAAAGAAGTGAGGAAAATCCAAAATCATCAATTACACTCAAAATACCCCAAACTAATTGTTGATTTTGATTTTTATTGAAAACCTCTTTATTAGCTCATCACAAATAGGACTTTGTCAAAAATTTTGAGGTCTACATTAATTATTATGAAAATTTTAATTTCTAAGTTAATTATTTATTTAATTAATTAAATGAAAGTCCTTCAGAGTGATTTTGAGGAATAATCAAGACTAGAGGTCCTAATTATTTTGTTTGATTACCCTTACTATTTTAATACATAATTAGGCTTTCATAATTAATTTCATAATTTTCTTAATTTTAATAATTTATTAAATACATAAAATGACTAATTTAAGTTTGAAAATTTGGATCTCCCAAATTAGTTAGTAGAATAATTTGAAATAATTATGAGAGGTATCCCATAAGACAATCACACCAAATTTCAAGCTAATCAGGCAAGCGAATAAAGCTTAATTACACTAATTAAGTGAAACTTAAAACTATAATTAATCACTATATACTTGATAAAATTTGATGCTTTTCTTTTTTGTTAGATTCTCCTCTCTCTAAGCTTTCTATTGAAGTTTATTTACATTTTTTTAAATTATTTCTACAATTAGTTATGATTTTCTAAAGTTTTACATAATTAAAGTAATTAATTGATGCTTAATTAAACCTAATTAATTAATTTTATGATTTAGTGTGATCTATAAGGTATAATAAATTTTTTAAGATCTTTGATGTTTATTAAAGTGATTTGAATTATTTTGATAAATTTTCATTGGATTACTCTTGAAAGTACTTCTAAAATATACAACCAAATTTGGGGATTTTAGATTCATTGGATTACTCTTGAAATGACAAATCCATAGAGCCCATAGTTTTATTTCATGGTTCAATATTTTATTTTTTATGAGTTTTTGAAATTTCAGGTTAGATCTAAAGGAATAAATCAAAAATGAGATTTAATCATGATTGTCCATTCTATCCAAATAAGATGGATCGCCCAAAGGTTGTCTTTCTCATGGGATGCATACTAAAAAGGGTTAGATGGATGGGATCTACTCCAAACATCATAGATCTTGTGATCTTTCAGTGATCTTAGCCAGAAATCACTTTATTTCGTGTTGCAGAGGGTCAAAATGAAATTCCAACAAAGATCTAGAGGAAAAAAATATTATCTTCACATCCCTTTTGAATAAACAAAAAGACATATGGATTTCCAAAGTTTTTTTAAAGATTATCTCACTCAAGCCAACATTGAGTGGATTTCTTAAGTCGAACTCAGTCATTGCCTTAAGTAGAAGCTCCCACATGATTATCCACTTTTGCCTCCTCTTGGATTATCCCTGTAACTGACCAGTATTTTGCTATATTACACTTGATTTGGTGATTTTGTGAGTGAAAAAGGTGGGGATGAGTTGTTCTTACTTCTTGGGAGGTGGAGAAGGTGTTGGATGCCAAAATGAGAGCTCATTTGCCTCTTTTCTCCCCCTTCTCTCTATATGGCCGCAAATCACAATGGAAAAGGTGATATGGGGGTGTGGCTATTGATGGGGTGGCATCTAGAATTCATTACAAGGAGTGGTTGGTGATTCAAAAATCACTCCAAGCCAAAAAGTGGAGTAATGAGGGGGATGTGAGGTGATTGAAAATTTTAGAGCTTCACATCTTTTTCTCTTTTCCATCCTCCCCCTTTGCTTTTAATCCTTTATCACATGGGAAAACATCTCAGATCATGTGTGATGAGATTTTCTAGGGTTTAATGGGTTTAATTTAGGTTTGGGTTGACTTGAATCCTTCTTTGACCCAATTTAGCTCAAATAGGTTAAGTTCAGTCCAATGGGTTAGTTTGTCCAATTTGAGTTTAATTTAGGCTTCAATCATGTTTACTAAGTTATTTAAAGTGATTAAGTTTTATTTGATTATGATTAATTTAGATTTATTTTGGGTTTGACCCGAATTGGCTTAATTGGGTCAATTTGGGTTCATTTGGGTCTAGTGGCCAAATTGATCAAAATAATTAAATCAGACCCAAATGAGGGTTAGATTGAGTTTAATTAAGTTCTTAAAGTGATTTGAAGTGATTAATTTTATTTAATCTTAATTTATTTTGATTTTAACTTCATAGGCTCACATAGGTAAAATTAGATCAATTTAGGTTAGGTTGATCAATTGATGAAATTAGCTAAATTGGGTGAAATTGAGAGTTGAGACATGTTCAATAATCAACTTAAAAAAGAATGTAGGCATTGATTTGATTTAATTTGGGTTGAGTTGAGTTTTGATTTAAACTCATTTTGACCCAAATTGGGCTTAATTGGTCAAATTGGGTTCTCTTGGGTCAAATCACCAATCTAATCCAAATTAAAGTGTATTCAAGCTTTAATTATGTTTTATTGAGTATTTAAAATGATTTGGTGCAATTTATTTTAATTAATTTAAATTTAATTATTTAGACCCATTTTGGCCTAAATTTAGCTTAATGATTTAAATTGGGTTCACTTGGGCCAAATCACCAATTTGGTCAAATAAAACCCAAAAACAAGATCAAATTGTATTAAAATATGATTCTAATTTATTTTAAAATATTTAATTTCAATTTATTTTAAGTTTAGGTTCAATAGGGTCATTTGGATTCACTTAAACTATGTAGCCTGATTAAGCTATTTGAATTCTCATTGGATTAAGATTTATTTAGTTTTGTGTTCCATTACATTAATTTGATAAAAGTATTTAGGATGAATTAAATTGATCCAATTTTGATTAGTTTTCCTTTTAACTTGGTGGGGTCCACACAAGTCAACTTAGGTCAAACAATCTAATTAGCCATTTTATGCCTTATCTAAATTTAGTTTTGCGTTCATTTATGTTCACACATTGGTTTAGTACATTTGGTTTGATTTAAGTTAAATTTGTTTTGATTTTGGTTGACCCACATGATTTTTGGGCCTAAATAAGGTTAATTAGGTCAACCATGCCAATTACTCAATCTAGGCTTAATAAATTTTATTTTTCAATTTAGATTTACTTGGTTTAAATTTTTATTGAATTTTATTGAATTTAGATTTGATTGGACTCACATTGTCCAATTGGGTTAGGATGGATCCTATGGGGTTCACTACGTTAACTTAGGTTTTCACCTTAATGTGTTGACTTTTTAATTTAGTTTTGATTTTATATTTAGTTCCATTTTGATTTGTTGTTTCCATTTTTTTTACTTTAGTTTAGGTTGTACTCTTAGTTATCAATTGTAGTACCTAAGTATCTAATTAAAAAGCTCTTAATCTAATATTGGAGATCCTAATTACTAAGATTAGGGTGATTATTAACCTTACTTGAGGTCAACGGAACCTTAGTGCTAGATCAAATCCTAAGTTTGAGAGAAGGGTTGTCAGCCTCACTAAAAATGAGGTCAACACTACCCATGACATAACATTTATTGTCTACTATGTAGTTCCCTTTCAATCACAAATGCAAGCATAGTGCAACACTCTAGAGGTAATATATCTTCCTATTTCTAATTAATTTAAATTTAGTCTTGTTAGTTTAGGTTTCATTTGATAATTAATACAGTTATGCTAATACTAATTTTTAATAATACTATATGCAATAAGAACAAATATGTACTCTCACATAAATATATATTAGTTACTTTGTAAATCAGTTAATATACTCATGAAAATGATAATATTCTAAACTTATTTTAATATAAATCAAAACTATTTTAGGAGTGCCAATAATGTTAATGAATATAAAGCTTGATGCAGATCTGAAGCTATTGACATCCAATTAGAGAAAATTTTATAACACCACGTAAATCTCAAGAGTTTTTTACTTAGGTGATCAAATACATCATTAAAGGATCATCCCGAGAGATGAAAATATAACCTTATAATATATTCAATCACTTAATAAAAGACTTCTAAAATAGATGGCTACAATTTTTTGAGAATCTTCCCATGAACTATATAGTGAGATAGAACATGATTTATTTTATTATAGGGTTCTTAATTCCCTATAAGGGCAAGCCCTTATAGTTACTTATATCTTTAGAAAGTGATACTTTCTTAAGAAAACTCTAGAATAAAGGAATTAATTATTTTACCTCTTTATGACTTTCAAAGCTAATGATTCAGAGAAAATTTATTTAAGAGATTCAAAAGGGTATGCTTCAAAGGGAGCAGTTATTTTCGATGTCAAATAGGATCAAGTAAGAAATGCTTCAGATACTGGAAATCTATAAGCATTTCAACCTATCCTACAATTGAGGTTTACATTTTTGAAATTGAATTTATTTAAAATTTCTATTAACATTTCATTAGAAATTTAGGACTTACATTCTAAGAGCATAAAATTGCATAAATGCCTAATAAGTGATGACTTATTCTAATAGAATGCTTCGAACCCTAAATCTAAAAGTTTCTTTAATACAAATCAAAAGCTTGACTTAGTCTATTCCTTAAGAATGATGGGCCATCATGTCACTTGAGAATGAAAATATATCCTTAACTCTTTTGGACTTACTTCCTAGAAGGATTTCCAGCTAACACCTCTTAAATGCTTTTAAATTCATAAGTCCAGTCTTATGAATGCAAGATAAGTAAGCCATTATATTTAGAAAAACAAAACTAAGAATCTAAACTCACTCCCTAACCCTAAGATCATGACTAACATGTTAAGCTTTTAGTAATGCAATAATTTTTTATTTTTATGCATTTTAATACTATGGTGATTTTATTTAGATGTTGTAAGGACACCATCTATATCTTAAGAGATACTTATTAAAATGATTGAGTACAACATCGAAGCAATGATGTACTATCTCAAAAGATAGAAACATCACCCTGTAATGGACTCAATCATCCAATAAGGACTTCTAAGATTGATGGGTCTACATATACCAGAGAAATTTCCCCTACTTTATATAGATGAAGTAAAATATGGTTTATTTTATGCCAAGTTCTTTAGTTCTTATGGAGGCAATCCCCCATAGTTAATTATATCCTAAGAGTTAAGAATTTTCTAAGAATATTCTTGATTAAAGTAGTCAACTAATGTCTCCAAACATTTCAAAGTTTGATGTCAAAGGATTGTTGTTTCTTAGGAATCAAATGAGAGAGTTTAAATGGAGAGACTTCTTTATGAATTCTAAAGGAGAATGAGTAGGAAGCACTCTTGATACTAAGAAGCCTGGTGAGTTCTTCAATCTATCATATAGTGAGGCCTTATATTTTTAAAAGTAAAGATTGTATTTATTTGAGTTACCATTTCATTAGAATGTTATAACTTAAATTCCAACAACACAAGCTTGTAAAAATACCTAAGATATGAGGACTTATGTTAGTAGCAAGGGAGAACCAAGCAACCTCCAAACCTTTATCTAGAGTGCTCTAGTATAATCTAAGAGCTTGACCTAAATCTACTAAAAAAAGTAAGATATATTGGTTCACTTCCACTAGAGAGAGTGAACTAATCCTGACTCATTTGGACTTAAAACATCCTAAAGTGGTTACCATCAAAGACTTCTTATAATTCAAGACCATGTGGACTAGTCTTATCTAAGTGCAAGATAGCTAGGTTATTATTTATTAGGAAATAATCTAGTCCTAAACTCACTCCCTAAAAGACTAGATCATGATTGGTGTGCAAATTATGACTTAGACTAATGCAATAAAAATTTATAAGTTTTATTTCATTTTTTGACTCATTATTTTGGACTTAGGCTTGGGAGAATTTATTCCTAAATGCATGATGAAAGTAGATTATGGGCTAAATTAGCAAGAAGAGGAGTTCTCCACTACAAGATTGCTCTCACAGGTTAAGCCTTATCCCTTATCATGCAAGAGTGGAGACCACCAATTTCAAGGAAGAAGAAAAACAATCCATGCATGTTGTTAGAGCATATAACCATACAACCAAGGGGTTACTAAATTTTTTATTTGTTGATTAAATTCTTAGCTTTAGAATGAAATTATGAGTTTATTAAAATTTTAGTTAAAGTTATTTAATTAGCATAAAAATATTAATTACATAAAGAGCTTACTCTATCCAGGCCACAGAACAAATAATCAAACTTTATGAAACCTATGAAAAGCATACAATTTCTATCGCACAATCAAAGTAAACAAACAAATGAATATTATCAATTGAAAGAATAAAAGGTCAGTGCGATCGAGGATCACAGTACACCCCAAAAAAGAAACAAGATTGGGTAGCCGAGCTCTACCCTTGTACAACCTAAATTACAATTAATTTACAAATAAATACAAAGCTATGGGGGTCTTTAATTCTTTATCTTCACTTTCTTCATGGATTTAAATACTCCAGGCATAAAAAAGCCTCCCAAGGCTAAGCCTTCTAGCCACTTCTTATCCTAAAGCCCATAACTCTAATGTTAAGCCTATTACAAAAGTTACATTATCTAAAATAAAAAAAAAATCTTACAATACCTGCAAAATAGAGGTTAGCTTAATACACATTTAAATTAATAGGGACTTAAGCAACACCAGCAATGAGGATTTATAATTTTTATTACAGTGGTCCCTTAAGCACAATCCCTTGCAAAATAATATCATTAGTCTAATGTCTTCCTAACATACAGATTATGCACATGCAATCTTAACATTCAGTTTTAGACAGTACATCACAATAATCACTAGTTTAACCTAAGACTGAGATCGGTGACTTAATATTCTAATGTGTTTGCTAGGCTTGGTGTGGTTTGCAAAGACTAAGCTTTAATATTTGAATAATCTAATGATGAACATTTTTAATTTGTTTTTAAGGATGATTACACTTTTATGTGATAAATGGTTTGAAATAATGTTTTGACTTAAGATTTAATTTCATTTTGAGTTTCATTTTTTTTAATTTGGGGTTATAAAGAGAAGAATAAGAAATAAATCCTCCTTAATCCCTATCCTTAGATACATACTTAAACTTTTTAATCCTCTTAATAAAATGTTACAAATTTTACTAAGTCTCATGTTTGAATTTGACTTAAGATATTTTATTAAAATATGAAGAGGTGTTTTAGAATTAAAGAAGTCAAACTATGATTAATTCAATAATGCTCTTTTAACTTTGCTTCTTTATTATTTAATATTCACTTACTTAAATAATATCCTTAATGAAATAATTAGATTTAACAGACATAAATTTTTTTTCATTATTCCACATTTTATTCATGAATGAATTTATGCATATGGTTTCCATTAACTTGCATATAGAATATGATGCATGAATTCTTATAAAAGAATTTAACTTAACCATACCTTATATATATATATATATATATATATATATATATATATATATATATATATATATATATATATATATATATATATATATATATATATATATATATATATATATATATGCTTAAGTATATTGAATTTATACAAGTACGTGCCATGGTTGATCAAGAAAATAAGGTAATCAAAGACATCCTTAGGACTGCTTAAAGTCTTGTGCTCCCAGGATGTCCAGACTATATACTTGTTAATTTATATACATATGCATACATATATGGACATAAAGATGAAATTATTAAAAAAAATTTAATATTTTAAATACATATGAGTGAAATTAATTTAACCTTAATATGTATTTCACCATAAATTTCAAGATTTATGTCATGTTATACCAAAGGTACAAGGTATAAAGACCTCCCTTAGAAAACAATGCGACCTTGAGCTATATGCCTTTCAAATTTTGATTTATACATATAAGAATTAAATTTATCTTTTAATTATTCATATTAGTTTGTATTTAGATTAATATATATATATATATATATATATATATATATATATATATATATATATATATATATATATATATATATATATATATATATATATTGTGATTAATTAGAAAAAAAGTTGATATTTACTAGTCATAATAGCCACACTACTTGATTCAAAGCCATGCAATCAAACGTAAACTTTCAATTTTAAACTTAAAACATGAATGCATGAAACAAATGAAATATAAATTTATGAATAATTAAAGCAAAGTATTTAAACATTACAAAATGATTTATTCAGCTTCATTAATACCTAAATATATTCACATTGAATAAGCCCTTATGCATAGTCAAATTCATCAAGGATTAATTTTAGAATTTGAATTATTTGACCCTAAAGGGAAGAGAAAATAAATAAAATTACTAATTTTCCCTTCTCTATTCATTATGTGGTTTAAGTGTGATTTAAGTGATTTTTATGATTTAAATATGGGTTACTTAAGTGTTTAATTCAATTTAAGCCCAAAGAGGCCCATGAATTTAATTAAGCCTTGAATATAAGCCCAAAAATTATAAGAAAATTATTGAAAATGCATAAACATAAAGTAAACATGCTTTAAAATCCTAATGTAGTTAGGCTTACAATTAAGAGTAAATTAAATAAATGGGAGAAACACTCAAAATACCTCCAAACCAATTGGGGATTTTTATTTCATTAGAAACCTCTTTATTAAATTGCACAAATAGGGTTTGGTTTAAATTTTTAGTAACCTACACTAATTACTATAATTTTTCTAAGTTTTAAGTTAATTAATGATTTAATTAAATAAATAAAATCTTTTTAGGGGATCTTTTTAGAAATAATTGGAACCAAGAGTCCTAATTAATTTCTCTAGTCTTTTGTTGACCTCATTTTTGATGAGGTTAACATCATTTCTAAAATTAGAAATTAAGACTCTTAATCATAGATTAGGAGTCTCCTAATTAAGAATTTAAGAACACTACACCTAGTGACCTAGTGCATTCTCCTTAGGTTTGATCTAACCTAATAGGTTTAGGTAGATTCAACCCAAATCTCAAATTTAAATCAAAACATATACCACTTGAAATTTGAATTTAATAAGGCATAGATTAAGGTTTAATTTAGTGAATTGAACCTAATTACCTTATTTAAGCTAAAAAAATTATAAACCTAAAAAATTCAAATTAAATCAAAATAAATCCAAATAATTTAAAACAAAATTAGATCAAATTAAATAAAAAAATCCAAATCCAAATCAAGGTCAAAATGGTCAACTCTTTTAACATAGTTTGACTTATGTGGGTCCCAACGAGTCGAAGGAAAACCCACTAAAATTTGATCAAATGAAATTATTCAAAATAATATAAATGATAGAATAAACATGTATAAACATGAATCTATAGAAATTTAAATTTATGAAGGACTTAATTAGCTAATTATATCATTTGATCTAAATGGGCCTAAATAAGCATTATTTTGTTCAAACCCAAATCAAATTGAAATCAACTCAATTTAATTATTCAAAATAAATCATGCATAAAATGCATACCCAAGGCCATAAATGAATCATGAGTCAAAACATCTAAAAGCTAAAAAAATTGCATTAGTTAAGTGCATACCATACCCTACATGATCTTAGGGATTAGGGAGTGAGTCTAGGTTCTTAGATTCTTTCCTAAAATACAACAACTCAACTATCTTACATACATGAGACTTCCCATCATGGATTTAAAATATGTTTAGGTGGTGTTAGCTAGCAGCCCTTCTAGGTGGGTTATAAGTCCAGAAGAGTCAGGGATAGGTTTTCTTTCTCAAGTGAGAGAAAAGAGTTGATAATTCCCAAAAGTGAAAATAGGTCGAACATCTAACTTGTGCTAAGTACTTATAAACTTAGGCTTTGAAGCATCCTACTAGAATAAGTCTTCAACCCTAGGTATTTCTATAGTCTTATGCTACTAGAATCTAACTCCTAGATTTCTAATAAAATGACAACTCAAAATTTTATTTAAATTTTAAATTTTAAAGCCCAATAATAAGACAGTTGAAATGTCTACTGGGCATCCTAATATCAATAGGTATTTCCAACATAATCTTGATTGACTTCCAAAAATAAGTCTTTCTATTTTGCAGCATTCCCAATTGAAAGTCCAAATTATCATTTCAATTAGAAACTAGCTTAGAAATCCATAGAAATAATAGTTTATTTCTTTAATCAAGAGTATTCTTAGGAAGAGATCATTTGTTTATATGATTTAAATAACTATAACCTTATAGGGAATCATGAACCCAATTTAAAATAAACCCTGCTCTACTTCCTATGTAGTTCAGGAGAAAACTCTCTTGTACATTAAACACCCATTAGCCTTAAGAGTCTTTAATTAAATGATCGAATCCACTATAGGATAACATGTTTATCTTCTGAGATAATATGTTTAGTCCTTAATAACACATTTCATCATCCAAATAAGAAATTCCTAAATCCGATGTGGTGTCATAACTTTTTCCCTTAGAGATTTTTTTTTGGAGACTTCACTTGGGAATGATTCCTCTCTCCATCTTTAGAGATAAGATTTTATTTATATATATCTGCAGTGTACTTATGCCATTCATGGATCAGGATTGCCTTTCTTTCTATTTGATGCCTTCCATTTTATTCTTGGTTAAGCTCATCAAACATTTTGAATTGAGGTTTTAGAACTCTTCGTTTATCATAGTTAAATGACTCGGTCCTAGAACCAACCCCCTTTAAAATGAAACAAATGAAAATAAAGTCATTTTTATTAGAACTGATTCTAATCAAAATGGATTTGATATTATTGCAGTATGGAAAAGAAATATTATATTAAAAAATTTTGAAAATCATTTCAGATTTAAACAAAAAAATGTAAATCTCAAAGTTAAATTTGTCCTTGATTTTACTATTGCTTTGTACTAAAGCTAAAGAGGATTAGAACAATGTCCTTAAATTGATACCCTTTGTTTAAATACATTGAGAGGTAACAAACACCTAAGGATGTATATTGAACTGAAGGAGTTCTTTTACATTAATATAAGAAATTAAAGGATGTGGGCATAGTCCTACATATTGCCACTTACCACCATTATTGAAGCTTAAATTATATTTTAAAAAAGAATCAACTTGAAATAAAATTATGAAAAAAGGGATAAATATGAAAAAATAATCCCAAAAGAATGCCATATTAACCTATGGTAGAGGTTGATTAAAGAATTAAATGTGAAGCCTTCCACCATCATAGAAGGAAATTTTCATAAATGTAATTTAGCTTCAATCTTAATCATTTTACAATTCATCTCCACACATCCACCAGAATTTTGAAAAATTAGTTGTTTAGGCTGATCGAACAATTCTAGGGAGTGACTTAGAGGTAACCCTCTTTTAGACCCACCAAGAATCTTGAATCATTAAGAGTTTAGGAGAGAGTCAAAAGAAGTAGATGGCATGGTATTGTGAACAAAAATAACATGATAAAATCTCACTTTTGCTCCTAATTAATAAAAGAATTAAGAGGGTAGTGAAAGAGAATTCTAATTCTCTTGATAAAGTTGAAATGAATGAAATTTAAACTTTATAAATTTAAATCAATTTTCTTAATCATAATCATCTCCTATTGAATGATTGATATTTCATAGATGGCCTTAATTAATTTTAAGGATAAATCCTAAAAATAAAAATTAATAAAATTTCAAACCTTATAAAAAATCACCTTAAGATTGGGTCTTAATGGTGATATTTCTATCTCTCAAAGTAAAAATATGAAAATTCTATCTCTGGTAGATTGATAAATGTATCACTTGGGGATTTATTAGCCCAAATTCATGAAAAAGCCTTAGTTTTCACCACTCAGAAACTAAGGCACTATATGCTTTCACACAAAGTGAATCTAAAAGGATAAATATATTGCAATATCTTATGACCCACCCAACATTGTCTGGATGTCTAGCATGTTAGTCAAATATTTTATTACAACATGAGGTTACCTTTATCCCATCTTCATGTTGTAAAAAGGGTAAGTTGTAGTTGACTTTTTAGTAGCACATCCTTTGTCCAAGGGTTACCCTTTAAATAATAATTATCTAAATAAATAAATCATGGCATCAGAAAGTGAACCTAATGATGCTTGGGAATGATATTTTGATGGTATAGTATCATCAAAGAAAAATAGAGAATTGAATTCATCTATCCCAGAAAAAGTAGGGGTTTGATTCACTTACATAACCCTAGATAAAGGAATGATAAAATACTCTTATCATTTGTCTGAGCCATTTCCTCTTAAGTTTGAGAGTTGGGGAATCAACATCATAGGGTCTATTGACCTATTGAGGATAGAGTTGGACCTACCCTCCCTTCATATCAAAAGGAAAATTATTGAAATTAAATTTAAAATGGTAGAGTCATACCGCCTCAAATAACATTAAAAAGAAATTGAAAATAAGTCATCTTAAAAGAAAATAAAAGAAAATAATAATAATATATTCACTTTAAAATTTTAAATATGGTGTTTTTGCCCATCTTAGAAAAGTTTTTTTGCAAAATTGAGTATCATAATGTTCTATAAAAAAAGAGATTGAAAATGAAAATGATCATTAACCAAGGCATTACATAATTTTGTAATTTGCCTTCTTTAATTATAAGTAACTTCCTAATATGGCATTACACTATAAAGATGTTCTAGGGTTATGTTTTTTTATGAAGATTTACTGCAAGGAACTACTGAATATAATCAACATGTCAATGTGGAAAATTCTAAAGAAAATTCTTTAGAATGCTTATTGATCCGGGTGCATTGGTCAACATAAATTATAAATAATTATAAAATTAAGTATACATATGCCCAATTCTGATGTTGTATTCAAACAAAGAGTCAAATGCATATAATGTCTTAGTAAATGTTGTATCTAGAAAAATATCAAATGTAATGTTTTACAAGGAATTGAAATATTATTGAAATGTTGACAAAAGAAAGAAAGAAAGAAAATAAAAGGGATGTAAGGACTATATCTAAGAGCAAAAGGATAGATATTTCTGAGTATGCATTTTAACTTTAAACTCCTCTACATCAAATTAAAGTAAGGGTTAAAAGTCAAGAATTGCCTCTAGCTTAAAAATAATAAGATATCTGATATTTTGTCATCATGACCTTTGCCATGTTAGATGCTCTCACATGGTAGGTCAAAGAGATAATGGATCTTCTTTTTCAATAATCTCTATCTTTTATATGTCAAAGATTCAATTGAGTATAATTTAATTCCATTGCAAGCATCTTATAGATAAGAGTCATAAGCAAGAAAAGCTATGAACCATTCAAGAAACTGATCTAAAGTTGGTTTGAGATTCAATAATGTAGAGCCATTGCAAGATGAGAATTGTTAAATAGTCAAGATCTTGACTTTCTCTTTAAAAGCACTCCAACATATTAAATGAATATTATTTAGATGTGTCTAGAGACCTATATAGTCTTCAAGTTCATGATGCACCTCTAAAATTTGAAGAGAAGCTTAAATCCACAATGGACAAGCTAAGAGAAATAAATTTAAAAATATAAGTTGGTCTACAACTAATATCAATAATCTAACTCTTTGATGAGTTAGATATTGATGACTTAATAAAGCTTTCTTAGATTTTAAAATTACTTTATCTAGAGATAAAATGAAATATTCTCCAGGTGTAGTGTCTATAAACTCAAGCTTGATGTCATTTTAGTAAACTATGTCCCTCAATGTATACGATTAAACTTCTAAAGAAAAGCAAGATGTTGCTAAATTAAAAGCTAGTCAATGATGGCCTTATGAGAAGAAAATATTCATCTTGGTTGGCTAACATCATCACAGTAAATAAAAGAGAGAGAGAGAGAGAGAGAGAGAGAGAGAGAGAAAAAAGAAAAAGATCAAATATGCATATGTCACATCTAAGACTAGGATAAATCTTTACCTTAAAGATGGGTTCTTATTACCCATGCCCTATTTTTAAAATAAAAAATTTCATGCATAAGATTATCCTCATTAAGGATAACTTATCAAAATATTGTCAAATCAAGATAATTCTAGAAAAGAGAATTGAAAGCATATGATATGACATTCAGAATCCTTACAAGAATGATATGTTACATAGTCATATCATTCAATCAAAAAAAATTAGGATTTGATTAAGATGTCTGATAACATCACTTTTGATTAAGTGAAGTGTTATATTAAAAATCTTGCTAAAATGATGATGAAAATAAAAAGAAAAAGAAAAGAAACTTCATTATAATTTGAAAATAATCATATCACTATATTCAGATTCCTAAAATACACCTTTGAGGTAATTTCAAGGAACTTGTAGTAAAATTTATAAGGATAAAAAAATAATAAAAAAAAAAATTAATTTAAGCCATCTATGAAATATCATTCAATAAAACCTTTAAAGAACAATAATTCAACTTAAGAAAATTTAGTTCAAAATTATAAGGAGAATCTTAATTTTTCGATCAAGTTAACCCTCTTAATTCTTGATTGATGATATATATATATATATATATATATATATATAATATATATATATATATATATATATATATATATATATACCTTATATATATATATATATATATATATATATATATATATATATATATATATATATATATATATATATATATATATCTTTAAGAATCATATCTGAAAACTTTAAAGGACTCAATCTTTATTAAATCCAAGAGAAGGCCTTATAAGTTGTAGATTCATGTCAACAAAAATAAAATGAAATACATATCAAGTATAGCTTGATTGATTTAAGTCAATAAAAAAATCAAAAACATATCATAAAGGCTACATATCCATACCAATAAAAAAAATTCATTTAAGAAGCATTGTTTGACTTAGGTTCTTACTCTAAGAACTAGAAAGTCACATGCAAGCTCAAAAGGTAAAATTCTCAAGTTAATACCATATGATGTCATGTATAAAGTGGATTACACATATAACATGGCCATATGTAACTTTGAGATTAAAAAAAAAAGAAAAGAAAAAAATGATGAAATTCAAAGCTTATCCCAAATTGTGCCCAAATCCTTCTTCAAAAATATACTTCAACTCTTTGAAACCATCTTCACCAAACTTCTTCAAATGTAAGAAGCATTAGTGAAACCAAGAAATGGAAGAAAATCTTTCTAACACGTCCCACAAGTTAGACTAATTAAGTAAAAATCAAGTCCATGTGACTCTTGCTTATTAGTCAAAAGACTTGAGGATTAGGAATTAAGTCATTAAAAACCCCTTTTCCTCACTCATATCATCCATAGGTTAGAAGCAAGCCCTTTGTGACACATTTCCTATATATACCTTCAGTTGGGAGCAAGCCCTTTATTGCACCTTTCTCTTATCTTCCCTTTGAGTTTGGTAAGCCTTTGTGCACCATTATCATAAGCTTAGAGTAAGCCTTTTTACGGTATAACACTTTCTTTCCTTGAGTTGGGAGTAAGCCCATTATGACACCCTTCTTATAACTTCCCATAGGTCTAGAGAAAGCCTTTCATGGAAGCATTCCTATTATTCACAAGATAGGATTAAGTCACTAAATCCCCTTTCCTATCACATAGGCTACTTATCTTAGAAACAAGTCATGAAGAACCCTTTCCTATTAGCCAACATTTTAAGGATTAGATTAAGTCACCAAGGTCCCTTTCCTCTTCTTTAACAACCTAAGTTGGATTAAGCCATTGAAGGCCCCATCTTAATAGCTAATCATATAAGTGTAAGTCCTAGAGAAGGCATCCTTTCAAATGACAAAGTTAAGATAAAGTCACCATGGCCCCTTTTCCTATCATACTGGATATTTAGATTAGGAATAAGTCATGAAGACCCCTCTTCTATTAGCCAAAATGTTGATGATTGGATTAAGTCATCAAGATCTACTTTCTTTTCTTTAGCTATCTAAGTTAGATTAAGCCATTGAAGGCCCCATCTTAATTCCTAATCAAATAGGAGTAAGTCTCATGGTAGGAATCCTTTTAAAATGACAAGGTTAGGATAAAGTCATTAAGACCCCTATCACATTAGTCAAAACAAAAAAATATGAGGCTTAGGATCAAGTCATCAAAGACCTATTTCCTCAACCCAACCTATTTAAGTTGGATTAAGGCATTAAAATCTCCTTTGTAATCACTAGTTAGAAAGAAATAAGTCCATTAGTAATATTCTTTCTGAAAGACAAAGATTGGAACAAGTCATGAAGACCCCTTTCATATTAGCCAAAATTTGCAGTTTAAGAACAAGTCATTAAGACCCCTCTTCCTCATTGTGGCTACTCAAGTTGGATTGAGCCATTGAAGGACCCTTCTTAATAGCCAATCTTAAAGGAGTAAGTCCCTTTGTAGGCATCCTTATAAGGATAGGATAAAGTAATTATGGCCCCTTTCCTTTTCAAGTTACCCAAGTTGGAATTAAGCTATTGAAGGCTACTGCCTGGTAGTTGAACTTCATTAGAATAGATTTAATTCTGTTGATCTCATTGTTTGATGAGGTTAATAACACTCCCAAAGACGATAATTAGGATACCTAATCTTAGACTAGGAATCTCCTAATTAAGCGCGTACACTTTACTTAGTGACCTAGTGCATCCTCTTTTGATTGACCTAACTTAATGGGTTTAGTTAGATTCAACCCAAATTTCCAACCTAAACATACATCACTCCAAATTTGAAATTAATTAAGCTTAGATTAATGTTTAATTAGGGAACTAAAATAAATTACTTTAATTAACCCAAGAATCATATAAACCTAAAAATTCAATTTAAATCCAAAAAACCCAAATCAAATCAAATTAAAAACATGAAACCATGGCATGAAATTAAATAAATCTAAATCCAAACCAAAAGTAAAAATTGGTCAACCCTTTTAACATGGGTTTGACTTATGTGGTCCCACTAAGTCAAAGGTCAACCCACAAAAATTTGACCAAATAAAATAATTCCAAATGCTTTTGATGATGATATGAACATACTTAAACATGAATTCAAAATAATATAAGTCCAATATGGCCTTAATTAGGCTAGTTAGGTCATTTGACCTTAATGGGCCTAAATAGGTCTTATTGGGTTGAAACCTAAATTGCACTCAAATCAACCCAAATCAATTGTCCAAAATCATTTGAAAATAATTATTGAACATAAACCAAACCATCATTGGGTCCAATTTGGTCATTTGACCCAAATGAATCCAAACTTAACCCATTAAGCCCAATTTGGGTCAAATAGGTCAAATTAAAATAAAATTGAAATTAAATTAAATTAATCACTCCAAATCATCTCACTATGTGATTAACATAATTGGAGTGTGAACATAACTTAATTGAGTTAAAAATCACCACTTGATCTAAATGGATTCACACTTAACCCAAAATTTAAGCCATGAAACCAAAATGGGCCAATTTGAATTTAAAATTTTAAATAAAAGAAATTGTTTGATCTAATGCATCCCAAATTGCTTAGATTAACCCAATTAAAAATTAAATACATTATAATTGAGCCAAATAAATCATTTGACTCAATTAGGTTCAATCTAAATTTCATATGAATCAAAATGGGTTAAGACACAAAGTAAGTAATTCATGAACTTTAAAATCCTTAAATCCTTGGTTAGAGAGTTCATTAATGCTTGAATGAACATAACCCAAGCATTCAATTAAGGCTAATATATCAAACAGAGCAATCCAAATCAAGACAATTGAATTTAATCTCCAACTAATCCCATTGGGATGTAATCAAATTTTTCCCAAATTGAATTAGTGTTGATTTTTAATCAACATTAGGTCATTTAATCAAATCCAAATAGTGCCAAAGCCAAGGAATATGCTATGGAAAGTCAAAGGCATATGAAGCCAAATCTAATTTGCATAACCCTATTTTCTCATTCCTTACTTGACCTCTTTAACTTAGGACAAATGTTAGAGAGGTAGTGACCTATGGAGCTAGCTTCCAAAAGCTCTGATCACCCACAATGGACCAAGAGAAAGGGAAAAGAGCTTAAAGCTCTCAGGTCCAATGGATAAACTCAAGAGAGTCATTCCCAAGTGAAGTTGATCATCCCATCACCTTCCCCACCTTGCACGAAGATGAACATGATATTCCCTTTGATCCCCTCACCATTTGGAGGCCGGAGAATGACCAAGGCCAACTAAACTCAAGTCGAGCTTACTCAGGGAAGTGATCCACAAGGAGGCAACTCAATTCCTTTTTCACATGAGGTCCCCACATCATTTGAAAGATATTGGAGTCAATTCCACCATCAGAGATCATTGAGATCAAGGTATGGCATTAATGACCTCTCCAAGCTTTCAGTTTTGGCACTTTTTGAAGGAAGTTTGATCTAAAGTGAGTTCAAACCATTTTGATCTTCATGATTTCATCCACTAATGGATTTGGCATCAAAATCATGTGATTTCAACTATCGAATGCCCAAAAATCATGCAGAAATGATCGACAGCTCTCAGCTTCCGCCATCATCATGGGAGACAAAATCTCCACTATCCATTCCTTTATAACTAATAGACAGTCAGATCTAATTGGATATTTGATTAAATCCCTTAAGAAGAAATGCAGGTCAAATCATGATTGTCCGATCGAAGCTCGGATGGCCTGAAATTAACCCACATGCACCATGAATTTAATGCGAGATACATGTGGATTCCACATGGCTTAATGACACGGCACCGTGTCGAAAGTGGCATTAAGTCGGAACCACATAGATCCGACACACTCAAATAAAAATTTAGGTTTTTCGAATTAAAAAATTAAAGAAAAATGTCAATAATTTTAAAATACATAGAAAAAATTAAATATAAATCTAAAAAATTATAAACTTTGGCTCAATGGATTCCTCTTGATGAGAGGAATCCATAAAATTAAAATCACCAAATTATGAGGAGTATTATGGCTTTAATTTGGGTTTGAATGAAAATCTTCAAACCTTAATTAATCTCAAACCATTGATCAAAATGAAATGAAACTTTGGGGAGTTGAAATTAATGATAAGTTACACATTAGGTAAAGTTTTCATAATTTATTGAGTAATTAAACTTAATATTTATAATTTCAAACCCTAAACCCTCATTTTCAAAAATTAAATTAACAATAAATAAAATAAATTCTGGAAACTGATCAAATCAACTCAAACATCATAACACATCCTAATGAACATGAATAAATTGCCAAAACCTATTGGAACCAGAATAAAACATAATAAATCAACCAGAACCCCAAAAATTATGAATAAACCATCTTTGGATGCATATTCTAGAGGAATTGAGGAAAAATAAAACCCCTAAATGATCTTCACTAAATAGGTCTCATTTAGGTTTTAATAAAATACTTAAAACTTAATTACACATCTATTTAAGGTGAAATTATAGAGAAGTCAAAGTAGCAAGGAACTCCACTTACAATAAAAATTTCAAACCTAATTGACCTCTGGATTAAGAATATTTGAATTTCCAAGTCTATAAGTCAATATAAAGGAAATAATAAATTAGAAAAATCACATAAATTAAAAAACCCATAATACAAACTTAAAACATCATAATTGACACCAAAACACTTAAATAAAAACACCCAAACAAACTAAAAGCAAAGGATTCTAATAAATATTATGCTTAGGGTTATAAATAAGTGAAAATATGGAATTTAATCATATTCCAAGAATAATAACCTCTTAAATCATAATAAATCCATCAATAAACTAACATATAAAGTTCATTAATCTCTAAAATTTACAATCCATCAACATATAAATACATTAGAGCCATTTAGATTAAGGAATGAAGTGGGACAAATGCAAATATGAAAGATTAAGTGTAGTTGAACTTTAAGGTAGGTTGAATTGAACCTGAAATGACATAAAACTTTAAAGTAATATAGGGTAAGTTTAATGCACATAAAAATAACCTTTCTTTAAACTTATTAAGTCATGCTGAATAAGTGAAATTACATTATGCTAAGTGTTTTTTTCAAATAACATAACCATTACTCTCTTTAAGTTAATTAAAAATGAATTGAACTATTCCATACTGTAAAAAAACATCATGATTTGGAAACAATCATCTTAAACTAAATTTATTAATAAGCATTAGAAAATTTCATGAAATGAATAAATTGAAATAAGAAGGAATCATTGATGTAAATGGGTTATAAATTTGAAACATAATAAATTGTGTAATACTAAACTTAAGATTAAAATGTAAATTTACTTTGAGTTAATAAACATCAATGAAAATAAATAAATGAAATTAACTTAAATCAAATGAATGAAATGAGTTTAACATAAATGAATAATAAATTAAAAATGAATTCAAACAACATAAACATTAAAACCTAATCAATCAAAGTTATAAAAGTAAGACAAATTTAATGATCAAGTAAAGTAAATATGATTAAAAGAATTTAAAATTAGAAAGATATAAGTCAACATAATCAATAAATGAAATACATAAATAAAGGAATAATGAATCAAATTAAGAAAAAGATTGAAGATAAAATAAGTGATAAAAATCTAAAATATCAATAACACAATATTAAGCCAAAAGAATTAAATGAAATTAAAATCATAATAATGAATGAATTAAACTTAAAGAGAAAACCAAATCATGATAAAAAAATTTAATTTAGCTTCAAGTGAAAATTAATTCAAATTAAATCACAATATGATTGATAAATAAACACACCTTAAGAAATCTACAAATAAAACATTAAGTGAAAAAGAATAAATATATTTAAAATAAAACAATATAAACTAAACTAATTCAAATCATTTAAATTTAAAGAATGGATCAATTAAAATACTTAGGATTTTAGTTACATATTTAAGATGAATCCTTACCTTAGAATGAAGATATTATCTGATTAGGATTTAGGATGATAAAAGAATGGGTTTTACCTAAAGTGAAACTTATTTTATTCTTCATTCTTGAAAATATAAATTTCACTTTAACATAATAAAATGAAAATAAAATCAATAAATCATTACATTATTTGAATTGAAAACATCCAAAGATAAATAAATAAATATCAAATCTAAAATTGAAATTGAAACCCAAAAGCTAGTAATATCTTACCACACAAACCCTTTTTCTTCACACACTAGAATAAATGGTCACGAACTCTACACTTAGGTTAGGTCATTTATGATTTTCTATAATATTTTGTGATGTTGTGATGTGAAATATTTTTTATTATTTTGTGGTGTACTATTTTAGACGGATGGCTAGGATTTATTCCCATTAGTGTGGATGGTAGGAAAGTTATTTTTAGAACTAACCTTGTCTTCTACAAGGGGATGTGTTAAAGGGACAACTATCATAAATATAAAATTATTATTTGCTTGTAGGTGATGAATAGTCCATTAAAATAGCCCATATGATAGGTGGGCTTGACAAGCAACTAATGATAAGCCCATATGTTTATAAAATATAAATTTTATGTGTTGTTTTTATTTTGCTGACATTTGTTATGCAGGGCTTAGGATTTATTTTTAAATTTAAAATGTAAATTTGAGCTTAGAATTAGGTAAGGACCTATGGGGTCTAGGATTAGTAGGAGTTGACCCTACTAGGAGATAGTGCAGAGGGCCCCCTGTGAAGCCAATAAAGATCCCTGAAGAAGGAGACAATTTTGGAAAGAAGACCCATAGATCTAAACTTATAGTTCTAGGCTGGGTTGTATAAGGGTAGAGATCGACCGCCTATATTTCTAACTTCCGGGGTGTACAGTAGTACCCGGTTGCATTGGTCTTTCCTTCAATTAAAAATTAGATTGATTTATTTTGGATGGGCAATAGAATCAACCTACTTTTTATAAGTTTCTTTCTATGTTGTGCATTCTATGATGAATGCTTGGACTTAGGCTCATAAGAATAATTAAATTTTTTACCCAATTAAATTAGATAAATCAAGCATAAAAATAATGAAATTCAAAATATCACATAAACTAAACCCTAGGAATAACTTAAAATTAATTAGAAACAAATTAGTTCTTTAAAATTATACAATCATAGTGCTCTAACTCTTGAAATGGGCACTTTACCCATTGCACATAAGGGGCATCTGACCTATGAGGATGGTTATCTTCTTGGGGAAGTTTACCTATCTTTTATTAATTTGGCCAATAACCAATTCTAATTACATACCATGTAGGCATAAATTGCATACCCATGGCCTAAAATGATTATCGAGTCAAAACATTTAAAATTTGAAAAATGTGCATTAGTTATTGCATTTCATACTCTACATGATCTTAGGGATTAGGGAGTGAGTCAATGATTCTTAGATTTATTTCCTAAAATTGCAATATCCTAGCCATCTTGGATACATGAGACTTAGCATCATGAATTTAAAATTCACTTAAGTGGTGTTAGCTGGTAGCCCCTCCAGGCAGGTTGTAACTCCAGAAGAGTTAGGGATAAGTTTTTTTTTCTCAAGTATGAGGAAAGGCTAATAATTATTAAAATAAAATTAGGTTAAGCATTTAACATATGTCAGAAGCACTTGTAAACTTAGGTTCTAAAGCATCCTCTTTGAGTAAGTCTTCAACCCTAGTCATTTTGTAGTCTTGTGCTACTAGATTTTAAGCCCAATATTTCTAAGAAAATGTCAACTCAAATTTTAAATTAAATTCTAAAATTTAAAGCCCAATAATAGGATAGTTGAAGTGCTTACTAGGCATCCTAATATCAATTGGCATTTCCTCCATCCCGTTTGGCCTCCAAAAATAACTCTTTCTTCTTTGGATCATTCCCAATTGAAATTACAAATATCATTCCTTTGAAAACTATCTTGGAAATTCCTAAAAATATTGACTTATTTCTTTAATCGAGAGTATTCTTTGGAAAAGATCCCTCTTCCTTAGATGTAATTAACTATAAGGGCTTGCCCTTATATGAAACCATGAACCAGTTTTAAAATACTTTCTAATGTAATATAAAGGAAAATTCTAGTACATAAAAGACTCATTAACCTTAAGAGTCTTTTATTAAATGTTTAAATCCATTATAGGAAAAAATATTTATCTTATGAGATAATATGTTTATTCCTTAATGACACATTTGATCATCTAAATAAGAAATTCTTAAACTTAATGTTGTGTCATAAATTTTTTTTAGAGTCCTTGTGACTCTTTTCTAGTGCAATAATAGAAATTAAGGAATGGAAATAAGTCATTGAAGGCCCCATTCCTATAGGCTATTTAGACCAAGAATTAAGTCCATGTGACCCCTATCTAATAGTCAAAATATTGAGGTTTATGATTAAGCTATTAAAGCCCCTTCTCCCTAGCTTAGCTATTTAGGTTAGAATGAAGTCTTCAAAGAACCATTCCTAATAGCTAACTAGATAAGAGTAAATCCCATAACAGTATCTTTCCCTGGTTAAAATATTAGGTATTTTGGATTAGGAGTAAGTGTCAATATTGGCATCCTCTCCAATTACTATTTTCATATAGGAGGAAGTCTCTTGAAGGCATTTTCCCTGACTACAATGATTATATTAGGATTAGACCCTTCTTTGAGTCTACTTTTAATGACATTTCATTCATTATAGAACTTAGTGAATTTAAGTTCCTAAGAATAAATCATTCCAAGTTAAAACAAATGTAGAAAGTTTATGCCTATCTTTCACAATCAAATCCAAAACACAATTTGAAATCAAAATCAAAATTCTAAATTCTAAATTTCAAAACCAAATCTCAACTTCTTCAAGCTTATGCTTGTAGTGTTGACTAGTTTGATCAACACCAATATGTGCAATGTACTATGGTCAGTCCACTAGACATATTGGGGTTCATTTGTTGATCTCATTTTTGGATGAGGTTAACATCAGTTTAAAAATTAGTAATTAAGACACAAAATTCTAAAGTTAGAGTCTCCTAATTAAGCACTTAAGAACACTACACCCAATGACCTAGTGAATTCTCCTTAGGTTTGATCTAACCTAATGGGTTTATGTAGATTCAATCCAAATCTCAAATCTAAATCAAAACATACACCACTTGAAATCTGAATTTAATTAGGCTAATATTAAGATTTAATTTATGGAATTGAACCTAATTATCTTTTTTAAGCTAAAAATCATATAAACCCAAGAAATTTAAATTAAATAAAAATAAATGCAAAAAAAATAAAAAAATCAAATCAGATCAAATAAATGAAATCCAAATCCAAATCAAGGTAAAAAATGATCAACCCTTTTAACATAGGTTTGACTTTATGTGCATCCCACCAAGTCAAAGGTCAACCCATCAAAATTTGACAAAATAAATTATTCCAAATTATCTAAATGATAGAATAAACATGTGTAAACATGAATCTAAAGAAATTTTAATTTATTAAACCTTAATTAGGCTAATTATATCATTTGATCTAAATGGGCCTAAATGAGCCTTATTGGGTTCAAACCCAAACCAAATTGAAATCAACTAAATTTGATTATTCAAAATCAATTAAACATAAAAATGCATACCCAAAGCCATAAATAAATCATGAGTCAAAACATCTAAAAGCTAGAAAATGTGCATTAGTTAAGTGCATATCATACCCTACACGATCCTAGGGATTAGAGAGTAACTCTATGTTCTTAGATTCATTCCTAAAATGCAACAACCTAACCATCTTGTTTACATGAGACTTAGCATCATGGAATTAAAATGTTTAGGTGGTGTTAGTTGGCAGCTCTTCTAGGTGGGTTATAAGTCGAAGAGTGAGGGATATGTTTCCTTTACAAGTGAGAGAGAAGAGCTGATAATTTCCAAAAGTGAAATTAGGTCGAGCATCAAACTTATGTTAGAAGCACTTATAGACTTAGGTTCTGAAACATCCTACTATAATAAGTTTTCAACCCTAGACATTTAAATAGGCTTATGCTGCTAGAATTTAAGCCTTATATTTTTAATAAAATGTCAACTCAAAATTTTATTTAAAATTTAAAATTTAAAGCCAAATAATATGATAGTTGAAATTTCTACTAGGCATCCCAATATCAATAGAAATTTCTACTTAATCCCAATTGACTTCCAAAAATAAGTTTTTCCATCTTGCAATGTTCCCATTGAAATTCCAATTTATCAATTCTTTTGGAAACCGCTTAGAAATACATAGAAATAATAGCTTATTTATTTAATCGAGAGTATTCTTAGGAATAGATCCTTTGTTCATAAGATGTAAATAACTATAAGTGCTTGCCATTATAGGGAACCATGAACCCAGTTTAAAATAAACCTTGCTCTAGCTTAGAAATACATAGAAATGATAGCTTATTTCTTTAATCGAAAGAATTCTTAGAAAGAGATCCTTTGTTCATAAGATATAAATAACAATAAGGGCTTCCCATTTTAGGGAACCATGAACCCATTTTAAAATAAACTTTGCTCTACTTCCTATGTAATTAGGGAAAAACTCTTTCATACATTAAAGACCCATTATCCTTAGGGTCTTTTATTAAATGATCAAATCCATTATGGGATAATATGTTTACATTTTGGGATAATATGTTTACTCTTTAATGATGCATTTGATCATCCAAATAAGAAATTCCTAAATTCTATATGGTGTCATAAATTTTTCCCACATCCCCTTATTAATTTCATGAATAATTAGGCTTTTATAATTAAATTTATAATTTTTGTAATTTTAGATAATTAATGAATGCACAAAATGGCTAATTATGGTTTCAAATTTTGATTTTTTTTAAAATTGCTAAGAAAATTAATTTGAGAAAATTTTGCCAAGTAGAGGTCATCTCAAGTGGCATACACACCAAATTCTAAATTAATTAGCCAAGTAATTAAGACTTAATTAAGCTAATTAAGTAAAACTTTAAACCTTAATTAATCATTATTCACTTAATAAAATTTAGGTCTTTTATTTTTCTATATTCTTCTCTGTCTAAGCTTTCCAAAATAGCTTTATTTATATTTTTTTATATTTTTCTATAATTAATTATTATTTTTTAAAGTTCTAGCCAATTAAACACATTTTAAACCCTAATTAAGTCATTTACACAATCAGTGTCGTTGGTGTTGACACGATGGTGCTTTTCACATGGAATCATGGGATTGGTTACTTAAAATGTTTCACGCGGATGCTAACTTAGTGGTGGCTAACATGCTTTCATCTCGACCATTCAATCTTGGATTGAATAACTGAGATTAATCACACAGATTAAAAGGATTAATTCAAGAAACTCTAATTTATTTAATCATGGTCATCCATTTTAATCATCTGGAATAGAAGACGAATGATTCATCATCAATCCCCAATAAAAGATGGACACCATTTTCCTTTCACCTCTAGATCATTGAAGCTCATTTTAAGACCAGGATTGATTCCAAACCAATTAAGGGGACATCCTAAAGGGATTCTATGGCTTGATTAACACTACATGCAAAAATCCTTCATAAAAGACTAATGCCTATGAGGCTTTCTATGGTTAATTAGAACTTGCCTCACTCGAGCTATAGACCAATGACCAATGATTGCGGTAGCTTCACCTTTTAGAGATGAAGCCCTATTGAAGAAGTTTTGAGATGCATCCCTACCATTGAACTCTACACCAAACACAATCATGAAGCTCACCGGAGTTGGTTTTGGAGTACCTTCTGGAGCTCAAACCGAATGAGAATAGATTTATTTTAGTTCACCAAAGTGATGAAAAGGTAAGGAAAGAGTTAATTCAAGTTTGGTGGAGCTTGAGTGAGGTTGAATAGAGAGGATACTCAGGTTGAGGTGAGGCTTGGTCTTGCCAATGGCTGAGTGCACAGGGAGCTCTAAGGAAGCTTGAGGACTTGGGATGATACTATAGTGACGTCTCTATTGAGTTTGAATGGGAGAGGATGGTATATACTCTAATGAACATCTATGTTGAGTTTGAATGGGATAAGAGGTGTATACCCACCTCCCCATGTGAACCAGCCAAAGAGGTTAGTTCAGGTAATGGCAACTGGTCGACTAGCAGGGCTGGCCAGAAATAATAAAAGAGTAACGAGGTGGAGGTCTCGTAGTGTCTCATGGAGTTTGGTGGCCTGTCATGAAGTGATATCCCATGGGGAGTGAACCAAGGGTTGGCCAAGGTGAGAGGGACCTCACCTTGGTCAATGTTTGAGCCCAACAGCCTTGGGTCAGGTTTGGTCAGTAGAGTTATGCTCAAGAAATGCTAAGGAGGACTATCATGGTCACAAGAGGTTGGTAAAGCTTCCAAATAAAGATTTTTCTTAGTTAGAATCCTTGCTTCACTTAGTTTTGGCTATACTAGGTTCACCATGGGTTGGGTCCACTTAAGCAGATCTATGGGGACCTAAGGATGAGTCATGCCAAATTTGGTTGGATTTGGACTTCATTTGGTTGGGTTTGGCTCAGTTTGACTTATGCGGGTCAATTTAAATTCAAATAAGTTGGGTTGGCAAATTTACAAAATTAGGTCAATAGGGTTATTGGATTAAATTTAAATGATCATTTGGGATGTATTGGTGTAATTAATTTGATTTAATTTGAAGTGGATTTAAATTTAAATCATATAGGTCATATGAGTCAAATGGGCTAAGTTTTCTAATTGGGTAAAATTGGTCAAATTGGGTTAGATGAGGGTTTGAGTTATATTTAATTGATCAATTGACATCGATTGGAGCCTTTGATTTGATTTGATTTGGTTTTGGTTTAATTTGGTCCATTAGGCCAATTTGGGCAAAATGAGTCAATTGGGTTGGTTTGATCAAATTATCTTCAATTAATAATGGAGGAGTTTTCAATAATCTATTTATGATTGATTGGATGCATTGGTTGTAATCAATTTAGATTGAAATTAGTTTTGGCTTTATTTGGCCCTTTAGGTCAAATTAGGTCAACTTGGGTCAACTGGTCAAATTGGCTCAAGTGGATGCAATTAATTACAATTACGTGATTGATCATTATCAATAATCATTTAGGAAAAGATTAGAAGAGTTGGTTTGGCCCAGTTTGAGTTGAATTAGGATTTGATTCAATTTGATCTTTTAGGAAAATTTGGGTCAAGTGAGTCAATTGGCTTGATTGGGTTCACTTGGGCTCACTTGTGTGTTGAGACAAGTTCAATAATAAATTTAAAGTTGATTGGTGGTTTTGGTTTCAATCAATTTGGGTTAGATTAAGTTTTGGCTTATATGTACCTTTTAGGCCAAATGGGTCAAGTTGGGTTAAATAGACCAATTGGTGAAATTGGATGGATTAAAATGAATTAAGATTTCCAATTGAATGCTTGATTGATCATGAGATTTGGATTGATTCAATTTGGCCTAAATTAAGTTGAACTGAATTTTGGCCCTATAGGTTTCAATGGGTCAACTTAGGTTAAGGGCCAATTGGGTTCAATTTGATTTAATTAAATGACAATCAAGGTTCAATCAAGTTCAATTGAGGTTTGAATGAGTTTGGGTGAGTTTACTTTCATATGGATTGGATTAACTTTTAATTTAGCCCTTTTAAACTCAAATGGGTCAAGTTGGGTCAACCTAACCATTATGCCCAAATTGGATCCCAATGGGACAAGTTAGGGTTTAGGGTTTGTGATCAAATTGTTTAGGTTTGAAGAGTTGGTTTAGCATATGGCTTAATTGGGTTTAGGGTAGGTGGCCCCTATCTAACATAAGTCGAGATCTAACCCTAGGGTTGAACCCTATAAGTCTATAGGCTTAGGATTACTATTCTCCTAACCACATAAAGTGTTATTATCCTAAAAAGGTCTTAGTTCTTAGATGAGTCCTAGGTCTAAGAAAGAGATGATCAACCTTACTCCAAAAGAAAGGTCAATATATATATAATGTTATTTAAAGGTTTTGGGTATGCAAATCATGCCTAAGATGAGATGCAATGAAAATGAGTCATAAGCCAAATCAAAAGAGAAGGTAGACTTCTTCCAAAGGGGTGGTTACCCTTGCACTTCAGATACCCCCTTATGTGCAATAAAAGAAAGCCAATTCAAGATTTTGAGAATAAATATGAAATCAAGGTTAACATTTCTAAGGTTTTTAGTTGCTTTTAATTTTTATCTCTAAGGCTTTAATTATTTTTATGTTTAAGTTGAATTAATTTAATAGAGTAGAAAAATTAATTTTTTTCTAAAAGCCTAACGTATCCATGCTTCATCACAACGTAACAAAACACAAAACTAAACATATGAAAAGTATATTGTTTTAATTACGTACCCCAAATTAAATTAAATTAAATAGGTCAATGCGGCTGAGTACCACTATACACCCTAAAAGAAAAGAAAAAATATGCAACTGAGCTTAACCCTTATAGAACTCGGCTTAGAACTAAAGTCTTGATCTATGGTGATCTTCACTTAAGATCACCACCTTCTTTAGGGATCTCCTTAGGCTCCATAAGGAACCACCAATAGGTATAGATAGTTCCTACTAATCCTAAACCCTATAGATCCTAACATAATTTTAAGGCCAAATTATATTTTTAAATTTCAAAATAAATCCTTATCCTTGCAAAATAAACATTAGAAAAATACACAACACACTAATAGTTATAATGCAAAAATGTAATTTAGCACCTATGGTTACCAAGCTCACCTGTTCTATTGGGCTATGCTTAAAAGCTTAAACATCACATACAAACAAACAATATTTATTACATTTTATTACAACAACCCTTTTAGCATTGCCCCTACAAAAAAATAATGTTAGCTTAAAAAAAGGGCCCTATCATCTAGATCTAGCATACAAACAATCCTAATCATCCAGACTAAAACAACGCACCATAAAATATGAAAAATATCAATTCATAACACAAATCATCCGAGTCTATAGTCGGTGACCTAACAATCTAGTGTGTGAAAAGAGGATCTTGTGTGGTATGACTATACTAGGCCTCTTTAGTTTCAAATTTGATTTAAATTTAAAATTTATTTAATTTTATCATTGGATGATTTCAATTTAAGTGATTAAGTTGAATTTAATTTTTTTTATTTTAGGTTTATTTTATATTAAAGTTGAATTTAGATTTTAAAGAATAAAATAAATTCTATTTGAGTCAGAACCCATTCTATTCAACATCCTAAGCCAGTAAAGTGGAATCTCCACTGAAGGGGAAGATTCACTCTAAGGGTAAAACTAAGAACCTATTTATTTTAATTAACCTTTTTGATTTGTTGGAATGATTTAGTTGAATCAGCTTAATTTTATTGATGTTTATTTGATTTAATTAAAAAGATCAAAGATCAGGTTTATTAAGGTTGTTTAACTTCATATATTTTGATTATCAATATTTAGTTTTGAATTTATTGAGTTTTAGTTTGGTTTAACTCAATTTTAATAATTCAATTAAAATTTAATGTTGTTTCTTTAAATTTATGTTTAATTCCTATCTTTAGGTTTCATATTATTTTATTAAGTTTTATGAAGTTTGTATTAATTAAATTAGTTTTGTTATTATTTTAATTTAAAGGTTTTAAGTATTTATGTATTCATTATATTTAATTTGATTAATGTATTTTGATTAGCTTATGATTTGAAGGATTTTTAATTTGATTTTTTATTTGAATTTCAATTAATGATTTCATAATTTATTAAAATTATTAAATTTGATTATTTAAGTTTGTATATTGATTAATTTAGTTTACTATTTTTTTTATTTAATTTAATTATGTTTTATTTAGTTTGATTAATTTATTTGATTAAGATATAAATTCAATTTGCAATATCAATTTAAAACTCAATTGATTTGTTCTTCAACTATTGACATGGCCAATTTTATTACAATTTAATTTGAGTAATTATTTTAATCAAGAGTCATTTCATATTTAATGCTTTTATTAAGTTTGATTCGGTATTTATTAAATTCAAGAAGTTAAATGATTTATGTTGATATTTATTGAGCTTCATGATTTTAAGTTTTGTTACATTCAAATGATTTAAATATTCAATTATTATGCTTAAGTAGATTCGAAGGGTATTTTTGTAATTTTTATTTGTTGCATGGTTAAATTTCTAATGATTAGGATTTGTTATTTCATTTTTTTTATTTGAATATTAATCCAAGCTCAAGGAACCTATATAGATGAAATACTTAGGGTGTCAAACCTAAGTTTGGCCATTCTAGACTTCTAGATTATTTAAATATTTATGTTATGAATATTTGGATGAAATATTCATTTTCAATTATAATTTAATTGATCATTTAATATTAAGTGAATTTAGATTGATTTTAATTTTAATATATTCTTCTTTAAATATTGAATTCAAAAAGTACTTAATTAAAATTTTTAGCTAACTATAAATTTTATTTTTAATTTCTCAATTTGGTCTTTAAGATTTTAATTAATCTCATTCAATTCAATTATTTATTAAACCCTATGAATGTGTATTTTTAGGATTCTTTAACTTCAAGGGTTAGGAAATTTTTTCTAAGTTTTGTAATGTCATTGATAGTTTTACGCATTGGTTTCATGAATTTTCATAATTTCTATGATTTTTTTATTTGATTTAAATGGCCCTATGATTTGAAAATTTTATAACTTCTCATTCAAAAGTCCTTTGTCTTTGAAATTTTTATGGCAACTAGGATTCCTTAGTAGTTTAATTTTCTTAAAATTTCATCATGATTAGAGGTATATTTTAAGACTAATTAAAGTTTTAGTATTTTTAATAAAACTCAAATTAGGCCTAAAATATTAGGAACTAATTAGAGCTTTTAATTTTATTTAATTACTCTCTTAAAGATGAATCAAGAGAGAGAATATTTGAAATTTTTGAATTTTATTTATTTTATTATGAATTTTTTAAATTCAACCTAATTTATAAAATTAATTAATATATTTAATTCTTAATTAGGCAATTTTAAGGTTTAATGAGTTTTAGTGAAATTTAGTATTTTTATTAGGTTTTATGTTACTTCTTAAGATGTTTTAAATCATTTTCATAAATTTTCCAAAAATGTTTGAGTTAATATTAATTTATTTTATTAAATTAGGATTTGTAGGTTTAAAAATTCATAACTCTCATTTTATTCACTAATAATTCTTCCAATTTTATTGTAAATGTGTCTTAACATAAATCTCAAAACTCCAAAGTTTTAAATTAATTAGATTATTATTTTTAATTTAATTTAATTTTAATTTTTTTAATTATATTTAAATTAATGCAAAATTATTCAATAAAAATCGGGGATTTTAGGTTAATGGATTCCTCTCACTTAGATTAATCCATAGAACCCTTATTTGTATTTTTTTAGTTCAGTATTTTAATTTCTATAAAATTTTGAAGTTTTAGATTTGTTTAAATTTTAAATTAAAAAATCATATCTTCTTACTTAAACTAGTCAATACTGATGTAGTGCTAACTAAGCACCACTTTACACATGGAGGTTTGCTATTAGTCCTCGTAGCATCCACGTGGATCTCATATAGGATGATGAAGGGGACGTGAGATTGATCGGGATTGTCTCATCAAAGATGAGATGTACGGATCAAACAGTATGGATTCATCTGAATTTTCTTATGAGATTTAAATCATAGGCCTGGCTAAGTCACAACCATCCATTCTTAAAAGAATAGATGGTGGTGATTTATCCCTCACCTCATGTTAGAGACCAAGAGCTGTTAGCTCTTAGAGAGTTATCATCGACGATCTTTATAGTAGAGACGGACTCTTTCAATTGTAAATTGATCAAGGATTGATTTATAAGAGATCAGAATGGCTTGATCTTACTAGAGATCAATTTACATTCATAAAAGACCAAATTATGATTGATAGGTGGCTGAGATTAAGATTTACCTCACCAGCGTCCATCCTCGATGGCTTTGATGATTCAAAAAGCTTCTTTGGATCTGGATGAGTCTCCAAAGTTGAAATGGGATGCCTTCTAGCCGATCATTATGGAGAACAAGCTCCGGGCTTTGGATGTTCTCTAGCTTACTGATGACTTAAAACTTGGGTGAGAGTTTGATTGAGTTCACCTTGCCCTAGAACATGTAGGGAATGTTATTCAACTATCACCCAAGAGAGGGGGTGAATTAGGTTTCTAAAAATAATTTCAAAAAATTTAAATCTTTAATGATAAAGCTTTATAGAAATAAAACAATAATCAACAATAGTAGAAAATTAAAGTGCAAAAAATAAATAAATAGAACACAGAGATTTTTATGTGATTCGACCAAACCCCAAAAATCAGGTCTAGCCACCCAAGCTAGAAATTCACTAAATCAAAGTTGAGATTACAACAAATCTCTTGTACTCTCCTTCACTGGCAAGTACAACCCAACACCATACTTTCCTTAACAGGTAAGTACAACCCAACAATGTGCTTTCCTTAATGGGCAAGTACAACCAATAAGAAAATAAGAAAAATAATATGAAATATCAAACTCTCAACTTAAAAGTATTTTTCTCTCACAACCCAACTACAATAATATTAAGGCAAGTGAAATTAAAGGTAAGAAAGATAGCTCACTTTAATTTATATTTAAATTTGAAAGCAATGATTAAACTTAAAATATATATATATATATATATATATATATATATATATATATATTTAATTGATGATTTAAAATATAATAGAATAAAGATTTGAAAATTAAATCAATTAATTATTACAAAAAAGACTTTGAGTTTTCTAGAAGATCAAATAAAAAATGAAATTTGAAGTAGATGAACTAATTGAAATCTCTTTCAAAATGAAGTATTACTTATGTAAAGTATGAGACAATTTTAGAGAAAAGAAAACTTGCAACTTACAAGTGTTCTTTATGAACCAATTTACATAACATAAGTCTCAAATAAGCATATGAAAGATTAAAGAGAAAAGAAGAATTTTGCAAACACAAATAACCAAACATAAACAAAGCTTTCAATCAACTTAAAAATATGTATGAATAGATGATTTAAGGATAAAATAAATTTACCAAATACCAAAGAATCTTAAGCCAACAAAGCGATTAAGGTCTCACACAAAAATAACATCAAAATAAAATTAAAAGAACCTAAATAGCTCTCGACCAAGATGGATTTCCAGTCCTCCAACTACTTTTGTGCAATCTTTGAGACAATCACTTGTAGGTTGGAAGATGGAAGAATGATTAACAGATTTGCACTTGATTCACCAAGAAAGTATCTCCAAAAATTTTGCAAGAATTCAACAAAGAGAGAAAAGTCCAAGAGGAATTAACCTAGTCTTAAGAACATTATATATAAGACAAAGGGTCTAGAGGGTCGGCCAAGAAGAGGAAAATAGAAGAGAAACTCATTTGGAATTAATAAAACACAAACCAACCAAAATAAAAATAAATTGCATGAGGGAATAATCAGCCAAGGGAAAATAGGAGGGAGTTCCAATTTGGAAGGTTTGTTTGATTTGAATCAACCAATTTGAATTAAAATGCATGATAAGGTGTTTGGCAAAGGCAGGGGAGAGGGAAAATTTATTTGATAAGTGATTTAATTTGAATCAATTAAATTAATTAAGTTTTGTAAGATGAAGGATCAACCAAGGGTATAAGGAAGAAAATTTTAAATGGAAAGAAGTTCAATTTAATTTAATTTATCTTATGACAAGATCTCTAAATCAATTAGGAAGTTAATTAGGATGGGGGTTGGCCGAGAGAGAGAAGAGAAGATAAATTGAATTATTAGCAACCAAGTCATGACACCAATAATTAGCCAAGCCAAAAGGGAGTAATTTAAATTTTGATTAATTAAATCAAGCATGATATAGGGTCTACTAAAGGAGGTTTCTATGATGGGATTCAAATAGAAATAAATCTAATATCATATAATATTCAATCAATTAATCTTGATTGAATTTAAGAAGGAAAGAAATAATATACAAGCTTTATTAAATAAAATCCAAGGGATATTAAAGAATTCGGCCAAGCTTGTTTTCAAATATGGATTAAATATATTTTAATGCACTCAATTCAAATTAAATGATGATAAATAAGCTATTAGGATATTTCAAATTAAAATTATTATGTGATTAATTTGAATTTAGTTAATCATATGGCTGACCAAGAATAATTTCCAAAATTGAATATTTATAAAGAGAAAGGAAATAATCCATGGCTCTTTTTAATTAAATTTGAATTAACACAAATATATTCAAATTAACTCTAATTAGCTTTAGCTAATTAAATTATATTAGATTTGGAGTTGAGTGCTTTAGGTTAGGTTCACTTGGATTTGAATTTATTTGGATTGGTTTATTTCATTTAATTGATTGAATTTGAATTTAAGTTTTATCTATTATTAATTATTCACAATAATGATTTATGGATCCATTGATCCATGCAAATTTAAGTTTGGAGTGGCTTTATGCTAATTTGATTCATTTGATCCAAATGGATCAAGTTAGATTTTTTTTAGGCTAATTAGCCATTTTATGATTTATATTAAAGTTCATTTATCTTTAATTGTTCATTTTTTATGTTTGCATTTGATTAGTTTCAATTCATTTAAGTATAATTTTGAATTTAACCTAAATTGACTCATTTTGACTCAAATGGGTTAAATTGGGTTGAATTGAGTCAAATGACCTATTTGACTCAATCAATGTATGTTTAAGCTCCAATCATATTATTTACATCAAAAGAAAAGAAATAAAATAAAATAAAAAATTTTATTCTACCTATAGCGCCGAGGCACTGCCTAACTACCTAGTCCAGCTATCGAATTATGGTACAACACCACGTTGTCGCATGATCTTGGCACAAGGAACTCCACCGACCATTGATAAAAAATAGTTATCTGGACACTACTATAAATAGAAATGAGCAGTTCACTCCAAAGATCTTTTCCCCACTTGACTTCCACTCTCTGAACCGGTGCTCACACTTCACTCCATGCTTTCTCACTTCACATAATAATTTTATATTTTTTCTTACTAGTTTAATAAAAATCCCACCATTGATCTTTGATCTGGTGTGAAAAACTTGGAGATTTGAAGATATCCACCATTAAATTTTATTCCAATGCAAGAAAAAAACCCCCTCCCCTCCATTGATCTTAGATTCAAAATAAGGGAGTGCTCCGCACTATACGATTTTGAAATTGAGTACTACTAAGGAGAAATGCTACCAATTTCTAAAAAAATTGAAATATTTACACTTTAAATTCAAAATTTTTCCTACAACATTGAGGCATCATACTCTTGGGTATTCGTATTATAAGAAAGGTGCCACAATGCCCAAGAATTAGCAACACAATGCTTTAACGAAATCTCATAGCACGATGCCATCGTATCAGCATCACGACGCCATGTCCTAATATAAGTAAAATAACATAATGGGGCCATAGCATCAGTGTCGCAACACCATACACATGTTTCACATGGAATATGACTTAGAACATTTTTGATAAGAAAGAAATAAAATCCCACGACACTGTAGGCGCTATAGGGATAGCATCACTGTGCTATGTCACCTTCCTATATGTGAAAAAGGACTTTAAAAATTATATGCTAGGGAGGAAATAATATCCCAAAATTCCACAGTGATGGAGGACAGCACCGTGGCACCCGCCTCTCAGGTTCTTCATTTTATCTCCAACGCCGAGGCACTAACATATCAGTGCCATGGTGTTATACCCTATATGACTTTTTAATAAGTGTTAATTTTTTTATTTTTTATCCTCTTTATCCTGAAGCATTAATAGCAATAATAATAAACAAGAAAAACACATAATTATAAAAAAAAGGAAATATTATTGTTCAAATTTGAATATTATAATTATAAAATAAAAAATGAATAGAAGAAAAAAAATATACAAACATGGGGAAAGCTAATAATAGTCGTACTCATCGTCACCTTCTCTTCCATGCCTGATACTAGTGAGGTAAGCACATGGGGCTAATATTGAGGCATCGTAGGGAAGAAGACCTAGCTTGGATGTGCAAGATTGTAATTTTGAAACATGTTGAATAGTGTAGTATTCAACTGGGGCATGTAGCATCTATTGTTGATCCATATGATGGTCAATTTTACATTCCAGCATCTCCTTCTTACGACTACTCTTATCCACCCTCTTCCCCAAGTTTGAGACCTGGTTGTCATTCTCTTGAACTTGCTTAGCCAAGGACTTGGGAGTTCGGGATCTAGATCGGGGAGGATGTGAACTCTCTCTCTCACTTCAAATCTACTACAACCACCCCTCACCCTCTTCGTTAGAGGTAGAGACCTTCAGTACCTCCTCACCTACTGCACCCACCACTACACACAAATCATAAATAATAAGATGGTGGTCGTACCCAATAGTAGTGCTCCCCTTTAATATATTACAAATAGAATTAAAAATAACCTTCCCGATATCAATCAAAAACCCATTTTGAATAGAAAAATTTTAAATAGCCCTATCCATGGTAACCTCACTGATGTTATTAGAGAGCATAAGCCTGAAAAAATAAAATAGTACCAAGCCTTAGAAGTAGGCATCATACCAATGGTAAGAAAGTTGAATAATCATTTTCTCCCATCATTTTAATTGCACGCTTTCATTTCTGCCATGAAGAAAAAGAGTAATCTAGTCAAAATTAGGATGGTCATTATAGTAGGAGAGATATTGATCATACTCAATATCAGGGAGATCATAATATTTATTTATAGCATAACTTCCAAAACTTACTAGCTTCCCCTGGACGTATGCTTTATTGTCTTGGTCATCCTGTGCATTTACAAAGAATTCACCACCATAGAGATGATGCATGAGTTGTTGTTGTAAGCCAGCTTGAGCCACCTTCACTTCATGATTATCCCTCCATGCTACCATCAAGATTCTGGAAAACCCCTTTCTAGAATCAGATGCTTGTGAGGCATGGAAATCGCTCTTCATCGTCGGTGTTGACGAAGTAGTTGGCATCACTAGATGCCCTCTTCTTGCCCACTAGTCTTCTATGAGGCATGATTAAAATTAGAATTTAGGAAGCAAAGAGTAATATAAAAGAAAAGATATCCTTAGGAGAAGAAATAACTGAATGAAAATCTTTAACAATCAGGGCCTCTATTAATAAATTAGGCCCTAGCAGTGCCCAGACCTGGGCTTGAGGCACTACCCTATCAGGTTAAAGAACATAGCCTCAACAACATGGCACCCACATGCAATGCTAAAGCATTGGTCGGCCCATCAGTTGATTACTATGCAGTCCAAAAGATGGAGTTAATTATAACAAACTTCATAATCAATGCATGAAAAGAGTGTAGAACCACAATGCTCTGACCTGATGTCACGATGCGTATTTAGATATGGGATTTACTCTCTAGGCTGATTGTAGCTCTTTGAGTAGTAGTTGTGGAGTTATCCCCATTAAGGACATTGTAACTCTTTTTTTGTGGCAATAAAATTCCCCTATATGAGGTTTCCCTAAAAATAAAAAACCCCTAAAAACCTAAAAACCTAAACCTAAACTAAATAAAACTTTAAAATAAAATATATAAAAAAACCTAAATTGAAATAAAATAATAAAATAAAATAAAATAAAAACTTAAACTAAAATTTAAACATAAACCTAAAAATACCATAAAATAAACTAATAAAAATAAACTAAAATAAAATAAATTAAAACCTAAACAAAACTATATAATAAAATAAACCTAAGAATAAATAACCTAAATAAAATTAAAATTGAAGGTAAAATAAAAATAAAATAAAGTTAAAATAAAATAAAATAAAAATCTAAACCTAAAAAAAACATAAAAATAAAACCTAAAAATAATTAAAAAATAAAACTAAAACCCTAAGCTAAAAAATAACCTAAACCTAATATAAAAATAAAATAAACCTAAACCTAAAATAAAATAAATAAAACTAAAATAAATTAAACCTAAACCAAAAATAAAATAAACCTAAACCTAAACTAAATAAAATAAAATAAACTAAAAATAAACCTAAACCTACACTAAAAAATAAAACATAAAAATGAACCTAAAACCTAAATCTAAAAAAATAAAATGTAAGCCTAAACCTAAAAATAAAAAAATAAAACTTAAACCAAAGAATTAAAATAGAAATAAAACCCAACAAAGATTTCTTCTTAAAATTAGAGCATGCCTATTAGGAATCTTGACCAATGTTGTTATGTTATTCAAACTTTCAAATGATCAATAATGTTGGTGAAGCGATGCTACATATGATCTTGAGCGAGCCTCCAAACTCATCACGCCCCATGTCATGCCACATAAGAAATGGGCTCCATTATCACAATGTCATGACACTGAATCCTAGCGCCGAAATGCTGGGTCATAAAATGAGAATTTTATGTATTTTTAATAAAATTTAATTTGTATGTGATAAGTCCTCCACCATGTCTACCCAATATGTGGATAACTCATCTATATGGCAATCCAAAAGGATGTAAGTCCAGTTTTACTATTCATTTACCATGCAAACACCCTAATTTTGGCATTCCAAAAGGGATGTAAGCTCAGTCTCCAATTAATTCACCATGTGAACATCAATTTGTTTGTCATGAAAACACCCCCATAAATTTTTTTACCATGCGAACAAATTCATATCGATCCATCATACGGACAATCCTGATATTGGCATTCCAAAAGATGTAAGTGTCACATCCTATTCATTCACCATGTGAACATCTATCTGTTCGTCATCAGAATACCCTATAATTCATTCACCACATGAACAAATTCATATTTTTCCCCATGTGGACAATCCTGATTTTGGCATTCCAAAAGGACATCAGCCTAACCTTCTATGTGAAGTAACTCATGGTTGCTAATAAGATTCTCTAGACATTACAACTATGTCCCTCAGATGTTGGTAGGCTGGAATAACATAATCCTGTGATGACGGAACCATGGGATCTTGATCGAGATTGCACTCCTTTTTCTACAAGACAATCATCTATGCCACACACACCTCTAAGACACAGATTGTATATCAGATAAATATGCTTATTATGTTAATTTTTAACCTTAATCAAGAGTGTTCTCTTACTATGGCAAAGGGGTAATTAACTATGGAGGCTTGCACCCATAGAAGTAGAACCCAAATAAACTCTAACACAAATATTAGGGAAAATTTTGTTGTATATATATATATATATATATCAATCTACCTCAAGAAAGAACATACTCCTATCCATCTCAACAAAGATTGCGAGTGCATCCTTAAAGGTGTTTTCTCTGAGCGATCAAATTTCTAGTGACTCCATTGGGGAATGCTTCTCTCTCTATCTCTGGTTGGAAAATTAGAAAAATAAATGGTGTCCTAGGAATATCTCAAGTTATATTCCTTAGATTTCTTAATTCTAGTAGAATTGACTTTAGATTTACCCTTAGGTTTGAAATCATCCATGGCAAACTCAAACAATATGATGACTGTCCGATTAGGAGAGGGATCCACTATCAGATTCCCTCAAATATAATTAACACTAGTTCCCCTGAAGCCACTATCTAGTTCAGAATATTTTTTGAGGTTGTCCTTCTAACTAGATTAATGAATGAATTCATATATAAGGTGTTCAGCAAAAGAAATAGGTCAACCCTGAATGAACCCAGTCCTAACACATCCTCAAAAATAATATCTATCTTTAATAGTTTACCAAAGACAACCCTGCATAATAAGAATAAAATGACTTCTAAATTGAAATCTATCATAGTCAATCCACTTAGCATCACATTTGAAGAATAAAGCCTAGCACAAACTACTATCTTAGCTCTGAGTAGCAAAAATAATCATAAGGCATCTTCTTAAGACACTACAATGTCTAGAAGAGCTCAAAGGAAACCTCTCGTAGAGCTGTGTACTACCAAGACACTAATGTGTGGCTTGAATACGATAGGCTCTTTAGGATAAAATTAAATTTTCTATCCTCACTAAATAACTCATAACCTTACTCTAAGGCCTAGGTATATAAACAAGATAATAAAAGAAATAGAAACCTCTTAGCTGAATGGTTGTATGATATAACAACATGCATATCATATTATTTCACTCTTAAATATAAAGGATCTCCACTCTCGTATAATAGAGGGCAAGCTTGACCTTTGAGAGTAGTCCCTTGTAATGGAGAATGCCTCTTCTTATTGATTTAGCCCATAACTCAATTTCATCATGCATTTAAGCATAATTATCCTAACCCTTAGTCCAAATTAATGTGTCAAAATGATTTTAAAACTTGTAAATTTTTAACATTAGTCTAAGTCATGTTTATATACCAAACATTACCTAGTCTCTTATAGAGTGAGTTTAGGATTATAGCTTCCTTCTTAATTAAATAACAACCTAACTATCTTACATCTACATAAAATCAGCCTACATGGTTTTAAAGCATAGGAGGTGTTAGCTGGCAGCCACTCTAAGTAGTTGTAAGTCCAGAAGATGTGTTCATTCTCTCTTATGGAGGTGAGCCACTATATCCCACTTTCTCTGATTAGACTTAGGTCGTGTTTCTAGCCTGTGCTAAAGCATTTTAGACTTAGGTTCTGAGGCAACTTATTTCTCTTTTGCTATGATTATAAGCCCTCATTTCTTATGCATCTCCATAATCTTATGTTGTTAATTTATTAGTCCTAGCACTCTAATAAAATTTTAACTTGAATAAAAATAAATTCTTCTCTCTAAAAATATAAAGCATCATCATAGGGTAGATTGGAGCATTCACTAAGCTTCCTAGTATCTTGGATACTCCCTAATTATCTTCCTGTAGAATCCATAAATATGCCTTTTTATTTGAACTCTTTATATTTGATTTCTAATAGCAACAAATTCTTTTTTATCTAGCCTTAAAATCTTTGGAGACATTTATTGACTACTTTAATCGAGAGGGTTCTTAGGAAGCTTCCTTTTCCTAGGATGTAATTAACTATAGGGGCTTGCCACCATAGGGAACTAAAGAACCTGACTTAAAATAAATCTCACTCTACTTTATCCATGTAAAGTGGGGGAAATATCTCTGGTATATACGAAGACCCATCTACCTTAGGAGTCCTTATTAGGTGATTAAGTCCATTGTAGGGTGATGTTTCTATCTTTGGAGGTAGTACATCATACCTCAATGTTGCACTCGATTACTTCAATAAGTATACCCTAAGATCTGTGTTGTGTCCCTATAACTCTAAATTAAAACACCACAAAGATCTAATTAGCTAAAAGGTTAAATAGTGATAGCTTCAGAAATTATTGAGCAACTGGTAGGAAAAGATGACCATATCTAGTTGAGTACGATCAAGTGTAGTATCCTAAGGGATATGTAGTGTCAAAGTTCAATTCCTTCTCACACACAAAAAATCAATGAAATCATTTGGCCCAAGTTAAAGCATCATGCAAAAATACTGGTAGAAATGACACTTTATTACTATATCAATTCATCACCAGTCTTACTCATACAACCTCTGAATGGTATGTTGAGTTATCTAATAGCTCAGTAAAAAATATTTGATGATCTAGAAGCACTCTTCATCAAGAGATTTGCAAGCACAATAAAGAGAGTAATAATTGCATATCTCACTTTGGAGAAAAGGAGAAAGGATGAGATTGTCACTAAATATATTACCAGATGAAGGAATCTATGCATGAGATGTGATTAGCAGCTCACAAAAAGCATGCAGTGGACCTCATAGAAAATATTGATGATCAAATGACCTCATACCTTGCCATGTCTACAATCAATACATTTCAAGAATTATTAGATCATGTAGCCAAGTTTAAAAGGTTGCCCAAAGAAAAATGGATTTATTTGGGTTATAGTAAAAACTATGTAGGAAGAGGAAATCAGCCCAAGCTGTAAGTGTCCAAAAATAATGTTGTGAATACAACATTTATATTTACAGTAGACAAAAAGGGAAACGGAGGAGCATCAACTTCACGATCGGCCATAAAGCCAACAGAGGAAAAGAAAAGAGTATTAACCCTCTAGGAGAAGATGGTTAAGCAGCACTCATTTAAGAGAGAATGTATAGCTAAGATTTTCAAACATGCCCTAAAGTTGGGGTTACAACTTGCCAGAGCAATGTAGACCAGATCAAGTAGACAAAGTTGATGATCCCAACTATTGCCCCTTTCATAGGCTTATACATCACCCAAAATGAAGATTATTTTATTTTAAATGATTAGGTTGAAAAAAAGCTATCGCAATGGGAAACTTACCTTGTTAGACAACATCTTAATAAATCTTAAAAGGAAAAGGTAAGTGCTATTATGGCACAGCCAATTGAGAAAGCTAAGCCAAGCAAGACTCATTGCACAAACAAAGTTAAACAAAAAAAATCCATAAGTACAAGTTGAAGAAGAAGGTGGTTGGAGAAACTTTTATCTTTAAGAAGATTAAATGAATAGTCAATATTCTTTTAGCTATAGAGGGAATTCGATGGAGGAATGTCCTAGAACCTGAAATTGATCCCATGAAACTTCCCCTAATTAGGGGGTGTGTTATTTTAATTTAGAGTTATAGGGACACCACACAAATTTTAGGAGGTACTTATTGAAGTAATTGAGTGCAACATTAAGATATAATGTACTACCTCCAAAGATAGAAACATCACCCTACAATGTACTTAATCACCTAATAAGGACTCCTAAGGTAGATGAGTCTTCATAATATACTAGAGATCTTTCCCCTACTTTGCATGGATAAAGTAGCAAGTTTATTTTAAACTGGGTTCTTTACTTCTATGGAGGAAAGCCCCTATAGTTAATTACATCCTAAGAAAAAAAATCTTCATAAGAACACTCTCAATTAAAGTAGTCAATAACTGTCTCTAAAGATTTCAAGGCAAGACTATGAAAGAATTTTTTGCTATTATAATTCAAATAGAAAGACTTATTTATGGATTCTATGGGAAGATAATAGGGAGTATCCAAGATACTATGAAACTTTGTGAATACTTCAATCTAAACTATGATGATGTTTTATGTTTTTAAAGAGAAAATTTTATTTTTATTCAAGTTAAAATTTTATTAGAGTGCTACGACTTATAACCCAACAACACAAGATTGTGGAGATGCATAAGAAATGAGGACTTATACTCATAAAAAGAGAAATAAGCTGCCTCAAAACCTAAATCTAAAATGCTTTAGCACAAGCTAGAAACACGACCTAAGTCTAATCGGAGAGAATGAGATATAGTGGTTCACCTCTATAAGAGAGAATGAACACATCTTGACTCTTTTAGGCTTACAACCATCTGGAGTGATTTCTAGCTAAAACCTCTAATGCTTTAAAATCATGTAGGCTGGTCTTATGTAGATGCAAGATAGTTAGGTTGTTATTTAATTAGGAAGGAAGCTATAAACATGACTTAAACTAATATTAAAAAAATTTACAAGTTTTTAAATCATTTTAATTTGGACTAAGTCTTAGGATACTTATGCCTAAATGCATGATGAAATTGAGTTATGTGCTACATCAACAACAAGAGGTGTTCTCCATTACAAGGGACTGCTCTCAAAGGTCAAGCTTACCCCTTATTATACAAGAGTGGAGATCCTCTATTTTTAAGAGTGATACAATATGCATATTATTATATCACACAACCATTTATCTAAGAGGTTTCTAATTCTTTTATCTTGTTTATATACTTAGGCCCTAGAGTAAGGTTATGAGTTGTATTAGAATTTTGTTATTTAGTGAGGATAGAAAATTTAATTTATCCTAAAGAGCCTACCTTATTCAAGCCACACATCAAACATATCCACTTTAAGAAATCTATAAAAAGAATGCCATTTCTATTGCATAATCTAAACAAAATAATCAAACATTTTTATAAAAAAAAAAAAGGTCGGTGCTAGGTACCTACGTACACCCCAAAAAGAAAATAAATTGGGTACCCGAGCTCTACCTTTATACAACCTAAATTATAATTAAAATTTACAAATAAAATAAATGATATGGGGATCTTCAATTTTTGTTCTTGTTTCTTCTTTGGATAAGCTTGCTCTAGGCTTCACATGCTAGGCCTTTACCTTCTAACCACTGCTCATCCTAAACCCCATAGCACTAATCCTAATTCTATTACAAAAATTACATCTTCATAAAAAAAATTAAATCTAACTACACCTGTAAAATAAATATTAGCGAGACAAATATACATACCAAGCAATTATATTTTACATAATTGGACTTAGCACCCAGTGCTTGGATAACCAAGCCCACCTGTCCTAATTAAATTATGCTTGGGGACTTAACAACACCTGTAAGCAAAAAACTTTATATTTATTATTATTGCACCTCAAGCACAATTACCTACATAAAATATCGTTAGGCTAATAAAATATGTCACCACAACATATGTCAGCCTAACCTCATACTAGAATCGGTGACTTAGTATTCTAATGTGTGTGTTAAGGATTAGTGTGGTATGTCTTGATTGAGTTTTAGAATTAGGATTTTCTAAGGTTTATGGTAGTTTAAATTACCCATTAAATGTGGTTTCTCTTTAAGTCTTTTAGTTGCTTGATTGAATTTTAATTTTTGCATTTATGTTTTGTTCACTTCCTACTTAAGATCTAATCATTATGAAGAGAAGAAAGAGACTTGACTCTTTCATCTCTAACCTAAGTTGATTTCTAAAGTAGATCATTATTACTTTAATTTACTTAATAGACCCTTCATAAATTTTATTTATGCTTAAGTTTAGAATAGCTTTAAGGAATCTTATCCAAACATGAGAGGCATCTTAAGACCAATGAAATTGAGTCACCATCATATGAATAATACTCCACCACTTTCTTTCATTATCAATAGCATCCACATTATTTCCTTTTTTTAATTTCTTTAATGTTTGGTATAGTATATATATACATACATTGTACTCATATTTCCCACACATAATGAATGTTGATGCATGGATTTGATAAAAAAAAAAGGATTTCATCTCATATTTAAGCATATGCAAACATGTATAAGGAATTTAAGCAAGTACATGCCTTTGTTAAACTAGAGAAGTGAGATTATCTAAGACCTCAATGAGACTACTTAATGCCTCGTATTCCAGGATGTTTAGACTATATACTTGTCAATTCAAGTATACATAAGCATATACACAGACATAGAGATAAAATCATGAAAAAGTTGTGTATATTCTCTTTTACTTATGTAAAGTTTAATGGAAAAAAGAAAAAGATTTTACTTTATGTTCTAATATATGCACACAAATAAATGAAATTAAGCAAGTATGTGCCATTGTTAAACCATGGAAAGTGAGATTATCTAAGACCTCCTTAGTTGTACTTAAAGCCTCATATTCCCAGGATGTCTAGACTATATACTTATCAATTTCAAATATATGAATACATAAATATGAACAAAGAAATAAAACCATAATTTTTAATCTTTTGATTACAAGTAAATGAACGTTTCATTTTTTTATATGATTAATTGTTTATAAAAAACATTGATTTAAGATTCATAATTAACATATAGTTTCAAAATAATTTAAGATTTACTAATGATAATAGACACACCATATGATAACATTTGTCCAACTCATGCAATTTAAATGCAATCATATTCTTTTAGTTTTAAAACATGAATACATGAAGCACATGGCAAACAAATTTATGACAAAATGAAAGGAAGTAATTGAACATCACCACACAACATACCTGATTTCATTAGAACTTAAGGACAATCAAGTTACATAATCATCCCTTAAATCTAATCAAAGTTTTTTTAATGCTTGACTTTAATAGTCAAGTTGCTAAAGACCTAAAGAGGAGAAGCAATGCTTAGAATTCACTCCATCCCATGTTGGTTGTTTAAGATGTTAAAGGAGGGAAATTTAAATGTATTTGATGGATTAATTAAGTAAAATATATTAATTATATTCATTTGATCACTCTTCACAAGCCTCTTTAATTTTATTAACAACCTAAACATGAGCCTTCAATGATAGGCTCATGTTTAAGAATAAATTAAATTAAAGAAGAGAAAGATTTAAGATAATTACTCTTATGATTTTCCCGCACCATTAGAAAAATCATAATTTCTTTAATGACTTTATATTGTTAAACACATAAATGGATTAATGGGTTGCACTTGAGTTACTTAGACTTATTTCACTTATATTTTACTATTAATTTTCCTTAATTTACTCTTAATTATTAAGTATATTAATTAAAAATTTTAACAGAATATAATTAGAAATAATTAGGAGAGGGGGTCCTAATTAATTTCCATATTATCCCCACTATTTTCATTAACTAATTAACCTTAATTACTTAATTTTACTATTCATTAATTTTATTAATTATTAAACTAGTTAAAGAAGGCAATTAGGATTGAAAAATTGGAATTCCCCAAACCACATGGCAAATTATTCCAAAAAAATATGGGAGATAGAGGACATCCCATAGAATCAACATGCAAAATTTGAAATTAATTAGCCAAGTAATTCGACTTTAATTAAGGTAATTAGCTTGATATTTAAACTTTAATTAAGCATTATTCATTAAAAAATAATTTTTATTTTTACTAAATTTTCCTCTATCTAAGCTTTTCAAAATGAGTTTATTTGTATTTTTGGATTTTTCTACAATTAGTTATGATTTTTAAAGTTCTGGCCATTTAATTACATTTTTAAACCTAATTAAGTTATTTTAAATCATCGGCACCTCGTGCATGCTGATCACGACAGTGCTTTCCATGTGGTGTCATGATATTGGTTATTTAAAATCAGATGTGGTTGCTAACTCAATGGCGGCAAATACAACTTTGTCTCAGTCATCTGATCTCGAATTGGAAGATCGAGATTAATCCCATGATTATGAAAGGATTAAATTAATATTTCTAGTGAAATTAATGATACATCCCTAATTGGAATAAATGATTTGTCATCACGAAATTAAAAGATAAATGTCATCCACCTTCTAAATTTGAGCTCTTAGCTAATTTAAGCAAATCAATGATAATTCATAATTTTACATAATCATTTGCATTTAATAGAGGTAGCTTCATTTTGAAGAGATAAAGCCCTATTGAGAAGATCTTGACTTATTTCCCCTCTAATCATTTACCAGACGCCATAAGTTGCTAGAGTTGGCCTAGATGCCTTATTAGAATTGATTGGGAATCGATTCATTTTTGTTCATCGAAGTGTGGTGAAGGTGTAGGAAAAATTAATTTGGCTTTGGTGGAGATTTGGTGAGAATGGTGTTGACCTAGGAATCTTCTAGACACTATAATTTTCTTAGTCATAGGACACTTCTAATGATTAGGTGAACATTAAACCCAAGCCTAGAGACTTAGTAAGGTGTACCATAGGTTTAAGCTACACCTTAGGACCAATAGAACCTACCTATCCTATGGCTAACCCAAAACCATGCTTATCCCATCAATGTAAAACCAAACCTCAAATTAATATAACCAACCCTAATTGAATTTATTTCATATCCAAGCTCCAAGCCAAAATGATCTAAACCCAAACCCATTTTAATCCTAGGATCCAATCCAATGGGCTTGACCCAAAACTCCTTTCAACTAAACCAAATAATTGAACTTCATCAAAGCACACCAACCATCCAAATCATCATTTCAAAGCCATCCAAGGTTCATAATCAAACCAATTTGATCATGTGTAGGTATATTAAGCCTTAAATCATATGTATCTTATGGGTGATGAAAATGAATGTTTAACATTATCTATGTAGTAGTAGTTCAATCACATTAATCCTAAGACACCTTTCATGTTGAATAAAATCCTTTAAAGTTAACCCAAACTTAGAATAATAAAATTTGTAATAAATCATTCACTAAATAAAACCAAGTCATAACAACATGCTTTAAAAAATGATTTAATATAAGGATGAAGAATGTCAAACTTTCTTCTTCTCTTTACAACATTTAGATGCTAAGTAAATATCAAATGAAACAAAAATACATATTAAAATTTGCAAATATTTTGAACAACTTCAAGTGAAACCACCCGTCATATTAAATTAAATAATTTCAAACTTAGAAAATTATAATTTTAATGTCTAACTAAGACATACCATACTAAGCCTAAAACACATAATAAAATGCTAAGTCACCACTTCTAGCTTTAGGTTATAATGGTATATGTATTAATGTTGTGTTTCATTTTATGATGTAATGTTATAGAATAGATGTTAGAAATGTGGTTCATAAATTGGATGTTATGTCATTGTTAGCCTAATATTACTTTTTTGCAGGGGATTGTGCTAATAGGGCCACTAAAATAAATATAAATACTTGTTTGTAGGTTGCTTATGCCCCTAAGCATAATCCATGATTAGGATAGGTGAGCTTGGTTACCCATGCATAGGGTGCTAAGTCCAAATTATAAACTATAACTGGTTCAGTTTGTATGTATGTTTAGCTAACAATTATTTTCGATATAGTTAGATTTACTTTTTCCATAAAAATGTAATTTTTTAAGATATAAGATTAGTGTTATGGGGTTTAGGATGAGCAATGGCTAATAGGCATAGTCCTGAGATGCCCTGTGAAGTCTTGGGGAAAATCAAATCAAAGAAATAATTAATGAAGAATGAAGACCCATAGCATCTAATTTGTAATATTCTTGTGTAATCTGAGTTGTAAAAGACTAGAGCTTGGCTACCCAACTTTCTCTCTTTTTTGGGGTGTATGGTACCTGGCCGCACCAGCCTTTTATTATTTTACAAAATTTATAAATGATTTTTGTTATGTTTAGGGTGTGTAATAGAATAACATGATTTTCATAGTTTCTTAAACTTAATGTTTGAATGTGTGGCCTAGATGCGGTAGGCTCCTAGGATAAAATTATTATTTTTTACCCAATCAACAACTCATAACTAAAAGTTTAAAATAACTTCCAATCTTGCCTAAAGCCTAGGATATAATCAAGATAATTAAAAGATTAGCAACTCCTTAGTTGAATGATTGAATGTTTAACATCATGCATATCATCTTATGCCACTCTTGCATTAGGAGGGTCTCCATTCTTGCACTTTAGGGAATGCTTGACCTAGGAGAGCACCTCCTTATGGTGGAGATTCACCCTCTCTCTTTTGATTTGGTTAATAACTCAATTTCATCATGCATCTAGGAATAAAATATCTTAAAGCCTTTGTGCAAAATATTATGTCAAAATAATATAAAATTTGTAAAATGTTACATTTAGTCTAAGTCATGATTCCTTACCAAACATAATCTAGTCTCTTAGGGAGTGAGTTTACGACTCTAGTCTCTTTCAAATTAAATAACAACATAAGTCATCTTGCAATTACATAAGATTGGACTACAAAGATTTAAAGCATAAGAGGTGTTAGCTGGTGGCCACTCCAAGCGGTTATAAGTCTAGAAGAGTTGGACAAGTTTATCCTCTCTTGTGGAGGTAAACCATAATATCCCCTTTCCATTTAGATTTAGGTCACTTATAGTTTGTACTAAAGCATCCTAGATTTAGGATCTGAGGTTGCTTGTTTCCTTCGAGCTATGGGTGTAAATCCTCACCTCTTAAACATTTCCATAATCTTGTGTTAATGGATTATAAGCCCTAGCATTCTAATAAAATTTCAATTCAAATGAAAAATAAATTTCTCTTTCAAACATATAAATCCTTACTATAGAGGGTAGATTGGAGCACTCACTAGGTTTTCTAGTATCATGAGTGCTCCCTACTCATCTTCCTTTGGAATCTGAAAATAAGTCATTCTAAATTGAACATCCCTACATGGTTCTTCCAAAATATCCAATCCTTTGATAGTCTAACCTTGAAATCTTTGGAGATATTGATTGACTACTTTAATTGAGAGTATTCTTAAGAAATCTCTATTTTCTAGAATGCAATTAACTATGGAAGCTTGCTTCCATATGGAACTAAAGAAGCCAACATAAATAAAACCATGCTTTACTTTTCCATGTAAAGTAGGGGAAAGATCTCTGATACATACAAAGACCCATCATGCCTTAGAAGTCCTTATTAGGTGATTAGGTCCATTATAGGGTGATATTATCATCTTTCGAGATAGTACATCATACCCAATATCAATAAGTACCCCTTAAGATCTAGCGTGTGTACCTAATAAAGAAATAAAAACACCATGGTGACGATTGAGCTCTTGGGTGTAGGTAGAGCTTGGTCGTCGGCGATGTGGTGCACATGGAGCTCAAGGGAGAGTTTGAGAATGTGTGAAATACTCTAAGGAAGGTATATATTGAATTTGAATTGATGGGGAGGAGTATACTCTCCTTCCCACCTTCCCAAGGTAAGAATGGCTCGACCTTTGCAGTCATCCGGCGAGTGGGTGGTGTGGCGGTGCTAAAGTGGATGTGTATGAGAGGCTAAGGGAGTGTAGTGGGCTACCATGGAGTGTACACTCCTCCTTAGGTGGACCAATGGTTGTCGAAGGGTGAGCTTACCCTCTCTTGGTTAAAAGTAAAACCCAATAGCCTTGGGTTAGGTTGGTTCAGCGGTCCTTTGTCTAAGAAAGGCCAAAGATGGTTAATCGTCAAGTCATGGGGTGGTGGAGAACCCACGCACCCCCCCCCCCCAAAAAAAAAATAATAGAGATTTTATCTCATTTGGAGGGGTTGCTTTAATGGGTTTGCTAACCCAGGTTAACCAAGGGTTGGGCTCACTTGGGCAGGGCCATGGTGATCCAAGGATGAGTCATGCCAAGTTTGGCTGGATTTGGACTTAGTTTGGTTGGGTTTGGCTCAAATGGGCTCAATTGGGAAAAGTTGACCATTTTGACCAAATTAGATCAAAGTGGGAGTTTGGTTAAGTTTAATTAGTCATTTGGAATAATTTAGAGTAATTTATTTGATTCAATTTGGATTAGATTTGGATTTGGTTTGGGTCAAATGGGACATGTTGACCAATATGACCAAATTGGTTAAATTGGTTGGAGCATGGGTTCAGTCCATGTTGAATTAATCATTAGTGATTGATTAGAAGAGTTGATTTCAATTAATTTGGATCAAGGAATGATGTAGTTCAATTTGACCCAAAGGGTCAAATTAGGCTAAGTAGGTCAATTAGATTGGGTTGACCAAATTGGGTCAAATTAAAGGTTGGATCATGTCCAATATCCAATTGGTGATTAATTAGAAGCATTGGTTTCAACCAACTTGGATTAGGATTTGATTTAGTCCAATTTGGCCTTTTAGGTCAAATTGGGTCAAGTTGGGTCAAGAGGCCAAATTGGCTTGGTCAGGTCTAATTAATTTTAATTGGTGGTTGGGTCCTGTTCAATATTCAATTTGTGATTGATGAAAGTCATTGGTTGCAATTATTTTGGCTTAGAACATGGTTTGGCCCAATTTGATAGTTTGCCACTTTGGGTCAACTTGGGTTATGGGACCAAATTTGCTTAGTTAAGTCTAATTGATTGTAGTGGAGTGTTCAATAGTGACCTACGATCATCAATAAAAAAATTGGATAGCTTGATTTGATTCAATGGGAGTTTGATTGAAGTTTGGTCTAATCAGGCCTTTTAGGTCATTTTGGTTAAGTGGTTCAATCAAGTCAATTTAGACCAATTGAGGCTATAGATGGTTGGAATATACTCAAGGATGAACTTAAAGTTTATTGGTGGCTTTGACTGCAATTGATTTAGGTTTGATTGGGTTTTGACTCTTTTGAACCTTATAGGTCAAATAGGCTAACTTGGGTTAATTAAGGTTAATTGATTTATTTGGCTTGATTGCAAGTGTTGGAATATTTTGAAATAATCCATTGAATATATAGAATGAATGAGAAACTTAAATTAAGTTTGGTTTGCTTGGATTGGTTTGAATGGTGTTATAGGATTGAAGTGTGTTAACTTGGGTTAAGATTCAAATTAATTTAATATGGAGCTTGGATTGGAAATCAAATTCAACCAAAGTCAATTGATTGGTTTGGGGTTGAGGTTTTAATCATTTGGTTTAGGTTTAAATGAATTGATGGGTATGAGTGTCAATTTAGGCCTTAGGGTAGGTGAAGCCAACTTATCCTAAGGTAAGCTCTAGACCTAGGGTCATGCCCAACAAGTCTCTAGGCATGGGTTTAGTGTTACATTAACTAATAGAAGTATCCTAGCACTAAGGAAACCTAAGTTTCTAGAAGAATCTTAGACCTAGGATGGAAGTGACCAATCCTTACTCCAAAAGTGAGGTAAAAAATGGACCCCAATAGATGAGGTGTAACTATCAAGATACATAAATAATTTAGGTCTTAGTTTGATTTTATTTATTTCATTTCATGTCAGGGGCATGGAGAGAATTACTTGAATTTGGTCTAATTTTGTTTGAAGTTTGGTTTCATTTCAAGGACACAAAAAAGGGGAGGGGGGATCCGCCGAAGATTGAATCATGTTAAGGGCATGAATGAGAATTTTCTAGGAATAATTACTTGAAGTTTGTCTTCGTGCTAAGAACACGAAGAAGAATCCACTGGATTGAATCATGCCAAGGGCATGAATGAGGATTTATTAGAATTAATGAGATTTGGACTAGAATCAATTTGATTTGATTGGTTTGATTTAGTTAATTTAATCAATTTAATTTGGTTTGATTAGTTATGTTAAATAATTTTACTTGACTTTGGTGATACATGTTGATTTTGATTTATATTTGATTGTTGAATGGATGTGGAACCTATTGTTTTATGATGGGCCACATTAAGGAGGGGCTACAGGAGTATGGACCTGCCATAGATTTACTAGCCCAATGGAGTAGTCCTCTTATCCGCAAAATGATGCTACTCAACCTAGAAGGGGCAATCACTAGTAGAGGGGCTATAACAATTTAATCCAAACCTAAGATGTTTACCCGAGAAAGAAACCTCAAGGGCATGATCCTATCCCTAAACACATAACAATCAGTTTAGGATGAGTCACACTAAGGAAGGGCTATAAAAGCCTAGACTTACCTTAGACTTATTGACTCAAAGGAATAGTATATCGATCTTACAGTAGCGACTACTAGAAGTATTCTAGCACTAAGAAAATCTAAGTGCCTAGAAGAATCCTAGACTTGGGATGGGAATGACCAATCATCACTCCAGAAGAGAGGTCAACAAGTGGCAAATTTTATATAAAATAAAGGAGTAGATGAAAAATAATTAGCCTTCTATATCAAATCCATATAAGTCAAGAAAAAAAAAAGCATAGAAACAAAAATCTGAGATACAAAAATGATAAATTCTCTAGAGGAATATGAACAACCTCTTCGATGACCGATTAGGTTGGAGGAATATATGCACCATTAACTGCTCGACACAAAAGATCCTAAAGAAGAAGTTGTAAGAGAAACATGTCGAATGATAAGTATGATTACAACTTCAATTGATTTTGAAGAAGGGTTATGTTTTTCTAAAGAAAAGCCTATCGAACAAAAAAAAGACAGGCTCTAAGAAGTTATGACATGAATCAAGCAGTAGTTTTGAGAGTCACAAAGACTATAGGAACTCCAAAGAGTTACTGAGCTCAGAAACTTCTTCTGATGAGAAAAGCCAGGCAAATAAGTAATGTAGGTGCAATTAAGAAGTGGAAAAAATATTTCTCCACCTTGACAATAAAAACACAACAGAAAAAGTTAAAGAAATTTAAATTAGTGAAGATACCTTACCTCCACCACCTAAAACCAAAAGTCTACCAAAATAGGAGCATACTATAACATTTGACACACTTATGCAAGCTTCCTGCTCTATTAAGTATATATGATGCTCTCATGCTATCCCAACATATAAGAGAGACTTTAATAAAAGTTTTGTATTGTCAAGATCAATATGAAGCATTTTTCACTAAAGAAAAGATGAAAGAAGATCTTACCTTACAAAAGTCAGCAACTATCACTTTCAATAATAAGGATTTACTGCTTGGAACAACTAAACATAATTAACCTCTCCATGTTACTACTAAAATTAATTCCACATATGTAAATAGAGTGTTGATTAACCCAGGTGTTTCAGTCAATCTTCTAACAGCCAAGACACTTAGGGCATTAGCATTGGATGATTGATATCTTGATAAGAGCTTAATATTCTTACAAGGTTTTAATGAATAAGGGCAACAAAACTTAGGGTCTATTATCTTCCCATACACTTTAGGGAATATATATATGAAAGCTAAATTTCATGAAATTAAGGCCAAAGTTGCATATAAGGCACTCTTGGGTAGGCCATGGATTCATAAGTATGGTATAGTACCCTCGACTCTTTATCAATGCATGAAATATATTCAAAATGGTGAAGAACATTGAATTGATAGAGACATGAGTCCATTCTTGATACATGAAATCAAGATCTATGATGACACTAAATATTATGCCCCTAAGAAGATTAAAGAGGTTAATGCTCAAAAGAAAGGAACTCTACATATTAAACTAATGTTAAAGAGTGGTGATTCAAAAAGTAAAATTACTAATGAAACATAACAACCCAAGGTAATTCCCCACCTTGGTAGTGATACTAAAGAGGATGAAGAGGAATTGGTACCAAGGAGGGACTCAACTAGTCAGAAAAAGAAGAGGCTATTACTAGCAACGTGACTAAATAATTAGAAAAAAATATGCATATCTCTAATAAGATTGTTTGAGTCTCAAATCTCTGATAAGGCTATAAAAATAACATTAATACCAAAAGCACATATAAAAGCCTTATCAACTCTAATGAGATAAGAAATAAAACAATTAAAAATATTATATGTTCTTTCTAAAAGGGGTTACAATGACCGTGGAATCCTCTTCTATAAAGTTGAAAAGCAAATCTATGAAAGAACCATTTCAAGAAGATGATTATGAGGAAGAAGAAGTTTCAATCATCATCCCTCAATACTTTTCATCAACTCTAAAGATGCCAATTAGAATAATGTCCAGATATTACAATTGAATGCACAAGCTCAATTGTTCAAAAAGCTCTTGCAAAGGGATAATGTTCAGAGTTCCAAAGGATATGGAAAATTCATTACATGGAGATTAAAATATATTCTCTCATCAAATTCCTTAATGAGCTCATGCTAAACCATATCCGATAAAGAAGTAATTCCTTTTGAAATCATAAATTTACAAAGGTGTACCTCAGGGGTACAAAAATGCTCTTGAAGATGAATTAATAATTAACCTCAAAGAAGCCCAAAAGAATTCAAAGAAGGCAATCAAGCCATGGTCGATGAACTCCAGGAAATTAACTTAGGTACTGAAAAAGAGCCTAGGCCAGCTTTTGTTAGTGGTAACCTCACATCAGAAAGATTGGAAGAAGCACTATTTTATGAATATAAAGACCACTTTACATGTATTGAAGTGAAATGCTAAGTTTATCGATAAATGTAGTTGTACATAAATTGGCTGTTAAATCTAATGTATAGCCAGTAAAGCAAGCATCAAGGCGAATGTGATTAGAAATTGAAGAACAAGTAATTGCTAAAACCAAAAACCTCATCAAAGTAGGGTTCATTCGGGAAGAAAAATATTATGACTGGATTGTTAATATTGTCTCAATAAGAAAGAAAAATGGGCAGATCTAAGTCTGTATCAATTTTGAGGCTTAAATAAAGCATGCCCAAAAGATGATTTCCCATTAACCAATGTAGAACTCATGGTGGATAATACGTCCAACTATGATATGTTCTTCATTATGGATGGATCATTAGGCTATAATCAAATTAAAATAGCTCTAGAAGATGAGAAGCATACATCCTTCCGCATACCAATCGGCATATATCACTATAAAGTAATGACATTTGACTTGAAAAATGTGAGTGTCACTTACCAAAGGGCAATGACCCTCATCTTTTATGATCTCATACATAGGTATCTAGAGTGTTATGTCAATGATTTGGTCATTAAAAGCAAAACACAAAGTGAACATATAAGCAATCTAAGGATCGTATTCGATTCAAAGTTTTAGTTTAAAAATGAATCCTCTAAAGTGCATTTTTGGTGTGACATCTTGGAAATTTTTAGGGTCCATTGTATACCATAAAGAGACTGAAATTGATCCCTCTAAAATAAAAGCAATAATGGAAATTCTAGCATCTAAAACTTTGAATTCAATTGTGCTCTTTGCAAGGCTGGCTAGCTTACATTAGAAGTTTTATTTCTAATCTTTTGAGATGCCAACCTTTTGCTCGATTAATGAAAAAAGATGCACCTTTTATATGGGATGGTTCTTGTCATGAAGCATTTATAGCATAAAGTAATATTTATTGTATCCCCTAATCTTAGTAGCACCAATTATTGGGAAACCATTGATATTATATATGGCAGCCCTAGAAGAATCACTAGGAGCTCCACTAGCATAAAATAATGAAGATGGAAAGCAAAACACTCTATATTATATAAGTCAATGTCTAATAGAAGCTGAAATAAAATATTCTCTTATTGAAAAGTTGTGTTTAGCATTAATATTTACTACTTATAAACTATGTCACTATATGTTATCCTATAAGATAACATTAACATCCAAAGTTGACCTAATCAAATTTCTGATGATGAGACCCACCTTAATAGGTCACTTGGCTAAATGGACTATCCTATTATTACAATTATATATAACATATATCCCACAAAATACTATATAAGGGTAAGCATTAGCTAATTTCTTAGTTGCTCATCCCTTATCACAAACTCTCCAGTTAATGATGAGATACCTGATGAATAAATTTTTAAAGTTAAAAAAACTCGGCAACCATCAGGATGGGAGCTTTATTTTGATGGATCTTCATCTTTAAAATAAGCTAAACTACCTAGCTTACCTAGTACAAGTTTGAATCAGCCTGATATTCATAACTCTACAAAGGGATATACTATGATATTCCTAGTCTTACTGAGCCTCAAACTAATAATGAGGCTGAATATGAAGCATTAATTCAGGGCCTACAGTTAGCAATTAATATGAAAATTAAGAAGCTTCATATTTATGGAGATTCCCAACTTATAATCTGACAAATAGTTAGAACTTTTAATATAAATACACCAAAATTAGTGCTTTACCATAAACATATCTTAGAGTTTTTAAAATAAATTCTTGAAGGAACCATCATAATAGTGTCACATCAAAATAATGGCAAAGTTGATGCATTAGCTAAATTAGCTAAAGAAATGGTAGACCCTTAGAGAAATTCAATTATAATAATAGTCCATAATAAGCTAGCACAACCACAAATCTTCCTACAAGCCTTTAAAGCTAAAGAAAGTCAAGAAGTCATGATCATGATAGAAGTAGATGACTTGTAATAATTATTCATCACTTATTTCAAAGGTGGTGGACTATGAAAAGATAAATCAAAGGATCATCAAATTTAATAAAGAGCATTATGATACACTATAGTGTTTTTATTTGGAGTCGTAGGGGTACCACACAGATCTTAGGGGTACTTATTGAAGTTATCGAGCGTGACATTAAGGTATGATGTACTACCTTAAAAATTAGAGACATCTCCATATAATGAACTCAATCACCTAATAAGGACTCCTAAGATAAATGGGTATATGTATATACTAGAGATCTTTCCCACTTTAAATGGATAAAGTAGAGTGAGGTTTATTTTAAGTTGAGTTATTTAGTTCCCTAAGGTGGCAAGCCCCATAGTTAATTACATCCTAGGAAATGGAAGTTTCTAAGAACACTCTCGATTAAAGTAGTCAATAAATGTTTCCAAAGCTTTCAAGGATAGACTATCAAAGGAATGATTATTATTAGAAATCAAATGGGATTATTTAAATAGGAAGACTTCATAAATTTCAAAGGAGAATAAGTAGGAAGCACACATGACATTAGAAAGCCTAGTGCATGCATCAATCTACCATATAGTGAGGCTTTACATTTTTGAAAGAGAGAAAATTATTTATTTGAGTTGAAATTTTATTAGAATGCAAGGACTTGGATTCTAATAACATAAGATTATAAAAATGTCAAGAGGTGAGGACTTATACTAATAACAAAAGAGAAACAAGCTACCTTAAAACCTAAGTCTAAAATGCTTTAACATACGTGCTTCGTTCAGTTACGTATTGCTATCAAGGATGGGATGCAGGTTTACCTCCATAAGGGAGAATGAACACATCCCGACTCTTCTAGACTTACAACTACTTGGAGTGGCTGTTAGCTAACACCTCCTACACTTTAAAATCATGTTAACTGGTCTTATGTAGATGCAAGATAGTTAGGCTATTACTTAATTATGAAGGAAGCTAGAATCCTAAACTCACTCCTTAAGAGACTAGGTAATGTTTGGTATGCAAACATGACTTAGATTAATGTTAAAAATTTATATGTTTTAAATCATTTTGGCACATTAATTTGGACTAAGGCTTGGCATAATTATGCCTAAATGCATAATGAAATTAAGTTATGGGCTAAGAAGAGATGTTCTCCACTACAAGGGGCCGCTCTCAAAGGTCAAGCTTGTCTACTATCATGCAAGAGTGGAGATCCTCTATTTTTTAAGAGTGAAATAATATGATATGTGTGTTGTTATAGAATATAACCATTAAACTAAGGGGTTTCTAAATCTTTATTATCTTTTTTATATACCTAGGCCTTAGAGTAAGGTTATGAGTTGTATTAGAATTTAGTTATGAGTTATTTAGTGAGGATAGAAAATTTAATTTTTAACCTAAAGAGCCTACCAGCAAGCCACACATCAAACATATACACTTTAAGAAACTTATAAAAACATGCCATTTCTAATGCATAATCTTAACTTAATAATCAAATATTTAAAATTTTATAAAAGAGTAAAAGCTTAATGCGGTCGAGTACCTCCATACATCCCAAAAAAGAAAAAAATTTGGGTAGTCGAGCTCTACCCTTATACAACTTGTATTATAGTTAAACTTTAGAAATTAAATAAATGCTATGGTGACCTTCAATTCTTATTCTTCTTTTCTTCTTTGGATTAGCTTACTCCAAGCTTCATAATGGTCTCCCAAGTCTTTACCTTCTAGCCACTGCTTATCCTAAACCCCATAGCACTAATTTTAATCTTATTATAAAAATTACATCTTTATGAAAAATAAAATCTAACTACAGCTGTAAAATAGATATTAGTGAGATAAATATATAAATCAAGTAGTTATATTTAATCTATTTAGACTTAATACCCTGCACTTGGGTAACCAAGCCCATCTATCCTAATCATATTTTGCTTGGGGACTTAAGTAGCAGTTGCAAACACAAGTAATTTTATATTTGTTATTATTACAATGGTCCCTCAAAAAAAAATATCTTGCATAAAATATTGTTAGGCTAATAATGACCTAACATCCAATCTATGCACAAATAATTCTAATATCAGTCTAAAATATTACAACACAAAATAAAATATGTCACCATAACATACACCATCCTAACCTAATACTTGGATTGGTGACTTAGTATTCTAATGTGTGTATTAAGGCTTAGTGTGATATGTCTTGATTGAGTTTTAGAATTAGGATTTTTTAAGATTTAGGATAGTTTAAATTACCCATTAAAGGTGGTTTCACTTTAAGTCTTTTAGTAACATGATTGAATTTTTATTTAAGCATTTATATTTTGTTCACTTCTTACTTAAGATCTAATCATTATGAAGAGAAGAAATAGACTTGATTCTTTTATCCCTAACCTAAGTTGATTTAAAAGTAGATTATTATTACTTTAATTTTCTTAATAGACTATTCATGAATTTTATTTGAGGCTAAGTTTAGATTAGCTTTAAAGAATCTTATCCAAACATGAGAGGCATCTTAAGACCAATGAAATCGACTCACCATTACATGAATAATACTCCACTAGTTCCTTTCATTATCAATAACATCCACATTATTTCCTTTTTGGTTTCTTTAATATTATATATATATATATATATATATATATATATATATATATATATATATATATATATATATATATATATATATATATATATATATATATATATATATATATATTATACATGCAATATACCTATATTTTGAACACTTAATGAATGTTGATGCATGAATTTGATAGAAAATGGGATTTCATCTCATACTTAAGCATATGCAAACATGCATAAGGAATTTAAGAAAGTACGTGTCATTGTTAAATTAAGAAAGTGAGATTACCTAAGACCTCCTTGGGGATGCTAAAATTCTCGTGTTCTCGGGATGTCCTGACTATATACTTGCCAATTCAAATACACATAAGCATATACATATATATAGAAATAAAATCATGAAAAAAAATATATATATATATATATATATATATATATATATATATATATATATATATATATATATATATATATATATATATATATATATATATATATATATATATATATTACTTATGTAGTGCTTAATGACAACAAAAAAAAGGTTTCACTTTATATTCTAATATATGCATACACATAATTGAAGTTAAGCAAGTACATGCCATTATTAAACTAGGGAAGTGAGATTATCTAAGACCTCCTTGGGCTACTTAAAGCCTCGTATTCTTGAGATGTTCAGACTATATACTTGCCAATTCAAATACATGTATACATAAGTATGAACATGGAAAAAAACTATCAATTGCCATCTTTTGATTATAAGTAAATGAACATTTCACTTTTGCATAATTAACTATTTATAATAAGCATTGATTTAAAATTTAATTTATTTAATTCATAATTAACATATAGTTTCAAAATAGTTTGAGATTTATTAATGATAATAGACATATCATATAATAATGTTTGTCCAATACATGCAATCTAAATGCAATCATATTTGTTAAGAAGCTATGGCACCAAAGGAGGGGGGGTGAATTAGGTTTTAAGAAGATAATTATGGAAAACTTAATTTTAATGTTTTAAAGAAGACTTAAATCTTTAATGATTATCCTTTAATGAAATATAGCAACAATCAATAATAATGTAGAAAAGTAAAATGTAGAGAAATAGAGAAAGAGAACACATAGATTTTATGTGGTTTTGTGCAAAAGCTAGGCAACTAGAATTCACTAAATAAAAATTGAGTTTGCAACAAATATCTCACACTCCCATTAATGATAAAGTACAACCCAACACCATACTTTCCTTAATATGCAAGTACAACCCAACACCATACTTACTTACAAGTACAACCCAACCATATACTTTCCTTAATGAGAAAGTACATCTATGGAGAAAACTTTCTATATGGTCACCTTCAAATCTGTGGTGAAAGGCAAGAATATAAAAATTCATCTTTTTTGGATGCCACGCAAATCCATAGATGTCCTTATTCAGGTGATCTATTACATCATTAAGGAATAGTGTACTATCTCAAGAGACAGAAGTCACTACCCTTTAATAGACCTAACTTAAGAAGATAATTATGAAAACTTAATTTTAATGTTTTATAGAAGACTTAAATCTTTAATGATTATCCTTTAATAAAATATAGCAACAATCAACAATAATGTAGAAAAAGTAAAATCAAGGAGAAATAGAAAGAACACATAGATTTTATGTGGTTATTCAAAACCACTAGGCACCTAGGAATTCACTAAATACAAATTGAGTTAACAAAAAATATCTCACACTCCCATTCATGAGCAAGTACAACCCAACACCATACTTTCCTTAATGGGCAAGTACAATCCAACACCATACTTTACTTAACAGACAAGTACAACCCAACCATATACTTTCCTTAATGGGAAAGTACATCTGTGGAGAAAATTTTCTATATGGTCACCTTCAAATTTATGGTGAAAGGCCAAAATATAAAAATTCATCTTTTTTGGATGCCACATAAATCCACAGATGTCCTTATTCATCATTTACATCATTAGAATAGTTCTATCTCAGGCAGAGTCACTACCCTTTAATGGACTAATCCTCAATAAGGACTAAGGGGATGATTCACATATGTACTAGAGATTCTTTCCCCTTTTTTATGAAAAAAATAAAGTAGGATTTATTTTAAGCGGGTTGTTAAGTTCCCAAGCAAGCTATAGTTAATTACATCCCAGGGGAGATCCAAGAATACTCTACATTAAATAATCATTATCTTCAAAGATTTCAATGGAAAGGACTATCAATCGATTAGTTTATTTTAAAGATCAAATGGGATTGATCAGAGGAAGTTATTATCAAAAAGAATAATAATGGAGATGCCCATGATGTGAGGAAATCTTAGCATCTCATATCCTGATTGGGCTTTGTTTCTAAGTAGAAAAGGGTTTCTTATCCAATTTTCACCACACATGAAAGTAAGAAAGGCATAAGTGAGCCATTATTAAGTGTAAGGTACAAGACCAGGTTTACTCAAAGCCTCACAACCTCAGGGTTGTCCAGACTAATATACCACTTTCCTTAAATACAAATATGTGTACAAAAGAAATTAATTGGAAAGAAAGAATGCAAAAGTTGTATTAGTTAATTCATTTTATTTATGCAATTTACATGTGCAGACATAGGTCACCCTGCTTAAGTGATAGCATAGGAATGAATAGGATATGGAATTAGGTAAGTATTAGGTTCTTTTCAAATGAACCATACATCTTACCAACTCCAATTCAAAACTATACTAAAAGAGAAGAGAAGGAAAACTATAATAAGCACACTCTTATATCTTACTCACATGCAAGCTTATAATTAAAGTATAAGTAACACACTTTCAGATTTGATATTTGATTCATATGTTTTTCTTTTTTTTAAAATAATTTGAATTTAGTAGTGATAATAGCCACACATATTATTACTTTAGCCAACATATGCAATTTTGACATAAAGTAAACATTTTCATTTTAAATTTGAATTTTGAAAAATATGAATTCATGAAACCACATGACATAAAAATTTAACATTTTGGAGAAAGAATCATAGTAATGATAGCATGTAAACACATTCACTTTAATTAAATCTTAAAGACATTCTTAAGAAATAAGAACGCTTAAAATAAATTAAAGTTTATTCAATGTGATTTTTGTTTGATCTTAAGTTTGATTTAATTTTGAAAAGGTGAGTTTAGTTTGCTATTACTAACCCATTCCCACATGTGTTTAACATTTTTGTTTAATTTTTAGATGATTAGAGTCATTTTTTAAATTTTGACTAGGTTAAGGTATGAATTAAGTAGTTAATTAATTACACCACCTTAGATAGTTAACCAAATAATTATGAGGTAATGAGATGACATTCACAAGGAATTTAAATTTGTAATTATGAAAAGGGCCTAATGCAATTTGGCTCATTATTAATGGTTAATTAAGCTAAGGGGTTTAACTGTAATTTCAAAACACCCTTCACACATATGAATTGGGTTTGATTTTCTTAATGAACTTAGGCTCTTAAACACCTAAGCATCTACCCAAGGTAGATTAATTAAGTTTTGGAAGATTTTAGAAATTTTAGAAATTAATTAAGGAGGTAATTAATGAATTAACCCTTAATTAAGAGAGGATTAAGGAAATAAAAAGGGGTTTAGGGAATAGCTTAGGGGAAATACCCCAAAAATATTTCTAAGCCTCTTATTCACTAGATCTAACCTTAATCAACTCCAATGAAGGATTAAAACACTAATCCAAGCCTTAATTATCCTTAATTAAGTTAAGGGAGTAATTAGGAAGTACACTTGTAATTCCCCCAATTGAGAATTCAATAAATCTCAAGAAAATTAAGAGAGGTGAGGTCATCCTCTAAAACATACCTAAGAAGTTTGGGGCTAATCAAAGGATTAAGTAAGGAGTAATTAGCAAAATAATATTTTTCATTAAAACTTAAAATTAAAGAAAAATATAATTTAAAATCTATTGAAATTATTTTAAAAATATTCTAGGTTGAATTATCTTTCCATAGAAGTTTACCTCATATTTCTTTAAATTTTATTGAATTAGATATGAATTTTTTGAAGGTTGAATTATTAAATTAAATCTCCTAATCCCATCACTTTGAATTTGATGGTGCTTTACACACATCACATCATGAGGGGTTCACTTCACGTTAGGGTGGTGGCGTCAGAGTGGTTTGATTCAGTCATTGATCAGGATCAAAAGATCATCCGTGGTTTTAAAAGGGATAAAGGATTTTTAAAATGTGTGGGTAATCTTGGTCGTCCATCAAAAATACACGAATGGATGGCCAAGATCACCCTAGTTCTTTTCTAAGGCTCAACAGAGAAGGTCCATGATTTAAGGGAAGATTTGAGCTCGATTGAGCTTGGATTGGAATGAGATTATACCCACACCATCTAAAGCTAAAGACAAGCCTATCCAATAATGGATTTTATGCCATGATTCTCAAGGACCAATACCTGAATTTGAGCTTGATGAGGTAGCTTCGTCTAGTGGAGATAAAGCCCTGTTAAAAGTTTCAAGCCTTGGGGTTGACTAGATATCCCTATGGACCAACACACTTGCTCTCCTTTGTGGCTTTCATCCAATTCACCTTCTATTTTCTTTGGGAACTTGAGAGAATGCTTAGGTGCACTCGACTTGATCCCCTGAGGGAGTGTGCAGATTGGATTTGAGTGAAGAAGTTGAAGATTGAGATGAGCTCCCTTATTTTCTAAAATTGAGAAATGGATCTCAAATCCTTCTTAGAAAAATGATTTCTCATGATGTTTAACACTCATTAGGGTTCAATAATGTGAGAATGATGAATTCATTGTATATCTTTATCAGAATGACCAAATTAGCTTAACATTTTGATCCAATTAACCACATGGGAGGGTTGTTTGAGATATCTCTTTGCACATGGTTTGAGGTCTTGAGTGGATTTGGTAGCCTCCCATGTGCTTCAAATTGGGTGGAGAGGATTTTGAAATAGATTTGAGCTAAGGGTGAGTTTTAGGTCCATTTGGGCTGATCCATTTAATTGGGTTGGGTGCACCACTCTTCATTAGGTCCACTTAGCCTATTAGGAAGGTATCAAGTTGATATGAAGAGGGCTTGACCAAATTACCCATTGATTAGTCCATAATTTGTTCTATGGCTTAGGGGTAAAATAGTCATTTAGCTGATTTTTAAATTTGGATGTGTTGGGTATGTGGAGAAACTAGGTTTGGCCAAGTTTCATGAGATTTGGAGTTCATTTGATATGTTTGGCTTATATATTTAGGTCAAAATAGTCAACTTGATCAAGTTGACCAATTGGTCAAATTGGGTCAAACCAAGGGTGGGTCAATTTCATATGATCATTTGAAATGTTTTGGTGGCTTTTGTTTGGATTAGTTTTTAATTTGGCTCAAATGACTTCATTTAGGTCAATGGGTCAAATTGACCTATTTGACCCATTTGACCTATTTGAGCTAGACCAAGGGTAGTTTAGGTTTGGTTTGGTTAGTCATATGGAGTTGATTGGAGTTTGGAGAAAATCAAATAAGATTGATTTGGAGTTTAACTTAAAGGAGGTAAGGTGAGGAATGGTTCAAGCTAAGGGTAGGGAAGTTTTTCTAACACCCTTAAGGCATGACCTATTCCTATGGCTAACCCTTTTAAGTCTCTAGGGCTAGGTTGAGTGTCCATCTAATCACTAGATGTGTCTTAAGACTAATGAACTCTTAAAGTATAAGAGAATTCCTATGTCTAATATGGAGGGGTTGAGAGCTCATTCTAAAAATGAGGTCAACAAAGAGCGCCCAATAGGTGTGGTGTGACTGACATGGAACACTGCACGTATTGGTGTTGACCGAAATGATCAACAACACTGAAAGATCACAAGAACTAACAAAAAAAATCTATCTCTAACCCAAGGTGTAGAAAGAATCTAGAGCTTAGTGAAATGTGGTTCTACTTATGTTGACATAAGAGAGAGAAGGAGGAATGCACTAAGGGATAGAATGTGAACCTTCCACTAAGGAAGCAGGTTCAAGTCATCCATAAGGGGATGAGAGGTTTGATTTGATTTAGGTCTCACTAAGAAGAAGCTTCCACTGGGGGAAGAGGATTGAATTTTTTTTAATTTTGTTAGGTTTGAATTTTTGAGGTAAACCCTATTGGTTTGAAATGAACTGCACTAAGTAGGAGCCATGGAGGCCAAGGCCTAACTCAGATTTACTAGTCCAAAGGGGTAGTCTACTAAACACACAGTAGGGCTAGCCAACCAAAGGGATGCCTTTTGGTATGTAGAAACTATACTGGGAAGAAAGCATAGTAGACTTACATCCTCCAAAAGGAGGTTCTTTGGGTAATTTATTGGTAAGCACATTGAACTAGGGCACTAATGAGTGAATGTTATTGGGGGACTTAGATCAACTCAAAGATAGTCAAGATTAGATTTATTTTTTTTAGATTTGTTTTTTTTTTTTTTTGGATTACTTTGGTTTGTGATGGATCAAACTGAGAAGGAACTCATGTCCTAGACATCTGATTCTTGAACCAAAGGAGTAGCTTCACCATGGGAGACTATCGACCAAAGGAGTGCCTTTGGGTTTGCAATGATAAATTCAAGGAAGAAAGCTAGGACTCACATCTTCTATTAAAAGACCGGGTGATCGGTTGCTTTGGGCAACAAATTGAACGACCCCAGGCTGCCGTCGATTTCATTGTGATAAATGCTAGAAAGAATGCATCATAGTCTTACATATTTTGAAGCAGAATGACTGTTGGGGCAACTTGCTTATGGAAAAAATAGATTGAACCTGACTTAAGGGAAACTACGGAGTGAGTGACGACCCTGGGACTTATCTCAACTTAGGTAGTCAGCAATTCTATAGGAGTTCTTCGACACGCCAGATAGGAGCTTGGGACAAGGGGCCCTTTGGGGGCTTGAATTCTTAATCCATAAGTGAATTAATTTTGTTTTTATTGTTTAATTTATTTTAACATGGACCTTGTTGGTTTGTGAAGGATCAAACTGATAAGGAGCTTATATCAGCCTAGACTTATCTTAAATTTATTGAACCAAGGGAGAATCTGTGCGTCCGCTGAACAAATTCTCCATGCACAGGGGTGGTTACTAGGAAAGGTGATCCACCAACCAGTGGTAATAAATGGGTCATTAAAGATATGATTTAAATAGAGTGCACGTGGGAGATGATGGGGCCTAAGGGCTTAATCCAACACTTTGGAGATGACATGGTAGTCATATATCAATAGTATTCAATGTCAACTCAAGGAGAAAGTTTGGGGACTCATATCATTAGAGTGGTGTACTCACCAAGTGAGTCACAATAGTGAACATCAACCAACTAAGGTGCTGTCTTTGCAACAATCGCTAGGAAAAGCTTCGGGGACTCACATCCTCCTATTCTATGATTCTTTGGGATAATTATGACTCGATGTGCCATCCACTAGGGCGACTCTTGAGTGAATGCCGGGGACTAAATTGACTCAAACATAGTGAAGAAGAAAAGAGACTCTGGGGGCCTTATCCTAAACCTCAAATATACTCGACCTAGTTAGAGCATGATGGCTAGTTCAAGAAGAAAGCACAGGGACTCACATCTTCTTAAACAAAGTCAACATGAGGTAGCTTATTCGCTAGGCAGTGAAGACTACCATACTAATAAGGTGCTCATGGATTTTCAATGGTCAAGTTAGGAAGAAAGCACGGAGACTCACATCTTCTAAACAAATGACCACTAGGGTAACATACTAACAAATTAACATGTAAACCTGACCTAGAGCAGCTAATGAGTGAGTGCCATAAGGGGCTTGCTCCCACATCAAAATAGCTCGAGATAAAAGATTTATGTTTGTTGTTGTGCATGTGTCAAGGAATAGGTCACCTCTAGGGACTCTTACACCTACCTTAAACACACGAAGGGGTTGAATGAAATGGTGCCACAGATGGCAAAAAAGATTCCCAGAAAGGGGCTTAGGTTCTCACACATCTTAGTTGTCTAGTGATAGGATGCCTCTCCGGTTCTATCACACTTATTCTAATAGCATCGATAGATTGTGTTTGTGTTGTGAAAGAGGGATAGGATGCCACTAGGGACTCTTACACTTACCCTAGACACATCATGGCAGATTAGTAAGATAAGCAAACAATGCTTTGAAAGAAGAGAATATTTAATGAATGGAATAAGATTTTTGTTCTTTTTATTAATGATTATTTTCAAACATGATTTATTTCATGGGTAATATTTTTTTAGATAGAGCCCATTAATTGGAAGCAATGGTGTTCCCCTTTATAATCAATAAGTAATAAGATCCTCCTTGGTAGGCCTCTTACATGAGGGGCCTTCCCAAGTGGGTTCAAACTTGCCTCCAATCTTTTGTGGAACAATTGGTCTCCTTAGGACAAACACAAGTTCTCCTACTCAGAAAGACCTAGGGCAGACCAGCTTGTTGTGAGCTTCAATCATTTTTGCTTTATACAACTCGAGGTTCTGGCACACCCGTAGGAGACTCTCCTCCAAACCTTTGAGCTCTTCTAACTACAACTTTGCATTCTGCTCTATAGTCATCTTGTTACCCAATGATATCCTTAGTAACATGAGTTGAACTTCTAAAGGTAGAACAACTTCAAACCCATACACTAAGGAAAACTGGGTAGACTGAGTTGGAGTTCGGTATGTGGTGTAGTAGGCCTACAAAGCTTCAACCAATTGCTCTTTCCACTATCATTTATTGTCATCAAGATTCTTCTTCAGTATCTAGATGAGAGTTTTATTGAATGCTTCTGCTAAGCCATTTGTTTTAGGGTAGTAGATGGTGGAGTATCTCCAATCTATACCGTGTCTTCTAGCGAAGCTGTTGATCTTTATACTTTTGAATGTAGTATCATTATTGGATATAATTCATTGAGGCACCCTAAATCTATATAAGATATGATTCCTTAAAATTTTAAGCACATGCTGAGCTGTGACCTCGCTAAGTGGGATGGCGCCCACTTGGAAAAGTAGTCGGTGATAGCTAAGATGAATCGATGACCCTTGGAAGGAGAAGAATCGATCGGACCCACAATGTTGGTACCCCAACACTCAAATGGCCATGAGGCCAATGTAGGGTGTAGAATATTGGGTGGTTGGTGGAAGACCACATTGTGTACCTGACACTGATGGCATCTCCTCCAGTGCTGTAATCATCAAAGGCGGTAGTATCCTAGTCTTTTGATCATCTTCATCTTGGACTAGGTGATGTATCACATGACCTAAATGTACCTTGGTTACAATACCACAGGATTCATGTTTGTCTAAATAGCATAACCACATTTGGTCAAAGGACCAATGGTACAAGGTGCCATCAACAAGAGCATAGGAGAGAACTCTTTGTTTCACCTTATGGGCTTGCGACCTTTCTTGAGGTAGTTTGTCAGTGTTCAAGTAATCTATGAACAGTTTCCTCCAATCCAACTCCTTGTCCATTTTGGCAATGGTAACCTCCCTTCAAGAGAAAGTCTCGATGAGTTCATCAATAAGGGATGGACTTGTCTATTTTGGACCTTGAAATGGACTCATCTTAGACATGCCAATTCTTTTGAAGTTTTGGCCAAAGCATATGCTATTGCATTCTCTCGAGACCTTGTAGATGGTGACTTCAAAATTTAACAACTTCATGGTATACTCATAGTAATGATGAAGCTTGGGTTTATGAACCAGGCAGGATTTGAGGTTGATGACCAATTGAGAATCCCCAAAGATGTTGATGCTCTTTACACTGATAGTGATAGATAGCTAACTCCAAACTGATAATCAAAGCCTCATACTCAACTTCATTGTTGGTGCAGGAGTTGGAAAGATAGTATGAGAATCTCATCACATCGTAATTTAGAGTTAGAACTATTCCCCCTGCCTTTCGGAGAATAGATGGTGGTACTTCCCTTTAAGAAAAGAAGCAGCACTATCAAAAATACATCTCCCATGGTTGCTCCTCCCAAGTTCATGATTTGTTCATGGGAGATCATCACTAAGCGAGAATCAAGGTGCCGCTAAGAAATCCACTAGTGCTTCCTTTACCGCATAGGGGTACGAATGTGATATCAAATTATGAGAATCATGCATGGCCAAACATCCAGATAGTGTTGGACGTGTCATGAGATACTATAGTGAATTTATTCTAGAGATGAAGTTCACCTTATGAGAAAGTATATAGTGTCATAGCTTCTGGGAAGCAATGATCAAAGCCAAGTAATATTTCTCAATAAATGGATAGTTCACTTCAACAGTAATCAGACGATGGCTGAGGTAGTAGAGAGCATTTTCCTTCCGTTCATCATTGGCTTGGGCCAACAGAGTGCCAAAAGAGTCATCCAATGTAGCAGTGTAGAGGATGAGTGGCCTGCCCGAAATAGGGGCTGTTAGAACTGGCGGTTTCACCAAATACTGCTTGATGTCTTCGAAGGCATGCTAGCACTTATCATCCCACTTGAACTTGGCATCCTTTCTGACAAGTGCTGAGAATGGCTTGGATCTCTCCAATAGGTTGGAGATAAAGCATCTTAGATATGCAAGCCATTCTTGAAAGGATCTGAGTTGAGTTAAACTCTTAAAAGGTGGCATTTCTAAGATAGCTTTAATCTTTTCTAGATCTATTTCTATTCCCTGGTGTCGAACAACAAACCCAAGAAATTTCTCTGAAGCTACTCCGAATGCACACTTCAGGATTCATTTTGAGGTTATATTATCTTAACCATTCAAAAACTACTCTCAAGTCAAAGAGGTGGTCATCCATTTCTCTACTCTTGACTACTAGATCATCAACATAGCACTCAACCTGATGATGGATGAGTTCGTTGAACCCGTTGGTATGTAGCACCAACATTTTTAAGGCTGAAAGGCATGACCCTATAACAGAAGATTCTGATCAGAATTTGAGAAGTAGTTTTTCTTTCATCTTCATGAAACATCTTGATTTGGTTATAGCCAGATGACCCATCCATGAAAGAGAAGACTGCATGAGATGAGGCAATATCCACCATTAACTCTAGTATAGGAAGAGGAAACTCATCCTTAGGACATGCCTTGTTTAAGTCCCTAAAATTGACGTAAATGCAAATTTGGTCATTCTTCTTCTTAACTAGGACAACACTAGCTAACTGAGGATATTTTTCTTCCACGATGAAACCCGGCATCAATTTCTTGACTTCAGAAATGACCTATTGTTCAATTTATAATTGTATGTGTCTAAGAGCTTGCTTAATAGGGTATCATTAGAGTCTATTGCTAGCTTGTGGACTACTATGTTAGGAGATAATCTAGGCATTTCTTTATAACTCCATGTGAAGCAGTCTTTAAACTTAGTCAATAGCCTAACTAAGTCATTGGTTTCTTCTTCATTCAGCAATGAACTGATGTATGTTGGGCATGGATTTTCTTTTGTTTTGAGGTTGATTTCTTTAAGCTTGTCTATTGTTGAATGAATCTCCTCTTCAAACTCTGGTGGTGCCTCTTTGATTTGGAGATCATATGAATCATCTGAGATTTATAAACATACATTTTCATAAGAGTTGGTGTTGTGAGAAGAAACTATCAGATTTCAAATGATTGGTAATAACTAGGTAATCTTCATCATCGACGGACTTTGCAAATCCTAGTCCACTTGATTATGCTTCCTTCGTATTGTTCCATAGCTCTCAAAATACTCGACCTATGCTTGGACCATGTATGAGGAACTAAACCTTTATATAAGATTATGAACACACAAGGTAAAAGTCAAATGGTAATTCCATTAATTCTTTAAAAGTATCCTCCTCAAGTTCTACATCAACTTCAGGACTTGAGGATGATGATCCCAAAAAGAACTTCTTCTACTTCATGTCACTAGAAGACTTAGGGACTTCCTTAACTACTAAACCTTCAACTTTTTGAGATGTAAGTGAGGTAAGAGCTAAGGTTCCCAATTGATGCATGATAGTTTCACATAAACCATATTTGAATACTTTGCTTTATTTGGAGGCCTGATCTTCATCTCTGTTTGGATCGAAAGTCACCTCCTATGGAACCCGTTGAGAGTGGTTGGCTAGTATACTAATCACATTAGACTCATCCTCCGAGTTGGATTCCAAGTCTATGTGAATAGTAGGGATACTCCTATGAACTAGAACATGACCTCTATTGGCTGATGGCCAAGGGTCTTCCACCTCTGAGCTGCCTCTACCTACCTCTCTGGTGGAGGTTGAGCCATCCTACCCACATGTTCATATGATGGAATGAACTGTGGGTGGAATGTGATATGGGATCTATTTCTTCTTCAATTTCCCTTTCTTGTTGACTTGAACATTTATTATTTTTTTCATCATCTTTTATCTTTTCTTTTTCTTCATTTTCTTTTTATTTTATGTTTACATTTAAATTTTGTCCAAGTCCATGAGAAAGGGTATTTTGAGGAAGATAGTAGGTCGCATCCTCATAAATCTCAACCTCTCTAACTAAAAATGGCTTTTCACCTCCTTTGACATGGTACTCAATTTCATCTTTTCTAAACTTGATGCATTGATGGAGGGAGAATGGAATGATCTTATTCTAATATATCCAAGGCCCACCGAGCAAAGTAGTGAATGAAGTATTCAAATCAATGATGTAAAATTTGGCTTCAATCTTCCAGTCACCTATCTCCAAAGGTAACACTATAGAACTTAAAGCCCGCTCACCTTGGTCATTGAATCCTCTCAACATCATCCAATCTCCTCAAAGTGTAGAGATGTCAATCCTCAAATAGACAAGGGTCTTTAGACTCATAATGTTCACCGATGCACTTGAATCTATGGGAACTCGGTGAGTCGAACACATGTCAATGTATGATGTAGGGGCGGTTGTGCTCCAAGTCCCAGAAGAAGGTCTTCATTTGTGAAGGTGATCCCTTGAGCTTCTTTTGTATAATGTGCTTCCTCACCTATAGTGGTCAGCTGAGCTAAGCATATTTCAGGATCAAGGAGGGCCTTGATTAGTGATTCCCTCATCTCTTTGGATAAGACAAGGGCATCATATATGCTTAGCTTAGATGGCAACTTTCTTAGATGAGAAAGGACATTGTAGTCCACCTTAGGCTGGTCCTCCACAAGCATATCCAAGGGTGGAGCATCTTGTGGAAGGGCTTCTTGATCTTTTGTACAATGACTTATTTCCATCTATCTTGAGGTGCTACCCTAGGAGGTAAAACCTTGCCACTACGGAGGTTGACTTCGTTGATCTCTTATGGTAGGGTAATGGAAGGTTCTACCTGCACATCAGGCTCACCTATAGCTTCTCTTATGGTTGGATGATTCCAAGTCTATCTCAAGAGGTGAACCTATAGTGTTCAGAGTTGGAAAGTCCAACTATGAATCAAAAAGAGGAAGATCAAAATTATTATAGTTATTTTGACTTGAAGAGTTATCATTAGGAATAGAAGAAGACAACCCATCAGAAGTGACACAGATGTAATTTAAACTAGTTTTATTCTTGAATTTCTTAGAATTGTTTGGAGGTACAAAGTAGAAATCAAGTAAAGTGAGTGGGGTAAGGGATTTGATGCCCTTATCTACCGATACAAGAGTTCTACTAATAAAAGAAATAGAAGAGCTAGCTAAAGTGGTAGAAGTCACCGATGTGAAAGTTATAACTGTAGGTTAGAGGCTGGACACAATCAGTGGCTATGCTAATGGGCTATCTGGTGACACACATCTTTGCTTGAGCTCCTCTTTCAGGGTTGGTAACTTGCAAACCTTCCTTGATGTTAGAGGTTTTGAAATCTTTAGTTTTAAGGATCACATGTATCCCAAAGATTACCTGGGAATGATTATTCCAAATCCTACTAACACCGGTCTTGAAACTATGTTCAAGCCAGTCCTTGAATGTCAAGCAATCCTCCAAAATGTGGCTTAGCATACAGTGGTAATGGAAAAAGTTTGGATCATGAATTTTGCCTACTTCCTCCGGTCTCCTAGGCTTGGGTAGCTGAAATCAGGCCTCTTTAAGAGATTCTTAAAGATCTTCCTGATTACCTCCCTCTTAAAAGAATAAGGTTTGTTTGACTTATCTAAAAGAGTAGGTGGACCATCATACGGTGGTGGTATGCATGCCACTCTTGGTGGTATGGGCGTGGTGGAGCTAGCGTGGAGGCTGGAGGCCAATAGAGCTACCTCAATGGTGGCAAAGGAGGTGGAGGTTGTTGAGGTTATGGTTTCTTGAACTGATCTCTAGTTGACTGCTTCCCCTTATCTACCTACTGCTCACGGCTTTTCTCATAGACCTTTTGGCTTGCCGTGATCTTGAAAAAGTAACTATTTGGCTTTTCCTTGTAGACTAGCCACCTTGTTGATTAGCTTCTCAAATGTCTTGATAGTGAAGCCCTTAAGAATGAAGGCGACCAGACCATGGATATTCTTCAAAAGAATCTCAATGGCATCTTTGCTCAAATAGTGGACACTTCATACTCATACCATCGAGAATAATCAACAAGAGACTTCAGGTGTTGTTATGCTACAATGAGATAACCTACAGTAACCCTTTATTGAGCTCCAACAAACCTCTTGATGAAGAGTTGCTCTAACTCAGCAAATATCTTTACTGAACCATTAGGCAATTCAACATACCAATCGAAAGTAATACCCACTAGGCTACTAACGAAAATGCAGAAAAGCAAAGCATCGCTGTCACTGATGTTGCAATAACTGGCCCTGATGTGTGCTATATGCTGCCTTGGGTTTCTACTGCCATCAAAGCTTTTGAAGGAAGGTGGAATGAAACCCTTGGGATATTGGATAGCATCAAATTCCTTTGGGTAGGGTCTACCCTTTGGAACCAATGATCCTCTCCAGGCTTGAGCCAATGCCTCCTTCACTTGTTGCTCAACCATGGATTTATGTCTTTTTCTTGTATAGAGGTACTTTCTACTACCTTTCTATACATGCTATTGCTATCTTGCTCAATAGGAGATTAAGTCTTGACTGGTTCCAAAACATGCACTAACTTCGACCTGTATGAAGTAGGATGAACTAATGCTTGTTTAAAAAGCACTATTGCTAATAAGTTCTCTAATTATCGTGCCATCCTATCTATCTACTCATCTTTCTGCCTCAACTGATGTTAGAGGTGCTGGGCTAATGTTGCGGTGTCTTCCTGATCAACCTCATCACCTTCCATGGCTTGCTCCACGAGAAAGATCCTCTGGTATCATGCACTCAGTGAGTCTCCCAACAAGTCATCTTCGTTGGGATCAAAGATGACTTTCTCTTCATCTGACCAACAGTACCCCAAAATCTCCTTCTTCTCCATGAAATAATGTGCCACTATCTCATCTAAAGAATGATCCATCTGAGCAGGTACAAATAATCTAGACTGATTGGTGTGATCCTTGTCGCTTGAGAGCCGGACCTCTGTCACTAGAGTCAATCCTATGTGGACTATACTCTCTAGATGAGTGACACTCCTAACTTCCATTAACTATAATAGGGGTGACATCCCTAGGAGTTTCCACTATCTCAGTGCCTAGACTATCATCCAATCTGAAATAATCATCTCTCCACATCACTTTAGCGAGTTGGTGAAGGGGCGACCGCGATGCTTGGGTCACCACTCCTTCGCACCCAGGCGTAAGGTCGAGCAGAGAGCTTCAATCTCACCACAATAGGTGGTGTAGAGGGGTAGATCCTGCCATAGTCGGATCACCAACGGGTGAGCTTCCCGTGATATGGCCTTCATGGCCTTTGATGGAACCGGAGATGCCGTGACTAACCGTAATGGTGGATGAGGGTAGAGGTGGTGGAGACACCACCGACTCTCTATGCATAGGAGTTGTCCTCCTATGATGAATAGTCCCAATAAGAAGGATGCTATCGTGGTCGATGGGTAGCAAAGCCGGAAAATCAATAGTGAAAGCTGCAACACCGGCTGAACCTCTCCTACTAGTAATGTATGAGGGCCTCCGCCCTCTCCTAATAGAGATATGTTTCCCCACACCATGAGGGGATAATGGATCAAGATCAAAGCTCTGACTCAACATCCTAGCTCCACACCTACCTAGCAAGATGAGAGGATTGGCGCGACCTCCTCCCTAGTAGCTGGCTGATGTTGTACCACTAGAGGAGGTGATGAATGAATCCTCTTAACATCCTCTCTATCTGACCTAGAGAGAGGATGGAACTAGTTTTTTGTAACCAGTGCTGAAGTAAAAATGGGGAACTCTTCAACACTAAATGGGTTGCTGCCTCCATCTCTCTAATGATCCTGGTGTGATATCACTTGATCATGCAATTTTTCTTCCTACGTTGTGTACTGGTAGGATGGGAAGAGTGAGATCTAGACCCATACTCAAACGTAGGGGAGGCAAGCCCTGAGACCAGGGGAGCCTTACCCTTAGAGGGTACAGATGAGAGGGTGCTAGCCCTCACTGGAGCAGCATGAGAAATCATGGGGCATACTAAAACTGGGGCTAGAACTCCGGTACTGTACCATCAAACTAAAGCTCGTGGACACTCTTTAGTGAGGAGACATCAGAGTCGGAGGGAGATTAATCTTGATGACCGACTTCTTCCTGGTCACCATGGTCCTACTGACTGTAATGAGGGGAGAGTCCTCACATGTAATCCTAGCTCCCTCGAATCCTCTACCAAGGTGGATCAGATGTGTATGGTCCAGTCGGGGGAAGTTGGCTTGGTCTAAAGCCAAATCCATACCATGGGGGAAAGTGGAAATGAACTTATGTGAACCATCTCGTAACAATTGTAAAAAGACTAAAAATTTAAACTGTCAACAGATATAAATTGAAAGAAAATGAACGAATGAAAACAATTTATTTCTATCTTTATAAATTTTGAATTTGAATTGAAAATTTGAACCCACATCCAACAACTTGGAAGTGTTAAGGGGTTCAAATAGATTTGAGAAGATTGATTGAAGAGAATTTTGAATATGAATCCAAACTTGTAAGGTTTGGAAAGATGGATTCAAATTGATAAGGATGCTTCCATAAGTTCATGTTTTTTTTGAATTGATTTTGATTTTAGGACCCTTCCTTTAACAAATTTGGGTATGTTAAAAATGGTCAATTGATTTTGTTTTGTTTTGATTTTTGATTTTTTTGAAGAAATTTGGTATGCTAAATGGAAGTTTTGAAAAATTTTTTTTTGTGATTTGTTTTGATTTTGATTTGAACTAACTTTAGCAAATTTTAGCATGCTAAAGAAGTTCAAATGTGATTTGTTGATTTGTTTGAAAGTGGAGACTTTTTGAGCAAATATATGCTAAAGATGAAATTTTGGAATTGGAAATTTCACTTAGCAAATTTGAGTATGCTAAATGAAGTTCAAAATGTGTTCAAAATTTTGATTATTTTGATTTTGATTTGGAAACTTTAGCAAATTTGAGTATGCTAAATGGAGTTCCAAATATATGTTTGAAAATTTTGAGTTTTGAATTTTGAGTATGCTAAATGAAGTTCCAAAATGTGTTTGAATTTTGAAAACATGATTGTTAAGTTTCAATTTTTGAAAAGAGGGCTTCCATTCAACAAATTTGGGTATGTAGGAATGGAGATCAATTTTATTTTTGAAATGTGAAAATTTTATTTTGTGTGTGATTATTGCTTTTTTTTGAAAGAGAGGAATTCCAAATTAATCATACGTGAGATATGTTTAAGTGGGATTTCCAAATGATGTTATTTTTAGTTAGGAATGAAATCTTCATTTAATAAATTTGAGTATATTGAATGAAGATGTTCACATGTGCTTTTGAAAAACTAAATTTGTTTGGAAATGAAACTTTCATTCAATAGGTGTAAGTGTATTGAATGGAAAGGCTCATGTGTGCTTTTTGAAAGTTCTAATTTTGATTTTGATTTTTGGAAAGGAGATCGTTCATTTTTTTTTTGAATGAAACCTTCATCAAAATGAATTGAAGGAAGATGTTCATTTGTGCTTTTGGAAACAGTTGTTAGTTTTATTTTTGAAAATTTCTACATGTAACAATTATGGGAATTGTTAAATGAAGGTGATAAAATTTTTGTGGAAAATATTTTATTAAGTGCATTTTTTGAAAAGGTGCTTTTTGGAAAGCAAAGTTCTTATGGAGAATTTATTTTATTTTTATTATTTTAGGATGAACCTTTCCTTATCATAAAAATGACAAGGAGGAAGTCTTTAAAATTTTTTTCTTTTTCTTATTTAGATCTTTTTTTTTTAGTTTTACCCATTGGAGAACCCAATGGGGTTTTAAGACCAATAAGCAATCTTAAGACCAATGAAATCGAGCCACCATTACATGAATAATACTCCAGTAGTTCCTTTCATTATTAATAACATCCATATTATTTCCTTTTTTATTTTCTTTAATATTTGATTAAATATATATATATATATATATATATATATATATATATATATATATATATATATATATATATATTCATGAACACTATATTTTGAACACTTTATGAATGTTGAAGCATGAATTTGATAGAAAATGGGATTTCATCTCATATTTAAGCATATGAAAACATGTATAAGGAAATTAAGAGAGTACGTGTCATTGTTAAACTAAGAAAGCGAGATTACCTAAGATCTCCTTGGGGCTGCTAAAAGTCTGTGGATGTTCAGGTGATATATTTTTCAAAATCATGTTATAAATATACACATAAGCATATACATAAATATATATATATATATATATATAATATAAATATGAAAAGGTATATATATATATGTATATATATATATATATATATATATATATATATATATATATATATATAATTATAGTAATGAATGGAAACAAAAAGGGTTTCACTTTATATTCTAATATATGCATACACATATTTGAAGTTAAGCAAGTATATGCCATTATTATACTAGGAAAGTGAGATTATCTAAAACCTCCTTGGGGCTACTTAAAGCCTCATATTCTCGAGATGTCAGACTATATACTTTCCAATTCAAATACATGAATACATAAGTATAAACATAGGAAAAAAACCATCAATTGCCATCTTTTGATTGCAAGTAAATGAACATTTCACTTTTGGATAATTAAATATTTATAATAAGCATTGATTTAAGCATTAATTTATGTAATTCATAATTAACATATAGTTTCAAAATAGTTTGAGATTTATTAACGATAATAGCCACACCGTATAATAATGTTTGTCCAATTCATGCAATCTAAATGCAATCATATTTGTTATGGCACCCAAGAGAGATTTTAAGAAGATAATTATAGAAAACTTAATTTTAATGTTTTATAGAAGACTTAAATCTATAATGATTATCCTTTAATGAAATATAATAATAATCAACAATAATGTAGAAAAGTAAAATGCAGAGAAATAGAGAAAGAGAACACATAGATTTTATGTGGTTCGGGCCAACCCCAAAACCAACCTAGGCACCCAGGCTAGGAATTCACTAAATAAAAATTGATATTACAACAAATCTCCCACACTCTCATTCATGAGAAAGTACAACCCAACACCATACTTTACTTAGCAGATAAGTACAACCAAACCATATACTTTCCTTAACGGGAAAGTACATATGTGAAGAAAAATTTCTATATGGTCACCTTCAAATCTGAGGTTTAGGCAAGAATATAAAAATTCATCTTTTTAGGATGCCACGTAGATCCGTAGATGTTTTATTCAAGTGATCAAGTATGTCATCAAGGAATAGTATACTATCTCGAAAGATAGAAGTCACTACCTTTTAATGGACCTAATCACCTCAATAAGGACTCCTAAGGATGATGGGTCTGCATATGTACCAGAGATTCATCCCCTACTTTACATGAAAAAGTAAAGCAGGGTTTATTTTAAATCGAGTTCATTAAGTTCCTTACATGGGCAAGCCCCCATAGTTAATTACATCCTAAGCGATGAGATCTTTTAGGAATACTCTCAAATAAGGTAAATGATCATTGTCTTCAAAGATTTTAATAGGAAAGGACTATCAATCGATTAGTTCATTTTTGAAAGATCAAATGAGATTGATCAAAAGAGGGAGTTATTATTGAAGCCAAAAGAAAGATAAGTAGGAGATGCCCATGATGCTAGGAAACCTAGCAAGCATCTCAAACTATCCTACGGTTGGACTTTACATTTTTTGAAATTGATTTAATTTATTTGAGTTGCATTTTTCATTAGAAATTTAAAACTTATGATTCCATAACACAAGATTATGGAAATGCTTAAGAGGTGAGAATTTAAGCTTATGGCCCACAAAAGGGAGAAGCAACCTCAGAACCTAAATCTATGGAGCTTTGGGGAGGGCCTAAAGCACAACCTAAATCTAAAGTGAAAATGGGTATTTGGCTTGCCTCCACAAGAGAGGATAAATCACCAGACTACTTGGACTTACAACTACTTGGGGGTGTCTACCAACTAACTCCTCCTATAATTTTAAATACATGTAGGCAAGTCTTATGCTTATGTAAGATAGGCAATTATTTATTTTGAAAGAGACTAAGTCCTTAAACTCACTCCCTAAAGAGACTAGATCATGTAAGGACATGCATCAAATGATCTAAATCTAATGAAATTCAAATTTCATTTTTATTTTTATTTTTGGACAATTATTTTGACTCAGGCTAATAGGATTTATATGTCTAATCCATGAAAAATAAAGTTATTGGCCAAAATCAGGGAGAAGGGAGGCGATGTATTTCCACCATGGCTCTCAAAGGTCAAGCCAAGTTTCTCTAGCAAAGGTGGAAGCCCTCCAATCAAGAGTGAAATAAGATGCATTTGTGCATGATATTGTAAAAAAAAATACTCATCCAACTAAGGGGTTATTAATTCTTTTATGTTGATTTTAAACCTAAGCTTTAGGTGATGTTATGAGTTCTTTATTTTTAATTTTGAGTTGTTAAGTTTGGTAAAAGATTTATTTTTCTCTAAGAGCCTAATCAACATCGAGGCCATTCATAAAGCAAGGAATAAACTAGAAAAAACATACCACTTAATGCACAAGCTAAACAAATCATCAATCAATTTATAAAGCTAATCGCAAAATGAATAAGAGGTCATTGTGGTCGGGCGCCACCGCACAAACCCAAAAATAGCAAATTGGGTAGCTGAGCTCTACCCTTATACAACCCAGATTACAAATGAATTAAATTACAACTAAGCAAGGAATTCATTGTTATGGGGGTCTTCAAGCTTCATTTCTTCATTCTTCTTTTCTTATTTCTTCTTCTTTTCTTCTTTCTTCTTTGGTTCCTTCTTTAGATGGTTGGAAGATGGATGCTCCAAGGCTTCACATGGTGCATATGATAGGATCTTATGACTAGTGTTCATCCTAATCCCCATAACAATCATTCCAAAATCCTAATTGCACAAATTTACATGAAGAGTTAAAGGATAAAAATCTAACTAACACTTGCAAAATGGAGATTAGCTAAAACAAGCCACACAAAATTCCAAGTATGTATATTGGACTTATCACCACACACATGGGTGACTAAGTCCACCTGGCATATTGTATTATGCTTAGGGGTATGAGCACCTGCAAGCAAAGGCATTTTATATTTTTATTTATGATAGCACCTTAAGCACAACCCCTGCAAAAAATAATGGTTAGACTAAGATCACCCTATCATTCATTCTATGAGCATACATCCTAATATCCAATCTAAAGTATATATCATAAAATAAAACAAACATCAAACCACACCGCCCTAACCCAAAGCTATAAGTGGTGACTTAGATTAATGTGTGTGCTTTGAAGGTTTGTGTGGTATGCTTAGCTATGGCTTTAAGTTAGAATTTTCTAAGTGAAGCATGTTCAACTTAGAGGAGAGTTTCATTTAAGTTGTTTAATTATTTTGGGTTGATTGTATTTCATGTTTTGATTAAGTTCAAGTGAATCCTACAATTAATTACTAAGTTATAAAGAGAGGGAAAAGAGAAGAGAACTTCTCTTTCCTTCCCTAACCTAAGTAATTTCTAAAGTAGATTCACATTTTAGTTTTTCTTAGTGAATGTTTTGATTAAATGTTTTAATTAATCCTAAGTTTAGATGAAATCTAAACAAACTCATTCAAAAAGAAGGGCATTTTAAGATTAAATAAATGAACCAAATTCACAAAACATACATTACTTCATTTCTTTCCCAACATATATAACATGCATATGAATAAATCTAAGCATATCTATGCATACAAATGAGAATATTTAACACACTTTATGATGTATTCTAAATAATACAATTTAGGAAATTTTGAAGTTTAAGATGCATAATTTTCATTAAGTAGAAAATGGTTTCTTATCCAATTTTCACATGCACACATGAAAGTAAGAAAGACATAAGTGAGTACAGTGCCATTGTTAACTAGAGGTGTAAGGTACAAGACCTACTTAGAGCTACTCAAAGCCTCGCAACCTCAGGGTTGTCCAGACTAATATACCACTTTCCTTAAATACAAACATGTGTACAAAAGAAATGAATTGGAAAGAAAGAATGCAAAAGTTGTATTAGTTAATTCATTTTGTTTATGCAATTTATATGTGCAAGCATAGTTCACCCTTCTTAAGTGATAGCATGGGAATAAATAGGATATGGAATTAGGTAAGTGTTAGGTTCTTTTCAAATGAACCATACATCTTACCAACTCCTATTCAAAACTATACTAAAAGAGAAGAGAAGGAAAACTATACTAAGCACACTCTTATATCTCATGCAAGCTTATAATTAAAGTATAAGTAACACACTTTCATATTTCATATTTGATTCATATGTGTTTTTTAAATAATTTTAATTTAATAGTGATAATAGCCACACATATTATCAACACATCTAATTTTGACATAAAGTAAATATTTTCATTTTAAATTTGAATTTTAAAAAATATGAATGCATGAAACCACATGACATACAAATTTAACATGTTGGGGAAAGAATCAAAGTAATGAAAGCATGTAAACACATTCACTTTAATTAAATCCTAAAGACATTCTTATGAATTAAGAAGGCTTAAAATAAATCAAAGTTTATTCAGTGTGATTTTTGTTTGATCTTAAGTTTGACTTAATTTTGAAAAGGTGAGTTGAGTTTGCTATTCCTAAACCATTCCCACATGTGTTTAACATTTTTGTTTAATTTTTAGATGATTATATTTATTTTAAATTTTGATTAGGTTAGGGTATGAATTAAGTAAGTTAATTAACCCTTACCTACACCTCCTTAGCATAGTTAACCAAATAATTATGAGCCAATGAGATAACATAAAAACTCATAAGGAATTTAAATTTATAATGCACCTAGGAATAAAAAGGGCCTAATGCAATTTGGCTCATGATTAATGGTTAATTAAGCTAAGGGGTTTAACTTAAGTAATTTCAAAACACTCCTTCACACATATGAATTGGGTTTTGATTTCCTTAATTGAACTTAGGCTCTTAAACATCTAAACATCTACCCAAGGTAGATTTAAGTTTTGGAAGATTTTAGAAATTTTAAAATTTAATTAAGGGGGTAATTAATTCTTAATTAAGAGAGGATTAAGGAAAGAAAAAGAGGGTACCCCAAAATTATTTCCTGAACCTCCTATTCACTGGATCTAACCTTAATCAACTCCAATGAGGGATTAAAACACTAATCTAAACCTTAATTATCCTTAATTAAGTTAAGGGAGTAATTAGAAAATACACTTGCAATTCCCCCAATTAAGCCTTTAAATAAATCCCAAGAAAATTTGGGGAGGCAGAGGTCAGCCCCTAAAACATATCCAAGAAGTTTTGGATTAATCAAAGATTAATTAAAGAGTAATTAGCAAAATGATATTTCCATTAAAACCCCAAATAAAAGAAAATTATAATTCAAAATCCATTGAAATCACTTTTAAAATATTCTAGGTTAAATTATCTTTCCATAGAATTTTACCTCATATTTTTTTGAATTTTATTGAAGGTGATATGAATTTTTGAAGGTTAGGAGATTAATTAAATTTAATTAAATCCCTAAATAATCCCCTCAACTCATAGCATGACACGCGATGATGGTCGACGAGCTTTACACGCATCCCGCCATGAGGGGCTCATTTAAACATCACGTCAGGGTGGCGATGATGGGATGCGGTTTGATCCTTGTCATTCGATCATTGAATGGCTAGGGATCATCCTGTGATTTTAAAAGGGATAAAGGATTTCTAAAATGTGTGGGTAATCTTGGCCGTACATCTAAAATGTGCAGATGGATGGCCAAGATTGCTCTAGTTCTTCCCTGAGGCTTAATAGAGGTCATCCATGATTTAAGGGATGATCCAAGCTCGATTGAGCTCGAGGAATAAGATTGTACCCACACCATTTAAAGCTAAAGACAAGCCTATCCAATGGTGGATTTTTCCTGCCATTATAATTGCTTTTATAAGACTAACACCTCCTAAGCTAAGTGGTCAAAAAATTCCATACCTCACCAGAGGTGATCACCAGTGCTCGAGCTTGATCAAGCTTCGTCTAGTGGAGATAAAGCCCAGTTGAAAGTTTCAAGCCTTGGGGTTGAGTAAATCTCCCTATGGACCAACACCACTTGCTCCCCTTTGCGACTTTGATCCAATTCACCTCCTCCTTGCTTTGGAAACTTTAGAGAATGCTTAGGTGCACTCGACTTGATCCCCTGAGGGAGTGTGCAAGAGAAATTGGAGTGGATTTGAGTGAAGAGGAAGTTGAAGACTGAGATGAGCTCCCCTATTTTCTCAGAAAGAAAATTGAGAAATGGGATATCTCAAATCCTTCTTAGAAAGCTTAGGATTGCTCTCTGATGTTTCCTAACACTCACTAGGGTTCAATCGAATGTTGGAATGATGAATTCAAATTGAATTAGAGGGAGTATATCTCCCCCTATGGCAATCAGATGATCGAGCCTTAGCTTATCATTTTGATCCAATTAGCCACATGGGAGGGGTTGTTTAGGCTGTTAGCTCTTTGCACATGGTTGATTTGAGATCTTGAGTGGATTGGTAACTCCCATGTGCTTCAAATTGGGTGGAGGGAGAATTTTGAAATGGCTAATTTGAGGTAGGGGGTCGGGTTTGTCCTTGGGTCCATTTAGGCTGACCCAAACCCATTGGGTGCACCACTCTTCATTGGGTCCACTTGACCTATTAGGAAGGTATCAAGTTGATATGAAGAGGGCTTGACCAAATTACCCATGGATTAGTCCATAATTTGTTCTATGGGGTAAAATGGTCATTTGGCTGATTTGTCAATTTGGATATGTTGGGTATATGGAGAAACTAGGTTTGGCCAAGTTTCATGAGATTTGGAGTTCATTTGATAAGGTTTGGTTCATGTTGACCCATTTAGGTCAAAATGGGTCAACATGGGTCAAGTTGACCAATTGGTCAAATTGGGTCAAATCAAGTGTTGGGTCAAGTTCATATGACCATTTGAAATGTTTTGGTGACTTTGGTTTGATTCAATTTGGATTTGTTTTGAATTTGGCTCATATAACTTCATTTAGGTCAAATGGGTCAAATTGACCTATTTGACTCTTTTGACTTATTTGAGTCAAGGGTAGGTTTAGGTTTGGTTAGTCATATGGAGTTTATTGGAGTTTGTAGAAAATCAAATAAGATTGATTTGGAGTTTGACTTGAAGGAGGTAAGGTCAATAATGGTTCAAGCTAAGGGTAGGCAAATTTTTCGAACACCCCTAAGGCATTACCTATTCCTATGGCTAACCCTTGTAAGTCTCTAGGGCTAAGTTGAGTGTCTACCTAATCACTAGATGTCTTAAGACTAAGGAACACTTAAAGTCTAAGAGAAGTCTTATGTCTAAGATGGAGGGTTGAGAGCTCATTTTAAAAATGAGATCAACAACAACCCAACAAGAAAACAAGAAAGAGGAATATGAAAGTATCTAACTCTCAAATTTAAAATAATTTTACTCTCAAAACCCAACTACAGCAATATTAAGGAAATTAAAATTAAATGAAAGAAATATAGCTCACTTTAATTGATATTTAAATATGCAAGCAATGATTAAAGTTGAAGTATGTAAATGATGCACATGAAACTTTAAACTATTTGATATGAATGTAATAACTTGAAATCCAATTTATTTAATTTTAATGATTTGAAATGTAGCACAATAATGATTTGAAACTTGAATCAATCACTTGTTAGAAAGAGACTTGGAGTTTTTCAAAAGATCAAAAAGAAAATGAATTCTTAAATCACTTAAACTCAAATGAAATCTATTTTTAAAGAAATTATTATTTATGCAAAAGATGAGATGTGATTTAAAAGTAATAAAACTTGTTACTCGCAACTATTTTATATGAAATAATCACAAAGATAATAATCTCTCTTTAGAGCATGTAGGAATAATGAAGAGAAAATAATTTGCAATAATGTACTTTAATTCATCAACCACAAAACTTTTTGCCAACTTGAGAAGGTATAAATAGATTAGTTATGCATTAAACAAATTGACCAAATGCATAAGAAACTCAAGCTAAGAAGGAGAACAAGGTCACTTAGCATGTAAAATCACATACTAGAATGAAAGCACCTTGTTAAGCTTTTGACCATAAGGAAATCGCTAATCCTCCAAGTTCTCTTGTGCAATCCTTAATCCAATCACTTGTAGGTTGGAGTATGGAAAAAGGCTGAAGAAATTACCACTTGATTCACTAAGAAGAGATCTCTAAAGGTTTTGTAAAATTCGGCCAAGAGAGATTTTTCTAAGAGTGACTTTTACAAGAGGGTTTAACCTAGTCTAAATAACATTATTTATTAGACAAGGGGTCATGAGGTTAGGCCAAGAGAAGGAAAAATAAGAAGAAAACTCATTTGTAATTAATTTAAACATAAACCAATCAAAATAAGAATAAATGGCATAAGATAAAAAATCATCGAAAGAAAAATAGGAGGGAATTTAATATGGAAGGTTGGTTTAATTAAAAACAATTTAAAATTAAAATTGTATATGAGGGATTTCGACCAAGGAAAAGAAGAGGGAAAGTTTAATTAGTAAGTGATTCAATTTGAATTAATTAAATTAAATTAATTTAGCCTGATGAAGAAAACTAAAAAAGGGATATGGAGGAAAATTTAATTTGAAAAGAGATTTAAATTGAATCTATTCATCATATAACCTGATTTCAATGTAATTAAGAAGTTAAAGCTTATGTGGGTCGTCCAAGAGAGAGACAGGAGAGAAGCATTTGAATTACCAAACAAGTCATGACACAATTAATTGTCCAAGTGAAAAAGGGAATAATCCAAATTTTGATTAATTTAAATTTAGCATGATATATGGTCGGCCAAAAGGAAGTTTCCATGATGGGATTCAATTAGTATTTAATGTAATACCATGGAATATTCAATCAATTCATCTTGATTGAATGAAGTAAGGAAAGGGATAACATACCTACTTTATTTAATAAAATCCAAGAAATATACAAAAATTCAGCCAAGATACTTTTTTCAAATAGATTAGATTTATTTTCATGTAATTAATTCAAACTAAATGATGATTTATCAAATCTTAGGAGATTTTAATTAATTTTTATTAAGAGATTAATTTGAATTTGAATAAAGATATAGTTGGCCAAAGGAGGCTTCCAAAAATATAATTATATAAAAGGAAAGAAGATAATTCCATAGCTTATTTTAATTGAGTTTGAATTAACTCAAATAAATTTAAATTAATTCAAATCAAATTAACAATATTAGCATATGATCAGACACATAACATTCCATAAAGAGGAGAGTTCAAATTTGCTTATGTAATCAAAGGAATTTTCAATTTGAATTCAAAAATAATTCAAATTAAAGATTCAAATAAATAAATTTTTTATTTTAAGGAAAATTTGGGATAATTATAGAAATAATTTGAATAACTCTTGCACAATTTATTTATCAAATAATCATAAAAAAAAGTTTGGCCAAAAAGGTTTAGGATGAGAGATAAGATAGGAAAGAGAAAACTAGGACAATAGGAGAGAAATAATACCTTGAATAATGTTTGGTTAATTTAGATTCATGCATTGAATAAATGGATAATGAACATGCCTAAGAATGAGAATAATTTATTGAAATGTGAATTTAATTTGAGTTGCATGGAAGCATAAAAAATGTAACAAAGTTTATGCATTTAGTTCACGTTATCCAAAATGAATAATTTGAAGAATAATTGTAAATATGAAATATAGAATTTATCAATAATTCTCAAATAAATTATATGGAAACTAATGAATGATTTATTTTATTTTATTGAGCTTTTCATTTTCCTCAATATAGTTAATCCTATAAAATTTATTACCCAGTTCATGTCCAGTAGCTTTAGCGTCCTGAATTGACTAAAGAACATGGAGTTAAAGAATTTTCCTGCTTGGATTTAATTTAATTAGTAGAATCATATATATATATATATATATCATCAATATAAATCTAAATTAATGAATTATAATTGAATTTGAATAATTTATCATACAAAGAGATAATTAGTTCTTATTACACAAGGTTTGTTATCATCAAATAAAATGGTGAGATACACAAGGTGTACAGTCAATAATATTCTCTTAGCTTTAAAATATGAATACATTAAGCACATGGAATGCACATTTATGATAATTTAAAGAAGTAATTGAATATCACCACACAACATACTTGATTTCATTAGAACCTAAGGACAATAAAGTTAGATAAACATCCATTAAATCTAATCAAAGTTTCTTTAATGTTTAATTTTAATATTCAAGTTATTAAAACCTAAAGAGAAGAAATAATACATAGAATTCACCCCATCCCATGTTGGTTTATTTAATATATTAAAGAAAGGAACTTAAATATATTTTATGCATTAATTAAGTTCAATCTATTAATTATATCAATTTGATCACCCTTTGCAAACTTTTTTAATTTAATTAATCACCTAAACATGAGCCTTCAATGATATGCTTTGGAAAAATAAGATTTGCAATGCACCTAAAAAGATCTAATGCAATTATTCTCATGCTTAAGAATTAATTAAATTAAAGAAGGAAAAGAGTTAAGATAAATACTCTTATGATTTTTCCACGCCAATAAAAAATAATTATTTCTTTAATGACTTTATGTTATTAAACACATAAAGGAATTAATAGATTTCGTTTGAGTTACTTAGAGACATTTCATTTAAATTTCATTATTAATTTTTTTTAATTTACCCTTAATTATTCAACATATTAATTAAACCATTTAAGAGAATACATTTGGAAATAAATAGGAGAGAGGGTCCTAATTAATTCTCATGTTATCCCCACTATTTACATTAATTAATTAACCTTAGTTACTTAATTTTACTGTTCATTAATTTGAATAATTCTTAAATCATTTAAAGAGGGTAATTAAGATTGAAATTTTAGAATTTTTCAAACCACATGATAAATAATTCCAAGAAAAACATTGGAGGCAACGGACATCCCCTAGAATCAATATATCAAATTTTGAATTAATTAGCCAAGTAAATTAGCCTTAATTAAGATAATTAGCCTAGACTTCAAACCTTAATTAAGCATTGTTCATTAAAATTTAATTAGGAATTTTTTTTATTAAATTATCCTCTATCTAAGCTTTCAAAATAAGTTTATTTGTGTTTTTTCTATAATTAGGCATATTTTATGCAGCTTTGAATATTTAATTACATTTTTAAACCTAATTAAATCATTTTAAACTGTCAGTGCCACATGGACGCTAACGTGGCAACACTTTCCATGTGGTGTCACGGTATTGATTATTTAAAACATCCAACGCGTAACTTTGTGATGGCATACGCGATTTCATTTTGCCCATCTAATCTCGGATCGAAGGTTGAGGTTAATCCTATGATTATGAAGGGATTAAATTAAAATTTCTAACAAGATTAATCATGGTTGTCTATTCTAATCACGCAGAATGGACAGACGGTGATCCGTCATCCCACGAGCACTGGAAGATAGATATCGTCTGCCTTCGCCATTTGATCTGAGCTCGTTTGATGGCAAAATTGTATCCAAAATGATCGGGGAAGAGATATAAGGAGATCTATTATGGAAATTATGTAAAATCACAATTCATTTTGAAAATGACCAACACATAATGGCCAAATCTACGGTTGCCAAATTTTTATCTCGTTGGACCTAAAGACCATCCATCGATAGAAGTAGCTTCTTCTTGAATAGATGAAGCCCTGTTGAGAAGATCTCAAGCTACCTCCCCACCAATCAGTTTGTGGACCAAGTGCCAATGTAGAAGTCACCAGAGTTGGTCTAGGATACCTTTTGGTGGTCGAATCGATCAAAAATTGATTCATTCTCATTCATCAAAGCTTGGAGAATGTGTAGGAAGAGTTAATTTGAGTTTTATGGAGTTTTGATGAGGTTGGATAGATAGGGCTCTTGGGTTTGGGTGGAGCTTGGTCTTGCTAGTAGTAGGGTGTATGGGGAGCTCAAGAAATGCTTAGGGACTATTCAGAATCCTCTAGAGATGGTTTATGGTAAGTTTGAATGGATGGGGAGTACACTCTCCTCCCCCAATTGAATCAAGGGCTAAAATTGGCTCAGCCTTTGGTAGCTATCCGGTCGGAGTGGGTGGCCGGAGGTGGTAGGGAACTATTGAAGTGGATGTGTGTGAGAGGATGAGGGAGTGTAGTCGACTGCCATGGAGTGTACACTCCTCCTTAGGTGGACCAATGATTTGCCCATGGTTGAACTCACCCTCTCTTAGCTAAAGGTTGAACCCAACAACATTAGGTTAGGTTGGGTTAGTGGACCTCCCCAAAAAGACCAAAGATGGCTTCCAAGGAGTGGAGAGGTGGAGAACCCTTTCAAATGGGGATTTTATCCCATTTGAAGGGCTTGGTTCAATGGGTTTGACCCAACTAAGTTTAACCATGGTTGGACCCACTTTGGTAGGCCCATGGTGACCCAAGGATGAGTCATGCTAAGTTTGGTTGGGTTTAGGCTTAGTTTGGTTGGGTCTGGCTCAATTTGATTCATGTATGTCAAATGAGTTCAATTGGGCTAAGTTGACTTTTTTGACCAAATTATGTAAAAGTGGGAGTCTGGTTAAGTTTATTGGTCATTTGAAATGAGTTAGTGCAATTGCTTTGAATCAATTTGTATTAGATTTTAATTTGGTTCATATGATTTAATTTGGGTCAAATGGGTCATGTTGACCAATTTGACCAAATTAGTCAAGTTGGCTTAAGCATGGGTTAGGTCCATGTTCAATTGATCATTAGTGATTGATTGGAAGAGTTTGATTTGAATTTATTTAAATTAGAGAGTGATTTGATTCAATTTGACCTTTTAAGTCAAATTGTGGTAAGTAGGTCAATTGGGTTGGGTTGACTAAATTGGGTCCAATTGATGGTTGGATCATGTACAATATTTAATTGGTGATTGATTGGAAGCATTAGTTTCAATCAATTTGGTTTAGGATTTGATTTGGCCTAATTTGGCCCTTTAGATCTAATTAGGTCAACTTAGGTAAAGAGACCAAATTGGCTTGGTTAGGTTTAATTAGCTTTAATTGGTAGTTGAGTCATGTTCAATATCTAATTTATGATTGATGAGAGTCATTGATTGCAATTAATTTAGCATAAAACATGATTTAGCCCAATTTAGTCCTTTAGGTCACTTTGGATCAACTTAGGTTATGGGGCCAAATTGACTTGGTTAGGTCTAATTGATTATAGTAGAGTGTTCAATAGTGACTTACAGTCAATAATGAAGAGATTGGATAGTTTGGTTTGATCAAATGAGAGTTTGCTTGAAGTTTGGTCTAATTGGGCCTTTTAGGTCACTTTGGGTTAAGTGGTTTGGTCAAGTCAATTTGGGCCAATTGATACTATGGATGGTTAGAATATATTCAATGATGAATTTAAAGTTGATTGGTGGCTTTGATTATAATTAATTTGGGTTTGATTGGGTTTTGGCTCATTTGAACCCTTTAGGTCAAATGGGCCAACTTAAGTTAAGTAACTTTAATTGATTTAATTCGCTTGATTACTAGTGTTAGAATAGTTTGAAATGATCAATTGGATAGTTAGAATGATTGAAAGAATTAAATTGAGTTTGATTTTCTTGAATTGATTTGAATGGAGTTATAGAATTGAAGTGGGTTAACTTGGGTTAAGATTCAAGTTAATTTGGCTAGGAGCTTGAATTGAAAACCAAATTCAATCAAAATCAATTGAATTCAAATGGGTTTGGGTTGGGTTGGTTTCAATCACTTGGTTTAGGTTTAAATGAATATCAGGGTATGAGTGTCGGTTTAAGCCCTAGGGTAAGTGAAGCCCACTTATCCTAAGGTAAGCTCTAGACCTAGGGTTATGCCCTGCAGGTCTCTAGGCCTGGGTTTAGTATTTCCTTTAACCACTAAAAGTGTCCTAGCACTAAGAAAACCTAAAGAAAATATCTCTTATCAAAAGGAAATGTTGTCCAATCAAATAAAACAAAGCTAAGATCCATCATGCCCAAATGGGCTGGATATAAAACCTCAATTCAGATTCCATTATACCCAAAGGGGTTGAATTTAAGTTAAATCAAAATCCATCATGCCTAAAGGGGTTGGATTAGATTCATCATACCCAAAGGGGTTGGATCTAAAACCTCAATTTATATTTTATCATACCCAAAAGGGTCAAATCTAAATTAAACTAAAATTTATCATGCCTAAAGGGGCTGTATCAGATCCACTATGCCCAAAGGGGCTGGATTTAAAATCTCAATTTAGATTCCATCATACCAAGGTGAATCTAACTTAAATTAAGATCCATTATGCCCAAGGGACTGGATCAGATCCACCGTGCCCAAAGGGGTGATTTAAAACCACAATTATATTCCATTATACACAAAGTGGTCATATCTAAGTTAAACTAAGATCCATCATGTCCAAAGGGATCGGATCAAATCAATCATATAAAAAGGGGTCGGATCTAAATCTAAATTTAGATTCTTATATAACCAAGAGGAGGGAGTTTAAATATAAATTTCCATAAAAGTCTAAATTTAAAAAGCACACAAGCATAGCTCATCTATAAATTCAGATATTATTGCTGATTTATAAAACTCTTAAAAAAGCTATATGCTTCTTTATACTAGATATATTACATGTTGATTACAATATTTATCTAGAAAAGACCAGATGATATGCCTTCCATTGTGCCCACTAAAGAGCATATATGGAATATTAATGAAGCCCATCATCCATGTGGTATAGCCAAGATACAAGATAGGTTAGCATAGCACCAAGATATGTTAAGAGGAAGAGCTATTTTTAAAGACTCATTCATTCGATCACCACGTCTCCCACTATCTGACTCACTGTCTCCAGCTAGCTATGACACAATTGACTCGGTAACCAATTTAAAATTAAGATATAGTCATGATGTCTCTTTAGAATGAGTTGCAGATAACCTAAACTTTGGTGATCATAATGTGCTCCAAATAGCTGAAGATGTTGCATCGCTTATAGGCATAGTTAGGCTACTGGGTTACCATATATTACATTATGAAGCAAAAGATTAGGATCTAAAATTAGTTTTTGGCACTCCATTATTAAATGTTAATAGATACACATACTAGGCTTGATATCATTTGAAAATGCACGATGATATTCTTAAAAAAGCACGTATATATCGGGCAATCTATGCATCACTCTTTGATTATAGCCTCCTTCTCTTCACATGGATTAGAAATATAGTGAAACATCGGGATAGAGCTACCAATACTTGCTAGGTTGGTCTACATGAATTAACAATATCCATGGCAGAAATGCATGATATAGTAGAACTACCAAGTATATGAACTCTTTATGAAGAATGTTTTCCACTAGATCATGAGTTTTTTCAATGCCAACTAGATGGCCAATGCAAAAGAGGCAGTTATATATATTCATCATGACTACATTGTGCCTTGTCTCATTATCAAAGAATATCCAAAGAATAGAGGATAATTCATAGACATCAAAATATGAACACTCTAGATGCATGGTTAGAAAGCATCCTCAATTTAGGGATGCACCTACCACATTTTGCACTACTTAAAGATCCATTCGATAATGGAGCATATAAGCCCATTAAGGACAAATTTGAGTCAACAAGAAAAGTTAACTTCTGCTAGATACTAGCACAGAATATTGATGAAGAGTTATACTTAAAAGCATTCATTACCAGTTGGCTATGTTATTTTGTATTCCCAGGACACAATAAATTATTTCATCCTTCTACTTTACTGATGGCTAGCCTACTTACTCTTGGTGAAAGGATGTCATTGGAATTTATAGCACTAGCCTACTTAACGTGGATTAGGTAGAGTAAGTGTCATGATCGATTCACAATGCTACGACTTGGATGCCCCTTAGCACTATTTACATGGATGGATCCATGCTCATATTTCAAAGCCTCCAGTTATTCTGAAATGCCATTCTCTTTTAGAAAGAGAAATTTTTCCATGATTATGTAGTTGAACATAGCTACAATCTCTATAGACAAAAATCTATTATGAACTTTCATGTTCGCCCTAGTGCACATGATAGATCATTTTCAGATTATCCATATATCATCTTTTTATAGTCTCTCTTTTCAAAGTATGGGGCAATAATTAACAGACTCTCTTACTGACAGAGGCACTCCCCTACTATCATCAATGTTAAGATATAGACATAATATAGAATATCTCATTGGACTGAGACCCACATGGCTATGCTATCGCTACCATGAATTTGTATTCCTAGAAGATTACAACCCCAATAAATTGGCTAGACAGTTCAAATTTACTCAAGCTAGTCTATATATGGGTTACCACTGATAATGCATAAAGAAAATACTCATTTCTTGGGGCACTTCCACTAGCAGTCCATTTAGCAGTAGCATGTACAGCATGGACCTTCACACTTCTCTTGGGGATCTATTCTAGTTTCTACATAGCTCCACGGAAGACTCTGTATGAGTAAAAATTTGTTTGACACTACATAGAGTTTAGAAATTTCTTATTCAAATGATCAAAGGCATCATTAAAGAGTAAAGATATTATCTCAAAAGATAAATATATTTTCCTATAATGGAATTTATCATTTAATAAAAGACTCTAAAGCTAATGGGTCTTTCATGTACCAAATATTTTTTCCCTGAACTACATGAAAAGTAGAATAAGGTTTATTTTAAACTAAGTTCATGGTTCCCTATAGAGGCAAGCCCCTATAGTTAATTACATCTTAAGATGGGTCTCTTCTTAAAAATACTCTCGATTAAAGAATAAGTGATTATTTCTAAAGATTTCTAAGTTGGTTTTCAAAGGATTGATAGTTGAAATTTTCAATTAAGAATGGTCCAAAGTGAAGAGAGTTACTTTTGGGATCCAAATGAGATGAAATATGAAATGCCCATTAATATTGGGATGTCTAGTAAGCACTTCAACTATCCTATCATTGGGCATTGAAGTTTAGAATTTAGTTTAAATTTTGAGTTGAGGGCCCTGAATCTTCTGGACTTACAACTTGCCTGAAGGGGCTACCAACTAACATCACCTAAGCACACTTTCAATTCATGATGCTAAGTCTTATGAATACAAGATGGCTAGGCTGTTGCATTTTTAGAAAGGAATCCAAAGATCCTAGACTCACTCTCTAACTCCAAGAAAATGTAGGGTATGAAATACATTTACTAATCCATATTTTTTAGATTTTTTTTAAGTGTTTTGATTCATGATTCATTTGAGGTCATGGGTACACAATTTATTCCTACATGTGATGCAATTAAAAATGGTTATGGGCCAAATCATTAAGATAAGATAGCTTCCCCAAGAAGGTGGACATCCTCATAAGTCAGATGCCCCTCATGTGTAATGAGGGAAGTGCCCATTCAAGGATTAAAGCAAAATGATTACATGATATTTAGAGCTAATTATTTCTAATTGATTTTATGTTTTGCCCTAAGGCTTTAATTTATGTGAGGTTTCAAGTTCTCTTAGTTTTTATTTCATTTGCTTAGATTTAGATTGGGTAAAATTTTAATTTTCCCTATGAGTCTAATCGTCCAGCCATTCATCACAGGAAACCACAACACAAAAAAAACTAGAAAAGAAAGTTGATTCTGTTACACACCCAAAATAAATCAAGCCAATTTAATTTAATAAAAAGGCCAATGTGATCAGATTCCACTATACACCCTAAATGAAAGAGCAAATGGGTAGCTAAGCTCTATCCTTATATAGCCTGGCCTAAGACTACAAGTCTAGATCTATGGGTATTCTTTCAAGGATCATCTCCTTGTCCAGGGACCTCTATTGGGCTTCACAAGGGACCTTTGCACCTATCTTCTGGTAGGGTCAGCTCCTGCTAATCCTAGACCCCATAGATCTTAACCTATTTCTAAGCTCAAATTTACATTTTAAAATCAAAAATAATTCCCAAGCCCTGCAAAATACAAACAACACACAATAGTTATATTTCACAAACATATGAGCTTAGCATTAGCTACTTGTTAAGCCCACCTACCCTATGGACTATGCTTAAGGACTTAAGCACACCTACAAGAAAACATCATTTAAATTTATTATGATAGCAATCCTTTCTAGCATAGCCTCAGAATGATAATGTTAGATCTAAAAAGAACGTCCTATCATCTAGTCTAATGGGCAAACAATCTTAGACATGTATTCTAAAATAGAATACCACAAAGACATGTGAAACACATCACATCATAACACAGAGAATCATAAAAAATGAATCACATAATAGTCTAACCTAAGTCTAGGGTTCGTGACCTAATGATCTATTGTGTGAAGAAACTAACTTATGTAGCAAGACTTTGCTAAGCCTTTTTAGTTCAAGTTTCAATCTGAGTTTTGAGTTTAGTTGAATTTTACCTTTGGGTGGTTTCAATTCAAATAATTTAATGATTTACTTTTATGTTCATTATTACTTTTATTTTGTTAAAGTGAAGTTTAGGTTTTCAAGTATGAAGAGTAGAATAGATCTCACTTTTGGGAGGAATTCATTCTATTTAACATCCTAACCCCAATGAAATGAAATCTTCATCTTAAGATGAAGATTTATCCTAAAGGTATAACTAAGATCCTTACGTATATTAATTAATTCTTTTAATTTTATTTATATGACTTGGGTTTGAATTTAGTTTGGTTTAATATTTCAATTCTTTTCTTTAGAATTTGATTCTTCATTTCATTTCTTTTGATTTGATTTAATTTCATTCTTGATTTAGTTTATTCTTTTAACTTGATTTGGTTTGAAATATAATCATTTCATTTAGTTTGATTTATGTTAACCTAAGGCACTTAGGTTAAAGTTTATCTTCATTCTTAGGTTAGACTGATTATAGATTTAAGGTTTCATTAAGTTGTTTGATTATGAATTCTTTAATTTAATGTTTAATTACTCTTAATATGCATTATTAGTTTCATTAATCCTTAAGCATAAAAATGATTAATTTCTTTGATTTAGGATGTTGGAAGAGTTATCCTATGTGTTTCTAATGTTGATGATAATTAGTTCAAATCATTTTATGAAATTTAGAAATTTATGAATTTTTTATTTCATTATTTAATTTATATTGACCTATAGATTTGGAAATTCAATAATTCTCAATTCAAAGGTCAATTAGGTTTTATAATTTTATGACAAGTGGGGTTTCATGCCAATTTTATATTTCCAAATAATTTTTATTAGATTCATAATGGTGTAATTAAGGTTTTAATTATTTAATTAAAACTCAAATTAAACCTAATTTAGTGAGAACTAATTGGAGATTTCATTTTTTTTTTCTTTGATTTCTCTCTGAAAGATGTTTTTAAAGAGGGTTCATCCATAATTTTTGGAATTTTTATTGATTTATTATGATTTAATTAATTTTTGATTAATTATTTAAATAATTAATCAAATAATTATCCAATTTAGCCATTTTTTGATATATTGAATTCTAAAGAGTTTCATTAGTGTTTATATGCTAATTGGAGTTTATTAAGTTTATTTGAGGTTATTTAATCCATTTGATTATTTATTTCATTTTATATTAATTTATTTAATTAAAGTTGAGGTTTAGGATTTGAAATTTAATATTTCATGAATTACATTGAAATAATTCATATAAATTTTCTTAAGGTGTGTTTTAACTTTAATTTTACTTCTTCAAAGTTTCATTTAAATTGGATTAATGGTTTGAGATTAATTAAGATTTAATTAATTTCATTCAAAGTCAAACTAAGGTCAAAATACCCAAAAATTAATTGGGGATTTTAATTTTAATGGATTCCTCTCATCAAGATGAATCCATAGAGCCCAAGTTTGTATTTTTTAAATTTATATTTAATTTTCTATAATTTGGTGGCTTTCCTCCATGTGGATCACCTTTAAATAAAGTTCAACTTAGATTACGTCAAGTTTCATGGGTGGGACTAGATGGGCAATTCATGAGGTTATCTTGATCTCATGTTGGAACGTTCAATTTGAAAGACTCTCCTTGCATTTCCAAAAAAGATTGCAGATTTGCTCATCTATTGGCGGTGGGGAAGAGTCTTCATCTCCTCCCGGTGAGTGATTTGGAATGAAAAGAGGGAGGAATTCCCCCTTCCCATATCTTGTCAGGCGTAATTTGCCAACTTGCAGAAAAATTCAAAGATGGTCTTTGAGCAAAATGGGCAAGATCTTGAGAGTCCATTTGCCCCATTTGGTTGTTGAGCCTTGAATCCTTTTGGCCGGCTCTTCATTTGCTCCTCCTTTGGAAGCCAATTGCCAAAGCAAGATTTATGCCCGAACCATTGCGGATCTTCCAATTATGGAAAAGAGAGGAATCTACCCTTGGTCAAAGATCTCCACTCATTTCCTTTTGTTTTATTTCCTTTTTCTTTCGGCACCACTATTAAAGCCTTTAAGCTAATATGTGGCTGCCTAACTCAAACTCAAGATGAATTTGAGGTCAACTCCAAAATCATTTGGATTGGATTAGAAATTTGAATCCAATCCAAACATTTGGATTCAAAAGTGTTCAAATTTTTATTCAATTCTTTTAACTTTAAGTTTAGTCATCTTTAATTGATGATTGATTACATTTTGATTTAATTAATTCATTTAGATTTGAATTAATTTTGGATTTTAATTCATTTCAACCCATTTAAACTTGAATGGGTTATGTTTGATTCAATTTGGTTCAAATGATCAATTTGACTCAATTAAATTGGGTTTGGACTCCAATCATGCTTGATAACATGTGTGAGATGATTTTGAGTGATTAATTTCATTTAATTTCAATTTGATTTCAATTTGAACACATTTTATCCAAAAAACCTTAATGGGTTAAGCTTGGGTTCCATTTGGGTCAAATGACCAGTTTGACCAAATTGGACCCAATGATGAGTTGAATTATATTTTATTATCATTTCCAAATGATTTTGAGCAATCAAATTGAATTGATTTCAATTTGACTTGGGTTTGAACCCAATATGACCCATTTAAGTTTATTTAGACTAAGTGGTCTAATTAACCTAATTAAGGCCTAAATAAATTAAATTTCTTTAGATTCATGATTAAACATATTTATTTAATTATTTGGAACATTTATAATGATTTAATTTAGTCAAATGTTTAGTTGTGGGTTAACGGTTAACTTGGTGGGACCCACCTAAAGTCAAACCTATGCTAAATGGATTGAGTAGATTTGACTTTATTTTAGCTTTGGATTCATTCATTGATTTATTTTGATTTCATTTTAATTTATTTGGATTTGATTTTATTTAATCCAAATATAGAATTTTGGGTCAAGTCTACATAAGCTCATTAGGTTAGATCAAACCCAAGGAAGATGTACTAGGTCATTAGGTGTAGTGTCCTAAGAAATTTAATTAAGAAGCTCCTAATCTAAGATTACATGTCCTAATTACTGATTTCTGAATTAATGTTAACTTCCTCCAAAAATAAGGTCAACATACTCATATAGGGATCAGTCATTTATGATTAATGTGGATCTGCCATACCTTCTCTTCCATCTTGGAATTAGGCTTTTGCATATACAATCCGTAAAATGCAAAAGACCAAACCGGTCCAACTTATACCACATATGGCTAATGCTTCTAAAAGAGCATTAGATGACTAAAAGGATAGTAGGAAATGATAGTGTCAAAATTCATATAGAAAGATAATAGGGATCTCTTCAGCCCCCCACCAGTTGATTCTAACATAAGAGTTGTAGATATATACAACTCTATTCACATTCCTGCCTTGCCAATAGTAGTTGAAACACCAATAGAAAAAAAAAAAAAAAGGAGAGTGATGTCATGCTAGTATTATCCACAGATACTTCTACAATTTCTCTAGTGTACATCCAACCTACTAGTATTAATCATATATATATTAGAAAATATACATACAAAGGAGTCTGGCACTATGGCTACTATTTTTGAACTACTTTTATCAGATTCAACTTGGGTGATAGTAAGTGCGACCCAAGACAACTCCTTAGATCTGGATTCTTGTATAGAAAGTCACCCTATTTCTAGCCCGAAACATATAGTTCAAAGACAATTATCTGGTCTGAAAATTTCATGTTTTATTTATAAAATGTAACTCATAACTTCAACTTTCTTGTATAGTAGTCCTTCAAAAGCTTATATCATATAATAGGTTCCCCACGTCAACTACTTCTAAGTGTTGACTTAGAAGTTTTTCCTGATCTATCCAACTTCTATTTAGAAGCAAGCCACTCTAGGTCTTGAAGTAAGAGAATTATAGTTATGGGAATCCCTTTGTAGAGATGTTGAATTCAAATTGTTCTCTTTGCACGCTACGTACGAGGAGGTCTTGTCTATATATGTATACTACAATTAATAGAAGATTAAGACAACGAATGCATCATGTCCTAATGACATGATACATTTGTTGGGGTATAATTTTGTTTACATAAATTAAAATAAAAATAAAATTTTATTTTGGCTATAATGTTGCGGCACTGCCTAACTGCCCGGTCCAACTATCGAATTATGGTACTACATCGCGGTGCCACAATCTTGGTGTCGAGGTGCTGCACCGGCTATTAAGAGAGAATAGTTATTAGCACACTACTATAAATAGGAGTGAGCAGTTCGCTCAAAGATCTTTTCCCCACTTAACTCCACTCTATGTGAACTGGTGCTCACACTTCACTCCAAGCTTTCTCAGTTAAGGTAAAAAACCTATGTTTTTTCTTAATAATTTAATAAAAATATCATCATTAATCTTTGATCTGGTGTAGAAAATATGGATATCTAAAGACCTCCACCTTTGAATTTTATTCTGACGTGAGACAGAAACCCTCTCCCCTTCGTTGATCTTAGATCTTGAATAAAGAAGAAGAGTGCTCCACACCATACAATTTTGAAATCTAGCACTGCTAAGGAAAAATGTTGCCAAATTTTCAAAGATAATTTAAAAGATTCAAACTTTAAATTCAAATTTTGGCATATAGCAGGACCTTGAATATCGATCGTGGTGTCTTTGCGCTCTGTATTCATATTACAAGAGCGTCTTCTTGCCCAGAATTAGCACCACAATTCTTTAACAAAATTCCATAGCGCCACAATGTCAAAGCATCAGTGCCATGATGCCATACCCACGTGTCACTTGGAATATGACTTAGAACATTTTTGATAAAAAAAGAAATAAAATTCCACCATGCCATGGCACTGTAGGGATAGTGCCACAATTCTATGTCACCTTACTGTTTGTGAAAAAGAACTTAGAAAATTTTATTTTAGGGAGAAAATAATATCCCAAGTGTCATGGCACCGTGGATCCTACCTCTTGGGTTCTTCATTCTATCTCTAGTGACAAGGCGTTTCATATCTGTGATGTGGCACTATACATGATATGACTTTTTTATAAGTGTTAAATTTTTTTATTTTTTTATCCTCTTTATCTTGAGCATCGATATCAATAATAATACACAAGTGTAATATATTATTATAAAATAGATAAAATTTTATTGCTAAATTTGAATATTATAATTACAAAATAAAAAAAGAGAAGAAAATAAAAAAGAGAAGAAAATAAAAAAACAAAATGGGAAGCTAGTAGTGTGCATTACACCCTCCTCTTCCTCTTCTTTAGAAACTTGGCTAGGATCAATAAGATTGCAATTCAAAAATATGTTGATCAGTGCAATGTTGAACTAGGCCATGTAGGAGAATTACATCTACTGTTGATCCATATGATGGTCAAATTTGCATTCCAACATCTCCTACCTACGACTACTCTTCTCCAACCTCTTTGGCAAGTTTGAGACCTAGTTGTCAATCTTTTGAGCTTTTTTAGTCAAGGACTTGGGAGTTTGGGATCTAGATCAAGGAGGACGTGAGCTTTTACCCACTTTAAATCTATCCCTAAACCCACCAATCACCCTCTTCATTATAGGGGCCTTCTGAAGAAGTAACTTCTCATCAGGCCCCCTATCGCACCCACCGCTATACACAAATCATAAATAAGAGAAGGGTGATTGTACCCGACAATAGTGCTCCCCTTTAGCATATTACAAATAGAATTAAAAATAACTTGTCTGATATTGATTGAGAACCCCTTTTGAATAGCAAAATTTAAAATAGTCATATCCTTGGTAACCTCACTGATGTTACCAGAGGGCATAAGCCTAACAGAAATGAAATAGTTAGCTTTAGAAAAGTTGTCATACCAGTGATTAGAAAGTTGATAATCCTTTCCTCCTATCATTTCCATTACATGCTTTTATTTCCACAAATTCATTGACCATGCGAACAAATTCATATTCATTCACCATGTGGACAACCCTGATTTTGGCATTCCAAAGGGATATAAGCCCAACCTCTTATTCATTCACCATGTGAACATCTGCCCATTCACCATACGAATACATTATATTCTATTCACCACATGAATACTCTTACACCACTTAAACTAAAATTTTAAGTCTTCTTGAGATACCTGAAATAAGGCAACCCATGGTTGTTAATCAAATTCTCTAGACATTATGGTTATATCCCTCTGATGTTGGTAGGCTAGAATAACATAATCCTAGGATGATGAAACCATGGGATCTTGATCAAGATTAAACTCTTATTTCATACAAGGCAGTCATATGTCACACACCTCTGAGACACCAATTGCATATCAAATAAATATGCTTGTTATGTTTATTTCTAACCTTAATCGAGAGTGTTCTCTTACTACGTAAGAGGTAGTTAACTATGGAGGCTTGCATTTCAATTTTTTTTTACTTTATTTAATTTTTCTTGAACTTAGATAAATTTAGAGCTTAAATGGGTCAATTGGGTCAACGAGACTAATTGTCTCAATTTAAGCACAATTGACTTTAAGTTTTAGTTCAAATATATATAATTATGATTTATGTTGAATTTTTATTAATTTTATATGTGATTGGGTTCACTTAATTCAATTGGTTAGGTTAGATCCTAAAAGGATCTACAATGATGACCTAGGTTGCCACTTTAGGGTATTGAGTTTGATTTGATTTCAAATTTAATTTTGGTTTCATATTTTATATTTGATTTAATTTGTTATTTGATTTAGTTTGTTTATACACTTGATAACTAGGTTAAGTGTCCCAAATGCCTAATTAGAAAGTTCTTAATCTAAGATTAGAAGCCCTAATTACTAATATTAGGGATGATATCAACCTCATCCAAAAATAAAGTCAAAAGCATCCAATTCGCTTGATTGGGAAGAAATGAAGTTTAGTTCATAGAATTATCTATCAGTGAAAATAAAAATTAGAAGAAAAAATTGAAGAAAGGACTATATTTTGTCATATCTCAACATAACTATGTAATTATCAAATAAGAAATTTTCATATAAAGATTTAGTTTTGGAAACCAATGTAATAATAATTTTGTACTGCATTATGAAGCTATTGATGACAAATGTAAAATGCCCTAAGTGCTATGTTTTCTATTTTTTTTTGCTATTTTTTTTTTTTAATTTCTATTAGTTTTAGTAAAGTTAGTAGTGTGCGGGCAGTGGGTGGGTGGGTGGATTGATGGGAGTGAGAATAGAAATTCTAGGAATAAAGATTCTTCAAGAATATAAAGAGTTTTTCACTTCATCTTCTTTTTCTTCTTGAATATTTATATTGATTTCACTATTTATCTTGTTGTGCCCACTCTAAAAAAGCTCCTAGATCCACCCATACTTTAGCCTCTCCTAATTATATTCATAAGATGGAGCAAGCAAAATAAAATCTGATATTTAACTGTAAGGACATGGGTAGCACCCTACATATTAAAAGCTCAATTCTCACCCTAATTATAGGAGAAGAGTTGTAAGTCAATGGCTACTTATAATAATTAAATTTTTAAACTCTATTTACTAACTTCATCAGTATATTTACATAAATAAGTACTTGGAAGAGAACCAATAGCTATAGAGTTACATAGCATAACAAATCAACACTAAGTGGACTAATTGTGGGCTGATGTTAGGTTATAGAGAGCTTACATAAGTAACATTTTGATATTTGAATTATAATTATATTGAAAATGTCTTATGTTTAAATAACATCACAATATTTTGTAGAATGAGTACATGAAGCTAAAAGAGGTGTATACTCAAAGTTCTCCTATTGTTGAAAGTTTAAGTGGATAATATGAGCAGTAAAATTTTGATATATAGAGAGATGTTGTTAGAGATAAGAAAAATGGAAGACTATACTGCTTAGGTTCACAAGATTTGGTGTATGATGCACACCATTCTTTTTTGAACCGAGCAATCATTCAATCGATGAACTAGTTAGAAGGTGTGCAATTATATTTGCTGAGAACATTGAGGTTTAGATGACTGCTAAGATGGAAGCCTGAATGGCTATCATGAAAGCAAGAATGGAGAAGATGCACCGAGACAAGCGTAAGGGAAAAGAGGTAGTGCTGGAAGAGCAAGAAAAGGTTAACAATGATGAGGAGATTGACAATGATTAGTTTTCTATTTGGATATGTATTTTTCAGTTTATATCATGTTATTGGTTATGTGCAACTTCAATTTATAAACAGTTATATGTAATGTTAATGTTTTTTCTAACTATAACATAAAATGTTTAATTAGAAGTTTTTTTTCTAATAGTGTTGTCTTCTACATGTGGGTGTTGTGATCCTATAGTAGTCAATGTTATGTTGAAAAAAAAATATTAAATTATCCATAAAGGGAAAGAATGCGAAGCTCTTTAAAAAAAAATTTCATTTATGTACAGGTTTCCAATAGATTTTCAACGGCTTTTTCATTACTCACTTTGATATGAGTCATCATGTGAAAATTTGACTAAAAAATTTTTGACAACATTTTTTCAGGTAGATTACCGACATAAATTTTTGTTGAAATTTTTTGATTGAAAATTTTGCTAGAATTTCTATTGAAAGTGTCATCACAATTTTCTAGTGGAATTCCCACCTCGACAGATCATTCAATGTTTCTATTCACGTATTTATCTACATTGTTTTTTGTTATAATTTCCATTAGAAATCCATCGAAAATGATTTTCAAAATATTTTCTATTAGAGCACATTTCCAAGCAAGGGCTTTCTAATGGAATATAATTCATTGGAAATCCATCAAAAATATGCATTTTTGATGAAAAACTTGGATTTTTTTATGAATTTTTCTATTAAAATCAACTATTTCTATTAGGAAAAATGATGGATAGACTAGCATGTAATGTAGTAGCAAAAAAAAACCCCAAAAAATTTGAAAGTAAACAAATTTCTACCAGCACATCTAATGGATTATTTGACTCTTATTGATTTAGTTCATATACTCTTGTATGAATAGATGGTACTTCTACCTTAAATTTCTATCTTGTGTTGACTATTGGCTTAGCTACAATTATTCTAAATTCTTTATAGGGATTTCTTGGTCTCCAACTCTATATTGATTCCTTAAATTTAGTTTAAACTCTAAACTCTTATCCCCAAATGGATTTCTCAAATCTTATGTCCTATTTGATTGCGTCTAAAATACTCTATAGCCATACAATATTTATTTGAATGTCACTTTCCATTTTCCACAAACTATACAAATTTTAATGAATCTTTTAGGAATTGATACAATTCATATTAATTTTATAGGATTAAACTTAGAATTCTTTCTAAAACACTTCGTCTTTAAATATTTCCCCTCTAACCCTTCTTTTACTAACTTCTAATCTTTGTTGTGCTATAGCCATATTAATCTAAAGTCTATTAACTCAAAAAAAAATCTTTAATTTTGAAGGGTATTGAGGGTTGTCTTATAACATATCCCAAACCTCTTACAAATCTTTAGCCATTTTCTTCAGGTGCACTAATCAATTATGGATAATATATTTCTCAAGCTATAGATTCAAATTCACATTATATTACTAATCTCCCACTCTATAATCTTAGAATCTTATAAGGGTCTCTTAAATTTATTGCTTTGTAGATGGTGGTATAACTATTCTCTAAAAATACTTATAAATTCACTCCATGAAATCATCGAATTGAACCTTCCTTTAAATTTCTCTTACGTTGTCCAAACCAACACCTTTTTGCATCTCCTTCTAAAGTTAAGGAAACTTTTCTATCTTTTGGGCATTTCATTTCATAAAATATCTTTTCAATTTTAATTAACTAATTTTTAGTTGTTGCTAGCTCTACCTTACCTTTCAATATAAATGACCTCATACTTTAAAATAATTTGAATTATCATGAGCATCTCCTAACAATTGAGCAACCAAGCTAGCAAATCACATCATTGAGTTTGATGATAATACTCCTATACCACTTTGTATTACACTCCTTCATTTTCTTGCATATTATTATTATTATTATTATTATTATTATTATTATTATTATTATTATCTTGTTCACTGGGCATTTTGACTTGCTTGAAACTTTGTCCATTGGTAAAGTCATGTTCCTAATTTTCTATATAGCCCAACACCTATCAAATAAATATGTTTATAAGATATGCTTATTGTCACTTATTATAATGAAAATTATATAATAAATTTATTCATGATATGCTTGAAATGACCTTAAATTTATACTTTCTCTACTTTAAATTTGAAGATCATCTTAATGCTCTGTATTACATTAGATTTATTTATTTTAATCTAATAACTTTAATATCAATTTCTATCACCCCAACCCATTGTTTGCATCTAAAAAAAGAAGGAATAAATTGAACATCTTGACTTGGGGCGCCGTGATGCTATCTCCGCCTTATAGGATCTAGAAACTCAAACTGCCCCCAATGGTTGTCTGCTTAAATAATACAGCATTGTGACACTATGATCTTAGTGCCTAGGCATTACCATGACAGCTTTCAATTTTAAAAGTAAGAAAACTAACTCTTTTTGCCCCAACAGTGGTAACCTCCCATGGGGGAGCAAGGGAAAAGGTTATGGAGCAAAAAACCACCCCAATGGTGGGAACAATTTCCTAAAAACTCTATATAATGTGGAGAACTTCCCCTAACCTCTTTTCTACTCACTCTCCCTTTATCCCCCCTACCCCATTCTTGCTCCTGGTCTCTACACTCTCAATAGTGCACTTTTTATTGCTATACGAGAGCTCCTTGTGCACGAGACAAGATTAAAGCATACTACCGTTAACTGCAGGTAAAAATATTTGAAAATGCTCTTTTTATATAATTTTCTCTTTGAAAAAAAACTTAAAAGATTTTTATCGACGATCTTGGATTCGATGAGAAATAAAAAAGACATATCTCCATCAATCTTAGATCCAAAGTAAAAAAGAAAGCCCTCAAGTCCAAAATCCCAGAATCTTGAGATCTGAAGACCTCCGTTGTTGAACTTGGTTCCAGCATGACAAGAAAAACCCTCCCTCTATTGACCCTGGATCTAGAACAAGGGAGAGGAGTACTTTTGCACTAAATAAGTAAAAATTTAGCATTGCTAAAATGTTATGCTGTCAAAATTTAATAAAAGAAGAATCCTAACTTGGGCCTACATGAAAATCACAATTTTTAAACAAGTGATGAGTTAAACTCAGCCTTGTATGAAAACTATTGCTATTGTTGAAACATGTGTCAAATTTTTTTTCTCTAGTTCTTACTGTTGTCGACTGGTTTTCCAACCCTTCTCCTTAAATATAAGATTTGTCCTCTAATTTCTTAGAGTTGCTCGTTTAAGGTCTTGGAGGATTTGGGTATGTATTGAGGGGAACGTGAGCTTTCTCCCACCTTAGTCATTGAACCAAATCCTTCAATTGATCTGTTAGTCAAGAGAGCCTTTTGTATAAGGACTTCTTCATCTAACTCCCCTTGTGCATTCGTCGCAACACATAAAGCATAAATTAAAGAAGGATGATTGTACCTATAGTATTACTACCCTTAAGCATATTACAAACAAAATTTTAAATAATCCTCCCTACATCCATAGTAAAGCCTTTTTGAATCTCAAAATTCAAAATAGCTCTATGCCTAGTCACCTCACTGATATTGCCAATGGGCATCAACTTGATAGAAATGAAATAATGTCAAGCTTTGCATCAGTAGTGAGGCTGGTGGTAAGAAAATTAATAATTTTATCCTTCCATCTTTTCCACTGAACATTAGAATTTCTAACAGTGAAAAAGCTAAGAATTTCATTGAAATCGTGATTATCATTATAATAAAAAAAAGATAATGATCATATACTACATCCTATAAATTCTAATATACGTTGATAGAACTATTATCAAAAACATACTAGTTTTCCCTAGATGAAAACTCTATTATTTTAGTGCTCCTTTGCATTGTCGAAGAACTCCCACACCATGGGGACGGTGCAAGATATGTTGTCGTATGCCAGCTTCTCCCAGCCTCGTTCATTGATGATTCTCTCTGCGCTCCAATCCGGATTGTAGAAACTCTTCTCTGGAATGAAATGCTTGTGGATGAGAACATGATAATATCTATATTCTGCCTCAACATTGATGAACTTGTTAATGTCACCAACACTTTCCCTCATCTTTCCCTTATTGAAGTACTTTTCTAACATATTTGCTATCCTAAAATTAATAAAAGCTAAGAAAAGAAGAGAGCAAGTATTTCCAAAAGGGAACCAAGACTTTATAATAAAAAATTTGCGGGGCCTATTTATAGACTAGATCCAGCACCGTAGTGTTGCATTATCAACACCGAGGCACTGGCCTTTCAATTTATGAGATTTAGGACTAGCATCGCCACACTCCAAATGAGACGTTTAGACACTAGTCACCCAGTCGAAATGGTTACTATGTCGGTCAAAAAGAACACCTATTACCATTTATTATAATTAATTTTGTAACTCACTATAATTGTAAAAGCTTGTCAAACATTGATGTAGCGCTAGGGTGCTCCGATACAGTGTCGCGGTGTTAGTCAAAAAGTTTATTCTTTTAATTAAAAATATTTGTTTGTCTATTAGCTTTTTTGAGTAGAGCTTTGACTGCTAAATAGCCAGCGCCAAGGCGCCAATCAATTGGTCAGGCTGATTAAATTATTTTAATTTAATATTATCTTAAGCGCTGAAGTGTCAGCCGTATAGCACCAAGGTGCTGACTCGCAGGTTTTAAGACACGAATTCTCTCCTTATAATAGCATAATGCTAATTACTCAACACCAATGCATCATTTTACTAGTGCTATGGTGCTACCATAATAGTGCCAAGGCACCATATTTTTAGCATCGAAGTGTTGTCCGTAGAATCACAAATTAATGTTTCGTCATGTGAATATCTAAATAAATTTGGCATTTCAAAAGGATGTAAGTCTAACCCATATGTTCGTCATGTGAACACTTTAATGGTATTCCAAAGGGATGAAACTCCAATCTATTTGTTCACCATGTGAAAACCCTCATGGCATTCCAAAGGATGCAAGTTTAACTTATATGTCTTTCATGAGAATACTTGATGGCATTCCAAAGAGTTATAAGTCCAATATATATGTTCACAATGCGAACACTCTCTTGGCATTCCAAAGGGATGTAAGTCTGACCCATATGTTCACCATGTGAACACCCTCCTAGCATTCCAAGGGATGTATGTCTAATTTATCCATTCGCCATACAAACACCCTGCTAGTATTCTAATGGATGTAAGTCTAATCTATACGCTCGCTATGTGAATACCCCTACACTAAAACTCTAGTCTACTCGGGATATCTATAATGAGGAAACCCATGGCTACTAATCAAACTCTCTGGACATTACGACTAGCCCTCTTATATTGGTAAACTAGAATAATGAGGTCCCTGGATGACGGAACCATGGGATCTTGATTAAGAATATTCTCATATTCTTTTTTTAGATAGTCATCTATGCCATACCACACACACCACAAAACACTTTTTTATATCAAAAATATATCATTGCTTCTAACCTTAGAGAGTGCTCTTTTACTATGGTAAGAGGGGTAATTAACCATGAAGGCTTACGTTCATAAGAAGTAGAATCAAGATTTAAATAAACCCTAATAATATATATATATATATATATATATATATATATATATATATATATATATATATATATATATATATATCAATCTGCCTCATGAAAATATACCTACCCATTTCAATAAAGATGGTGGAGAGTTTCTTCAAATGTTATTTTTCTGAGTGATCACCCATATAATCTATATCTTAAAGTATATTATAGGAGTTAAAAGTGGAGTAGATGGAGAGAGATGATATTCATTTACATCATATTGTAAATATTTTAACATTATTTGAACTTAGAAAAATATTTATACCACCAAAATCTTGGATCATCAATTCATCATACAGAGCTATGCTAATTCCACAAGCACATGAAACAAAAACTTAAGTCTTTCATTTCCATTAGTCATAAAGTTATAACACAATAAAAGAGCTACATAATCTTATAATATATAATTTAATTACTATTCTTCCTACATAAAAGTATATATTCAACATAACTTATAACATTCATAAGCATATTACATTTAATCTATCAGTTCATTTCTTTTGTTGAAATGATGAACCCATATAGGTACAACAAGGTAAGCATAAAGCTCAGTAGGCAATACAAACTTTATCAATAAATTCTTCATATTAATAGAAATAAAATATGATTACTTGTCAAGTTATAACAGAAAAGAACAACACTTATCTATCTTTTTGGAATCGATTTATATAAAATCATTAAATGCATCATAGATATTATCATTTTTATAAGCTTAATCATTTTCTTGATTCATTAATATTTCATATGGAAATGACATATTTAGCTCATTTATAATCTACATCATAACATGCATATAAACATTCATATAATTGAATTAATTATTATTGTTCATTTAGCCACCATTTCATTATACACATACTCTTGATCAATTATTTACATAGTTTATCATTTGTTAATTATCCATACATATGCAAAATAATGTGTCTTTATTTATATAAGATATCATGTCATAGTTTAAGCATATTTTACGTGATCCTTTACATTCTACCTAAAAGTTTATATATCTAAACTAATAATCACCTCATAAATATTTCGTATTAATTTTTAATTGATGTTAGATACGTTATATACTAATATAAATATAATACAAGTATATATTAAATTTAATATAGAAGGGATTTCAAGTTCACATGAGTTACTTACATGATATCATAAATTTATTATGTATTTGAAACATAAATCATATATTAGTTATTGATTATGAAAGATACATCATTAAAATAATAACAATATATTATAAATTAGATCATGGTTTAATATTGTATTAATATGTCATGGATATATAACATTAAATGCATTATATTTATGGCTAGTTCAATATCACACATGGTACTCATATGTTACATAAAATATTTTTATATATTTATATCATGAATTATAATTTTCTTATTGATTATGTAAGGTATATAATCCTACTGACAAAATATGACATGAATTAAATTAGGATTTATAGAAAAGTTAGCATGTTATAAACAGTTAATACTATATGTAGAAAGTGTAAGTAGTTCATTATGAATAGATTATTTCTAGAAACAAGAATAATCTCTATTAAGCAAGAATAATTTCTCATAACATTTTACTTTTTATCACAAATCATCTCTTAAATATTATATGAAAGTGAAATTACTTAAAGAATATTTTCCATTTCATTATAAACAAAACTCTTCAAGATTCTATAATCCACTAATACATATTAATTGTTATTCTCATAAATTGCTATTGCTTTTAGTGGGGATGTAAACGAGTTGAGTCAAGCTTGAGTCAGCCCTAACTCGAGTCACTCATCTCCTTATTTGCTAGCTCGAACTAGAGCTCGAGCTCGTGTTGAGCTTAATGGTCAAGCTTGAGCTCTTAGTAATAATAAGGCTATGCTCACAAGCCGACTCACAAGCTTGTTGCTAGGGCTGTAATCGAGCCGAGCAGAGCCAAGTACTTATCGGATTGGAATTGGCATGAATAAATTAAAAATTGTTCATGTTCAATTCGAGTTTGAGCCGCCAAGCTTTTGTATAGATGTTCAAACTTGACTTGCTTAATTTTATCTATATTTAAGCTTGATTTGTACTTGGCTTTTTTAAAACAATCGAACAAATATGTAATTCAATTAATTAATGAGTTTTAAATGAGCACTTAACTTTTCTCTAATATTTTGCTACAATTATCCTCTTAAATCTCATGCAAGTTTTCCACATAATACAAAATCAAGATTCTAAAAAGAAATTAAATCATGAAAAATTTAATGAAGAGTAATTTGACTAAAGCATATATAAAAATTAAGAGCTAAATATTTGATAATATGACGCGGTCGACGGAAGTCGATGTGAAGACGATGGAATGAATAGTGGAAGTCGATGCAGAATAAGAGTTAGAGCTTCGCTTCAAGCGACTAAGTCAACTTAGGGCATATGGCATGAACTGCAAATGCGAGAATAAGAAAAAACCACAAGATCCGCGACTCACCTTCTAACTAAGCTCTGAGCCCGTGAGCAGTAACTTGAGTTTGTTGGGTCACCAATTTAAAAGTAATTTTTTAGCCTTAGTTTAACATTTCTTATATGTGCTTTTAATTTTTTACTTTGAGCATTTATCCTCTAATTTATAAATTTATAATCTCAATATTATAATATAAATATTTAATTAAATGTATAATATATTTTATAAATTATACTACTAAATTGTAATATATTTTATTAAATATATAATTAAAAAATTTATAAGCTATATTTATTCATATTTTTAAGATAATAAATGAATTATCACTGAGCTTAATATCAAGTATTTAATAAGTTACTTGTCGAACAATAAATGAGTGTATTCATGAACATAAATAAGCGAGTACGATCATATTCATGTTCAGTTCATTTAACCTTCGAGTTTTCAAAAAAAATTCAAGCTTGTTTGTTTATTAATTTAAATAAACATGAACTAGCATTAATCGAGCCGAGTTCAAGTAGTTCAACGAGTGCATTGGTTCGTTTACAACCCTACTTGTTGCTAGTGGTGCTATTGAGGTGAATGTTCACAAGAAACAAGAGAAGCCAACGTCTAGGCTGTGGCATAGTGTTCACAAAAAAACTAAAAAAAAAAATATTTAAGAGAAACTTTGATGCTACATTTATAATATTAATAATTTATTTTTATTTAAATAATTAAAAAATAAAAGTTGTAGCTTTATTTTAGAAAATGGTTGCTAGGAGCTTTTTCTAGAAAACCATAACTCAACAACTTTTTTCTTTAAACAATGATTTTCTTATCCTGAAAAAATAATAATATTATCATACATATAAGGGTGGAACTAGCTTATTATTTCAGGGTAGACAAAATTTTAAATAATTAAATAATATAATAATTAGATAAATAATACTTAAAATTAATATTTTAAAAAAATATAAATAATTAATAAATTAATATCACTAAATTTATTAGAAAAAATATATGTGAGCAAGATTATAAAACTTATGGATTTTTATTTTAATTAATTATATAGTCATTTGAGAGTAATAGGTTAAATTGATTTTTATGGAGAGGAGTTGATTACATAAAATGTAAATTTGAGTTTTAATTAAGGTGAGGTTCGCCTTAAGGTAGGTTGCATATATATATATATATATATATATATAGCTTGTAGCTTGTGAGTCAAGTCTAGCTTAGCTTAAACTCAAGCTCATTTAATATACGAGCTCAAACATGAGCTCATGGCTTGATAAGCTTGGCTCGAGAGCTTGTTATCGAGATGAGTTCAAGTTGGCTCGTGAGTTAGCTTAGCTCACTTATACCTCTAGTTTTTAGCTATTCATAGTGAAAAATATCACTATATTCATACTAAAATCTCCATAGACTCTAAATCATGTTCATTACATTTCACATCCAATAAATATATCAATGAAGAGGTACACAATGGAAACTTAATTTCTTAATCACTAGAAATAACACAATATAAAAAAAGTAGGCCATGAAAATTAGACGGATATTGAATCGGAAGAGGAAGAAGTTCAAAATTTAATGTTTCAATTGTGGTTAAACCAGATAATGTAATAAATATTAAAGTTATTAAATATTATTCTACTTAAATGATAAAATAATATAAACATATAATAAATAATAAATAAGGCAAGTAAATAAATAATATTTTAATAATTATAAATTTAAGATTGATATAAAGTTCAATAAGATATGATAATATGTATTATAAATCTAAATATGTGTATATTAAATTTATTTAAATCTAAAAAATTATAATATAAATTTATAAATATAAATTTTATTTATAATAAGAGTAATTTTATAAGAATGCTAGTTTATAATAAAAATATAAAATTTATAATATAAAAAATATTTTAAAAACATTGTAAAATATAGCTAATATAAAAATTTAAAAGATAATATATTTAAAAAATATAATAATAAATCTTCATAGATCTCTATTAAAAATATTTTAAAATTTAAAAAATTTGATAATATAGATTTATGAATATAAATATAATTTATAATATAAAAATATGCAATTATAATATAAAAACTATTTCAAAAATTCTATAAAATATAATATGCAAAATATTTACAAATACTATTATAAAATTTATATTATTAAATTTTTTTTATAATATAAAATATAATTTCTAATAAAAAGATATATTTAACAATTAAAATATTATTCTTATATTCTTATATTTCAAGGCCTATTTAATATTACTAAAATCCACTTCATGTAATTGAAATTTCTTAATGCTAAAGCCCAACCATATTTAGCTTTTTTAGTGGCACTTTATAAAGGGAATTGTGTTGAACTCTTTAGATGGAGAAATAGAGCTCTGAAGTACGAGCTTATACATATTTGGGTGATGTTTTGGTGGATATGTAATGATTAGTTTAGTTCAAGCTAATAAATTTTATTTTTAAAATGATGAGATTTCTTATAAAAATATTTATATAACACATTTTGCTAAGCTCAATATTTAAAAATAATTATTTAGTACGTTTAAATGCCATCTTTAAATAATTTAATATAATTATTACTTGAACAGGTAGTTCAATCAAAATTTGACCAATTTAATGTGAAGGCTAATTTTTAGGCTAATCAGAGTGACCGTATGTGTAGTTCACAGTCGAATTGGTTGAACCAATTAAACCGGCCAACCCGATCAAAATTTTAAAATATTGATAATAGTCTAAATTAAAAATCATAAACAACCACATTCATTCATCACCTTTAGTTTTTTAATAATAACATAAATATGCCTAAAGTGGCTTGTTAGTGGAGGGAGCATAGCTAGATGAAGTTAACAACATAGATAGGCAATGCACTACAAAGCTTAACAAAGGTAGAAACTTGGATCTTTGCATGGGATCAGCAAAGTAAACAAGAATAGAGTGCATCGAATCTTGATGACGTCAGTGGCAATGATAGTGATGGCAAAGATGAAAATACACATGTGAACTCAAAGTCATTGTCAAGAGGGGCAATGAGGGCAATGAAGTTGATAGTGAGCTTAAAAAATTCCAGAGGTTTAAAGTAGGGATTCAGTAAAGGCTTTACACTACACAGGAGATGAGATGAGAGCCTGTGAGCTATCTAAAAAAGAAGTGATTCAATGTGAGAGGAGAAAGATGACAATTTTGTTTTTTGATATTTGAGCCAATTAATGACAAATTTATACATACAACACATGCAAGATTTGAACCCTAGATTTCTTGGTTGAAACAAAGCTCTCAACCACTAAGCTAAGGTGCCTTGCAAAGGTAATGGATTATTTAATGGAGGAATTAGTTCTTTAAGAGATATTAGGGCTAGTGAGGGTAAGAGAATGATAATTTTAATTAGTTATTATATAAATAAATAAGAAAATTCATATGGTTTATCTGAAAATATAATAGAACTAATTGATATGATATGTATGTAAATTTGCTTTGGGCCTCTTTGAGATCAATTTTGATGTAATTTTTAATTTTTATTATTTAAAAAAAGATATTTATCTAATATATCTCTTAAATATTTTATTTTTTTATTTTTAAAATAAATCATATTATTTTTAAAACACTCAAAATAGTTTTTGAATATTTTAAATATTTTTAAAGATAATCACAACATATTTTATTTCGAATTAAAATATAAACAAAATAAAAAAAACAAGTAAATAAAAAATTAAAGTGATCCCAAATGGCACTTTTTTTTTAAAGGATTGTTTGACATGGTAATTTTGATTCAATGTTATATATTATTAAAATATATCACAATTTTTATCAAATATATAATTTTATGGATCATATTTGAATTCTCTGCAGTTGTCCCTTTCTTTCGCCTGTAAGTGATTATTCAGTCCCCATTTAATAGAGAAAACGGTCATTCAAACAATAATATAAATCAGCTAAGGTCACAATTAAATAGAGACATTTAATATAAACCCGTTCTCAAAGATCTTAATGTATAATTCGGTAACAGCGTCGACAAAGACCCTGTGCGGTGAGTGCAGGAACAGTTATATTGTGCTCAGCTAATTTTTACTAAATAAAACGGACGTATTTCATACCCTTTGATCAGCATCATTATTCGCGCAGCATTAAATTATCTATTTCTTTAGATTATATATATATATATATATATATTGAACCAACAGCCGGTTATTTCTCTTCCCACTGCGCGTGACGGAGAATCTTGCTGTCAAAATAGTGATTTTTATTTGTTCAAAATCAGGCAAGAAATTAAAAAAAATTACGACAAATCTTTTTTTTTTGTGTGCAGAAAATACCACTAATCTTTTACATATCTTGCTTCGTTAATTTCTGGTCTTTTCGTCACAGAGCCGCTTTTAATTTGTCTTCATTGGTGGCCCTTGTTCTTCCTTCCAACGCCCAATTTTTTCTCCGAAGTCTCGTATTTCGGTGCCCACTTCCGTACATCTAAAATACGGGTCCCGAATTCCAACGAGGGGATCTGAGAAGGAAGACGAAGAATTCTATAAATATTCGAAGGAGAGAACGGCTGTGGAAGTTGAAAACCGGGGCATCCTCTCTGGAATTGTTATTCCAATCGCGAACCATCCTATTCTCAAGCTATTGCTTCCGCCGGAACTTACAGGGTTTCGCAGGGGGGATCGCCGGTGCTCCGGTTCGGGCACAGGTACGTGTCCTCATCTTCTGCCTTTGACTTTTTGGAGTTGTACGGTTGGGGCCACATGTTTTGAGGGATATTTCATACCTTTTACCTTTTCAATTGTGGATCTTAATTTGCAAAATTGGTGTTTTTGATTTGGTTCTCATTTAATCCATAGTATTTGTTTTTGGGGCCCTTTTTTTGGATGATTTCTCTTTAAGTGAATATGAAAAAATGGTTTTGCACGGTGGGACGGGTTGAAATGTTGGCAAAATTAGTTCTGTGATTGAAATCTATTAGTTGGATTTTTGGGGAATATAACAGTTTAGAGATTTTAATGCGGGCGTCTCCTGATTTTCCTGGTGGGAATGATTACCCTTTTTGGGAGAAATACTATACTGTTTTGAAAGATAAATTTTAATGATTAGAATAGCAAAAACTTTGGTGGTTAATTGGTTTTAGATGGGACGGTGAAGACAAGACTTCATTTCAAGTAGATAATGAAACTGGTCTATAGAATTGACTCTAGATGATTTTGAAGTTCCTAGCAAATCAGCTTTTTTCTATGTGGCATTAATGATCATTTAAGTGGCTGTTTCGTTCTAAGGGGCTGTTTGGCTGCAGGATTTGAGCAGGATTTAAGCCGGATTTAACTTAAATCTAGCTAAATGATATTTTTGGACAAGTTAAAACCGGTTTACTAAATTCTGTTGGTAGGCGGATTTACGGGATTTAGAGAAGCAGAAGTGCACGAAGGAGGTTGGGAGGGAAGATGAGGATTACCTTCGCAACGTCTCCCTTTTCTTTATTGGGCAGCAACGGAGCAGAAGGGGTTAGGAAGATGAGAGTTTTGAATGCCAAAATCACAACTCCTTCCCTTCTTTAGTTTATTATTTTTATTTTGGTTTATTTTTAATTTATTTAGATAATGATTAATTAATACATTATTTAAAATTAATTATAATTTCATGAAATTATATATAATTAATATATATTTATTTCTTTATGATTAATTAATAAATTTGTAGTTAATTCACATATTATGTTATGATAATTATATTTTTAATAAATTTAAATATGATTATATTATTCTATGTAAACAAACTAAATATAAATTATTATTTAATTCACTTAGTAGATATCCTCAACTATTGTTTCAACACATAGACGTATTATATATTTTTTTTATTGGTTATTTAAAAGATATTTGAGGATCTATCAGATATTGGTTATTATATCCTCAACTATATTAATCACTATTCTTTATTGTTTTTTCATTGTGCTTTTATAACATTCATTTGAGTATCTATCGGATATTATTTATTTGTAATTTTAATGTGTGTAATTTGAATATTATCATATACATTGCTACTATATTTTTCATTACTAGGCTTATGTTTTCTCGATTTATTTGTATAATTAGTCTTTTTTAAATTGATTTTGTTATAAAAAATAGCCTAAATATTTATTATTTAATATTAAATGAAATAACTATCTTAAATCTTGATATAAGTAACCAAACAGTATCATAGGATTTAATTGGATTTAACTATGAGCATACCAAACAGTTTTTTGGATTTAACTTTCAGAATTTACTAAAGCTGGATTTATTATATCCTACTTGAGTTAAATCCTATGTGTAGCCAAACAACACCTAAGTGTTTAGGATACTGATGAATTTTAAATACAATGTATATTAGATATGCTATATTTTATTCTTTTAATATTGTTTGATTGATTGTAAAATAAAGCCACAATTTTTTTGTTTAGTTGGATATAAGCAAAAGTCAATTCTAGGGCATGGATATATGTAGGCGCTGGTGTAGTGGTGGATACCGGCCAAAGAGAACATAGGGAGATTGAGTGTTCTTGATGGAGTCTATATGATGCAAGGTGGGGTTGAGCGTCACCAAGGTTGAGGTCATAGTTGTGCAAGTGCAAGTTCAAGATCCCACAATTGCTTCCTAAGAAAATGTATTTTGAATTCATTTGATTTGAGCAAATTCAAACTACATCTAAAATAGGCAAATCAGTGTTTTCTACTCCAAATATTACTTTATATCTGTTTTACTTCTAGCCAAACACCTGAAATCTCAACATGGGAAAATTTAATGAATGTAAAGTTTTAGCAGAAAATGTGCAGAATAAATATAACATTGCTAGAAGTTATGCAAAATATTATAAGAAGAGTTAATGCCTCACCTACGACTCAGCATGAATAAATGGGAAAACAAAAATTCATAAATTTAATGCTCAATTGCTGAACAAGGCTAATGATGATGATGATGATGATGTTGCTGAGTTATCCTAATTATCGTGCTTACATGCAAACCCTCATTTTCCTGGAGAATATTGAGATCTTTAGATTTTATTGTAAGGTTTTTCTAAGTTAATTAAAATTAGCAGAAATGTCAATGTACTTTCATTTATTATTTGTAAATATTGTCATTTCAGGTGATGATTTTTTTTGAAGATTATATAATTTGTTATGAGGCCTTAAATTTGACTTGAAGATCAACGATCACTAGAAATATGATTAGATTTTTACTAATACTGAGCTTGGATGAGTGGCCAACTAGCCAAACTCAGATTTTACTGAAATTTAATTAAGTCTATTTGAAATGAGCAAGCTTGAGATTAGATAGAAATTCATATGCATACATACATGAATTTATGTGCAAAAAATATTCATGTATCTTTTGTATTTGTATTTATGCATACCTACATTTCTGCATTTATGTATTTATATATCAAAAATGTATGGATGCATGTATATATGTTGGAATGAGTTATCCTGGAAGAATGGTATCAAATTGGTTTTAAACCTGAATTAAGAGTGAATTAAGTTTGAATCAAAATCAGATCTACTAGCATGTAGATATTGCTAAGCTTAACTCAATGTCAGATCGAATGCTTTAAGGTGGCCTTGTGCCCATGTCAGGCTAGCTTGAGATTATATTGTAAAATCTATATATGCAACGATCTGATTTTTTTTTGGAACAATTTCTTTGGCATTTGTACATTGGAGAAGGATAATAAGACATTTACTTTGATTTTGACTCTTCTTAATTTATAGGAAATCTTGTTCTTCGTTACATATTCTCTGATATACGCACAGAACAGCATGAAAAGGTCTAGGTATTACTGAAGTAAGATCAACCTTCCATTGGGATGATTTGGTAGAGACCTAAAAATGGACCTATTAGTGTGTATCATGATAAACTTTAAATGATTATTTTGTTGAAATAAGTGATGATAAAGATGGCAATCATGGAGACAATTCTTGAGAATGGATACATTAAAAGAGGACAAAAATCATTTAGAAAGTTTTATGCAGGAAATCAGCCTACAACAACAAAAAAGTACGCAACTGGAAAGAGTTGGACTGCTTGTGCATTAGATGTTCATTCCATTCTATTTTAGCCTTGTCAATTATAAAAGGAAGCATATATATGAGCTTAAAAGATTAATATATTATCTTATAATCATCGACATCAATGCAATTTAGATTAGATGCATTTACATTGGCTTTTATGTCTCACTTCTCTATTAAAAGAAATTTACATTTCTTCTCATCGCTAGCTTGTACTTTGTTAGTTGTAGTATCAAACTACTTGATGAACTGTGCCTTTCTGCATTTAGTTACATACTATGGGAGAAATGTTTCTTATAATTCTATGTGAGGTTGATTTTTGTAATTGAATTTTAGGACTACATGGTAAATGAATTGGTGCCTTTAACTATCGAATTACTTTTATGGAGAAAAGGTAAGTACAGTGGTTGTTAGAGAAAACTTTAATCTTCCAGTCAGTGCATATGATCATTTTGTCCATTATTTTCTGGATACTTTTGGTTCTCATCCATGTTACCTCCATTTAACAAGCTTATTATTTTGCAGGTTTTATTTTACTCGCTGCTTCATTTATCTTCATGATGATCGAATTTATTTACTGAATATCTTTCAAGTATGAAGTTCCTGAACTATGTCTAGCAGCTCTTGCTTGGAAGTATTTCTGTGTCATTTTGAATTTAAATGTGGAAAGTTATGGCAAATCTTGGAATTCTTGGACGCAGGTCTTTGTCTTGGATCTTCTGTACTCTTGATTTTTTTTTCTTGTAACATGATAAATTTCTTTCAAGAAATATTCACTTTTAGATTGTCAATTGCTGATGGTATGATCTGCAGTGTTTTTAAAAGGACATCAAATGAGAGTCTAAGGCTTCTTATCTCCACAGTAATAGGGTTTATGATTGGCCTTTTTATTGGAATAACATTATCTGCAGTGAACGTAACCAAGGCACGGACAAATTCTCTTCTTTTGATTATTGGCCTTGTTTCTGTCATTGTTCAAGTGATATTGACGCTTTTCTATGGATTGGATTGCCAGTTTAATTTTCCTTCTAGAGTTGTTTCGTACATTGAAGGCGATAATTCAGGCAATACAATCGAATCCTGGTTGAACCATGCTTGGACTTCTGAGTTTGAAAATAATTCAAATGGCACCACAAAGGTATTTTTCTTCCTCAAAGATGGTTTATTTTGTCATTAGTTGTGCATATGCACTTTGGGCGGCCCGTATATTTATCTGATGAGCCAGCCTTTTTTTATTTTCCTTACGTGTAATCTATAATGTTGGAAAGAGGAGTTACCTTGAAGGAAGATATGGTTTGTATTAGTGGTCTTTGTCAGATTGATAAATTACCGTGGTGTTTGAATTTTTGATGGTTGATATTTGGTTGTCTTACAATCAGTTTGGTTTCATGCCAGGTAGATCTACTATAGATGCTATACATTTGTTAAGAGGTTTGATGGAGAAGTATAGAGAAAGTAAGGAGGATCTACATATGATATTTGTTGATTTAGAAAGCTTATGATAAAGTTTCAAGAGATGTTCTTTGGAGAGTTCTAGAAAGGGAGTTAATATTGGTTATATTCAAATCATTAAGGATATGTATACTAGAGGTTATTTGTGTCCAAATACAAGGAGGATTGACAAAATATTTTCCTATTTCAATTGGATTACATCAAGGATTAGCTTTATGCCCTTATCTCTTTGCTTTAGTTATGGTTGTTCTTACTAGGCATTTATAGGAAGATGTACCTTGGTGTATGCTTTTTGCTAATGACATTCTTCTAGTTGATAAGACTAGAGAGGGAGTCCAAGAGAAACTTGAATTATGGAGGTCAACTTTAGAGTCTAAAGATTTTTTTTTTTAAGTAGATCTAAAATTGAATATATGGAGTGTAATTTTAGTTGTAGAAGTTCTAGTAGTAGTGTTGTGACATTAGGTGAACAAGTCATTAAAAAAAAAAGTGAGCGATTCAGATATCTAGGCTCTATTGTTTAAAATGATGGTGAAATAGATGAATATATTATTAGTAGAATTCAAGTTGGATGGTTAAAGTGGAGGAATGCATCTAACCTGTTGTGTGATAGAAAAGTACCGCTTAAACTTAAGGAAAATTTTTATAAGATGGTGGTAAGACCTGCAATGATTTATGGTGCAGAATGTTGGCCAATAGAAGAGAAGCATAAGACTAAGTTAAGTGTTGCGAGATGAAGATGCTCGTGGATGAGTTTTTACTCTTAGAGATAAAATGCTAAATGAGTATGTTCGGGAAAAAGTTGGAGTAGCTAACGGCAAATAAGATTAGAGTCCTTAGATGGTTTGGCCACATAAAAGCGTTCGATGATCCGGTTAGGAGAGTAGATTTAGATTTTCCTTATGTTAAGAAAGGTAGAGGTGAGACAAAAGACTTGGTTAAGATATATAAAAAATGATCTTAGTATACTTGAATTAAATGAGAATTTGACACATAATAGGACACAACGAAGAAGAAGGATTCATGTAGTTGACCCCACATAGTGGGACAAATGCTTGTTCTTGTTGTTGTTGTTGATATTTAGATGTAATTAGATAGCTTTTTTTTTTCAACATTTTCTTATTTGCTAATGCACTATTATCAACCATCATTTGCAGTTACTGCCAATTCACAAAATTTTGGATTAGCATTATTTGTTAACTCTAGGCATTTCAGGAGAAGGTAAATCAAATGTTCAATAACTTGTTAGAATTTCTTTTGAAATCTATCTCAACTCATGACCCTCACAATAAACACAAAAGTAAAATTAATTGATCAATCAAAAAACACAAGCACTCAAGCATACAAGTGTAGATGATAATGTACACATGATGCACGATGTTATAAAGTGAGTGATCGATTTTAAGCACAATGTATATGATATGACAACTAGTGTATAGAATTGCATTCAATTAAACCAACATGTAAGGTTGTCATCACATGCAATCATTGGAATATGATTGAAAACTAAAGCAAATAAGTGCATAATTATTAAGCATAATACCAATGATTAACTCAACTACATAAGCTATGACAATTGAATCACTACACCATAGTTATACAACATTCTCCACACATTCAAGTAGTTAGAACAGATCTATGTTCTGTAGAGCACTTAGACTATTAAGCACAATATTAGTTATTACCAATACAAATGAGTAAAAGCATTAACATACGAATTACTAAATGAACATTCAAGCATATAAGATGATTAAGTAAATGTGCAACAATAAAATACCAATACTAAATTGCAAAGGCATACATTTGTTGACCTCCACATATATTCCATAAGTTGAATCATGTAAATATGGTGAAATCGATGGATTATGGACATGACGTTACTCAAATCGAAGGTGAATTCCTTAATCATTATTGAAATCAATCACCAAACAAACTTCGTCAATACGTCTGGAATGTCAAAATTGACTAAGAGAGGCTCCTTGTATCATATGGTTGTTCGATGGAAAAGATGAGCTGTTGGTGCAGTTTTGCATGGATCGAAGTTAGAAGGCCTAGACGACATCCAAACATTCTTTGTTCGCAAAATTGACTATGTTGATGTCACCAAAACATCATAATTTATCATCGAGACTCTCTGTAATTGATTCGATTGAGTATGTGTGAATGTCGAGTGAGCGGATGTGACATCACGCGATTTGAAACTAAAATCACTTCAATTGATGTTGTAATTACTTTGATTGATGCCAAAATTATTCAAAAGACCTCTGATCGCAAAGCGGATTGTGCCGTTACATCCGGTGCATCAAATTTGTTTAAAAATGACATCCATATTGCTCAGGTTTGTTGCATAAGAAAATTTATCAATTTGCATGTATTTTAAGACGACGCATGATAAATGAGTGCACAAGGGATAGATGCATACAAATAACTCATTTCTAAAAAAAATTATTATTATCATATAAAATATGATGTGATATTAATATATTGCTAATATCAATAATATCTAGAAAAAATCAATCAAATATTATTTAATCACCTAAATCTTCTAAAAAAGCCTAGATATATGCATATGTTAACCCCTAACCTTAATATCTATAGCCCTTAACTACTATTCATGCGCCGCAAGCTCTCCTTGTTTGTTTTCAACCGAGCGTTGCACACCTCTCTTGGAACTCCGTCTCTCCCATTCTTTCCCTGCTCTAACCTCTCACGTGAACAGCTCCAATTCAGACCTCCTCATCCAACTCTCTCTCTCGTCTCCATCCCAGCTACAACCTTACCTCTACCCGACTCCTATTAGTCAACCCCGTATCTTGCTTATTCATGCATAATCCCATTTTTTCAGAAATTGTGACTCACCCTCAATCCTTGTTTTCCCTCTCACCATCCTCCATTTTATGCATGCCATCATCCCCACTCACCTTTGTCCATGTATTGTACTTACGACTCTATTAGAACCCAGGTATCTTGCTTATTCATGCATAATCCCATTTTCCGTCACTGTGAAATTTGCACATCACCCCCCTCAATCCTTGTTTTCCCTCTCACCATCCTCCATTTTATGCAAGCCATCATCCCCACTCACCTTTGTCCATGCTATTGAAGTTACTAATAGCTCTAAATCAAAGTTCCCCTACACGACACTACCACATCCCACTCACCCGACGTCCTTTCCTTATCTTGCATGAAGAATAGTTGCATATCCGTAGCTATCCCTTCATCCTCCTTGCTTGTTTGACCCATAGCCTAGATTGCAAGCTACTTGCGCCTAGGAAAACAAGTCACGCCAAACTTTTCCTGCCTTGTAGTCACCTCCCAACGACCTATCTGAGTCCAAACAACAACTTGCCTCTCTCTTTCTACTACTCTCACACAATAGTTATTTTTACTCTACGGATTGCTCCAAGCCCAAGCTCGACCCACATCATGTCACGATCCCTAGCTAATAAAGGCGAACAGGTGACGGATAAAGAAAACTTACAGAATATTTCCAATCTTACATAAAATCTCCAATCATACAAGAGCCACTAAAATTCACAAATGATTATACAAATTATCCATACATAAAAATTCTAACAAAGTTCATGAGAAATACACTTTAAACATAATTCAACATAATTAACATAAATACCTATCTTCCTCGTCCTCTACCTGCTAAAGATTTTCTCTTCTATCATATTTATGATTTTCTCAAAAATTTAAGAACTAACAAATGAATATAATTCATAATTATGTTATTATCTATATAAAGCAAGAAAGAAGATGTGACGCCGCTTTGTTGTCACGTATATAAGAAATTGCTTAAACAATCAAACATATGAGGTAAGTATATAAACTTTTCATATGAAGGTCTGTATACATAAACATTTATCATAATGGTATACATAAATATTTAATATATGAACTTTTACTTTTTACATTTATCATCCGTCAAGAGTCACCGTAAATACTCATTCAAAGGACAAGATTCATTACCATTACCATTCGCAATTTCATTGGCCCTTTTCATCATTTCATATTTGTACATCATCCCCGTCAATACCATAAGTGAACTGGATTCAACATACACATTCATAAGATACAATTATACGCATTAATTCATGATTAACAAGAATCGGAATTTTATAAAATGATAACGCGACAATACGATAAAGATTTTGTTATTATCCAATATTAAAACAAGAAGTACATCACGCTTTAAGAAAGAAAAGAAAAAATCATCACAATCGACAAAGATATTAAAAGTCATAATCATACGATGCATCATATAAGAAATTAAAGATATTTTACCATAAATGTAAGAATATAATTACCCACTTTAACTTGTAGCTCAACCTCCTTTCCTTTAACGCTTCATTCCTTAATTGAAATTCCTATAACATAAAAAATATTAAGTGTTAAAGTGATTTAATATATTGCATTAATTGGTTATCATACCCCCTTAAATGATTCTAATATAGTTAACGATAATATAAATACCTTTCCTTCATAATATAAAATGCATTTCCCTTATAGGTTCTCTTAAATTTTATACTCTCCTTTTCTTATTTTTCTTAAAATGATTTTCTTGAATGATTTAAATCAATACTTTAACTTACATCTAGTTTATATTACTTATACCTAAATTAACTTATTTGAAAATCGCTAAACTCTAAATTACAATTATAAACCTGTTAAAAAAAGGCTTAAGATAACATAAAATTTAAATTAAAATACATATCTTATTTACATACCTCTTTATTATATTCCTCTGCTGTCTAAACCCTCACTTTTCTTCATGACGCGACTCGACTGCTCAAGACGCTAAAGACTCCTTCCTCCTGTCACAGACGAAAGTTCGGCTACCGCAAAGAGGCCTCGCCGCTGTGGCACGCAACTCTTTCTTCTTCCTCCGATGACGCCTTCGACGCGACGATTTCCTTCTCCTTCTCACGACGCATCTAGTAAGAGTCTCTTCTCACTTTCTCCTCTCCGCTTTCCTCTCACATTTTGGGAATTCTTTCGATTTGTCAAACCGACACCCCTTTCTTTCTTTCCTTCATAATCACGCCAGATTTTATTTTATTTTATTTTATTTTTTTTAACTTTCTGCTATTACAATCTTCCTCTTATAAAATTTCGTCCAAATTAAATGACATTAATAAATAAACATACCTTTAATTAAATACAATTGAGGATAAAGTTCTCGATTCTTCTCCCATGTAGCCGATCCGATCCATGTTTCCACAAGACACGACAAATGGAATTTCCTATTCAGATGCTTGACATCATAATCTATAATTTTTCTGCTTCTCCACAAATGTGAGATCGTTGAATATCAATAGATCAACAATAATCTTGTTGGCATCAATATATTTTCGTAGAGAAGAAATATGAAACACATCAGTGCACTCCTTGTAGATGCGAAAGCCGCCTATAAGCCACTTTCCTTTTTTCCAAGATTTCATATGGACCAATATACGTGGCTCAACTTTCCAACTTTACCAAATCATTTTATACCTTTCTGACCGAATTTTAAGAAATACAAATTCTCCCACTTCAAACTCTACCTATGGTTTAAAGATCATAAGATTTATTTCATCAACTTTTAATCTATAATCAATCGATCTTTTCAAGATTTCATCTACATCCGCACTAATGATTCTTCTTTCACCTGTCCACCCAACAAAGTTCAGATTTCCTTCCATACAATGCTTCATAAGGAGCCATACCAATACTTGAAAGTTATTATCAGAAAAACTCAATCAAAGCAAATGAATTTCCCAATTTCCTCCAAAATCAAGATACAAAGTCTAAGCAAATCTTCAAGTGTTTGAATGTTTTCTCTGACCGCCATCAAGGATAAAGAAGATCAAAGTAAGCTTCGCACCTAAAGTTTCTTGAATTTTTCTCCATGGGACAGAATCTACCATCCCGACGGATACTATGATTTTGGCACACCATGTAACTTCACGATTTCATCAACATATTTTTTGCTAGCCTTTCAAATCGATTGTTTGATAGTATAAAGTGCAGATTTAATCAACCTATCAATAATAACCCAAAAATAAGCATCCTTTCTCGATCTAAAGCCAACCACAAAATCCATAAGAATATCGCCCCATTTCCACTCGTGTATCGCAATGGTTGTAAAGTCCACTGCTTCGATGTTCAAATTTTAACCATCCGACATGATTGACATTTATAGACAAATTACTACTTTTCATTCCCTCCACCAAAATATTTCTTAAGATCTTGATACATTTACTACGCCTTGGATGAATTGTATAATTAATGACATTTACGTAAGATGTCTTTCCTCAAATCTCCAACATCTGAATGCAAACTCTACGATACTTCAAGAATCCCTCTTCATCGATTTCAAAATCTTCAGATGACCTACCTTTACCAAATCTAAAATTTTCAAAGTCATCATCTGGGTAAAGCATCTCGTATTCTATCTTTCAAATTTGACAGAAAGCCATTTGATTTAACAATAAAGCATGATCATAGATTTAATAATTGAAATTTTAATTTTTCTAAATCTTTAATCAACTCCTCCTATTGAGAGATCAACCAATAAACACTACCAAATATTTTTCTACTTAAAGCATCAGCAATTACATTTGCCTTCCCTGATGATATCAATATCTAAATCATAATCTTTAATGAGTTCCAACCATCTCCTTTGTTTTAAATTTAGCTCCTTCTCGAAAGATATATTTCAAGCTTTGATGATCGAAAACTTCACACCTTACTCCATATAAATAATGCCCAAATTTTAATGCAAATACCATCCAAGTAGCTCTAGATCATGGGTTGGATAATTTTTTTCATGATTTTTCAACTTCAAAGATAAGCAATCACTCTTCCATTCTCATAAGTACATCCCAAGCCTCTTAATGATGCATCACTATAAATTTGAAATATTTCGTCCCGAATAGTTAATACCTACAAATTAAACAATTCTTCAATTGAAAAGCCTCTTCACACCGATCCACCATTCAAACTTGATGCTCGAAGCCTCGAAATGGCATGACAATCGGAAAACCTTCAACAAATCTCCGTAATATCCTCGCCAACCCTAAGAAACTTTGACTTCGTGACAGGGGTCATATTCAAATATCGCTCGACTTTACTCGATCCATCAAACCCTTCACTACTAATCATGTGCTCCAAGAATATGATGTTATTTAACCAAAATTCACACTTTGAAAATAATTCATTTCCTTTTAGAGCTTGCAAAATAATATGAAGATGGTTTTCATGGTCTCGTCTGAATAAATTAGAATATCATCTATGAATCATAAATGAATCTAAAATGGTTTAAAGATTATTCATGAGATCCATAAATCATTTGGAGCATTTGTTAAGCCAAAGGCATCACTCATAGTGCCCATATCTTGTACTGAATCTCTTTGGTATATCTTCTTCTTTGATTCTCAAGATGATAACGATCTTAAATCAATCTTTGAAAATCTGAAACTCCTTAGTTGATCAAAAGATCATCAATTCTTGGCAAGGATATTTATTCTTCAATGATGAGTTTGTTAAGCTCTCACATGTCATCGTAGCTCTCATCTTTCTTCTTCATAAATAATCTGGGAGCTCCCGAGGAGATGTCTTGGGCGATAAATCCCTCTACAACAATTCGATTCTTCAACTCTTGTAATTCTTTAACCGCCATTATATGGTACTTTTCTTCTGAGGTTTTGCAATTAAATCAATAGAGAAATCTCTCGATTGGAGGTAAACACGGTAAATCATCTAGAAGACTTACGGATACTCCTTTACTGACATCATCTATCTTCTTTACCTCTTTAGTAAATAACTTGAGCAGAAAACCTTCCTAGCCTTTAGCATCTTTGAACTTTTAAGCAAGATAAATCATAGTTAATACTCCATCAATTTGAATTATAGTTAATACTCTGCCACAATTTGAATTCTTCTTGAATATTGACTATCTTTTTACAATCTATAGTAGCATGTTTAGATAGTCAATCCATTCAAATCACATCAAATCTCTTCATAAAATTTATCATCTTCCTGGCTCTTTGATTATGATCATACTTATATAAATATAAAACTTTGCTCGATCACTCTTGTGCGGCCGGTCAGCTTGGAATCACGAGCAGACGGTGGACGGATAAAACAAAACTTAACATTTTCATAAAATCTCCGTCATCCAAGCTAAAATTCAATGATTATACAAATTGTCCATATATAAAATTCTAACAAAGTTCTAGAAATCACTTTAAACATGCTTCAACATAATTTACTATCTCCTATACTACGGTAACATGATTTTCCTTCATCGGTATTTAGTTATGATGGTTTCACGAAAAATTTAAGCAACTAACAAATAAATATAATTGATTAGATTGATTATCTTTATTACTAGTAAGAAGAAAGAAGCTAGTATCGTCTTTTTTTTATGTCACGTATATAAAGAAATTCTCAAACATATCATATGTGAGGTAGTATCATAAACTTTTCTATGAAGGTGGGTATACATAAACATTTATCATATGGGGTTAAACATTTAACATATGAACTTTTTACTTTCATTAGTCAAAGTCGCGTAAATACTCATCCAAAGGATAAGTATCCATTACCATTCATTTCTTCATTCGTTGACTTTTTTAATTTTGTGCAATACATTCGTCAATCTCTGTGTAAGGTTATTTAACATATACACATTCATAGCATCTGATTATCTTATGCGCATTAATTCATGATTAACATTAATCGATTGACTTTATAAAATGATAGCGTAATGATATGATCAGCGTTCGGTTATTATGATATGAAAGCGATAAGTTATATCGCGGTTTAAGAAAGAAAGCGGAAAAAATTATGTGATTGGCATGAAAAAGTCGTCGTATAAACGTGTGTTTTTATCGTAAGAAATTAAAGATTTTTATCATTGTAAGAATATAAACTTTAACTGCGGTTCACCGAGCCCTTTTCGCTCTTTCTTAATTGAAATTCCATAACGTAAAAAAATATTAAGTGTTAAAGTGATTTAATATATTATATTAATTGATTATATCATACCCTTAAATGATTCTAATATAATGATAATATAAATACATTTCTTCATAATATAAAATGCATTTCCTTATAGGTTCTCTTAAATTTTATACTCCCTTTTCTTATTTTTCTTAAAATAATTTTCTTGAATGATTTTAAATCAATACTTTAACTTACATCTAGTTTATATTACTTATACCTAAATTAACTTATTCTTGAAAAATCGCTAAACTCTAAATTACAATTATAAACCTTAAGTTAAAAAGGCTTAAGATACTAATATTAACATAAAATTTAAATTAAAATAGTTACATATCTTATTTACATACATCTTTATTATATTCCTCTCGGGTTGCCCTAAACCCTCACTCGTCATTCTTCACCGACGTGCTCGACTCTCGTTCATGAGTCTCCTCCTTCCCTCTCGGTTTTGGCGTCAAATCTCTGACAGTGACGGTAGCGTCTCGCTGGCTTCTCTTTCTTCTTCTTTCTTGACGCCGATTCCTCTTCTCCTTCCTCGGACGGCGGGGTAGAGTCTTCTCTTCTCACTTTCTCTCCTCTCGTTTCCTCTCTGCGTTTTTTGGGAATTCTTTTTGATTTGTCAGCGACACCTCGGGTTTCCTTTCTTTCCTTCACTGCCATGCTTGTGTTGTATTTATTTTATTATTATTATTTTTTTAAACTTTAGGTTATTACACATCACTCTCTTTCTCTCTCTAAAATACAAAAGAGAAGCTCTCCCTCTTATATCTTCTATGTTTCTCCAAAAAGAAAGAGATTTGTTTGGAATTGTCATCTCAAAATTTTCGTTGTGTTTTTGAAGTTATAACACATAAAATCTTAAGTACCTGCTCGTGTTTCTTCAATATGGTGGGAAAATTTATTAAGGGACTGTTTGGTTGTTTGCATTTAGAGTGTAAAGTAAATCGAATGCAGGAAATCTAATTTTTTTAGTGTTTGGTATGGTCTGAAAGTAAAATTTCATTTGTAGTGTATTTGAAATGCATTAGATTTCATTTGGGTGTATTTGGAATTATTTAATTTAATCTGGTATAAAGTGTTATGGACTTCTTGCCGCTTAGTCCCATGGCACCATGCGCACGCGTCTGGTACAACCTCCTACTAGTCTTTGGATCTGGCCATAATCTTAAAAATACTTTACATTATATTTATTTTATAAAAAAAATAATTCAAGTATTTGTAGAGTTTTCAACCAAACAAGTAATCCAAATACACGCATTCTACGTTTTTTTTCGGTTCTTTCTCTAAATCACGCCCCAAATCTTAAGTACTAGTTCATGTTACTTTAATACGGCGAAGAAATTTGTTAAATCTTAAGTACCTATTCCTGTTGTTTCAATACGACAGAGAAATTTATTAGTTTTTAAGTACTCATTCATGTTGTTTAAAAATGGGGAAAATATTAGAATGTGTTTTCAAATGCAGGTTTTGAAAGCTTATACAACACTTCCCATAAATGTAGTAGGTATAAAGACTTTTTTGGTTGTGGTGTCGCAAGACATCGACCATTTATGCTTCTCATAAGCGTGATTGGAAGGCCTGACACTCTCAAAACAACCCATTATATGGGGACGATGTTGAGATACTATTAAAATTTTACCCAAATATGAATTGCTAAAAAATGCAAGCATGACAAATTAAAAGAATACTTGAAGTTTCAATAAGCAATTGAATTGATAATCGAGCTAAACTCAAAATACAAACCCTTGAGAATAAAGTTGCAAGAATCAAATTGGAGCTAAACCACTTAAACTGAATGGTCGCTAGTAAGCACAGATGAAATGTTTAAATGGATGTTGGACTGCAACACATCACTTCTTGAAACAACCAAAAGAATTAAAGTCAAATATAATAAAGCTTGTAACATATATTAAACTTACAAAGATGTGTTTGGTTGAAAGATCAGCTTCCCAATGAAATTAAGACTCAAATTGAACTTGAGGTAAAGTCGTAGTGGATATGATATGATGGCTAACTTATAAGCAAGAACAGGACAAACTTATTTGTTAATGAGCATGAACATGACATTTTAATGAGTGATTGAATTGTGTGGTGACTTACATCAAATAAACTAAAGAATATCAAAGAATTTGAATGAGATTAATGATGACTTTAGAATTTCATTAACAAAACAAACTAGTTGTATTGAACATTCAAAGCCAACAACATTAGTGACCAAATCAAAATAAGAAAAATGCCATTTCGAATGCTTAAGAAGAATCACACTTCTCATCTAAAGTTAATGCTTTAAAATCCATGCAAATATACTAATGAAATAAGTCTCTTGTTTTCATTTTAAAATGGCCCTTTATTTAACAAAAATTGAGTCGAGATGTGTGGTAATGATTTAAAAGGATGTATCATGCACATTTCTCAAAACAAACGTATATTTAGATTTATTACATCAATATACATACAAATGACTTAAAGACTCGAGTTATATATACATTTCAAGACAAATTTGTGTTCAAAATCATTGCATTGAGACGTGCACAAGCAATCAAAGTTAGAAAGTGTTAAGTATGAACACACATGAGACAATCATATATTTAGATTTATCACATCAATATACATGCAAAAGACTTAAAGACTCGAGTTATATATGCATTTCAAGACAAACTTGTGTTCAAAATCATTGCATTGAGACATGCATGGGCAATCAAAGGTTTAAAGTGTTAAGTATGCACACACATGAGACAATCATAAACTTGAAATTAATGTCTCGATGTATGTGCAAATAACAAGTTGAATTATATGCATGTATTAAGTAGTAGTATTGACTTAAGTCTAATACATCAAGCAATGTGCAAGTGTTGTTAGATGACTTATACTGATGAGGAATTCCTCAAAGATCGATTTCAAATGTCTTAAAAAGTGTATAAATTCCTCAAAATTGCACAAAAATTGATTGCGCTAAATGCCCGTTTGTGTTGCGACACATGCTAAACTCTCAACTTAGTATCCAATGATGTTGTTGAGGGCTAAAAGTGACAATTGACTTAAACTAGTTTAATTCTGAAAAGTGTGCTGATATTTTCAAAAATCGAATAATTATCTTAAAAATATATATTCCTCTAAAAATTTAAATATCAAACTTGAAGCACATGCACACTCTTAAATAGGTAACTTGAAGCACAAGCACATTCTTAAATGGGCTTTGCTTACAAAATAAAGTCATATGCCCCATTTAATCGATATGATTCTTTTCTTTCTTATGAGAACGAGAGTTGACAAGATTAGTTGGAAACTAAGTGTTGAAAATTTTGATTTTACATTTGCATATGACCATCAAAGACAGTAATCAAGAAATTTCATATTCAAAATTACAAACTCTTTATTTCAATGTTGAAAGTACGATCATAAATTCTAATCATAGACCTTATCTTGTACGTTATGGCTAGAGTTGATAATAGGGGTGTGCATTATTTGGTTTTAACCAAAAATCAAACCGAACAAAGTTTTAAGTAATTTGGTTCGGTTTTGAACTTAGTAATTTGGATTTTGGTTTAATTAATGAAAACTTTGGTTTTGATTTTGGATCGGTTTGTTAATAAAATTTTGGATGGAATCAAATAAATTAAAGTAATTATATATAATAATATTATTAATTTATTTATAATAGGTTTATCTATTATACACTTATTTTATTTATTTTGAATACTTAGTAGATCTTTGGAGGGCAATTCTAACTTTCCAAAATATTTTGATCTCATAATATGGTAATATGGTTTATCAACTTAATTTCAAAACATCGTTAAGTAAGTAAAATTAATTTTAAATATTTTAGCGTGAAGTAGTTAATTGTATTTTGATTATATTTTATTATTTTCTTATCTTGTTATTATATAAAATGTTATGCAAATAATTTTTAAATGTAACTTGGTTTTTCAAAACCAAACCAAAATAAAACTAAATTATTATTTGGTTTTGCATTTTATTTGGTCGGTTTGGTTCAATATTTTTAGGAATCCAAAACCAATCGATTTTAAAAATTTTTCATCCAATCCATCCAAATCAACCAAATGCACACCCCTAGTTGATAAGGTCTATAATATAAATTAATCTTCAACTAAATTTTAAATCACACAGACATTATAATCGATCCTCTGCAAACAAATAAATTGAGTCAACAAGGTCTATATTTCAATGATAACTGCGAATGAACATCTCAATCATAGATGATATCACCATCACGTTATACTCAAAGTTCAATGTCATCAATCAATGTTTAAATTTGATGAAAGTACAAAGAATGCAAAAGATGCTATGCTCTAAATGTTTAAATGAAATTCATCACATAATAATTTAAAACTAAAATTCATCCACCTATCCACAACTGTTTGTCGGGAATGACAATTGAAAGAAAGTTTTGCTCACAAAGAGCCAATGTTAAATCATGTACATTGTTATATTCATACTCAGATAATCTCATGCCATTAAAGATATAGCCCGTATCCTTTGTCTGTATAGTTTTACCCTTAAATGACACCACATAAAGTAGCGGTTACGACAAGTGCTGTTTGGGTGGTTTGGCCTCTAATAGCCCTACTAAATTACAATTACGACTATAGCTTGTAAACTCTTCAATGGCTCTATCCCTTGAATTGTGAAATATAGAATGCACCCAATAAGGCATAAAGTTTTCTACTAGCTAAGGTGGAAATTATCTCCTTAAACAAATATCAATCCAAGTTTGCAAGATCTCCTTTGCTTAACCCGCATTCAATAATCCTTGATCGTTAGGATTATCTCCTCTAAGTAGACGAAAGATGAAGATAGCATGAAACGACAGAACTATTAGATCTTGATTGGGCTCATCATCATTTCTTCCACCATCCGCTTAAAGTTTAAATTAATGACGATGAATTTCATAAATTTTAAACTTCATTTGTTGTTACTATACGCTAAACAATCACTGATCTGATGACTAGCCTTAATCGAAAGTTCTCTCTCATCATTGGGAGGAGTAATTAATTATAGGTGCTTGCACCTATAGAAAACCTAGAACCATATCTAAAGTCCTCACAAATGAGGGAAACATCTCTAGGTAGTGTCTTATTTATAGTTCCATATGCCTTTTGAAAATTTGATTCAACAAATCTAAACTCTTTATATCAAGAGGCTGAGTGTAAGTTTTGGGAGCCCATAATATTTGTGCATGATTCAACACCAAATCAGCCTACATTCACCAACACTAGCTACTAATATATAAAAATACTTTCGCTTCTTGAGTTGGTTGGGGAAATCATTTCACAAACATACTCTTCTTAATGGGTGATTGCTACCTAATGCATCAACCTCTCCTTTTCTCCATAATGGTCAACTGTTGCCCATTATCTTTCCTTTATGGGCAAGGCTACCAAAATCTCTAAAATTATAAAACGTAGTGTGCTCCAATTCTTGGGTGGTGAACAAAGGAAATTCAATAATTTATATTAGATAATCTCTACAAATAATTGTTCAAGAATATAATGTAAAATAATATACAAATTATTTTAAAGATTTAAGTAAAAGAGAGGTCACAAAAAATATCTTCAAGTAAAAGCTTGAACTTGATGAATTTCAATGATCTTCCTTTCATTTTTTTTTTTTTTTTTGAAATGAATTTCCAATTAAGTCAAATGATATTCTCATTATCCATTTAGATTGCAATATAAGGGATAATATATGATTTCAAATTTGTGATATATATATATATATATATATATATATATATATATATATATATATATATATATATATATATATATATATATATATATATATATGATTTAACTATAAATGTTGATAGTTGGTAATCTTCTTGGGATGCTATAGTGAGTCTAGTTTGTGATGACTATATGCAAGTCTACAACATTTATAAAGGCATATATATGATTTCAATTGTTTGTAGGGTTTGCACTTATTTGTATGAATGGGGATCATATGTATAACAATGTTGAGTGGAGTGGCTTAATTTTTTTATTATTTTTTATATATGTAAATATAAATGCTTATTTTTTATGTATAATTTAAAATATTATCATAATTTAAGTATGCTAATCTTCTTTAGATCTTTGTTTAAATCTAACTCAATCAATCTACATTGAGTAATTTAAAAAATCACACTAGGATGAATCATTGCTCTCGAGTCCTTTTGAATTTTCTAGTTAATTTCATCTCTAAGCGACCAAATATCTAAGATAATCTAATAGATGCCATCATTATTATCATGATTCCTATTATATTCCAACAAGTACATTGGCTAATTATAATTATGATAATAATATTCATAAAATGATTATAATTACTTATTCTAGTATTCATTTTCTTTTAAAACTATGAAAAATAATTTAAATGCTAAGGCACCATTTGGGATCATTTTTTTGTTTTATTTTTTTATTTTTATTTCATTTTATTTATGTTTTCATTTAAAATAAAATTTGTTTTGAAGTGATTGTTGTTTTTAAACACTCACATGTTATTTTGGGTGTTTTTTTAAATAATGTGATTTATTTTTAAAAGAAATTAAATAAAAATACTCAAAAATTACACTGAACAAAAATATATTTTAAAAGTAACATAAAAACAAAAATAAAATGCTCAAATAAATTTGATCCTAAACAATCCCTAAATAAATATCATGATGCACATTTCATTTTTATTGAAACATAAAATGATCATACAATAATTTTTATGGGATGGATTTTTTATCAAGTATTACAATATATTATTAATACCGAGCAATGTTACAATCTTGAGAATCATAGGCCATTAATGGCAACCAATCAACTACCACTAGTCCTAGAAAATTGCAAAAGGAAAGGGAAGTATGTGAAACAAATGTAGTTGGTCAGAGCAGAAGTCCACGAAATGAAACATTATATAGCATGACTTTGTTTGCCTCATGGAGGTTTATAATATGGACTTCAAAATGCATCAAATGTTTTTTCGCAGAATGGTAAAATAGAAGATCCTTAGATGCATGAGACTAAGTTAAGTGTTGTAGAGAGGAGGATGCTTAGGTGGATTAGTGGCTTTACTCTTAGAGATAAAATGCGAAATGAGTATGTTTCGGGAAAAAGTTGGGGTAGCTCTAGTAGCAGATAAGATTAGAAAGAGTCGCCTTAGATGGTTTGGCCACATAAAGTGTCGGCCATCCAATGACCCGGTTAGGAGAGTAGATGCATTAGATTTTCCTTGTGTTAAGAAAGCTAGAGGTAGATCTAAAAAGACTTGGTTAAGATGTATAAAAAGTGACCTTAGTAAACTTGAATTAAATGAGAATTTGACACATAATAGGACACAATGGAGACAGACTCATGTAGCCGACCCACTTAGTGGGATAATGGCTTGTTGTTGTTAAAATAGAAGATCCCATTGCCATGTGGTAGTTTCAGAAGTGGTAGCATGTTTAATTTGAAGCATACAATATTTTCGAAGTATGTGAATTAAAATATATTTTTGTAGAAGAATCTTATAAAAATAACAAATTATTGATCAATATATTCTTCTTAAACAATAGCTAAAAATATTTTAGTTGGAATAATAGTCTCACACATGATCTCTAATTTAAGCTTAATATTAGTGTTATGCATATTCACAAAATTTAGCTTAGTAAGAGGATTGATTACTTGTGAGTGATCATCATCATCAAGTTCATCATTGAAATATGAGCATTATATTGATAACATTTACATACTAACATAACATAAGGTTCAAACTTTCGAATAGGTGGGCTGACTTGGATTTTGGAATTATTGCAAGTTTCTTAACCTTTGGATTTCAAGAAGTTAGTGCATAATATAATATATTATCATGATAATATGATTTTGGATTGGGATGAACAAATCTATCATATGCATAACCATCATAAAATTTATATTAATGATAGACACTTGAATAGTGATATTGATCAATGGCTTCAACATTAGCATGTTTTTGAAGTTCATGTATAAATTCTATTAGACCATTGGTGATTATAATGATAGTCATGACTATAACATGACTTAGAATACTAATGACTCAGATTTCATGATACTTATATTATTCCTCCAATTTTGATCTCGCTTTTCAATCATTTAGAAGGTTTAGTTGACACATTAAAGTCAACTTCACCCTTCATTGATTTATTTAAATTTGACTTAGGTCGATTCCCCTTCATCTCCACTAAATAATTTGGATAGAATACTAAACAATTTAATTTGATCTCTTTAGTTTTACTTGATGGCTCAACTTTTTAAAGCCTCTAACTTAAGCCCTCTCCTTGGCCTTTTTGCTGATGACTAAACATTAGAAGTAGTCGATGAGGCCTTTCATTGATTGATGTACCCTTTTGATCATCCTAGATCCATTTCTAGTTAGCTTTTTCTTAGGCTTCAATGCATCAGAAAGTTGCTTTCCTAGCTTCTCCCTGAGAATTTTGTTGATAGCCCAACACATTATAGTACCAACACCCTGTGGGCTCACCTCTTCAACCATTCCATTTGTATACACTCGTTGGCCTTGTCAACAAGTCAACATCTCATTGTTATTGGTTAAGTGCCCCATTTTTGATTAGTTGGTCTATTCGGCCTTGCCAATAGCTTGGCATCTAAGAGCGAAAGGCTCTCCTTTTTCCCAGCAATTTATAGCCTCCTTTGATCAACCCCTTCTCAAGATATCTCCCCCACGGAGTTTTCATCTTGATATGCCTTCCTTGTGACATCTTAGCGATAGCTTTGCATTCTATAGTTATTGGCATGATATTTTTACATACAAAATCATATTATTTGTCCTACCAATGACTCAAAATCTTCGAGTTGTTTGCTCAGGTGTTCTCTCACATTACTAGCCCACCATTCCATTTCTTCCTCTAAGTACTCTACTAACACCTCACTGTCCTGCCAGCATTTTCTCATTAGTGCTTGGTCGACATCTTTTTCTCAACGTTCCATCACAACCTTCTTAGCTTGGTGTTGATGCCTTCCCTTACTAGGTTTACATCTCCCTTTAGGGATCTCAGCCTCATCAACAACTTGGCACCTAAGCTGTTAGCTTGCCAACGTCTTATTAATGTCTTCTTATTTGGCACTACGTAGCTCTTTTTTGGCTAGCACCATATTTCATTTTCTTAATTTTGCAAAATTATTCTCAGTAAGAGCTGAATTTTTTAGTGCCATTGTTGAATTTCTTCTCGACCTTGCCAAGTTTCATTTGAGTGAATATAAGTTTTTTTTTTTTTGGTTTGTTAAAACATCCCCTTACTCTATTTCCTTCTCACCAAATCACCGACCCTTTTTGGCAACGTACCTTCTTGAAACTTGTCAACAACTCTACTATAATAGAGCTATTGACTAGCTAACTTCATTATGCTTAGGGAATTACCATTGTCCATTTAACTTGACACTAGTTCCTTTTTGGCCTAGCCAACATCGCCTCTTCGCCCTTACCAATAATTGGCATAATAGAGTTGTCAATTTAACATTACCCTTCTCATCATCCTTATTGTGATTCTTCTACCATCTTCCCCTGATGTTGTTAGCTCACCAACCGATAGGTCTTCTTTCTTTGTCTGATTTGATTGTTACCTCATGCCCCATCTATAACTAGATCATGCATATATTTGTATATTTGCATATTTTCCTAGCATGCCAACATGAAAGGTGTCTATCATTTCAACAATGAGTTAAAACCAACCATGTTGATTTTTCCCTTGATCCTTCAATCAATTGCTCAAAGGGACATTTTTTTGGCCAGCTCAGGAAAATGTAACTTTCCTTTGACTTTGTATCCCTCAAGATTTTATCTTTAAAAGAGACCTCAAGGCTGCCTATAAGAGATTTTAGATCTAATCAAGTTCTTCTCTTCTTCTCCTTTGGACTAAAATCTTTAGGTACTTGTCTGTACTGAGTAAAGGGAGCTACTGTTTTATTTGAATCCTTAGTAACATTCAATTCTCCATCTCTCCGCTACTCTTAGACTACCAATTTTAGGAATAGAAGATCCAAGCCTCAGATATCCTTAGTTTCATGCCACAAGCATAACTTTCATGTCACTCTCTTATTCTCCTCTCAAGTATACATTTTAAGCCAATTTTTCTACTAAGAACTATATTTGTAGGCCCTTTCTTAGTTGCTGCCCCAAAAAGATATATGTTCAAATGTTTAAAAATTGGATTGGACTGGCCAGTTCAACTAGTTCAATCGTGAACTAGCCTTTACATTGAACCGACTAGAATCGAACTGAACTACTAGTTCAACTGGCGAACCGGTTCTGATTTTAGAAAATTTATCAATTCAATTAATAATTATTTAAATTATTTAAATATATTAAATAATTATATTTAATATTAAACTTAACAAATTATGTAATTTAAATATTTTGGTATAAGAAATTTTATACATTTTAAAACTATTATTATTATTATAGTTATATTAAATTATTTAAATATATTAAATAATTATAGTTAATTATTAAACTTAACAAAATATGTAATCTAAATATTTATATAAGAAATTTTGTAAAATTTAAAACTACTTTTATTATTATAATAAGCTTGAATTAAGTTAATCATAACATATCTATCAAATGATTAAAAAAAATTGAATATGATGAAGCTTATTGAGTTGACTTTTAGGGTTGAGAAATTTAGATTACTTGAAATGAACTTTAATAATATCAACTGGGCCTTCAAATATAAGAACATAAGAATAATATTTAAATTTTTAACTTTGTATTTTTATTATGAATTATATTTCATAATATAAAAGGTTTTAAGAATATAAAATTTTTAATTATTTTAAGTATTATATTTCATAGAATTTCTAAAATACATTTTTATGTTATAATCTTATATTTATATTTATAAATCTATATTATCAAAATTTTAAATTTTTTTTAATATACATATAGCTAGATTTTTAAAAATATTTTAAAATATTTTATATACTTTATTTTTATATTTGCTATATTTTACAAGGCTTTTAAAATAATCTTTTTTATTATAAATTCTAGATTCTTATTATAAATTATACTTATATTTATAAATTTATACTATAATTTTTTTTGTATTTTAAATATATTTAATATACACATATAATTATATCTTAACTTTATATCGATCATGAAATCTATAATTATTAGAAATATTATTTATATACTTGTTTTATTTTTTTTGTTATATATTTATATTATTTTATCATTTAATTAGATCAATGTTTAATAATTTTATTATTTATTACATTATTAGGTTCAATCCTGATTGAACCATTGAATCTTGAACCTCAAACCTCTCTTTCTTTTTGTTCAATATTTGGTTCAGTTTTCACAACCTATGTATGTATGTGCTTTTGGGCTGATTTAGGAGGATGTGAAAACCTTTTTATATTTCCAAGTACCCACCTATAGCATGTCTTTACTTCTTGGTCGTCAATTTAATTATACCATTGATCCATCATTAGCTCTCCTTGGATGATTTGCCTCAACAACACGCCATGACGATGCTAAGTTATCGACCGTCGAATTCCACTCATTGACTATTAACTCCATGCTCACTTATAGGCTCATCAACTCACGGGCAGCCAATATTCATGGTCTAGTACTTTTCACCTACATGTCTAGCACAAAGTAATCTCACATTCATATACTCGAGCATTTGGAAATGAAGAGTATTGCAACATTTGCAAAATCCTTAACCCTTGAGCAATTTTCTACAATATATATAGGACGTCAACTAACTTTTTTTTCTTATGATATGGAAATTATGATGTTTTTTTATTTGGTTATCTACAACAATGTTATAAAATTTTGACTTTGTTGACAATAGCCTAGTTGATGCATGAGCATACTACTTGACTTTAAGATGTGTCAATTTATAAGTTATATCATGTAATCAGCCTTGATAAGCATTTGTATCGTCCGGTTATAAGGTGATATCATAAATATCATCTTTCCTCCTCATTCAGTCTCAACCTTTCTTGCATTTTATAAAGACTTTAATGGAATTAGATAGTGCTTCTTTTCTAGAGAGTATAAATCTTTTCATCATGTCACGCTTCATTTTTACCTTTCTTTGCCAAGCATTAGATGTAGTTGGGTCGGGTAACCCAACCAGTCACTCTCTTTGATACCCATTCTGTCTATTAAGAAACACCATCGAGTGAGTAAAAAATATGTGTCTAGATGGTTACAAACATAAAACTTTTTCCATAATCATTTAATAAATTCATCATAACTACTACATTATAGTTACAATTAAATTTCTCAAAATAAACTACAAAGCTTCTAAGATAATTAATAGGTAATTCACATATCATATGTGCTTAATATGCATCATTATTTTTTTTCTTCTCTTTAAAACATCTAAACTTATATATCAAAAATACTAAGATGAAAGATAAATTTAATCTCATTACTATGGCACAAAATATTTTTCCCCTTATCTGAAATAATAACCACAATAATATCTAATGAGTTGGAAAGCTAATGAGATAAACAACTCTAATATAGAGGTCAAAATACAAGAAAAATAGAGTTACATGCATGTTAATCTTTTAAACTAATATATAAGTACCAGCAACTATAAATATAACTAGCTCAGTGCAATAATCATCAAATTAAGGCATGATTTAACAATTGAATTTGTAAAGGACATAGTAATAAGTAATAAGATTGAATGTCTACAAGGAATGAAATACAGCTATCTAGTTTCTAATCATTCAACAAACTATACTACTCAGATGCTAATATTGAAATACATTACTTTTTTTTTCTAATTTTTTTTCCAATCTCATTCTTGACATGGTCATCATGTAAGTAACTATGAGAACTAGCATCAAAGGATAGCATCCTTAGTATTAAATAAACACTATTTTGTAGTCCTTACACTTCGTTTAACTCACTAGTATATATATTTTGTCTATCTTTCATTGATTCTATTGTGCAAATACACCAATGATTTCTCCCACCCCACCAAGGCAGTGTGATTTGTTGTGATCTCCTTAAATTGTGAGATTATTTTGAATCCAATGCTCATAGCTTCATCTAATATCTTTAACCAATGTTTTGTTTAATCATCATAAGATATACTTATATTGTTGACACTTTGTATAATTGATACAAGATAAGTACAATATAGGCCCATTACCAAATCTTAAACTAGGGAAATAATATTTAACTTAATATTATGTTTTTTTTTCTATTATGTTGGACTTTCATTTGAACTTTTTTGAAGTTAGTTATGTTGTAATTTTGGAAAAAAATGCTAAGTTCTATGTTAGCTGATATTTAAGTCCAGGTTGAAGTCAACTATGCTGTCTCATCTTGACACTTAATTAATGTCTGGTCAAAGCAAGCATGACTGACCCTAATATGATTTTCCATTTTTTAATCACAGCAATTAATTATTTAAACAGCCCTTGAGTTTCCAAGATGAAGTAATAACGGCTTAAAACTATTTCAAATGTTTCTAATGATGCGTTTAACCGCCTCTTCATTCATTGTGATTGTTTTAACTTTTATTTTAATTGTAATGTTTTTAAATATCACGAATGTTGAAATATAATAAGCATTTGATGAAATAGAAATCATATTGGACAATTTATTCTCTCTCCTTAGTAAAGTTTGATAGTAACTCTTTTTTTCATTATTAGATGACCTTAAACAACCTCTCTTTGGTAGTAGATTTATCTTTATTGTTTTATTTATTATTTTTTGTGATTTTGTTTTTCTATTATTGCTTTTTTACACCTCCCTCAAGTGTTTTGAAGCTTCTTTCTATGTTCAAATAGTTACATCCCTTTTTCCTCTTAATTTAAGCAAGCTAGCTAAATCTTTCTCAATTTAGCCAATCCACCCTTCTTCAATTCCACACCGAATTTTTTGCATGACAATGCCTATAAACTCATGCTTCCATTTTCTAACATCCTAGTTATCCATAAATATCTACACCCATCATATCTCCCTATATAACCCTCTCTCAATCTTTACACAAAATTAGCCACCTAAATCAGTCCAAATCATATTACCTTTTAGTAACTTTCAGCCACCCTTGATCTCCACCTTCTCAAAGCCTTTCAAGCTTCAAATCACTTTCATTTGATATTCATACATTACCTCACGCCAAAAAAAATTTCTCACCTCATACTTCCTCCCTAACTTTGATCATATACTCTATTATTTGGTATCAAAACATTCTTTTTATATTAATTTGGTATTAGAGTTCACTTGGAGAAGGAACAACAAGGACACTTCTACAAAAAGATTTTAAAAGTTGGTCTCTTTACACTTTTGGATAACATTTCTAATTCCTTTTCCCACTAAATTTCTATTGGGTAATGTATATTTTCCTTGACTTTACAATACTGGCATGTTGCTAATTTTATAAAATAGTCTTGTCATTTGCTCTTTATATTTTGTCAAATCATTTACCTAAGAAGTAACTTACCCTCAAACATTAATTTTTTTTAGTTTAGTACTTATTATTGTGAGGGTGTATTCGACATTTAAAATTTTTCACTTTGTTCCTTTGTTGTTTGTGATTAAAATTGGTTGCACTTGAAATATATTTGTATGTGGTTCATGAATTTGTATAGTCATGTGCTAAGTTATTTGAATTCATATTATTGAAGATCTACCTTACTTTTATTTATTCATCACTTTACTGTACTTGTATTGTTAGTCATCTAATTTTCATAAAAGCTAATAAAAAATTATCACTTTTCTTAATTAACATATTTGTGATTTGTGTTGCATTTTTATTTTCTTTGATGTGTGCTGTTATTTTTTTGTTGACCTTAGGTTATTTTATATTTGATGCATTGCATTTTAGTAGTTTCAAACTCATTAGTGTTTTTTTCTTTAGGTTTTTAAATCATTTAATAATATTCACATACCTATTATGATCTTCCATATTTTTTTACTTACCATTTGACTTAGTTGTTATCTTGCATTTTAAAGTGTTACATTTATTCATACATTGTTTACCTTTTATTCTAATTCTTTATTGTTGTTGATAAGTTTTTATTAACTTTATTTTAAAATAAATTTTTTCATGTTACGTAAATTGATGGGTGCTCTAGTTATCTCACATTCATCCTCTTAGTTTTCTTATATGAGATGTATGTTAGGAATCGATAACTATCTTCTGATTTTGTAGCTTGGTACATTTAAGTTTTTAGTTATCATTGATTTTATATTTCACCTTTTAAGAGATTCAGCATGTTATAGGACTATAAATGTATCCCATTTGCAGGAAAGATTGGTTCCTTTTGATATTTGTTGATCATTATAGGTTTGCCTCCAGCTCAAGATAGTCCACCTAAGACAAATTTTAGCCTTAAACTCATCTCCACTATTAGTAATTCTTTAGGGATGAGTTATTTGTTGTCCAAGGGAGTTGATATAGGTAGGTGTAGAATATCCTTATTATGAGATCTCAGACTAGGTAAAATAATATTTAAATTATTATTGTAATTTATTATTATTATTATTATTTGTTTTTGTTTCACTTTTATTGGAATTTAAGTCAATTGAGTTGTGATGTAATTTTAGAAAAAAAGTTACAAGTTGCATTTGAGTCATAGTACAAGTTGAAGTTAGTTATACAATATCACCTTTCCACTCTGTTACAGTCAATTCAAAGTAAGTATGGTCAACCCTATCTTATGGATTTATGAAGCTTCTAATATGATTTTTCCATTTTCATGGGCAGTAATTAATTATTTAATCAACCCCTAAGTTCTTAGTTGAAGTAATTTTGTTTTGATGGTGCCTTAATGAAGTGCTCGACTACTTCAATTCTTTTTGATGTTTTGACTTCTCTTTTACTTATAATACTTTAAAATATCATGCGTACTAAATTGTGATGAGCTTTAGTTGAAATAAAAATCAAATTGAAGAATTTATTCTTCCTCATCCGAAAGCATGGTGCTTGTTCCTGTTCTTAGGTGACATGAACAAACCCAGCTTTGGTGAGAGGTATATTCTTACTATTTTATTTTTATTTTATATGATTTATTTTGGAGCTTCTCTCTCTAAGTTCTTATTCTTTCTTTCCCAATTCCCCCTCCCCCACCCCCCATTAATGTTAACTTAAAATCTATCTCAATCTAACTACTATACCATTTTTAAACTCTACATATTAGAACTTTCACACAACAATTTCTAAACACTCTTGCATCTATTTTTTATAACATTCTAAGTTATCTATAAAATATATATACTAGTCACATCTCCTTATATAACTCTCTCTTATGTTTCAAACAAAATCAATAGTTGAAAATTAGCTCAAACTCCTCTATCCTTTGATAGATTTCAGCCATCCTTCCATATGTTCCTTCTCAAAGCTTCTCAAGCCCAAAATCAAATTTGTTGGATTTCCTTCTATTCCCTCAAACAAAATAAACAAAGCTGCACTAGAAAATCCACCATATGCCATCTATCATTAATAAATAATTTTTTTTATATTTCACTTATGTCTAACCATATTCATAATAATGTTGAATACTTAGATGCTTATATGATGAAATATATCAATAAACTTATAATAATTATTTTAAAGTTAAATTTTGTAATTGGTTGCTCTAAAAGTAAATTTTTATATTTACCTCCCAAGCATACATTATAATTTACATTGGTTGATATTCTTTTGGTTTTTATAGCTATCATCATTATGTTGGATGATCAATGTTAATAGATGGATTGTGGGCTTCGAAAATTTGCTCCTGACCTCTTGATGAGGAGAGTTTAGATTTGGTTTATACCAATCAAACTTTCAGTAGGTAAATGAATTTATAGATAAGGCACTGTCTACAGATTTCGGCCTCTTTTTGTGAAGATTTTAGATCTTATTCTTGGTTTCTTATAGGCACGCCAAGAGAGAAATTTCGATTGAGGATAGTCATTAGGTCACTAAATACTTAGCGTATAGTAGCAACAAATGGAGCTTTGGATTAATAAAAAAATTCATTACCTTTAACTTAAAGCGGATGGTAGGGGAAATGATGACTTGCTTGCTCAAGATCTCATGGTTCGATCATCTTGGGCTGTTAGGGTCCTTGGTTCATATAATCAGAGGAGATAATCAACCCAACTTAACTAAAGAATTTTTGTCGATAGCCATAAGTTGATCCATTTAAGAGAACTTTATAAACCTGGGTTGATGTTTGTTTAAAGTTACAGTTTTAAGTCCATCTTAGCTAACAAATGATTTTTTGTCCAATCAACTATATCCTGTGGTTCACAACTCAAAGGACAAAGTCATTGGGTTGTAATTGTAATTTAGTGATGTCATTGAGAGGCCAAATCACTCAATTAAGAGTTATGATCATAACCTCAATTTTTGTGATATCATTTAAGGACAAAATTATGCAGATAGAGAATCAGCTACGTTCTTACTTACATGAGATTTATTGAGTGAAGATAGAGATACACTTGAATTGACATTGATTCCTTTGTAAACTAGAGCTTTTTTAATTTGTTATCCACAACAAACAATTATGAATGAGAATTGGATTTTGCTTCAAGTATTTGAATGGTGAATTTCACTTGATCAATTAAGATTCATGATCATTTCGTACTTAATTGTTATTTTGTCTTAAAATAGTTTGATTTTAAAACTTCAAAAAATTTGATAATAATAAACTCTTTTCAGTTAAATTTATCAATCAATATGACAATCATCGAGGTATAGATCTTGTCAATTTTGTTTATTTTCTTGCAGATGATTGACTCGTAGTATCTTTTTGAATATTATTTGGATTAGTTTAAATATTCATCACATTAGAATCTCTATCGACTCTATCTTCATTTATAGAAAATTAAATTGTTGTTAGAATTTATGATTGTATCTTTAATATTGAAATGAAGAGTTTGTACTTTTAAATATGAAGTTTTTTAATTAAGGCTATTGATTCGTATGTAAATGTAAAAAATCAAGTTTTCAACACTTAGAGTTTGTTTGAGATAACTGCAACTGTATGAAAATAACTATGGTTGAAGTGTTGCAAAAGTTGTCTTTTGAAGAAGTTGCAGTGGATATACAATTTTTTTTTAATTTTACAAAAGTCAAACCACAGTGGCCATTGTTGGTAGATAAGTTAGGTTGAAAACACAACTTCCCATCGCATATTTTTTCAACCGTTGCTAAAATGCAGCGCTCCAAACAACATTGCGGTGTGGTGCAAACCGCACCGCAACCACCACCCCAAACGGGGCCTTAATTTTCAACCAGCCTCGTCAACTCCTATTTTCATAAGATAAAAGAGAATTAAATTGGTTAAGTGGGACTTATGATCTCACTGTGTAGGCGAAATAGCCCATTCAATGACATACGTGTACTTTATTCTTATAAATTTGAATTTTAAGAGAACATATTATTAAAAATAATTATAAATTTATCAAGATATTTGCATGTTTCTTGAAGCAGGGTTAATTTAAGTCAATTACTATTTTAATCCATGCATAGTGGGATAGGACGCAATAGAGAAGAAGGATTCATATAGTAGTATAAAGGCTTGTTATTATTGTTATTGTTGTAGCCCGTGAAATATCCTCAGACACTAGAATTAAGCATTTGACATATGTGTCGGCCCATGTGGGTCTCTCAAGAGTACTTGCATGTTTTTCAATGTATTGAATTTAAATTATAATATTGCCCATAATGCGTGTGACTTTATTTTATTTTGCTGCCCACATTTTGGTGTAGTGGATTCAAATACATATTTGCTTTGAAATGCATGCATGTCTTAATTCTTTAAGCTATTTTCACATGTTTTGATCTACTGAATATGAGTATCAAATCATCTTAAGATGCCTGCAAGTCTCTTAAGTAATTTTGCATATATTTCGGTGCAATAAATTTAAAAGCATAACCACCCCAAAAGCATGGACAACACTTTTAAGCCATCTGCATGTAAATTGATGCAATACTTTGGATTGGGTATAGCCTTGTGATGCGTGCAAATTTTAATCTTTTAAGTTGTTTTCAACTTCAATGTGATGAAATTAAATATGAGATTGCTTTGAGATGCCTGCAGACATTGTTCTTTTGCTTCATTTGCACGCATTTTAGTTCAAGGATCTAAATGCAGGGTTGCTTTGAGATGCATGCCAAACTTTATTTATAAATCATTTACACGTATTTCGGTGTAATGTTTCTTGATTAGAGAAATGTTTTATAATGAAAAAAATGAGGCTATTTCATTCACATGTGTGTATAGATTTCAAAATATTTAAATTGGATGTGAAGGATCCTTCATAATACAAATCACATTTATTTAAAGTACTCTCAACTTTATAAATTATCATTTAATGGATCTCTTATTTTCATAAATGATCATTGAATGCCATTGATTATAGTTGACCCTACAAAAATTTTCTCTTTTCTTATAAATAAAGGGTGGGATGGCTCACTTCCACCACCTCTATTCATTTGAGTTTTGATTGTGTGAGTTTTGGGTTTGGATGAGAGGTTTTGTTCAAGTATTTTGCTCTTCAGGTAAGTTTCTCTTGAACTCATTTCTTTTTATGCAATCATCTTAATTTGCTTAGCATTGCATTTTTTGTTAGTTAATTTATGCCCATTCTGAATCATTTCAAAATTAAGAGGTCCTTTAGGTTTGATTCCCTAGGTCACTGTAGTTTAAAGTATGGCCTCCTGACATCATCACCATATAAAGGGCTGCATCAGGAGTGCTAAAGTCTTCCTATCACATTTATGGAAAGTGTGTCTGATCGGTGTCTTATGATTACACTTACCACACCTATGAGAAGTATTATGTAGGCTTTTAAAACCTACATGTGAAAGCACATTCTAATTTTCCTTCTTACATTGAAGCAACATGAGAAAGTACTTAAAATCTAGTAAATTTCTCCAACTTGTTGAGACAACATTGATGATTATTTACAAAATTTACAGGCAAACATAAGCACATTTTATTGCTAAATGATTTTTTTGTAGAGAGAAAGGGTTGGTGGGAGAAAGAGGTAGATGGAAAATTTCTCCTGGTTAGAGAAAGCGGCAGGGAAGAGAATAGGAGGCTATTTGGTGGTTCAAGTGATGGTTGGGCTCGGGTAGATTGATGCGGGTAGAGTCACTGGAGCTGAGAATGAGGTAAGTTAGAGAAAAAGAATGGATATTCTTCTTTGTTTATAAAGGAATAAGAGGGTAGAGAAAGGAAGCTTGAGTATATATGGGTTTGCTAGCCGGGTGGTCAACAGTGAAGTCACCAAAGGAGTCTTGGAAGAGAGAGGGAGTTGGGTCATTTCGTGTTTGGCTTAGCATGATGAGAGATGTGCTGATGCGAGAGAGCCAAGTGGGAGGAAGTGGAGTAATGGAAGGTGTTGTGCGTGGAGTAGGGAAGGGAGATAAGGCTCTTGGGGCGAGCGTTAAGCCCTTGTCGACGAGTTTGAGTTTGAGCTCATGCGACAAGAAACCAATAAAGAAGAGGAGAGGGTGATGGAGGGCTTGTTCTAGATGAGCAAATTTGGGGGCTGCTTGGCGTGGGAGGCGGCAGCTAGCACAGGGAGGGGGTCTGCATGAAGAGTGCAAACATGAGGTTTGGCTTTTGATGACAGCTTGGGTGTGTGTGTGGAAAGGAGTTGTGAGCGACAAGGAAGAGAAAGGCTGGATTGGGAAAGGGAGAGAGGTGTAGTAGAGAGGAGAGTGTCTCACATGAGGATGGAGGGAGTCGGGTTGAATGTTATAGGTTATTTAATTATTTTTTTAGCTCTCTTGGTAGTTGCGACATAGAAATGAACTGAGAGAGATGAGTCCGTGAATAGGAGTTGGGGTTTTTCAATTTTATATATATATAAAATTGAAAACCTCATCTCAAGACTCATCTCAGTCATTTCTACATCAATATAAGATAATATATATATATATATATATATATATATATATATATATATATATACATATATATGATGTATTATTTCTAAGTAATTTTACTGTCCCAGATGCATTGATGTAGTCAATTTTATGTGTTCATGTGTTCTTGTTTATTTCATTTCAATGATGGTCAATGAGATTTTGACCAAATTTACATGACGTCGTCTCAAAATACACATGAATTTGATAAATTTTCTCATGTGACAATTCCAAATAATATGGTTGTCATTCCAATGCAAATTCATTGTTCTAAGCACAACGTCGCATTTCATTTTGTAATAAGAGGTTATTTGGACAACTTCAATGACGATTAAGGTGATTTTAGATTGATTTATGCAACTTTGCATCCATTGATTATCATTTTCAATATGCTCAATCAAATTGATTGCGAGGGGGTTTTCATTTAGCATATATAGTTTCAATATCATTGGTCGTAAAGTCATTTTAGATTTAATTCAGACTCTATTATCGATATATGCATGATATGGACTCTCACTTTAATCAATTTTCATATTTTAGATGCATCAACATAGTTTGTTTTGTGAGCGGTGGACATCTCGATATATTTCGATTGCTATCGAGGCACTTCAACTCCAATTTTCATGACATCATACTTGATACCTATCGATTAACTATGTATTTGATAATTTTAGAAACATATAGGTTAACAAGGATAAGATAAAGGTTTAGTAAATGATAGTCAATAAATTTGGGTCTAATATTCAAATTGATATATATAAAGAATTGATTTGAATCAAATTTAATTATAAATATTGGAAATTTCATATTGATCTTCTTTTTCCATCAACTCTTGAAATTGATTTGATTTCTTCTCTCACATAGATGGGGGGTGCCAGAAGAGGAAAATGGGTCTAGTCATGGGATGGCATCCATAGGAGCTGGGTTGTTATTGTAATTGAGTGCTTTCATAGGAGAGATTTGCTAGTGAAGGATTAGGGATGGCAGAGAAGAGGTGGAGTCTTTCAACTTTTTTCTATTATTTTCAACTTTTTTTTCATTATTTTGTAATAAATAAAATAACAACCAAGATAAATTCGAACTAATTTGAATTAAATTTAGATAAATCCTTAGAATCCTATCATCATATTTAAGCAAAAATAACCTTAATGAGTAAATAAATAGAAACTAAAATAAATCTTAAAATAATTTAAAATCTTATAATCTTTTGGAAATGATTTTGATTTATTTTTGATGAATGTGCATATTGCATCACTTGTATTTTTACCCACTTCAATAATTAGTAACCATGGAGAATTTACTTTTTGAGTATCACATCCATTTGTAACATTGACCATGCAACACTATAAGACTTTACCAAATGAAGCCTTATTTTGTATCATTGTTCTTGGATGAAGTGTCATGGGTGTTGACAAGTTAGCTAAATACATAAATTGAGAAATTATCTAAGTTTATGTAGATGGCTTTTACTGATTTAGAAAATTAAAGCATTTATACAATCTTTTCTTTTAACCCTTTCTATTACATGCTCTTGTGTGTGTGTTTGATTTTGATTTTGTGTATTGCTGATGAGAGATAGGTTGTATTAAGTTAATAATTTTTTTGGTTTATCCTAGAAAAATTGATTGTTGAGTAGTACATTTTTATTTTATTCCTTTGCTCTGAATTGTGATGTATTTTGAAAATTGCATAATTTGGGCAGATTTATATTCCTTCGAATCCTAAAGGGACAGAAAGGTTGGCACCAGGGATTATTGTGCCTGAATCTGATTTTTATCTTCGTAGATTATGGGGTAATCCAAGTGAGGTATGCTGTTTTATTATCTTTATGTCATATATTTTTGTACATTCTATTTAATGCTTTGTAAATCATAAAAGAATCTAACACAAGTTGGATGATCATTTCAGATGATATGATCATCAAACTTAGTCTTCTTCTCAGCTCTACTCAAAAGTATTTATAATCTATAAAAACAAATACAAAAGCATTTATGAAAAACAAAATAAGTTTGATTCATACAAAAATTGAAAAGATGAGTATTTCCTAAATCACATTTTCACATGGCAAGTTATATTAAATGTGCTTTGATATATTTTTGAGTATGGAGTTCATAATTACCTTTCATTAATTGCTTGTGTTTTTTACCAACCATCTGTGAATTTTTTAAAAGTAATTGCTTAAAGGGAATCTAATTGACTCATTTATTTATTTGCTACCATAACCTAGATAGAATCATATACTAGTTCGGTAACTTTCTAACTTGCTACTACCCTTTGTAAGTTCATAATTGAAAAACTATTGATAAGACAACACTTAGACTCCTGATAGTACGGTGCATTTTCACATCGCACCGCACTGCCATCACTGCTCTAAATGGGGGCACCCTTAGTCTGTTTTATTTTGTGTGTATTTATTTTTTCTTCGATTCTATTTCATTTCAACATTAAAATTGTTCAATAATTTTGCAGGATCTAAACAAACAACAGAAGTACCTTGTAACATTTACAGTTGGATATGATCAAAAGAATAACATTGACGCTGCAGTGAAAAAGGTAAGATAAAGATATTTTCTGTTAATATTTCTTTAATTTCTGAAAAATCATGCACTTTGTTATAACCTTATGGTTGTAGCTTATAGCTGCTTTATGGATTAATTGGAGTTTTACACTGTTCATCTATGTAACATCAATGATTGATTTTGATTGTGGTACCCATTTAATTCTTGAACATCAAATTTTAATATATTAACCTAGTTACTGATACAGCTATGTTTGAAAGCTCATTTCGGTGTAGGATATTGAATGATTTGATCTTAAGCTGATTCAACCCCAGCTTAAGATTCATCTAATCTGATCTCAAGCAAAACCAAGGTTGGCTTAGCCTTGATCTAACCAATCCCTATTTGAGCCATACTTGATTCATTTATTTTGATTTATACTCGGCTTGAGCTAAAAGTAAATATGATTCCAATCAAATTTTTTTCTCAGATAAATTTTTTAATCAAGCATACAAACAACACATGCATGCATACACATCATAAATAACATATCCATGCATACAAATTTTATATTTGTATACATTTATCCTACATATATATAATTTTTGATTTGATCTCGAGCTAGTTTGATTCTATCTAGGTTGGCTCAATACTAGTATAATTCTAGCCGGGTTTCTATCTAAGCTCAATTTCAACCAATCTTTGATCCCGTTTGTGAGTAATCTTTTATTCATATTCATAGACTTGGTTTTCAAGCATTTGAATGTTTTAAAATGAAAAGAAGCAATTGATCATAAAGATTTGGGTAATTGGATGCATCCAATACGGTTTACTATTCCTCACCGACATGAACAAAATTGAATGATGTTATGTCCATATGATTTGCACCATTTGCTTGTTCTTGGTAACATGTTTGACTTTACGAAAATTTATCTGAATATGTTAACATATGATTCTCTTAAAAATTTGAGATATATTCTACATTGAAACTGGTAATGGTTTTTCTTTCTTTTTAATCTTTTCTAAAATGTTCATGATGCCACTGCAGTTCTCTGAAAATTTTACCGTCATGTTGTTTCATTATGATGGACGGACTAGTGAATGGGATGAATTTGAATGGTCAAAACGGGCAATTCATGTAAGCGCAAGGAAGCAATCCAAATGGTGAGCCATGTAAAATATATGATTGTATATTTTTCTTTACATTTGTTATTGCTGATTGTTTTCTTACTATCGTGACTCAATTCAAGGTGGTATGCCAAACGCTTTTTGCACCCAGACATAGTTGCCCGTTATGAATACATCTTTATCTGGGATGAAGATTTAGGAGTAGAGCATTTTAATGCTGAGGAGTAAGTTTTTACATTTTTTTTTTCATTTGATTTTCTATCAATGAAATCTGCAAATATAATATTATTAATACCAGGTACATAAAGTTGGTGAAGAAGCATGGTTTGGAGATTTCACAACCTGGTTTGGAGCCGAACAAAGGGTTAACGTGGCAAATGACTAAAAGAAGAAGTGACCATGAAGTCCACAAGTTAGTATTGGATTTCAGAAAAATTAACTAACCTTCATCTTTATTCCTCACGTTTTCAATGCTAAATTAATTTTGATATTTGAGTTTGAACAGAGAAACAGAGGAGAAGCCTGGCTGGTGCAGTAATCCCCAGCTGCCTCCATGTGCTGCGTATGATCTATATGTTTCTCTTCTTTATCAAGGAAGATTTCATGAAAACCATTTGAAAATTCATGTTCCAATACTAATCTTTTGCCTGCTTAACCCTCAGATTTGTAGAGATAATGGCACCCGTCTTTTCACGTAATGCATGGAGATGCGTATGGCATATGATTCAGGTAAGACTAGATATATAGCATATAAAAGCAATTTTGTCAGATGACTCAATGAACATCCATTATTTGTTCGCAATCATTTCGTTGCTGCAGAATGATTTGATTCATGGTTGGGGCCTTGATTTTGCGCTCAGAAAATGTGTGGAGGTACTCCTATTTTTATCAATCATTTACAAGTATACAATATCACAATATTTTTCTCAGTCATTCAAATCTAAACTATCTGCGCTGAATTACATTTAATCAGCCTGCGCATGAGAAAATTGGTGTTGTGGATTCTCAATGGATTGATCATAAAGTAGTTCCTTCACTTGGGAATCAGGTGATTCAGCCATTCTATATTATTTACGTACATACATATACACAAACATAATACTTTGGACATGAAATGAAACCTTGGCCGCAGTTCTAACCAACAGCTTCACTCTTCTTGCCTGTTTTTATCAGGGTAAGGTGGAAGATGGGAAAGCTCCATGGCAAGGGGTACTTAATATCATCCCTGTTGTCCATTTTCATGATTTTATAAAGAAAATTAAAGAAAAATATCTACAACTTACCCAATATTCATGATATATTATATCCTTGCAGGTGAGGGAACGGTGCCATAAGGAGTGGAGTATGTTCCAAAGTCGATTAGCAGAGGCAGAGAAAGCATATTACAAAAAGATGGCGATCACATCTACAAATAACACTCAGGTTCTTTGATTGATAGTGATAGATTAATAATATAACCTGGAGGGTGTTCAGAAATGCATTACTGTCATGCCCTCCCCCTTTTCTTTACTGAATATTTAAGCAGATGATTGAAACACAGGCCAAATGTGAATTATTTAAATGTATATATGTTTTCTTATCACGAGCAATTTTTTTTTAATAATTGTTAATTTGTACCTCACATCTTAGAAATTTTATTTCAGAGAGATTATTTCGGGGATAATGTGATAAAAAAAAAACTATTATTCATTTTCAATATAAGATACTACTCATGGCTGTGCCTTAAATAGCTTAAAGAAAATAGCCGATAAATAGTCTTCTGAAAGATAAGGGGATTGATGTATTTGGGATGCATGTTGAATAAACTCTTAAACAATCTATAAATGGGAAATCTATTTTAAGAAGGATCCTATCGATCTTATTTTGATCATTATTATTAATTAAATTTTGTAATGCTGATCATTAACTAAATAAAAGAATTAGAAAATTAATATAGGCAAAAATACAAGATTATATATATTTTAATTAATTATCTAATTTTTAATGCAATATATTCTTTGATTATAAAATAGTTTAGGAATGATTACAACAAGATAATTGATAATAAATACAAAATAAATAAATAAATATATATATATATATATATATATATATATATATATATATATATATAATATATATATATAGATAGATAGATAGATAGATTTATTATGATTAGACCATTTTAAGGATTATGTCCACCCCCTAAATTCTTTTATCAAGATTTTTCACTAATTCTACTTCACAGTCTCATGCAAATAAGCTTCTTAGCAAATGCTCCTTGATGGATAATGCAACAACCTAAACTTTCTTCGTAAAGTGTGAAGCCCACCACTGTTAGCACGAATCACTAGGTTGCAATAGTTACGCAATGTCCTTTCAAAAAGATGAATACATTAAGATCAAAGATCTCATTTTAAAAAATAGTACACAATGCTAGACTTGTAAGTTAAAGAACAAATCATAGAAAGTTGAGAACAACTTAGTGTAAAAAAATATTGTATTAGAGATTCTTTTCTCTTTGTATGTTGCTTATAGGATTTCTTAATAGCTCAAAGCCTTAATTATGCTCAATTAATATTAATGAACCATCAATGTACAATATAATTAAAAAACTTAAATTATTACATGACTGTACCATATAATCATGGATCATTTAGTATGATCTATCATTTTAAAATGAATCATAAAACACATATAATATGATTAATATCATGTAGTAATAGTATGGTCTGTAAATGGGTTAAATTGATGTAATTGATTTGATTTATTTGACTAGTTTTGATTCAAAATTAATGAGGAATGTGCATCATGATCAACATCATAAAGTATAATTAGAAATAATTTTGATTTTCTTGCTTATATGATATTTATTATATTAAATTATTTTTGTTTTAATTGTATAAGTCATTGTAAACTTTATGAATATTTTTAATTCAACAATTCATTACTAAAAGAAATTAAAATTAAAATATTTTTTTATTAAAATTTTAATTTAATATGAAGAATTTGATTCACTTGAGCTAATTTGGTCATTAGCTTTATTATGAGCAAAATACATTTTTTAACATGCTTAATGTTTTTTTTAAGCTCCTACTAAGAACACTTACTTGCAACCACATCAACTTAAATAAATTTAGTAGCCTTGACCAAGTTATATTTAATACTTGAGCATATAAGATTATTAATATCCTCCTTTATTATGACCCAAAAATATATATATTTCAATTCAAAGATAGGATAATAATGTGATCTTCTTAAAACAATCAAAAGCTAATAATGGGATAAGGACATTAAGATGGGCTATATACTATGTTCTCCTTGAATTTACATCTTTAATTACAATCATTTGCTACAAGTTTGTCGTCTTTCGAAACTATTTTTCATATATCATTAAACTTATCCCTAAGGACATATAAAGATATTATCTCATTTTGATATTTAAGTCTTGCAACTATCTTCATAAACAGAATTCCTAATATTTTGATTTAACTCATCTTACATAATTATACACCAAAATTCATTTAATATCGAACATTTTTATGTTCAATCACATAAATACATATAGAAGGACCAACTTTAATTTGCATAACATTTCTATTTTTAACACTTTTTAAGCATCTCCTAAAATTTATTCCTTAAGATGACTTTAGCATTTTTTTAATCAGTAAGATAAATCATTTTTGTTATCTCCTTTAATATATAGTTTATCAAAATTCTTAAAGTACATCATTTTAAACTAGTCTATCTATTTTGATTTATAAGGCTAAATTTATCAAAAGTTACTTGCATGGATTCCTTAACTACTAAGGTCCTCTTATTGAATATTCTAAACTCGCTTGAAGAAGTGTAACTCAAAATGATTTTGGATAGAACCTACATAGATTGGATTTTCCATCATTTATAACCTAACACATATAAGCATGATGAATTTAGTTTCAACTATTATAAGGTGATAAAGAGACTTTTTTTTTAATATAGGCTTAATAATTATATGATTGGTTACATAATATGTGGTATTTAAGGTCTCAACACAAAACAATTTATGTAATTTATATTCATTAAGCTTTTTCTAAGTTACTTTCTTCAATGTTTTATTTTTTTCTCTTAACCATATCATTTTATTTAAATGTACTAAGAATTGAATAACTATATTTAATTAATTTTATTTTTATAATAGATTTAAAATAGTTTATAATCATTATGAATTTTAGAAATTAAGTATCCTAAAAGTATTAAATTCATAAAAAAAAACAATTTTATACATTACAAATGTTACCCAATTGTATCTAGTAAAATAATTTATGAAAAAGAAGGCATAAGACTTGTCTCCTAGGCAAGTTATGTTGGTAGGTCTAAAGTGCTTCATTTGTAGGATTTCAATGATCTAGATGTAACTACCATATTAAATTATTGAAATAAAATTTTAGTTTGTATTTAATAAACAAGTCTTATAAATATTATCATTAAGGAATCTTAATTTGAGTAGTCCTCTAACTTATATTAAGCTTGAAGTTTTTATGAATGTATACACAAACTAGACAAACTCTCATCTGCTATAAGTGAAGTTCATCCAAAGAAGTTCTCAAGCATTTAATAAAACTATTTTTAAAGGTACATGCAATATCAAACATTAAAGTATTTTCATAATGAAAACCTTCTAAAGGTACCTTTTTTAAAAGCTTAAGCATACATAAAGATAAATAAAATTTAATTTTAAATCCTTTTATTTTATAATTGAGTTATTGTAGATGATGTTTTAGGCCACATCCTAAGTCGATCATTGATGTAGAACATCATATGCATCAACAAATTAGAGCACAAGATCCATTTATTAGATCTTAAGCTAAAGCCCAAGTTAATTCAAGGAAGAAAAATTCTTAGCTCATTAACCCGCTAAGCCCATTTTATGATTTCATTTTTTTTTTTAAATTCATATAAACTTTAACTTCTTTCCAAAAACTCCATGATCTAAACTTTGAATTTAATTTCAAAGCATGACATGTGAGGTAGTTGAATCCATATAAAAAAATAGCATGTGCAATGAGTGGATGACATAAAATAATATGGTAACTTAATGCCTCACATTAATATTTTCACCCACCTTTCTCTTAAAGTTTTAATTTTTTGTTTTGAAAGATGATTGTATTGCTTATGAATATCTCCTCTTGCCAGAATGAAATGAGATCTTCTGGTAATTGTAAATTATTTGAGTTATTCTTGTAGCTTTGAGAGCTTTGTGGCCAAACAATGGTAATCCTTAGTGGGAACAGTAGTTATCCAATATCTCTTTCTTTTCTTGCCTCTAATACCTAAGATAACTTGTTTTAACCTTTTTCATACTTCTTAACATCATCTCCAACTATCCAATAAGCCTTTTACTCTCCTCCACAAGTATACACCTTCCTTCCACTCAATAATACCTCTACTTCATTGGTCAAGACCTAGGCTTGATATTTGCAGCTAAATAACCTCTTAGCCTTATCATTCTGAACCAACTTCTCCATGTAATAAATACATATCATAACCTAAACATCTAAAAGTATTTCGAGCCTTCTAACTGACTTAACTCTCATCCCTTAACACCTCAGACCATGCACCTCTCTTTATTAACATATAATTTTTAGATAAACCCAAGTTTAATCCTTCAGATTCAACAATATATGAACCAAGCATTTAGATTTCCTACAATTAATCAAGAGAATGTGGAATAAGGATATGGCAAATAATAGCTAGACCAAGTTGTGGCACACAAAAAAGTAGCCAACGGACTAAAGGAATGGAACAAAAAAGTCTTTGTACATTTACAAAAATAAATTGTTGAGCTGAAAAAAAAGTTGCAAATCTAGAGCTATCCATCTCCACCAACAATTGTAAGAATTTGAGGATGAGCTGAAAAGAAAATCAGATTTTCTTCAAGAGAAGATCAAAATTGAGGAACTTTTTTGGGCCCAAAAATAGCAAGACTAACTTCACTAAGGGAGTACAAGTTATTTTCATGTTGCGACCATAAAAAAGGAGAGAACATACATTCATTCATAAGATAAAGAATCACCAGGGCAATTGGCTTATTAATCAAAGAAATATTGAGTCCTCAGCTATGAACTTCTATAGAACTCTTCTAGCCCCTGAAAACTAGCCAAACTCTTCTTATATCAATCAAGATATCATCACCAACCAAGCCAAATCAATCCCTGATGGAGAAGAAATCAAGAAGGAAATTTTATCTCTATCAAAGAAAAATGTAGCGGGCCCTAGTGGTTTAATAGTAGGATTTTATCAAGTTTCATGGGAAGTTGTTAAACCTAAGTTTTTGCTACCATTTAGGACTTCATTAAGGCAGAAGATATGTCAAAATACTTCTACTCTTCAACCATTATCCTGATTTCCAAGCAAACATCTAGCACCAATTGGAGCATGTTTTGACCAATTAGCTTGTCCACCTTAGTGAGCAAAATTGTAAGTAAAATCATTAGTACAAGGCTTCAACATTTGTTTGCTTCAATCATCTCATTTGATCAAGTGCTTTTACTAAATGCAGAGACATATGTGATAATTGTTTGCTAGCACAAGAAATTTGGAGGGATTTAAATATCAACTGTAGGGGTAAGAATGTTGCCATCAAACTAAATCTTCATAAATATTTTGACACCATCAATTGATCTTTCATCCAACAAATGCTCCTTGCCAAAGGCCTTAATCCTAATTCTACAGCTATCATCATGAGGATCATTAAAACTAATTACTATTCCAACCTCATCAATGGATCTAAAGTTGGTTTTTTCAAAGCAAACAAAGGTCTAAACCAAGGGGATCCTCTCTCCCTAACCATCTTTATCATAGCCATGGAATATTTTTCAACCTTGATGATTAACCTTAACACAACATCTCAATCCACCCAACTCCATAATTCTAGGTGAATTGCTACGTCCCATCTTATGTTTGTTGATTCTATCCTTGTCTTTTGCAATGGTTCAAAGCAATCAATCAAAAAAGTGTATGAAGTGATCAAGAGATTTGAAAACAAAACTGGAATGAGATTCAATAGGGAAAAATCAAATGCCTAGTTCAACAACAAAACTGAAACACCTATTGATAGATGGATCCAACATGACTCATGATTCAGAGCTGTATATCTTCCTACAAAATACTTAAGCAATCAATTGTTTATTGGGAGAGCTAAAGTGACATACTTTGAAGACATCATCTCCAAGATTAACAACAAGATCCTCTCATGGAAAATAAATTACTATCCTTTGGTGGAAGACTCACCTTGATTAAAAACATCTTTAATTCAATTCCACTTCATGTTTTGCAGATGATTAACATGCCCATGGGAACCCAAAGAAAAATTGAAGAACTTTTCAACTCCTTTCATTTGAATGGTAACTCAGGAAACTAACATTGGACAAGCTGGAGATGTATATGCAAACCAAGGGAAGTCGGTGGAGAACTACTTTATAAAACATTATTCATTGTAACACCATGAATTTATGGATTAAATATAAGTAGTAGCAATCTTTGTGGGCTACCTTTATGAAGGAGAACTACTATTACAACACTCACCTATGCTTGTTCAATAGTGAGTACAAGACTCAACCTACTAGAAGAATCTTCTTAACATCAAAAACAAGGCTGACCTCTTCATCAGATGGAAGATTGGAGAAGGGAAAGTAGACATCTTGCATGACATTTGGATGCTTGATGAACCATTAATATGCAACCAGCAGACATAAGTAGATAAGGAGCTAGTTTTGGAATTCTTCCAACACACTGATGCCTCCATAACTTGGAATAAAGAAAAACTAACAAGATTTATCCTTGTAGATCTGGCTATAGACATCATGCACATTCCAATTGATCATACTTCAAAGGATCTCCCAATTGTTCTAAAAGATAACACCAAACAATCCATCATCAAAATAATTTATAACAAGCATTGCATCTATCCTAAAACTGATTGGAGAAATCTAACATGGCATAACTTCATCAAACCATCCATTTCCTTCTTTAATAGGGTACTTTTTATATCAGCCATACCTTTTGAGGTAGAATGAAATCTAAAGGAGTTCATTTGGTATATAAATTCCAACATTGTAATGAATTAGAAGACATTAATCATGTCTTCTTTACTTGCACCAAAGAAGCATCGATCTGGAGGTTTCTTGAAAGTTTTTTCAATATCCAACCGCCTTCACAACCCATTCTTGACCCTTCAAAAATACTGATGTTCTGGAAAGACACCTCCAAATACCAAGCTGATAGGCACATTAGAATTCTCATTATTTTACTTGCATTGTGGTTCATTTGGATTGATAAGAATGAAACTAAGCATAATAACACAACAAGGGATACCCAATCTATTATGAAGCAAATCTGTAACTACCTTAAAAAGGAATACAATATTAGCATCCTTAATAAATCCTATTGAAAAGGAGATGAGATCATGAAGCTCATCAAGAACTATTATAGTATATCATCCATTAGACACTCACTATTTTACTAGATCAAACTGTGCTATCCAGGCTTTATGTTCAACATTGATGGCTCTTATAAAAAGGACACAAAAATAATCAAGTTTGGTGGAATTCTTAGAGGTTAAAATGGTATGATCATATGCACATTTTATAAGCAAGCCAAAGTAGATTCTTTTTATGCTGACAACCTTACATAATCATCCCATATAATTTGAAACATATTCTAAAGCCATTATTCAGATTTATCATAACAAGAGTCAAGCACCATGGAACTTAGTATACATCTAAATGTGCATTAGCTTTCAGTAGTAATTAACCTTAAACTTGCTCACATCTTTTGGGAAAAAAGCATGTTGACTAAATATCTTGTTAGAATAGGTGAATCTAATCAAATTACATGTATTTCCACCTATGCTATTTAAGTTATTAGAAAACTATTCCTTGGGGATAGCCTTGGCCTGCTCTTTGTTCTGAGGTTTTGTATTTGATCTTTGTTCAATGAAATTTTAAAATTTATAAAAAAAATCTTATTCCTTAAAGTGATATTTTAAATAAACCCAAAATAGCCTAAACTAGAATAGTTTAGGTTTTCTCGCTATCATATCATCATACACTCTTCATTATACCACAAAAAACTCCAAAAATTATCTTTAGATATTAATCTAAAGATCCACATCCTTTTAGTTCACTTAATCTCATGAAAAAGGACACCCAATTTCATCACATTTAGTATTTGAGCAAAGCCTAGAAAGAGAAAATTTTATCAAAACTTTTTTTCAATAGAAGGAGAATTTCACCTAGTGGGCATGTCTTCAAACTTATGAGATTATTTAATTTTTTTATGATAGTTTAAATTAGTAGCTTAGACAAATATGTTAATTAAGGAATAGAGATTACACAAGACTAATCTTACTTAGATAAAAATAAAAGAAATGTTAAGAGCAATATATTATCATTGACATCGCAATAAGAAGTTACATAGTCAACTATTAAATTTAAGACTGAACATTTGAACACAATTGAAGATCTAATCTGAAGAACTAATTACACTGATAATGATTTACATTTGGCTAATAAATTTGTTATTAGACTTATGATTGATATTAAAAAAAGAAGGCGAACAATTTAACCTTCAAAGCTTAGAAGAAGCCTTACGTTATGCTTTATTGGTTGATCAATAATGAAAATCGATAGGCATCTTTAAACTTAAGACTCAAGCCCCTTCCACTTCATCCCAAAGGTCAAATATTAGACATGCCCATCCAATTAGTTGAGCCAACCTACTCAAATCTCCTACTAAAGGGAGATTTAAAAAGGGTCACATTCAAAATAATTGTAAAGCCCAAATTCTATTTTTTTTTATGAAATCGAAGACCCAATAGATGATAACTTAAAAGAAGTCTATGATGATACATTATTATCTAATGGAGAATTAGACACCTCTAATTATCCTCATGTTAATGTGATTGGATGCCTTACTATGGTTAAAAATGAAGAAGAAGATTGGATAAGAAAGAACATTTTTAGTATGTATGTTGTATGTAATGAAAAGAGATGTAGGTTAGTTATAGATCATGAAAGTGCTATGAATGGTATTTCAACTCACACCCTAGCAATAGCTAACATGAAACTTGAACCCCACTTAGAAATATTTCTATTTAATGAATTCTTCTTCCTCTATGCTAAATTGGAAGAGTTCAATAATAGGGTGCTCCCCAAGTCTGCTTGCCTTGGACAGTAAATTAGCGAGCTGATTTTGTTCCCTAGGTATCTACTCAATTTTGAAATATTTAATCACTTAATTTTTGCTTTCAACTTGAGAAAATACCTCTTTAATGACTCATCTCTGACCTCATAATCTCCATTGACTTGTATTACTATGAGTTGTGAGTCTGAGTAAACTATGACATGTAAAGGTTTGATTCCTTAGACAAATATCAGTCCGATGAGTAGAGGTACATATAATGATGGGTTGTTTGTTAATTTAAAACCAATCTTGAATTATTGTGTTATGGTAATCACTATTGTACTTTTCAACACTATGCCAATACCCACACCTTGTTTATTAGATGACCCATCTACACATAATCACCATAGTAATTCTTGTTGACATCATGATACCAATCTCAGTTGAGATTAATTTTGATGATAACAAACATATGTTCAAATGCTACTAATTAGTTTAGATTAAGTGATGCAGAAAAAGTTTCAAACATAGATTCTTCAATCAAAATTGGAAAGCTAAAATTACTGAACTTGAATTGGTTGAGAATTTTCTAAGATTTACAATACCAAAATAAATAGGAGCTCAATAAGATAAAATTAATGGTTTAATCATTTTAAAACATTTTATTTAAATGTTTTCATATTTTTCCTACATTTTAAAATTGTATTACTCTTTAATTACTCTTTGAGTTATCCTTTTTTGGATAATCTGAATCACTCACAAGAGTTAAATTGTCAACTATTGTGTTTTCAAGTAAAATAAATCTATTTAACACTTCATTTAATTATTTTCATGCTTAATTACATTAATTATCCATTTATTTTTACATGAAATTAAAATTATTCAAGAATTATCCTAACTATTCTTTTTTCTCTCTCAATTCCTTTTTATTCTCTCTATCATATCACCTTACTATTTTGGAAACATTTCGGCCAAATTGTTTGTATATTTTTGAATGATAAATCATGTTATATTTATTCAAATTATTTCCCTAATATTTCCCTCATTTATTCAAATTTCAAAAGTCCCTTTATTTGAATTTTGAATTTAAATTATTTGAATCTAAATTAAATATGCAATGTTATATTAAAGCAAATTTTGATTTATTCATTTATAGAATGATTTGGCCGACCCTATCATACTTTAATTTAACTAATTTAAGTTTAAATGGAATTACTTTAAGTTAATTCAAATCATCCATGATTTTGTAAACTTTTTTTTAATTAATTCATTTGTGGAAATTATATGGCTGACCCTATTTAATTTAATTTGAATTATTTTAAATTATGTTATTATTCAAAAAGTCTCTTGATTATTCTTCCTTGATTTTAATTAATTGATTGCATTAATTAGAGATCATTCTAATTAAGGAAAGTACCCTTGGCCAAAATTCTCCATGAATTTCCCTTATTTATTTTATTTGAATTAATTCTTATAGTTTCCTCTTTGATCTCTCTATAATTAATACATAATATATTCTATGTATCATGCATTAAGCCTAATTGAATCCTTGTTTGTAATGTGGCTTGGCCGACCAAATCAATTGGACATTTCAAATTTCAATTTGATTCAAATATTTCCATCTTAGAATATTTCTCCTTATGGACTTTGCTTATTTTGATTAAGTTTTTATTCCTCCTTCTCTTTCTTCTCAGTTGGCCAACCAACTTACTTTTAATTCTCATTTGAATTAAAATTTCATCATGTGCTAATCAATTCATGTTTAAATTCCTGCTTCATTTGGTTTTCCCTCCCTTGGTCGATTCTTTGAATTAACCTCTCCAATTTTAAATTGTGTTCTTTAATATCTTCTCTCTCTCTCTCTCTCTCTCTCTCTCTCTCTCTCTCTCTCATTTAATATCCTTTGAATTTCCTCCTTTATTTATATAATATGGTTTAGACTTAGGTTAATCTCTGTTAAGTCTTCTCCATCTTGGCCAAACTCTTGCAATTTAATTTCTTAAAGATCTTAGTGATTCAAAGTGCAAATTTTCTCTCAAACCTCTCTTATTCTCTCTTGGTCGAAATCTTCTTCTCTTCTTGAATTTTTCTTTTGTCCATGTAGCTCTCAAATCAAGAATAGTTTTCCAAGGTGCTTAAGGTCTCTTTCTCTTATACTTCTTCTCTTGGATGAAACTTGATGTGGAGTGAATTAAAGCATTCTTGAAGATTTGTGAGAATCCTTCCTTGGCCGACCTTCTTTTGGGATTACTTGAAGCTTTGGTGATAAGAAGTTCTCTCCCTCCTTGCAAATCATCTTCAACCATTCAGTGGAGATCCTTCTGATCTTCTTTCAAGTTCTCAAGGCTTTATAAGTTATGGATTCATTAATCACTCTTTAATTCTTATTCATCAAAGGATTTGCAAAAAGGGTTTTAATCTGATTTCATATATAAGAAATCAACTTTAGCTTGTTATTTTGTATTTATTTATTGCATAACATATTTTGATTACACTTTCATGCAAGTATTTTAATCATACTTGTGTTGTGATTTTATATATCATTTAAAGTTATTTTGGTTTCAAATTTTCATTTCTTTTAATGTAAATTAAGTTCTTTTAAGATTTGTTTACATACAACATTCCATATAAACTTCTTATTTTTTACTTTAACTTTAAATCAACAATAAAGTTATTAAACTTGAGCTCTCTTTACTATTTTTCTTAATATTATTTTAGTTGGTTGTCAGTGCAAAATATTTTTAACCTGAGAGTAAGATACTTTGTATCTTTTCTTCTTTTCTTATACTTTTTTGGTTGTACTTGCCCATGTAAGAAAGTACGGTGTTAGGTTGTACTTGTCCATATTGGAAAGTAAGGTATTGGGTTGTACTTGCCTATGAAGAAAAGTATGGGAGATTTGCTAAATCTCAACTTTGATTTAGTGAATTCCTATAGTGGGTTGCTATATGTGGACATATGCCAATTTTTAGGTATAGTCAAACCATATAAAAATCTCTGTGTTATCTGATTTACTATTTTTTTCAATTTTACTTTTCTTTACTTATGTTGATAATTTCTTTGCTCTCTTAAATATAATTTTTGAAGTTAAATTTTTTATAAAGTGTTAAAATTAATTTTTAATCTAAAAATATTTTGAAAATCCAATTCAAACCCCCACCACCTCTAGGGTGTCATAGCTTCATAACAATTGGTATCAAAGCCTTAGCATAATTTGTGGATTAACATCCTTGAGTAGATTACTATGGTACAAGTATTTTCTAAGGGTGCACTACCTGAAGGACAATCTATACATAGAGCACCTTTACTTGACAATGTTTCATTTGATTATTAGAAGAATCATAATAGTACTTTTATTTATGGTCAAGACTGTCATATGTGGCATGTGTTTCCACATCAATATCATACACCTACTATTAAAATAAATGGCTTGAAAGTTGATAAGCCTTTTGATGAATGTTCTTATTATGAAAGAAAAATAGATAAACCAAATGCTAAGGCATGTAATATTTTATATTATGCTTTACTTTCCAATGACTATATGAGAATTTCCATGCTTAATATAGCCAAAGAAAATTGGGATAAACTAATAATTATTTATTAATGTACTAATGAATTTAAAGATGCACATATAAATAGATTAGTACATGAATATGAGTTATTTTACATACTATCTAATGAAAGCAATCCTGATATGTATACCCATTTCATGAAAATAATTAATACATTGCATTCTATTAGAAGAAAAAAATATAAGAATCAAGTTTTAGTTTATAAAATTTTATGATGCTTCAAAAATAATGGGATATTAAAGTTACTGCTATAAGTGAAGCTAAGGATTTGACTACATGTACACTTGATCAGATTCTTGGTTCCTTGATAGCTCATGAATAGGTTATAGCTTAAAGAGATCAAAATGATTCTTTCCAAAATAAGTGAAAAAAATAATAATAATAAAATAATTGCTTTCCAAGTGGAAGACACTTGTGAGGAGAATACCTCATGCTCGGAAGTGAACAATGATGAGATTGTCATGCATGTGGGGAAAATTTGTGACATAACATAGATTTTAGGATTTTCTTATTTGGATGATCAAACGCATCATTAAAGAGTAAAAATATTATCTCAAAAGATAAACATGTTATCCTATAATGGATTTGATCATTTAATAAAAGACTCCTAAGGCTAATGGGTCTTTAATCCACCAGAGAGTTTTCCCTTGAACTACATGAGAAGTAGAGTAAGGTTTATTTTAAATTGGTTCATAGTTCCCTATAAAAGCAAGCCCTCATAGTTAATTACATCTTAAGAAGATATGATATTTTCCTAAGAATACTCTCGATTAAAGAAATAAGCTATTATTTCTATTGATTTCTAAGTTGGTTTCCAAAGGAAATAATAATTTGGAATTTCAATTGGGAAAGCTACAAAGTGGAAAGACTTATTTTTGAAAGCCAGTCAGGATTAAGTAGAAAATGTCTGTTGATACTAGGATGCCCAATAAGAATTTCAGCTATCCTATCATTGGGCTTTAAATTTTAGAATTTAAATAGAATTTTGAGTAGACATTTTTTTTTATAAATCTAGGACATATATTCTAGCAGCAAAAGACTGCAAAAATGCTTAGGGTTGAAGACTTATTCTTGTTGGATGCTTTAAAACCTAAGTCGATAAGTGCTTCTAAAATAAGTTAGAGGCTTAACCTAATTCACTTTTTAGAATTATTGGCTCTTTCTCTTATTGGAGAAAGAAAACCTATCCCAAACTCTTCTAGAATTACAACCTGCCTGTAAGGGCTGCTAGCTAACACCACTTAAGTGCATTTTAAATCCATGATGCCAAGTATCATGTATGCAAGATAGCTAAGTTATTTTATTTTAGAAAATAATCTAAGAACCTAGACTCACTCCCTAATCCCTAAGATCATGTAAGGTATGATATGTAATTAACTAATGCATATTTTTCCAACTTTTAAATGTTTTGACTCATGATTCATTTAAGGACTTGGGTTATGCATTTTATGCCAAATAACCATGCAATTAGTAGTGGTCATGGGAAAAATCAAGAAGAGAAGGCATACTTCCCCAAGAAGGTGGTCATTCTCAAATGTCAGATGCCCCTTATGTGTAATGGGTGAAGTTCCCAATTCACAAAGTTAGAGGAATATGTTAGCATGGTTCACAAAAGATAGTTGTTTATAGTTGATTTTAGGTTTTTCATAGGGCTTTAGTTAACGTGAAATTTTGAGTTTCTTTATTTTTTTGTTTAAATTATTTAGATTTAGGTTGTGTAAAAAATTTAGTTTTCCTAAGAGCCTAATCATCTAGGCATCCATCACAAAAAATATAGCACAAAAAAACCTATAAAAGTAGGTTGATTTTATTGCACACCTAAAGTAAATAAAGCCAATTTAAATTGAAGAATAAGCCAATGCGAGCGAGTACCACTATACACCTAAAAAAAAAGAGAATATGTGCACCCAAGCTCTGCCCTTATACAACCCAGCCTTGAACTACAAGTTTAGATCTATGGGCCAATGAGGTTGAGTACCACTGCATACCTCAGAAGAAAGATAAAATGAGCAGCCAAGCTCTACTCTTATATAGCCTGACCTAGAACTACAAGTTTAGATCTATGTAGGTCTTCTTTCTAGGATCGTCCCCTTCTTCAAGGACCTTCATTGGGCTTCACAGGAGACCTTTACACCTGTTGACCCAATAGTTCCTAACCTAATTCCAAGCTTAAATTTACATTTAAAATTCAAAAATAAATCTTAAGCACTGCAAAATAAATGTTAGAGAAATATAAACATCACACAATAGTTATATTTTATAAACATAAAGGCTTAGCATTAGCAACTTACCAAGCCCACCTATCCTATTGGGCTATGCTTAGGAACTTAAGCATACCTACAAGAAAATAACATTTATAATTTATTTATGACACCAGTCATTTTTAACACAGCTCCTTATGAAAGATTGCATTAGCACTAAAAAGAATGTCCTATCATTCTGTCTAACAGGCAAACAATCCTACACATATAGTCTAAAATAGTACACCATAAAATATACATCACATCACATCATAGAATATCTTAGGATGTCGCAGATCGACCTAACCAAAAGTCTAGGGTCTGTGACTTAATGATCTAGTGTATGAAGGAAATAGGCTTGTGTGGCAAGACTTTGCTAGACCTTTTTAGATTTAAGATTTTATTCAAGTTTTGAGGTTTGTTTGATTAACTTTGGATGGTTTCAATTCAAATGATTTAATAATTTGGGATTCTTGTTTTCATTTTTAAATTCATTTTTATGATTTTAAGTTTTCAAGAATGAAGACTAGAATTGATTCCACTTTGGGTGGAACCTATTCTATTCAGCATCCCAAATCCTAATAGAATGAAGCCTTCAACATAAGATGAAGGTTCATTCTAAAGGCCCAATTAAGATCTTTAAGTATCTTAATTAACTTCTTTTTGATTCATTTAAATGATTTGGGTTTGATTTTAATTTATATTAATGTTCTAATTTTGTCTTTGGAATTTAATTCTTCATTTCTTTCCTTTTGATTTGATAATGTGTTTATGAGTTTGGATTATTTTCAATTTGATTTGAATTGGTTTAATATTTGTTTCATTAATGTTCATGTCCATTTAATTTGTGTTCTTTTAGTTTGAATTATGTTAACCTAATATATTTAGGTTAATATTTTAATCCAATCTCAATTTGCATTGATTATGTGTTAAGATCATGTTAATTGATTTATCATGAATTTAATAATTTATAAACTTTAAGGTTTAATTAGGTTTTCAATTTTTAATGATTTCCATTAAACACTAATTTTATAATTAATCAAATTATTTGATTTTGAGTGTTGAAAAATTGTCCTTAAGTGTTTTGGTATTGATGAAGATATTTCCAATCAATTTATTAAATTTTTATAATTTATGAAAATTGTAATTTATTATTTCATGTAAATCAACCAAGAGATTGGAAATTTAATAACTTCAATCCAGAGGTCAATAAGCCTTGAAATTTTTATGGCAAGTGGGTTCCTTGCTAGTTTGATTTTCCTAAAGTTTCATTTTAATCAGATGTATGATTAAGGCTTAATTAATATTTAATTATTTTATTTAAAATTTAAAGTAAGCTTAATTTAGAAGGCATTACTTATGTGGTTTATTTTTCCTAGATTCCTCTCTAAATGATACATCCATAGAGGGTTCATTTGGAATTTTTAGAGTTTTGGTTGATTTATTATGATTTTTCTAAGTTCAAGTTGATTAATTGGATTAATTAATTCAATCAAATGTCAAATTAAGTTATTTTACGTTTTTTTGAGTTTCATTAAGTTTCAATGATGTATGTAAGTTCATTATGGTTTAAGGTGATTTCATACTTTTTTATGATTTTTTAATTAAATATTAAATTATTTCATTAAAATTAGGGATTGAGATTTGAAATTTAATATCATTGGATTTACTTTGCAAAATCATGAGAATTTTCTTAAGATGTATTTTCACTCTAATTTTAGTTCTCTAAAGTTCCCAATTGATAGGATTAATGGTATATGATTAATTTGATTTTGATTATTTTGATTTAACCCAATTAAATCAAAATTATCCTAAATTAATTGGGAATTTTGGATTTAGTGGATTATACTCTCTTAGATGAATCTATAGAGCCCTCATTGTATTTTTGAGATTTATATTTTATGTTTTATGATTTTTAAATTTAACTAGCATTTTTAAAAATATTTCATTTATAAAATGAGAAAATCTCATTTTAAATGGTGGCGCTAGTTGCCTTGTGGATCCTACGTCAAAAGCGGCGGCCATGCTGGACGATCTACAACTATGTGATCGAAGATCAGACGATCATGATTTCACCCGCAATTCCTGTAAGGGATTAAATCAAAATTGCGACTAGATCAGAGTCATCCATTCCTAATAGAAGGAATGGATGGTGGATATCATTCCCTTATTCTCAAGGGGGAGAAACAAACACCGTCCATCAAATCTGGCAAAATTTTGACAATCTAAGCGAAGTTTGAACATGATTTTGATTGCAAAATGATCAAGGATCAATTTTCAATCGATCTATATGGTTTGATCTTCTTAAAGATCAAATTCTCTTTGAAAAGTCCCAAAAATAATTATTTAAGGAGTCAATTTTGAAATATACCTTGTTGGCGGTGATCCCCTGCAATTGGCATGCTCCGAGCATCTTCACCTAGATGTGTCAAAGCTGTGGAGATGATTTCTTGGATTGCCTCTGTGACAAATGCCATGGAGACCTTCTCTTGGCCATTTGGTAGTGATTTTAGTCGTTCTTTGGCTCGCCGGTGGTGACGGATCTCTGGGTGGTTCGTTTGAGGTCGCCACCTTTCATGGGATGTGTAGGGAGAGTTAATTTGGCATGAAATGATCTCCCTCTCCTTTTGCCATTAGAGGTCGAGAGCTTTGTTGCCGGCCATGGTGGATTTCTGGCTTTCTTGTGGTGAAAGCCCCAGGGGAGGCTTTAAATTGGCTTCTCTTCATCTTGTGGATGTATTGGAATGAAAACAGGGAGAAAGCCTCTCTCCTCTCATTCCATACATAGTCGAAAGCCATTTTTCAATCCTTTCGATGGCTGAAATTCGGCCATCGGTGATGAGAGGCTTGGCTAAAGGGTGGGTTTAGTCCCTCTTGGACTTATGAGGATTTTTGGATGAAACGTTTGAAAGGAAGAAGCCTTTTCTTCGACATTCTCTCCTTACCTAAGAGACTCCTTGCTTGGATTCTCTCTTGCTTTCGCTCTTACTATCCCATGGAGGAAGCCAAGTATCTTTTGGCTAAGATGATGGCCACTTGATTCAAAACTCTTGGAAACAATTTCTAAGAGGTGGTCAAGTAATTGGATATAGTCCAAGGCCATTAAGATGATGAGGGGAGGAAGAATCACAAAGGTATCTTAGCTTGGAGAAACTCTGTTTGCATACTCCACCTCATCTCCCTTTGACTTTTCATTTTATGGATTTTAGCATCACCACCAGAGCCCTTAGGCTGGTGTTTGGATGACCAAATCAAAACAAATGTGAATTTTAGGTTGAACCCAAGTCCATTTGAGTTGGATTGGAGATTGAACCCAATTCATGCCATTTGGGTTTGACATAAATTCAAAGTGCATTAATTGTGTTTATTTTAATCAATTAATTTAATTTTGGGTTTAATTATCTTTAATTGATGATTTATTAAATTTTAATTTTATTAATTCCTTTAGGTTTTGAGTTGATTTTGCATTTCAGTTCAATTTAACCCATTTAGGCATAAATGAGTTAAGTTGATTTGAATTTGGTTCAAATGAGCCATTTGGCTTAATTAAATTTATTTGTACTCTAATCATGCTTAATTAAATATATGGAGTGGTTTAGAATGATTGATTTCAATTGTATTGAAGTTAATTTCAATTTTGACCCATTTGGCTAAATTTGGGTTTAATGGGTTAAGCTTTGGTTCATTTTGATCATGACCAATTTGATCAAAATTAGACCCAATAATTGGTTAGATTATGTTTCATAATCATTTCCAAGTGATTTTGAATAATCAATTTGAGTTGATTTTAATTTGATTTGAGTTTGAACCCAATAAGGCTCATTTAAGCCCATTTAGATCAAATGATCTAATTAGCCTAATTAAGGCCTTAGTAAAATTTATTTTTTAAAAAATTTATGTTAAAACATGTTTAATTTATCATTTGGATAATTTAGAATAATTTTATTTTGTCAAATTTTGATGAGTGACCTTTGACTTGCTGAGACCCACATAAGTCCAACCTATGTTAAAAGGGTTAACCATTTTTACCTTGATTTGGATTTGGATTTCTTTTATTTGATTTAATATAATTTTATTTTAATTTTTTTAGATTTTTTTAACTTTTTCTAATTTCTTTTGGATTTAATTAATTTTGAGCTTAAATATGAAGTTAACCATCTTAATCACCTTACTTTAAACTTAAGTTTCAAGTGAAATATGTTTGATTTAAAATAAAAAAATTATCTCTGTTTATATTTGTGTTTGAGATTTGGTTTAAGTCTACCTAAACCCATTAGGATAGACCAAACCCAAAAGGGTGCACAAGGTCATTAAGTGTGGTGTCCTAAATGTCTAATTAAGAGATTCTTAATCCATGATTAGGTGTCCTAATTACTATTTCAAAAAATGATGTTAACCCATCCATAAATGAAGTCAATAAATGGACCCCCAATATATGTAGTGAACTATTTAGATTACACTGCACATATGGGTGTTGACTGAACTAGTCAACACTACATGCATAAGCTTATAGATTTTTTATTTTGATTTCAAATTTTATTTTGGGTTTGATTGTGAAAGATAGGCATAAATGCCTAAATTTATTTTAATTTGGAATGATTCATTCATAGGAACTTAAATTCACTAAGTTTTATGAAGAATAGAGATTCCATTAGGAGTAGACTCAAAGGAGGGTCTAATCCTAACACACTCATTGTAGTAAAAAAAAGATGCCTTTAAGGGACTTACTCTTATCTGAGAATAGTAGTTGGAAAGGATGCCAATATGGACACATACTCATGATCCAAACTACATGAAATTTTAACTAGAGAAAGATAGCACTAGGGGATTTACTCTTATCTGGTTAGCTATTAGGAAAGGATCATTAGAGACTTGATCCAACCTAAATAGCTATGCTAGGGAGAAGGGGATTTAATAGCTTAATCCTAAACCTCAAGATTTTGACTACTAGATAGGGGTCACATGGACTTAATTCCTAGTCTAAATAGTCTAAAAGAATGGGGCCTTCAATGGCTTATTTCTACTCCTTAATTTCTTTATTTTGCACTAAAAAAAGAGTCATAAGAACTTGAATCCTACTCTATTGCAATTTAGCTAACAGGAAGGGGCCTTCAATGGCTTAAGTCCAAGTCTTACTCCAAGGCTTACCTAATAGTTATATCTGGAGAATACTTTATTTCTTGATAAAGTAGTCTTTAAACTCCAAGAATAGCTTGATTAAATTAGCAATATCTGAATCATTAAAGAGTTAGATTATTGGCATTAGTTGTAGACCAAATTATATTTTTAAATTTATTTCTTTTAGCTTATCAATTGTGGATTTAAACTTTTCATTAAATTCCAGGGGTGCATCCTGAACTTTGAAGGCTGTATAGATCTTTAGGCACATCTAAACAATATTCATTTAATATGTTAGAGTGTCTTTGAAGAGAAAGATAGGACCCTGACTATTTAACAATTCTCATCTTTCAATGGCTCTACATTATCGAATTTCAACCCAATTTTTGGTTTCAATTTCTTTAATGTTTCATAGGTTTTCTTGCTTATGGCTAATATCTATAGGCTACTTGTAATAGATTCAAATTATACTCAATTGAATCTTTGATATACAAAGGATAAGGATTCTCATAAGAAAAAAATCTCTTATTACTTCAACCTGCAAATGTTAGTGCACCCAACATGGCAAAGGCTACAATAACAAAGTATCAGACATTTGATTCTTTTTTTAAGCTAGGGTCAATTCTTGACTTCTAATCCTACCACTTTATTTTTATGTAGAGAAGTTTAAAGTTGAAATTCCCACATGCTAAAAAATATCAGGCTTTATCCTTTTGCTCTTGGATATAGTCCTTCCATCCCTTTTGATTTTCTTTATTTCTTTCTTTCTTTTATCAACATTTCAATAACATTTCAATTCCTTGTAAAATATTATATTTGATATTTTTCATAGATATAACATTTACTAGAAAATTGGATGCATTAGACTCTTTGTCCTAATACAACATTTGATACAACATTTTACATACTCAATTCTTTTTTTTTACTGCTTGATCATATTGTATAATATGATACTTTCTAATTCTTTGATTAAATACAATATTTAGTGAGGTCTTTTAGGACTAACAAAATGACATTCCTAAAGACTCTATGCTCATGAATATATAATGGATAGAAACATCTTTTCACAATAATTATTATTTTCCTTTTTTTTATTTGGGCTAGATAAGACCATCCAAGAACATTAAAGATGTTCCTAAATTCCTAAGATTCTATTTCAATGTTTGAATTCTCATCTTCAATCAATAATGTGATTAAGCTTAAGTTCTTCTTTTAAGTTGAGTTTTCAAGATTAAATTTTCATTGAATTGAAAACTGCTTTCTTTACTTGATTGAATCTACACATGACCATCTTATCAGAATTCGATTAGAATTGGGCCTGTGTACATTCACTTTCATAATTGTTTATAATTAATGTTGATCGATGCACCCAGATCAACAAGCATTCTAGAGATTTTCTTTTGGAATTTTCCACATTGACTAAGATGTTGATGAGTTCTTAGTAACACATCATCATCATAGAAGATAATACTAGAACTTCTTTCTGGTAGAGTGCCTCATCAGGAAGTCTCTTATAATTAAAAAAGTCAAATTACAAAATTATGTTGCCTTAATTATTGGTCATTTCATTCTCATTTCTTTTCATTTCATTTTCCCTTAATCTTCTTTTTTATAAAGTATTATGATGCTTGATTTTTGCAAGCAAATTTTCTACAATGGACAAAAATACCATATTTAAAATTTTGAAGATAATATATTTAATTATTTACTTTTAAGATGACTTATTTGCCATTTCTTTTCAATGTTATTTGAGGCAGTATGACTCTACCATTTTCAATTTAATTTCAATAATTTTCCTTTAATATGAGGGAAAGTAGGTACATCTCTATCCTCAATAGGTCAATAGACCCTATGATGTCAGTACCCTAATTGTCAAGGGATCAAGAGGCAAAGACTCAAACAAATGATAAGAGTACCTTTTCATTCCTTTGTCTAGGGTTATGAAAGTCAATCCAATCCCTGCTTTCCTAGAGATAGAAGAATTTAATTTTATTTCTCTTTAATGATGTTGTATCATCAAAATGTAATTCCCAAGTGGCATCAGATTCACCTTCTAATGTCATGTTCTGTTCAATTAGAAGATCATCATTTAAAAGAGAACCCTTAGGTAAAGGATGTGCCGCTAAAAAAAATCAACTACAAAGTGACCTTTTTTAGCACGAAGAGAAATAAAGGTAATCTCAAATTTTAATAAAATCATTAACCAATGTGCTAGACATTTTGACAATGTCATACGAGTCATAAGATAATTCAATGGATTCACCCTTGAAATCAAATTTACTTTATGAGAAAATATATAATGTCTTAGTTTTTGAACGGTGACAACTAAAGCCTTCTTCGTTAATTTGGACTAATAAATCCCCAAGTGATTCATCTATCAATCTACTAGAGATAAAATTTTCATATTTTCACTTTGAGAGATAAAAATATCACCATTAGGACCCAATCTTTTGGTAATAAATTTTTTAGAAGGATTAATATTTTCATGAATTTTTATGTTTAGGATTTGTCCTTAAAATTAATTAAAGTCATCTATGAAATAAATATCTTTCAATAAGAGAAGACTCCGATTAAGGAAATTGATTTAAATTTATCAAGTTTAAATTTCATTCATTTTAACTTTACTAGGAGAATTAGAATTCTCTTTCATTGCCCTCTCTTTTCTTCTATTGATTAAAAGAAAAAGTGAGATTTTATCATGTCATAGTTGTTCACAATATATGTTCATTTTCTTGTTTTAACTCTCTCCAAAACTCTTAATGATTCAGGGTTTCTAGAGGGTCTAAAAGAGGGTTACCTTGATGTCACTCCCTAAGATTGGCCAGTCAACTCAAACAACTTATTTTGCAAAATTCTAGTGGACGTATGGAGATGAATCGTAAAATGAATAAGTGTAAAACTGAATCACATTTATGAAAATTGCTTTTTAAAAGGGTAGAAGGCTCTTAATCGACCTCTACCTAATTTCAATAAGGCATTCTTTTGGGATAATTTTTCTACTTATATCTCTTTTATAATTTTTTTTGAGTTAATTCTTTTTAAGAATGCAATTCAAGCATCAATCATGGTGGTAAGGGGAAATATATAAGATTATGCTCACTTCCTTTGATTTCTTGGATTTTGTTAAAATTTGAAAGAACTCCTTCATTTCAATATAAATCCTTAGGTGTTACTACCTTTGAATGTATTAGAACAAAGAGTATCAATTTAAGGACCATATATTATTTCTCTTTAGCTTTAGTATAAAGCAAAAGTAAAATTAAGGATAATTTTAACTTTGAGATTTACATTTTTTTTGTTTAAATTTGAAATGATTTCCAAAATTTTTGAATATAAAATTTTTTATTTCCAGAATGGAATGATATCAAAGCCATTTTTACTAGACTCAGGTCTAACATAAATGACTTTATTTTCATTTGTTTCATCTTAAACAGGGCTGGTTCTTGAACCCAGCCACTTAACTATAGCAAACGAAGAGTTCTAGAACCTCTGCTCAGGATGTTAGATGAGGTCAACCAAGAATGAAATGGAGAGCCATCCATAGAAATAAAGGCAGACCTTACCTGTGAGTTGCATAAGTATACTATCACTATATATAAATAATAGATTATTTCAAAAGATGGAGAGAGGAACCATTCCTTGGCGGAGTCGCCAAAAAATATCTCTGTGGGAAAAATCTATGGCACCACATAGATTTTAAGAATTTTAATTTGGATGATCAAATGCATCATTAAGGACTAAACATATTATCTCAGAAGATAAACATGTTATCCGATAATGGATTCGATCATTTAATAAAACACTTCTAAGGCTAATGGGTCTTTAATGTACTAGAGAGTTTTTTCCTGAAGTATATGGGAAGTAGAGTAGGGTTTATTTTAAACCAAGTTCATTGTTCTCTATAAGGACAAGCCCTCATAATTAATTACATCTTAGGAACAAAGGATCTCTTCCTAAGAATATTCTCGATTAAATAAATATACTATTCAATTAGGAAAGCTACAAAGTAGAAAGACTTATTTTTGGAAGCAAATCAAGATTAAGTAGAAAATATCTGTTGATACTAAGATGGCCAGTAGGCATTTCAACTATCATATCATTAGGATTTAAATATAATTTTGAGTTGACATTTTATTAGAAATCTAGGACTTATCTTCTAGTAGCATAAGAGTGTAGAAATGCCTAGGGTTGAATACTTATTCTAGTAAGATGCTTCAAAACCTAAGTATATAAGTGCTTCTAACACAAGTCAAAGGCTCGATCTAAATTCACTTTTGGGAAATATTGGCTTTTTCTCTTACTCGAGAAAAGAATCATATCCCTCATTCTCCTAGACTTACAACCTGTCTAGGGTTATAACTCTAGAAGAGTTTAGGACTTATTAGAAATCTAGGACTTATATTCTAGTAGCATAAGAGTGTAAAATTATCAAGGTTTGAAGACTTATTCCAGTAGGATGCTTCAAAACCTAAGCCTATAAGTGCTTCTGACACAAGTCAGAGGCTTAACCTAATTTCACTTTTGAGAATAATTGGCTCTTTCTCTTACTAGAGAAATAAAACTTATCCTTGACTTTTCTAGACTTATAACCCTCCTAGAAGTACTGCCATCTAACACCACCTAAGCTTATTTTAAATTCATGATGCCAAGTCTCATATATGCAAGATAGCTAGGTTATTTTATTTTAGGAAATAATTTAAGAACCTAGACTCACTTTCTAATCCCTAAGATCATGTAGGGTATGATATGCACTTAACTAATGCACATTTTTTCAACTTTTAGATGTTTTGACTCATGATTCATTTAAGGTTTTGGGGTATATATTTTATGCCTAAATGTCATGTAATTAGTAATGGGAATGTAGACTTTCCCAAAAAGGTGGTCATTCTCAAAGGTCAGATACCCTTTATGTGCAATGGGTGAAATTCCTAATTCACGAACTTAGAGCAATATGTTAGCATGGTTCACAAAAGCTAGTTGTTTCTAGTTGATTTTATGTTATTATTAGAGCTTTAGTTAATGTGAGGTTTTGAGTTTCTTTATTTTTTATTTAAGTTGTTTAAATTTAGGTGGGGTAGAAAATTTTGTTTTCTTAAGAGATTAATCATCCAAGCATCCATAACAAAAAATTTATCACAGAAAGAAACCTAAAAAGTAGGTTGATTCTATTGCGCACCAAAAGTAAATCAAGCTAATTTAAATTAAAGAACAGGCCAATGTGGTTGGGTACCACTATACACCCCAGAAGAAAGATAAAATGGGTAGTTTAGTTATACCCTTACATAGCCCAGCTTAGAACTACACATTTAGATGTATGGGGGCCTTCTTCTAGGATTGTCTCCTTCTTTAGGGACCTTCAATGGGATTCATAGAGGACCTCTATACCTTTTTGCTAGTAGGGTCTGCTCCTATTATTTCTATACCCCATATATCCTAACATAATTCTAAGCACAAATTTATATTTCAAATTTAAAATAAATCCTAAGCTTTGCAAAATAGGTGTTATGGAAATACAATCATCACACAACAGTTATATTTTACAAACATAAGTGCTTAGCATGAGGTACTTTCCAAGCCCACATGTTCTATTAGGATATGCTTAAGGACTTAAGCATACCTTCAAGAAAATAACATTCATAATTTATTTATGATAGTAGTCCTTTCTAGCATAGCTGCCTAGAGAAGATAGCATTAGTTCGAAAAAGAACTTCCTACCATCGAGACTATGGGCAAACAATCCTAGCCATGCAATCTAAAATAGTACACCATAAAACATACATCACATCACATCACATCATAGAATATCACAAGATGTCTAAGTCTAGGGTTCGTGACTTAGGCCTCGTTTGATTTCACATTTTTAGTACGTTACATTCTACAAAATGTCGTTAATAAATTTTAAAATTTGTTTGATTTTTCTGCATTTTTTAGAAAATGACAGCTTCCTCTCTTTTTTGAATGATGTTTATGTATAGCATTTTAAAAGCTTTCTTGAAAACTATTTTAAAACAAACTTTATAAAAATTCAAAGCTCAGCCAAAGAAGGCCTTAGTGATTTAATGTATGAAAAAAATAGGCTTGTGTGGCAAGACTTTGCTAGGCCTTTTTAGATTCAAGTTTTAATTCAAGGTTTGATGTTTGTTTGATTTACCTTTGGACAGTTTCAATTCAAATGATTTAATAATTTATGATTCTTGTTTTCATTTTTAAATTCATTTTTATTTTATTTTATGTTTTCAAGAATGAAGAGTATAATAAATTCCACTTTGGGTGGAACCCATTCTATTCAACATCAAATCCTAATAGTACGAAGCCTTCACCATAAGATGAAGGTTCATTCCAAAGGCCCAATAAAAATCTTTAAGTATCTTAATTAATTTTTTTTAATTCATTTAAATGATTTGGGTTTGAATTTAATTTAGATTAATGTTTTAATTTTGTCTTTAGAATTTAATTCTTCATTTCTTTTCTTTTGATTTGGTAATGAGTTTATGAGTTTAGATTATTTTCAATTTGATTTGAATTGGCTTAATATTTATTTCATTAATGTTCATGTTCATTTAATTTGTTTTCATTTAGTTTGAATTATGTCAACCGAATATGATTAGATTAATGTTTTATTCCAATCTCAATTTTCATTGATTATGTGTTAATTGATTTATATGCATTTAATAATTTATAAACTTTAAGGTTTAATTAGGTTTTACATTTTTAATGATTTTCATTAAACTCTAATTTTGTAATTGATTAAATTATTTGACTTAGAGCGTTTAAAAATTGTCCTTTAGTGTTTCAATGTTGATTAAGATGTTTCAAATCAATTTATGAAATTTTTACAATTTGTGGAATTTATAATTTATTATTTCATGTAAATTAACCAAGATATTGGAAATTTAATAACTTCTAATTAAAGGGTCTATTAGCCATGAAATTTTTATGGCAAGTGGGGTTCCTTACAAGTTTGATTTTCCTAAAGTTTCATTTTAATGAGATGTATGATTAACATTTAATTATTTTATTAAAACTTAAATTAATCTTAATTTAGAATAAATTACTTAGTGTGTTTATTTTTCTTAGATTCCTCTCTAAAACATGCATCCATAGAGGGTTTTTTTGGAATTTTTAGAGTTTTGGTTGATTTATTATGATTTTTTTAAGTTCAAGTTGAGTAATTAGAATAATTAATTCAATCAGATGCCAAATTAGGTCATTTTATGATTTATCGAGTTTCAATATGTTTTAATGATGTGTTTCAGTTCATTAGGATTTGTTATTATGGTTTAAGGTGATTTCATAGTTTTCCATGATTTTCTTAATTAAATAATAATTTATTTTATTAAATTAGGGTTTGAGATTTGAAATTAAATATGATTTACTTTGCAGTAAATCATGAAATCTTTTCTTAAGGTATATTTTAAACCTAATTTAGTTCCTCAAAGTTTCACATTAATTGGATTAATGATTTATGATTAATTTAAGTTTGATTATTTTTATTTAAACCCAATTTAATTCAAAATGATCTAAAAGTAATTGGGAATTTTGAGTTTAATGGATTCTACTCACTGAGATGAATCCATAGAGCCCTCATTTGTATTTGTGGAATTTATATTTTATTCTTTATGATTTTTAGAATTTTTTAGCATTTTTAATATTTTTTCAATTAAAAAAATTTGAGAAAATCTCATTTAAATGGCTGCATCAACGTGGTACCATTGGGCCACACTAGAACCTTGCTGATCCCACGTCAAAAGTGGCGACTACATTAAACGATCTACGATCGTCCGATCGAAGATCAGAGGGCATGATTTTGCCATAATTTTTATGGAGGATTAAATCTTATGTGCATCTAGATCAAGGCTGTGTGTTCCAAACAGAAGGAACAGATAGTGGAGATCACTTCCTTTTTCTCATCGATGACAAACGAATGTCATCCATCAAATCAAATGGATTTTTCACAGTCTAAAAGGAATTTGAATGTGATTTTGATTGTAAAATGATCAAGAATAAATTTGTAATTGATCCATATAGTTTGATCTCCATGGAGACCAAATTCTCTTCGAAAAGTCCCAAAAAAATTATTTAAGGTGTCAGTTTTGAAGCATACCTCATTGACTGTGATCCTCAATAGTTGCCATGCTCCGATCTCCTTCATCTTGATGTGACGAAGTCGTGGTGAAGATTTATTGGCTTTCCTCCTCACCAAACACTTTGAAGACCATCTCTTGGCCATTTGCTATCTATTTTGGCCTTTCTTTGGCTTGCTAGTGGTGACGGACCTCAAGGATGGTTTGTTTGAGGTCACCACCATCCATGGAACTTGTAGGGAAAGCCAATTTGGCATGAAATGATCTCCCTCTCCTTTTGTATTAGAGGCTGAGAGCTTTGCCACTGGCCATAGTGGATTTTTGGCTTTGCAGAAACCCTAGGGAAGGTTTCGAATTGGCTTCTCTTCATCTTGTGGATGTATTAGAATGAAAATAGGGAGAAGAGAGGGCCTCTCTCCTCTCTTTTGATACATGGCCGAAAGCCATGTTTCAAGCCTTTGGGTGGCCGGAACCCGGCCATTGGAGGAGAGAGGCTTGGACAAAGGGTGGGTTTAGTCCTACTTAGACTTGTGAGGATTTTTGGGTGAAAGGTTTGAGGGGAGGAGGCCTTTTCCTCCCCTTTGTCTCCTTGGTCGAGAGACTCCTTGCTTGGATTCTATCTTGCTTTGGAGGAAGCGAAGTCTCTATTGGCTAAGATGTTGGCCACTTGATTTAAAACTCTTAGAAACAACTTCTAAGAGGTGGTCAAGTAATTGGATATAGTCCAAGCCATTAGGATGATGAGGGGTAGAAGAATCACAAAGGTATCTTGGCTTGGAGAAACTTTGTTTGCATACTCTACCTCATCTCCCTTTGGCTTTTCATTTTATGGCTTTTGGCATCACCACCACAACCCTTAGGGTGGTGTTTGGCTACCTAAATCAAGCCAAAAAGAAATTTTAGGTTGAATCCAAGTCCATTCGAGTTAGATTTGAAGTTGAACCTAATTCATGCCATTTGGATTTGACTTAAATTCAAAGTGTTTTAATTGTATTTATTTTGATCAATTAATTTAAATTTGGATTCAATTATATTTAATTGATGATTTTATTAAATTTTAATTTGATTAATTCCTTTAGGTTTTGAGTTGATTTTGCATTTCATTTCAAGTTAACTCATTTAGGCTTAAATGGGTTAAGTTGATTTCAATTGGGTTCAAATGACCAATTTGTCTTAATTGAAATTTTTTTGTACTCCAATCATGCTTAATTAAATATATTGAGTGATTTAGAATGATTGATTCCAATTGTCTTGAAGTTAATTTCAATTTTGACCCATTTGGCTCAAATTGGGCTTAATGGATTAAGCTTTGGTTCATTTGGGTCATGAACAATTTGATAAAAATTAGACCCAATGATTAGTTAGATTATGTTTCATAATCATTTCCATGTTATTTTGAATAATCAATTTGAGTTTATTTCAATTTGATTTGAGTTTGAACCCAATCAGACTCATTTAAGCCCATTTAGATCAAATGATCTAATTAGCCTAATTAAGATCTTAATAAATTTATATTTTCTTTAAATTCATGTTAAAAACATGTTTAATTTATTATTTGGATCATTTAGAATGATTTTATTTGGTCAAATTTTGATGGGTTGACCTTTGACTTGGTGGCACCCACATAAGTCAGAACTTATGTTAAAAGGGTTGACCATTTTTTACCTTGATTTGGATTTCTTTTATTTTGTTTACATTTTTTGGGCTTATTTTGACTTTGTTTGAATTTCTTTTGGATTTAATTAATTTTGAGATTAAATAGGGTAATTAGTTTACCATTTTAATCACCTTACTTTAAACTCAAGTTTCAAGTGAAATATGTTTGATTTAAAAAATAATAATTTTCATTTATATTATGTTTAAGATTTAGGTGGAGCCACTTTAGGATAGACACCCAAAAGGGTGCAAAAAATCATTAAGTGCAGTATCATAGGTGTCTAATTAGGAGATTCCTGATCCATGATTATGTGTACTAATTTCTAATTTCAAAAAATGAGGTCAATAATGCTTTCAAAGAAATTAGGAAATATGATTAGAAAGAAAAAGCATAGGTTCAACAAATCTAAAGTACATAAATTGCCTATTAAAAATTTAATGTAGGTGAAGGAATAATATGCTATAATTGTGAGAAGTTGAGACATGTAAGAGGTGATTGACCTGACCTTGCTGTAAAAGAAAGCAGAACGAAAGAAAAATATTAAAAAAATAAAAGCCTCAAAAGAAAAAGAAAAAGAAAAAGTGTACTTTAGGAAAATCTAGATTTAAAGGAATCTAGTAATGACACTATAGAAGAAGAAGCAAATTTATGTCTCATGGCAGATGTGGATACTACAAGTGTAAGTAAAGAAGTTTCTTATGAAGAATTAGATGATACATTTAATGAACTAGCATATGAATATAAAAATTGAAAAGAAAATTTAATGCTTTAGAAAAAATGAAAAATCTAGAAATGCATGCTTTATTTTTAGAAAAAAAATTTAGTGAGCTAAAAGTTAAGAATATTACTTCAGTAGATCAATTTTTTCTTATAGAAAATCTTTAAAGAGAAAATTTGTTGTTACATGCAAAGTTGAATACTTGTTGTAGCTTACACTGCCATGTTTCATCCATTAGAAATAAATCATCCATTACATCAAAATCATCTATGCATAGACCTTATGCAAACACAAATGTCATGTGTAATTTTTTCAAAAAAAAAAGGTCATATATCTTTTGATTGTCATGCACATAGATCTCAAGTATTTCTTAGATCAAAATTTATTTGGATTCTTAAAAGTGATAATCTAAAAGCAACACTAACTACACAACATTCATTGCATAAATTTTCTTTAGGATGTAGACCCAAACTTGTTTGGATTCCAAAATTTGACTCTTAATTTTCTTTTGTAGAAATGCCTGCAAATAAAAATCAAAGAAGGCATATGATATTTAGACAGTGGATGTTCAAGACATATGATAGGTGATAAATAAAAATCTTTATTTTAAGATCTTATGAAGAAGAGTATATAGTTTATGGTGATATTGAAAAAGGAAAACTAATTGGTATTAGTTCTATTTCTAAAAATTTAATTACTTTATGTAAAGTTCATTTTGTTTAAGGTTTAAAGAATAATCTTATTTCTATTAGCCAGATATGTTATAAAGGATTTAAAGTTTAATTTCATGCCTCTTTTTGTGTTATTAGAGAAAAAGAAAATGTTTTGTTTGTAGGTCATAATTATAAGAATGTTTACCTTATTGATTTTGAAAGTGCATGTAATACTAATATAAATGTATTTTATTTTAAAAGTTCACTCGACGATGTTTGGTTTTGGAATAAAATATTATGTCATATTAATATGCATTCTCTAAATAAAATTCCAAAACATGATCTTATAGATTGTTTACCTAAAATAATTTTTTATTTTGATTATGTCTGTGATGCTTATATTCATAAAAAAAACATTCAAAACATTCATTTAAATATAAAAATTTTTTTTCAACATCTAGACCTTTAAAATCACTACATATGGATTTGTTTGGTCCTATGAGCACAGTAAGTTTAAGAGAAAAATTCTATGTATTTGTTATTGTTGCTAATTTTTTAGATTCACTTGGGTCATATTTTTAGTTCATAAGAATGGTGCTTTTGAATATTTTTTTTTTTAAAATGTTAAACTTATTCAAAGGGATACAAGCCTCTTTGTCAGTAAAATTCAATCAAATCATGATGGTGAACTTGAAAATAAATACTTTGAAGATTTTTGTGATGAATTTTGTATTAAACACAATTTGTTTGCTCCTAGAACTCCTAGTAAAAATTATGTTGTAGACAAGAAAAAATAAGTTTTTAATTGAGTTGAATAGAGCTATATTAGATGACTATAATTTACCTAAATACTTTTGCACTGAAGCCATTAACATTGCATGCTATGTGATGAATCGTGTCTATTTGAGACCCATCTTGAACAAGACCCCCTATGAGTTATTCTTTTATAAGAAACTTAAAATTAGTTTGGATATAAATGCTTCATTTTGAATAATGGAAAATACTCTCTAGAAAAGTTTGATAGCAAATTGGATGATGGTATCCTTTTAGGTTATTCATTATCTGGTAGATCTTATAAAGTTTAAATAAAAGAAAAATGATTATAGAAGAATTAATACATGTTATATTTGATGAAAAACCTATAGATTCTCTTAGAAAGGATTTAATTGAGGATGAGATAGATGAGTTTAAGAAAATAAAAATGGAAAAATTATAGATGGTTCTTTACCTAAACAATAAAAATTTATTAAGAATCATCCTAAGGACTTGATCATACAAGATCCCTCCTATGGTGTTAGTACTAGAAGAAAATCTAAGGAAGTGATTAATTATTCAATATTTTTATCTGAAATTGAACCTAAATCAGTGGATGAAGCTTTGAAAGATCATTATTGGATTATAGCTATGGAAGAAGAACAAAATCAATTTATAAGGAATGATGTTTGGGAATTAGTCTCTAGACCTCAAGACCAGAATGTTATAGGAACTAAATGGCTTTTAGAAATAAGTTAGATGGCTCTAGACACATTATTAGAAATAAGGCTAGATTGGTTGCGTAAGGGTACACTCAAGTTGAGGCAATATATTTTGAGGAACATTTTGCTCCTATAGTTAGATTAGAAGCTATTAGATTGCTCCTTGCCTATGCTTGTTACAAAGACTTTAAAAATTTTTAAATGGATGTAAAAAATTTCTTTTTAAATGAGTTTATAAATCAAATGTCTATGTAGAACAACCCCCTATTTTTTAAAGCTTAGATTTTTTTTATCATATTTTAAAATTGCAGAAAGCCTTCTATGGATTAAAACAAGCTTCTAGAACTTAGTATGATAGATTGAGTAGCTTTCTTACTGACCATGGATTTAGGAAGAGTAGAGTAAATACCAGCCTATTCCATAAAAATTTAGGTGATGTCTTGATCATTGTGTAAATTTATGTGGATGACATTTTATTTAGAAGTATAATTCACTCATTGTGTGTTGAGTTATCATTTTTAATATCTAAAGAATTTGAATTGAGTATGATGGGGGAACTCATTTTTTTCTTGTGTCTTCAAGTGAAGAAACAAAAAATGGCACCTTCATTTATCAATCTAAGTATACAAATGATTTGATTGAAAGGTTTGACATGAAGAGATTCAAATATAGTAAAACTCTTACGATCCCCTCCACTAAGATTAATTTAGATGAATCTGAGAAACTAGTTGATTAGAAGCATAATAGAAGTATGATTGGTTCACTCTTATACCTTACTACTAGTAGGCCTAATTTTATATTTGTTGTTTCCTTGTGTGCTCATTTTCAAGCTACTCTATAGGAATCACATTTAACTACAGTCAACCATATACTTCATTATTTGATAGGAACTTTTAGGTTAGCTTTATGGTATCCTAAAAATTCACTATCATGTGACTTGATTGTTTATTCTGATGTTGACTTTGCTAGGTGCAAAGTAGATAGGAAAAGTACATTAATTTTTATGATCATCTAGGTTTATGGTCCTCTAGAAAATGAATTTTTATTGCTCTTTTCACTGTTAAAGTTGAGTATATAGCTATCAGAAGTTGTGTTGCTCAGGTTCTTTGGTTAAAAAAAATAATTAAAAGACATTGGAGTTAAGCTAGATTATATTTCCATTAGATAACACTAGTGCAATTAGCTTGACAAAAAATCCAATCCAACGTTCTCAGACCAAGCATATAGAAATTAGATATCATTTCATTAGGGATCATGTTAGCAAAGGTGATATTGATATTGATTTTTGTTGGTATGGATTTGCAAATTATTGATATTTTTAAAAAACTCTTGCTTGAAGAATGATTTTGTACTGTGAGACACATGTTAGGTATGCTAGATCCATTCATTTAATTTATTAACATATTTAAATTATTTTTGATGTTGCCAAAAGGGGGAGAAAGTATAATGTTGGTTTTTTCATTTATGTTGATTCTTTTCACTTATATGCAAAAATTTAGGGGGAGCTTATTGTAATTTTATTTAGCTTGCAAAATATTTCATATATTTGTTATTATTTTGCTATATTTTATTGTAATGCAAATTTTATTTCAAAAAAGTTGATGTAAGATCACTTTACACCTTCATCCCTATATTATACCAACAAAAGTTTATCATCAAAAGAAAAAAGGGATTGTTAACTTCATGAGCCCCATCCTAGTTGAGATTGATTTTGATGATAACCAACATCTATTCAAATGCAACTAATTGATTTAAATTCAAGTGATGCGAGAAATTCTTCAATTAAATTTGGAAAACTAAAGCTGTTAAACTTGAACTGGTTGAGAATTTTCTAAGACTTACAATACTAAGGAAAATAAGAGCTTAATAAAATAAAGTTAATGCCTTAATCATTTCAAAATATTTCATTTAAATATTTTTGTATTGTTTATACATTTTAAAATTGCATTATTCTTTAATTATTCTTTGATTTATCCTTTTTGGATATCTTGAATCACTTACATGAGTTTAATTATCATCTATTATATTTTAAAGTGAGATGAATTTATTTTGAACTTTATTTAAATATTTTCAGGTTTAATTACATTAATTATCCATTTATTTTTGTATGAACATAAAACTATTCAAGAAATATCTTAATTATTCTTTTTTTCTCTCATATCTTTTTTATTTTCTCTCTTATATCATTCTTATTATTTTAGAATCATTATAGCCAAATTTTTTATAGATTTTTTAATGATAAATCATTGAGATATTTTCAAATTATTTCCATATTATTTTTCTCATTTATTCAAATTTCAAAAGTCCCTTTATTTGAATTTTGAATTTAAATTATTTTGAATCTAAATTAAATAAACATTGCCATATTAATGCAAATTTGGATTTATTCATTTATGGAATGATTTGGCCGAGCCTATCATACCTTAATTTAACTAAGTTGAGTTTAAATTCAGTTACTTTAAGTTAATTCAAATGAGCCATGATTTTATAAACTTTCCTTTTTAAAATTAATTTATTTTTGGAAAGTATATGGCCGACCCTATTTAATTTAATTTAAGTTATTTTAAATTATGTTTATTATTCAAAAATTCTCTTGATTACTCTTTCTTGATTTAAAATAATCTATTGCATTAATTGGAGTTCATTTTAATTAAGGAAGGTACCATTGGCCGAAACTCTCCATGGATTTTCCCTATTTATTTTATTTGAATTAATTCATGTAGTTTTCTCTTTGATCTCTCTCTAATTAATTCATCATATATTCTATGCATCATGCATTAAACCTAATTGAATCCTTCTTTGGAATGTGGCTTGGCTAACCAAATCAACTGGACAATTCAAATTTCAATTTGATTCAAATATTTCCCTCTTGGAACATTTCTTCTTATGGACTTTGTTTATTTTTGTTAAGTTTTTATTCCTCCCTCACTTTCTTCTCTCTTGGCCAACCCACTTTATTTTAAATCTCATTTGAATTAAAATTTCATCATGTGCTAATTAATTCATTTTCAAATTCTTGCTTCATTTGATTTTCCCTACCTTGACTGATTCTTTGAATTAGCGTCTCCAAATTTTAATTGTGATATCTTTACCCTCTCTTTCCCTATATCTATCTCATCCAATCTCCCTTTGCCAAAATCTTCATCATAGGATTCTTAGTTATTTTATTGATTCAAAATTGAATTATTTTCTTTATTAAGTTTCCCTCCAACACTTACCTTGCTTGACCAACCCCTCCTTTCTCCATTTTTCTATATAATTAGGTTTAGACTTAGGTTAATCTCTTTTATCTCTTCTACATCTTGGCTAAACTCTTGCAGTTAGATTTCTTAGAGAACTTAGTGATTCAAAGTATAAAATTTCTCTCAAACCTCTCTTATTCTCTCTTGGCCGAAATCTTCTTCTCTTCCTGAATTTTTCTTTTGGCCAAATAGCTCTCAAATCAAGAATAGTTTTCCATGGTGCTTAAATTCTCTTTATCTTACACATCTTCCTTTGTACAAAACTTGGTGTGGAGTGAATTAAAGCATTCTTAAAGATCAGTGAGAATCCCTCCTTGGCCGACCCTACTTTTGGGATTACTTGAAGCTTGGTGATATGAAGTTCTCTCCCTCCTTGCAAATCATGTTCAACCATTAAGTGGAGATCCTTCTTATCTTCTTTCAAGTAATTCTCAATAATTTATAAGGTATGGATTCATTAATCACTTTTTAATTCTTATTCATCAAAGGATTTGTGAAAAGGTTTTCAATTTGATTTCACACAAGGAAATTAACTATAGCTTGTTGTTTTGAATTTATTTATTACATAACATACTTTGATTACACATTCATGCAAGTATATTAGTCATCCTTGTGTTTTGGTTTTATATATCATTTAAAGTTGTTTTGGTTTCAAATTTTCATTACTTTTAAAGTAAATCAAGTTCTTTTAAGATTTCTTTGCTTACAACATTCCATTTAAAGTTTATTTTTTTACTTTAACTTTAAATCAATAAGAAAGTTATTAAACTTGAGCTCTCTTTAATATTTATCTTAGTATTATTCTAGTTTTTTATGAGTACACAATATTTTTAAATTGAGATACTTTATAATTTTTTGTTCTTCTCTTCTCTTGTACTTTGTTGGGTTGTACTTTCCCGTGTAAGAAAGTATGGTGTTGGGTTGTGCTTGCCTATGAAATATTTGTTATAATCTCAACTTTAATTTAGTTAATTTCTAGCTTGAGCTATTAGGCATGGATGTAGGCCAATTTTTGGGTTTGCCCGAACCAAGTAAAAATCTCTATATTGTCTGGTTTACTTTTTTCCAGCACCTTGAGTTTTGTTTACTTTTGTTGATCATTACTTTGCTCTCTTAAATATAATCTTTTGAAGTTACTTTTTTTTAAGTAATAAAATTAATTTTTAGTTAAAAATATTTTGATAAAATAACCCAATTCATGTCCCCCCCCAAGTGTCATAGCTTCATAACAACTCTAAGTTGATTAAGACACTGTGTGAATTATGGAAGCCAATGAGGAAATTAATGAGTGCTTAAGCAGCTTTAATCACTATTCAGGGTAAGTATGATATATCAAATTCAATTAATTCTACTGACCATTCTAGGTTGATTAAGACACTGTGTGAATTATGGAAGTCAATGAGGAAATTGACGAGTGCTTAAGCAACTTTAATCACTATTCTGGGTGAGTACGATATATCAAATTCAATTAATTCTACTGACCACTTTACTAACCTTCCTAAGTAATTTAGCTAGGCAAGCATGGATCTAAGTGGATTCTCTAAGAAGTGCAATTGAAGTTATCATGCTGAAATAGTAAATGCAAGTAAAAGTTTTTTCATAGTGTCATAATGCATCTTAGCACCTCATAAAGAGTTACTTACATAATAGATTGGCCATTGCTTCCCTCTTTATTCTCTAATAAGAATATAACTGACTGAGCCTTCTATAGCCCCTAAATACAACAACAAGATTTCTCCTTCCCTCGAGTTTTGTTATAAAGAAGGTACTATGAGTAAATTTTTTTGGTCACAAAAAGACTTATTGTATTTTGGAGTCTATTCGAATATTTTTGCTCATCTAAGTAGTTTAAAGAATGGTGAGTTGAATTCTCTTTCCTTAGAGATTAACCACTTTAATTCAATAAGTCTTTGGGTCAATCATTGAACTTCTTTTACCATCCTTAGCGAAGGCGTGTAAACTATGGTTTTTACTTTACTAGAGTTAATTTTTATTCTTTCCGGAGTGATTAAAAATCTTAAGAAATTTTCTGACCTTACACCAAAGGTGCATTTCAAAGAGTTAAGGAGGATGTTATACCTCTTTAATATGAAGAAAGTCTCCTTAAGATTGTGAATGTGTTTCTTGAGTGACTTGTTCTTAACTAGCAAGTCATCAACATAAACCTCCACATTTCTTTCTTTCTAGTTATTAAACACTTAACCTACATTCTCTAATAGGTTGCCCCCACATTCATGAGCTCAAAATCCATTACCTCGTAATAGTGAGTCCTTCCATAGTAATGAAAGATGTCTTTTTCAACTCGGTGGGATACATATGTATTTAATGATATCCTGAGAACATGTCTAGAAAACTCATCATAATTTAGCTTGCCACTAAGTCAAAAAGTGTGACTAAACTAGGAGATTTTGATCTTTTGGGCATGCTGATATTGACCTATACAGGTGTTTCACAAATCTAATCAAGGGAAAAACCTAAAACCAATAGCCTACAAAGGAAATGCCCCATGAATCAGAGTTAAGACCTCTTAATCATAATTAAAATTGATTAAAATCATCTCTATTCAAAAAAAACTGATTTCATAAGAGCATTTAGAATATATTGATCAAATGAAGCCTATCAAATCAATTAATAATCAATTGATTAATTAAATTTTTTTTAAAAAAGTAATTACACTCATATCGAGGTCAAGAAACCTCAACGAGGTGCAAATGATCTATATTCATGAAATTAACTATGTTGTTATTATTGAAACATCAAAATCTATCAAACGATACCTATCAAGATCAATTAAGCAAAGCATGTGTGAATGTTGAGCGATTAGAATATGATGTCACATAATTTAAACCTAAAAATTGATCTGATCACAGCCAACATTGCCCAAACAATTTTGGGTTGTGTAACAGACATTGTTGTTGCATTCATAACTTTAGAATCATCCAAAATTGATACTCATATTGCCTAGGTTCATTACATAAGATGAATCTTCAAAATTTACTTGGATTTCATTAAATAATAGAGAAATTGGAACAAAAAATTAACAAAATTTCTACTTAATTATATGTTGCATGGTTAATAACTTGAATTTTTAAAATGTGATCTTGGGTTTGAACCTCAATTAAGATAACATTATTTTTTAAGCTTAAATGTTTGCATAGTCTAGCTCAAATATCTACCTCTTTACTTTTCCAAATCAATCACCCATTCACCAATCAATTTAGCCACCCAATACACTCTATTGGCTATCAAATTTTTTCTCTTTAGTTTTCCTAAGCCACCTCCACTTCACCAAATCATCCCAACTGCCTAACATATTTTATTAGTTGACACATGGGCAGCCAATCAAAGTAGTTGGCCGACCCTAATACCCTCATAACCGAGCAAATTGAGCGCTCCATTCACACGTCTTAGCAAAATGAATCCCTCCCATCCCGAGCATCTCATTCAAAACTCTCATTCGACTTCACCCATACCCAAGCACCTCTCTCACCTGATGCCTCTCCCGTCTATCTCTTCCTCACAGCCAAATCGATAGCCTTCTATTCCTCTTAGCCAAGGCCATCTCTCCTGTCTTCCCCATTAGCCTTTGTAGTGACCAAAAGCCTCCTTTCCTTTGGTTTATCTATCAACTATTCTATAGTAGCCGACCAAGTTCTATATGACAGACTGAACTCTTCCTCTCCATTGATCAGTCTGTCACAATTAAATGACCAGCCTTAGTCCACCCTCCTCCTCTCTTTCAATCAAGCCTTCGGGTTGTTTCCATTCAACCCCTAAGCTTCATATTACTATTTCAATTTCTTTTTATGGATGAAATAAGTTTGGTGAACTTTTCTTTCACATATATTTTAAAACTTTTCTTATGGAATTGAAATGAGATAGAGATGTGATGTTTGATATGTGGAATGATTTAAATCCTTGCTTTGTTATCAAACATCGACATATGTTTTACCATTGCATGTTTATTTGAGTTGTTAAGAAAAGAGGAGAGGGAAATCAATAGGGTCATTACTTGTATGAAGTTGGCTTAGCTTTATTTTTGCCTCTTTCTATCATTTGGCAACTTATTATCATACAAAATGGTTATTTAGTTAAATCTAAAATTTTAGGTTTGTGCACGTTGAACTTAGCGTGGTTGTTTGTCTTATGTGGAATGAAACTTTTTAACTATCATGCAAACAACTACCTAGTTAAAATTTTTTTTCAAATCTCTAGATTGTTGAACTTAGCATAGTTGTTTGCCTCCTTACACTTGTTGCTAATGTTGGGCTTGGTTCTCACTTAGATCTTATTGCCATGCAAGTATTTGCTTAGTTAAATATGAAATTTTAAATTTCTACTTTGTTGGATTTGGTGCGATTGTTCGCTTCATATAAGTTAAGATACACATTATAAGAAAAAGAAAGAGATGAAGTAAAGTGGTCCTTAGGCTTTGCTTCTCTTTTCCTCACTATGATTGACATTAAACATTGAATTTGTCTCTACATTAGCATGAAATTGGAGAGCTCTTTATGGCTTGATGTGATCATCTCTATTGCTTCATATGTTGGAACTTGAATTTAATGTAGATTCTCCTCTTCTTATACATCAAATCAAATGTCTTTTTATGGCAAGTAGGATAACAAAGCTCTAATCTTTGAACCGAACCTATCTTGCTATCCACAATGTGATTCATGCCAAAAATCATTGAAACCTAGATGTTTAGTGCCTATTCTCAACTTTAAATGAATATGAAGTGGAGTATAATGAGATGTTAGGTATTATCATTTCTTGAAGTTAGTTTGGCTACTAACTTGATTGTCTTGTTTACCCAGTTCAGGGAGGATGGAAAGAAAACTAAAGGGTTAAATACAATCTCTTTGCCTTTATTTCACATCTTTTTTATTTGAAAATATTTGACTTGGATCCTACTTAAATCTTATTATCATGCAAACAAATACTTAGCCAAATGTAAGATTTTAAATTTATATTATTCTGAATTTAATTTGAGATGGTTGCTTGCTTCATATGGCTTAAATCCTATTTGACTATCATGATTAGAAGAAGAGGAGATGGAGGACATGGATTGATTTGCTAGTCTTATTCTTACTTTCCTTACTATTATTATTATTATCAAGTTAAAGAAATTTTGTAGATGTGAAAATGAAACTTCATTTGCATGCAATCTAATGTTATCTTTCTTTGGTTTTTTAAAATAAGCACATGGCATATTTCTCAATTGTCATTCATTGTTCTGCTTAAGTAAACCTTGCTAAAAATTTTGATGCCATTGCAAAATTGATATAAAATATAGAATGCATGAAGCTCAACATTAATTCAAAGCTATCTTTATTTTTTTTGGCCTCTTATTCATTTTGTGGTTTGGTTGGCTAAATCTTTTTTCACAAATGGACACTTCATTATGTTGTGAGCTTCAATATGATCTTTGGCTTTAATGTTACCAATTGATGGGTTTGCTTTATGTGAATTAAACCTTACTTTTAAAATATTTATCAAGATGAAATGAAATGGATTTATGCCGTGCTCTTCCTTTCTTCATTTTGATTACAATCAAACATTTAATTCATTGTTACTCTAATATAAAGTTGTCAAGGATTAAAATCATGAAACATGCAAGACACTATTTTGACTTTTTGATAAGGAAATGAAAGAATAAAATTGGAGAACTCCTTAAGGTTAAACATAATTATCTTTTGTTGCTTTATATGATTTGGATTGAATTTCATTTAGATTTCATATTAAATCAAACCCTTCATTATGGCAAGTAATATAACAATGTTTTAATCTTTGAAAAATTTTTACCTTGCATCTTTCCTATTATTGGGAATCAAAATTTGCATATGTATGGCCATTAAATCATCATGTCATTTGATAATTGTTGGAAAGAGATGTTGCCTTTTGATACGTAAAGTTTCTATTTGATGTTTTGATAAAAAAAAAACCTCATTTAAATCATATATCCATTGTAGCAACAAAGTAAAATAATAAGTGCATGGGGTTTAACATTGATTTAAAGCCCTCATTCTATTGTTTGGATTCTCTAATTTTTGTTATGTGGCTTGATTAATCAAGTCATTATTACAACTTATTGCCAAGTTGCTATCTGATTATGAAGTTGATTTTAAATGGAGAAGAGGATTTCAATGCATTGTTTGGCTTCAAAGATTCCTAGTTTTTTGTGAAGTTCAATTCAATTTTAACTACTAAATACCTCTTTAGTTGATTGAATAAAAATGAGAATGAATGAAAGATATTGTGCAAAGATTCATGCCTTTTAAAAATTCATTTTCGTGGTCCATAAATAATTGAAGGCTAAAACCATGCAAGTTTTATTATTCTATGCTTTTTCTTGCTTTGGGATTGTTGAAATATGTTGTCACAATGAAATTTTTGCTTTATTAGCCTTAACATTGTCAGCCTTGGATACTTCACTTGGCCATTAATATGTCAAGTATTCTCCTGATTTGGAGAAAATGGAAATAGAGTTAGTGTTTAGTCATATGATTATTCAATCCCATGTTGATGTTTGACATGAAATGATAAGATGAAATTGTGACTTGAATGAGTTCTTTTTATTTCTACTTTGCCTTTTCCTCCACTTGACAATGTTTAGAAAAGATCTTAACTAAACTATTCTATCATGCAACCAAACACATTCATCAAAATATAAATTCAAATTCATGTCTTGTTAAGACAAAGTTGATTGCCTTATTTTATGTAAATCAAACTCTACTTGCAAACAATCATAATGACAAAATTGGGAAACGAATTGAAGGAAGCATGATCTATGCTTTTCTTTTTTCCCATCATGCCTTTTATTAAATGTTGATGCTTCATTGACAACAAAGTGTTGATAATTGGAGATATAAAAAGTGCAAGGTTCTTTGTGATTATTTGATTGCAAAAGATGAAATAAATGCTTACATCATGCCATTTAAATTGTTATTCCACTTGCTGAATTTAAGAGAAGTATCTGCTCCCTCAAGCTCAACATCAAAATGATAGAATGAAAGCTTATATTTGTGGAGGCTTATGATATAACTTGCTATTTGGTACACTCCAAAAGTAGATTTTAGTTGAAATGGTGATGAAAATCATGATGTAGTCAAAATTTTACTTATATTTTAATTCCATGCACATGTGAAATTAAACTTGTAAAGATGCTTTAAAATTACATAAGTACTCATAACGTTATTCCAACGTGGTGAGAAAATATATTTTCAAATAAGTTTTTATGCCCATTATTCCAATGTGGCGGAAAAATCCACTTTGAAATAAGTACTCATGCATGTTGTTCAAACATGACGAGAAAATGTAATTTAAAATAAGTACTAGTGCACATTGTTTCAATGAGACAAGGAAATTCTATGCCTCCCCTTTTGCATAAGTAAAATTGAAGGCCTATGCACATCTTTCTTGGACTACAAAATAAGGAAGCATCCACTAAAGCTAGAGTCTTATGTCATTTCCTCATTAGTACACTCATAAAATGAGGCTAAATTTGGATGAGAAAATAAAAAAATATGCATAAATGGTGGGTGACAAAATAATAAAAAGGCCACCAAAGTGGAATCATCATGTCATTCCATCATGAATATATCCATGAAAAGAGGATGATAATAAGAAAATGATGAGGCGAGAAGCTTCTCCTTTAAATGAGAGAATATTATACTTAAAATAAGACAAAATAAAGGAGGAGGCATTGTTATGTAGTGAGCTATAAAACAAAAAAAGAAGAAAAAAGTCACTCTCCCATTAATATATCCATGAAATGGGTGTGACTTTAAATAAAGATGAAGGAGGAGTTTTCTTTTTTTTAACGGGATCATATAATATAATATTTGAAATGCATTGAAAGATAAAAATATTTATGGCATGGAATAAACAAAAATATGCTAAATAGTGTCGTTATAAAATAAAGGAAGCATAGTCTCATGAGTGCATTATTTTTTTCATGGCCCATTATGAAGTATTTTTAATTGGCCTTACATAAATTGAGATGATTGATGTCATGAGAATATTAAATTAATGATATTTGAATTTGAAAAAATGAAATGCATTATGCCTAAACCCAAAGGTAATGAAATTCATCTACATAATCCAAACCTTCATGCATATTATAAAATATGATTTATTTTCATCGTGTGCAAATATTTGATGTATGTTTGCACTCTTGAAATGAGGATGATTTCATCTTACAAATCTCAAAGCATTCTCGTATTTAATCTTATTAGCTTGAAGTTTATACAAGCTTTCAAAAAAAAAAATAATGACAAATAGAAAGGGCTACATGTATTATGAGAAGTTCAAGGTTCAATTTCATTATGTTAGAACACATACAACATTCAAGCAGAACAAACTTTATCTATGTCTTATTAAGTGATGCTTCACTTATGCCATTTATTTCATGGAAATGTTCAATTGAGCTAGGCCCATGTATGTGTCATAATTTATTCCTATATTTTAGTCCATAATTTTGGGCTTCATGCCAAGTGCTTAATAGAATAACCTTCAAATTTAATGAATTCCACAGTTACTTTATAAGTCATGGTTTAGCTAGATCACTTGAATCATATAATTATTTGAAAGGAAGTAAGCTTGTGCTCTATAAAGAAAAGCCACACTTGATTCCTGACAAGTATTCAAAAGAAGAAGATTTTTACAAGACAATGCTATACTTGATTTATAGCAAGTTTTTGGAAGAATCAAATTCATGTTCTACAAAAAAAATCTATATGTGATTTATGATAAGTGTTTGAAATCAAATTCACATCTTTCAAAATAGATACACATTTTATTTATGACAAGTTTAGAAGGAACCAAACTTGTATTTTTTAGAACATATTTACACTTAGTCTATAACAAGTATTTAAGAAAACCGAACTCACATTTCACATAACAGATCTCTACTTGATTTATAGAAAACATTTGAAAGAGTCAAGCACACAATTTTGAAAACAAATCTACATTTGGTTTATACTTTTGGGTATTAGAGACTTATGTATGCAACTTGGCGTGTTTGTCGTATCAAATACAACTGCTTCAACTTCCAATGTCCATACAACTATTTAAAGAATAAATACTCATATGTATGTTGAAGTATTCACTAGCTTGAATGCTTAAGAAATATATGCAAATAGCAAAATGAAATGATTTCATCATATATGTCACAAAGTGACATTAAAACCTAGTGTTTCAAAACTTATGCAAATTTCATATATTGAAATGAATAAATAGATGTATACAGCCATTCAACATCAATCAAGCACCCGCATGTGCCCCGATAAATGTGTCAAAAAAAATGTAAACTTAATGTCCGAGGATGTTGAATGTGTTGATTCCTGGTTGGGTCTTATGCCTGGGTCTGAGTTAACAAAATCTAATGATATTATTATAATTTTCTCAACTTGACTAAATGTGAGAAGCTAATTTTATCTTATAATTACAAGATAATTCTATTGATATTATCTTCAATTGAACTTCTCAAATATAAATTCTCATGATAAAAATTATTAACCCAATTTTCTATGCTCAAGCAAGAGTCGACAAGGTATATAGGATGATAAATCCTGAAATAAATTTCAAATCACACATGAATTGTAGACCCCATCCTTTGATAACAAATAAGCAAAGTTGGTAAAGTCTACCTCGATGATGGTTGTGTTGATTGAATATTTCAACTAGAAGGGTTTCCATAATCAAAATTTCTTTAAGTCCTAACATCAAATAATTACATGTTAAAAATCTAAATTAATAACAAAATAATTCTTTGTCCAAATTAAAAGATATAACTAAATGAAATTAATTATTTAAATTTAAAATAAAAATTCATTCACCCATATGCAACTATTTATCGAGGGTAATAAATTAAGAAATTTTTTTCTCATAAATAGCTAATGTCAAATCAAATACATAGTTATGTTCACACACAAATAATCTCACACTAATAAGGACATGGCACATGTCCTCTGTTCATATAGTTTTGCTGCCAAATGACACCACATAAATTACGGTCATGACTACATCCCTCTAACCAGGTGGTTTTCAGAAAAATGGCACTACTAAATGATGATCACAATTATAGCTCATATGTTCCCCCAATGAATTTGTCCTTTAAGCTATGAATTATAAAATGCATTTGATTGGGAAAAATCCCTCTGTTAGCTAAGGTTGACTTATATCTATCCCATTAAACAAACTCCACCCCTCGTCTACAAGAATACCTTGGACGACGCAACCCACAAGTACTGACAAGAATCCTTTGATCAGGTTGGGTCGACTACCACCTTTGACTAAGTAAAATAGGGACCACGCTAACCCGGGATGATAAAACCATGGGATCTTGATTGGGCGCACCATCATTCCCCAAACATACTTTAAATTAAAATGATAAATCTCATAAATTTCAAACTCCACTCACTACTATTATACGCTAAGTAATTAATGATTTATCGACTAGCCTTAATCAAAAGCTCTATCTCAGTATTGAGAGGAATGCTTAATTATAGGTGCTTGCACTTATAGGAAACTTAGAACTAGATCTAAAGTCCTCACAAAATGAGGGTGAAATGTCTGGGGAGTGTCTTATCTCCAAAATGTATTTTCTTGAAAATTTAACATTAATCTACTCTCTTAATTTAGAGGTCGGTCGTGAATTTTCAAATCCCACAAATTTTTGGCGACTCCATTGGGGATAGGTTTCTCTTTCCATCTTTGGCTAGTCAAACCTAAACTATAGTAGCAGTGGAGTATACAAAAATTGAATGAAAAAGAAGATAAATGTAAATGAAAATGAAAATTTGAAATTAATTATAAAATGAGATCATTAAAAACTTAAATATGTTCTGAATAGGGCCTTGAATCATTTAAGATTTTATTTAGAGCTTGTTATTCTATTATGTTGTCTCTGCATTTTGAAAGTGTGGGGTAGTATATTGATTTTTAATTGCTAATCCCCATCTTTTATCCTCTAAAATGGACCTCCATAACACCCCTTTCATGGTTACCCTAAGAAGCGATGCCAACATTCGGTTGACTAATGCCATCATTAATATTAGGAATGTTGGAGCTACTATCCAGTTTGGTAGCATCGCCTTTCCAACTATTGTTCCCCAAAGTCACACTATAAGGCCCCAATCTGCTGATGCTCGTGCACATCATGCACACTAAGCTTTGAAGAGGCTCAAGCTGCTGCTCAAGAAGAAACCATCTCTTTGAGACTTTGTCATCCTAAAAACCTGATTATGAAGAGAACTATTACTAGAAGTACTGTGTCTTTAGTGCACCAAAATAACATAACTCTACCAGCTGAACCATTCACCTCAGAAAGGCATGATATTAATGCTTCTTCATTTGGAAGTAAGCAAACCTGAAGGCAGTGAAGAAGGAGAAACTATGAGCTACGTGATCAATAACTACCATCCGTATAGCCATCTCTACTACCAAGTGTCGAGCAAAATGCGAGTGTCACAAACCATAATAAGTTTGATAACTTAAGATGGGTAAACTAGGATAACTCTACTGATCAAATTAAGCAGTCTTTCTGGGCTTTACAACATTAGGCTCTAGCTCCCCTAATAAAAAAACTTGAAACTATATCTACAAGAGTACATCAAATTCTGAAAGTTGTAAAAGAAAGAGGACTCATGAAAAGAAAATACCATGGTCCAATCATCAGGGAAGTTAGAGAAGCTCTTCAAAGGAGATCACCTCCCATAATCTTAATAAGATAGCAACCCAACCAAGTCCCACACAGTGAACATCAGTGCGTGACACTTGGATGGTGTGTGCAAGAATTCATCACCAAAAGGTCCCAACAAAAGGGCAAGCAGATCCGGTGGTCTAAGCCTCAAAGAGAAATTATTTCTAAAAAAAGTAGTGGTGTGACATCTAGTGTGCAATCCCAAAAATTTTCCACAATTCAAGCTCATCAATAATGCGTACCTAAGAAAAAGATCTAGAATGATAAAGTCCCCGATGGTCGATACCTTGGAGAATCCTTTAAGGGATCTTGTTGCTAATCAACTCCATCCTTTCAAGAAGAGGTTAGCTTTGATCGTAGTCCTCCAATCGAAGAAATATCTATTCCACATTTGGAGCTAGAAGTCTATTGGAGATGTCGTTCAGAGATTCGTGTCCAAGAGAAAGAAGAAGAAGAAGATATAATGGAAATCAAGGTGTGTACATGGTACAACACATTGGAGAGCCATCTGGCTTGCGTTATTATCAACATATGTGTAGTGGGGATGCACCTCCCACTTAACCTAAAGAATAACCAAATGTCCAAGTAGAGGATGCATCTTCCAGTTCTTTAGGAGAAGAACAAGAAGATAAAAGAGGAGGCGGAGAAAAAAATTATATATTTATAGATACAACTACCTTGGCGGAGGCACAAAGGCAAATTCAGCGCTAGATGAGGGCTAAGGATAAAGAAATTGCATAATTAAACATAAAGATGAAGCAAATGATGATGCAAATGACAACAATGATATAGTTGATGCAAAATAATATTACAATAGGTCTAGCACTTGTCCCTCTAAATAACCATCAAGCATCTAGTACTACTCAAGGTAATCCCTAAATTAATCTAATTCCCCAAGAATCAAGAATAAAAATTGAACCTGGAGGAAGAAATAAAGTGAATGAGTTAATTCATCAGCTTGCTTCTCAAAATACTCTAGGCACATTTGATGCTATGATAGCTTCCCAGCTTGATACTATCTTGAGTGAGAAGATCAAAGCTATTATAGCTACGAAGCAAGTAGAAAATTAGTGAACAAAGGTTCTTATATATTCTATAGAGTACAACCAAGTTCCATATCCAAATTCAGTGCTAAAGTTCAACACCTTTGATGGCAATGACAACCCTTAATAACATCTAGCATAATTCAAAGCATCCTGTGGCAACACCGAGGGTAATGAATGATTGTTGTTCTGCCAATTCATCAGTAGTCTAACTTTTATTGCTTTCGAATAGTATGCTAAGTGCCAAATGATTCAATCAAAACCTTTATGGAACTTGAAACCATGTTTATCAAAAGGTTTTCTAGTGCAGTCAAGAAGACAACTATTGTTGATCTCGGCCTTGAGAAAATGAAGAAGGTTGAGTCAATAAATAGATATATCACATGCTGGCAAAACATGAGCATAAAATGTGAGAAAAAATTAGAAGAGGAGCATCAATTCAATTACTTATGAGAAACATTGGTGAAAAGATGGTTCCTTATCTTTGCATGGTTTCAATCTCTATGTTTCAGGAGCTGCTTGATAGAATAGCTAAATTTGAAAAGTTAAACTTATCAAATTATGACAATCACCTAGACAAACCTAAAAGAAGTAAAGCTCCATACTCAAAGAAGGGTGAGAAATATTTCACTTCTTTCAAGAATATTAAAGGAAAGTAGGTAGTCTACAATATTGATAAAGAGAAGTGACTGACTTATCAAGATAAACCAAAGTAATCATCTAATCCCACCCACAGTCGAAGCTCATGCTTGGAGGTAATGATGCGCCTCAAGGCCACTTTAATGAAGGCGAGCAATCAAAGTAAGCAAAGAGAACAAGTGACTAAATAGCTATAGCCCTCAAGGAAAAGTTGAACAAGGACTATTCCTTTAAGAGGGAGAGTGTAGCTAAACTCTTCAAGCATGCACTCAAAGTGGGCCTCTAGCTACTAGAATGCAAAAGACCTAAGGAAGCTAGGCAAAGCATTTCTTAACTATTGTCCATATCATCAAGTGCTCAGCCATCGTATTGAAGACTATTATATATTCAAGGATTAGCTAGAATAAAAATATAGAAATGGAGAACTTACACTATTAGACAATGTGCTAGTACATTTGAAGAAGGAATCCACAAATATGATCATTTCCTCCCCAGTGCATCAATTGCAGGTTAAGGCAAAGAGAAATCAACTATGAGGAGTGCAAAATTATAGTTTCTGAAAAGATTACAAAAATGCTAAAATAATTGGAAGGTGTCTCGAGCATTAAGTGAAAGTCACCACTTGAGCCAATGCTTGAATTGAAAGAAAACCCAAGGATGGAGTTATTTGCCTCAACATCAATCAACTAAAAAATACTGTAGAAATGCCATCTCATCCCTACATGAGAAGCAACCTAACCAAATCTCACATGAAAGAATGAAAAAATATGCAAAACCAAAGAATAAATCAATGAACAAGAAGAAGAGTACAACACAAAAGATCATCAATAATATGGATGATTATCACCAACCAATAAGAAAACTTATTAGGCTTGCTGATTTTATTGCCAAGCTTTAGATTAACAAAGAAGCAGGGGAAGGAGAGGAAGAACTTTCTATTGAATCATGTTTGATGGTGCATGAAGCTGATGATAGTTCATAGGAACTATGTTTCCTAGGCAAAGACAAATTAGAACCTGTCATAGAATTAAATATGAAAAACATGAAATTGGAAAGTGATTTTGAATCTTCAATTCCATCACTAGAAGAACCAGAAGCTGATGCTAAAGCAACTGATTCATCTGAAGAATCATATTCAAATGAAGTAACTCAAACATAATTGAGGAGTGGACGAGCATTACCACCTCAATAGAAGAAGGGGTCGACAAACAAAGACAAATATAAATAAATTAAAATCAATGAAAATATCATCCCTAAAGATGCAAACCATTAATCTTAACAACATTCTATTCCACTTACAGAAGATTCCTACATAGATCAGCATATACGAGGCATTATTAATGCCCTCTAATTAAAGTTCTTAAAGAACCGTAGAAGTTTGAAGCATAGCATAATTCATTGAATATTTTCTAACGAATGTATTGCATGCCCAAGACTCTCTAGCCATCAAATTTTTTGAAGAAGATCTAATTCTTGGAACTACATAGCATAATTGCCCTCATATGTCATAGCCAAGAGTGATGGTGTTATAATACCTCAGATCCTAATTAATCCTAATTCCCTTGTAAATATAATGAATTTCTGAACCCTCAGATAGTTATCACTAGATGTACAACATATAATATGAGATAAAGTTTTGGTCCAAGGTTTTGATAAGAAGAGATAAAAAAACTATAGGATCATATATTCTCCCTCTTAGATTTGAGGACCTCTACACATAAGTCAAATTTCATGTGGTCGATACAGACACTTAATTTAGAGTTCTCCAAGGGCAACCTTGGCTTCATGAATATGGCATTGTTCCATCCACACTACATCAGTGTATGAAATACATGAAAAATGGGGAGGCATTCAAAATTATGGGTGGTATGCAACCTTTTGAGGTGCATGAAATGAAAATATATCATGATGCCAGTTATTCTCTTTCAAAAGAACTAGAGATTATTGCATCTACCTCAAAGTCTGCAAAGAGGAACAAAACAAAAGATGAAATAAAATAGAAAAAAGAAAAGAATATTGCTCCAAGTCTCCCAAAAAATATAAATTCTAAATAAAAAATTAATAGAATTATTTTTTATTTAGGTTGTGATATTGAAGAAGAAGAGAATATTTTTGAAAAATCTAAAGACTTCCATAAACCTTTACACAAAGTGTTGAGTGAGGAAGATCACCTTGATTCAGATTATGAGTTTGAATATGCTTTTGAAGGAAAGGTGCAAAACACATACTTGAAGACAATCATAGATCCATCTGTAGTGGAGGCTACCCTCATAGTCACTTCTATTCCTCCCCAACATTTTAAGGAAATCACTTCTCGCAAAGTCCATAATGTTGAGGTGCTAGTGACTTTTTATGTACCTTATCTTTTTGGAAGACATGGGCTAGAAAGTTTGTTGTACAAATACGAAGGAGGCTGAGGAAGAGACTATAATTAGGTAATTTAGTTGTCAGAAGATGAAGAGGTTGTACCCATTAGAATGCCAAAATATTATCTTTTGAAAGTGCATGAGCTGATGCGCAAACATGGGATCCATACTGGAGCTAGAAAAAAAAGAACAAACTCTTTGAGATGATGTGGTACCCAAGAGGTTCACAAATTATTGGTAGAAGAAATAAACACAGTACTAGAGGCCACGGGTTCATTTAAGATAATTGTCCACTTAAAGATGCTTGTTATGCTATAATAAGAATACAAATTGAAAGTGATAATGCAAATGAAGATGAATTCTTTGAAGTCAACTTTGTAAGTGATAGAGAAGTAGAAGCCAATCTAACATCTGAGGAGCTTGAGGATGGTGGACAGGCGACTACCATGAACAAGGTGGACAAACGACTGCAATGAACAAGCTAAAAGAAATTAACTTAGAAACTAAGGAGGATCATTGCACAACATTCATTAGTGCCCTACTTCCTGGAGATAAAGTTGAAGACTTGAAAGCACTACTCTATGAATTTAGGGATTCTTTGCCTGTATGCATGCTGAGATGCTAAGCTTTCCCCTGATATGGTGCTTCATAGATTAGCCATTAAGCTAGATACAACACTAGTTAAATAAACTCCTAGATGAATTAGACTAGAGATTGAAGAGTAGGTAATTGCAAAAATAAAGAAGCTCATCAAAGATGGCTTCTTTCGAGAAGAAAAGTATGCTGATTGGATAATTATTATTGTCCCAATAAAGAAGAAAAATGGTTGAATTCATATCTACATTGATTTTAGGGACTTGAATATGGCATGTCCAAAAGATGATTTTTCGCTCCCCGTGTCAGAATTTTTGCTAGATAATACTTTAAATCATGACTCCAGTCGTGGACTAGGAAATTTTTATTGTACTGGGGCTCATGTATAAAATTCAAGCTTATCTTAAGTATAGTGCCTTAGCATTGCAAATATGGTGCCTCACCACTGTACTGCCAGTGTCGTGGCACTGCATGGTTAGTGGTATGATATCGACGTTATTAACCATGTTGACCACTTTACTGGCACCTCAGAGCTGATAATGTAGTGCCACAGCGCTAGTCAAAAGTTAGTTTAAGATAATTGATAGACGTTCAGGCTTTTTAATAATATAGGATAAACTTTTTGACTAGCACAGCAGTGTTGTGTCGGAGTGTCATAGCGCTACATCAATGCAACATGTCTTTTTTTTGTTTAAAATTTATGATAATTAATGTCCCTTTCGATTGACATAGTAACTGACTTGAACATCTGACCAGCACCACAATGCCACATGTGAACACAATAACCCTGGGCTGCTATTTTTGAATCTGTGAGGTTTGTGCCTCGGCGCTACCTTTATAGCACCACGATGCTAGGCCAGGCTTATAAATGGACCCCTTGGGGTAGCCAGAATTTTCACTTTGCATTTTCCTTAGATCTTTCGTTAGAGTTTTTTCTCCCAGTATTTCTTCTAGTTTATATCCTCCACCATGCCAATAAATATTTTAGTAAGGGAAAGAAGTGGGTGGCCGTCAATGACACTAATAGATTTGTTAGTTTAAAGGCCGATGAAAGGTACCACCACACTTGCATACACAAGCATCTGATCCCAGAGATGAGCTTCTACAATTTGAACTGATGTGTGGAGGGGTTGATCAATGAGTGAGGCTGAGAGAGATTGACCTATGATAATAAATCCAATTTCATCCCCATGGTGTGAGAGCTCTTTGCCAACATGTAGGAGCACCAAAATAATCAAGTTTTTGTCTTAGAAAAACTAGTAAGTTTTGATAGTACTACCATTAACCAATATTATGGTCTACTGAACATAGATTATGATCAATATCTTTTTTATTATAATAATTATTCTGACTTTGATGAAATCCTTAATTTCTTCGCTGTTAAAAATCTTAATACCCAGTAGAAAAGAAGGGAAGATAAAATTATCAATTTTCCTGTCGTCAGCCTCACTACTGAAACCAAAGCTTGGCATTATTTTATTTCTACCAAGCTAATGCCCACTGAGAATATCACTGAGGTAACTAGGGATAGGGTCATTTTTAATTTTGTAATTCAAAAGGGCTTGACTATGGATGTAGCGAAGATTATTTATAATTCTATTTGTAATAATCTTGAGGGTAGTACTATAATAGGCTTTGGTCATCCTTCTCTTATTTATGCTTTGTATATTGAGGCGAGCTTGGCACAAGATCCTAATGATGAAGTCTTTATATAAAAGGCTCCCCTGACCACAAAAGTCATTGAAGGATTTGGTTCGAGGACTAAGGTGGGGGAAAGCTCATGTGTCCCTCAATCTCAGGACAAATCCTCCAAGATCATAAATGAGCAACTCCAAGAAAAGGGAGGATAAGTCTCAGACCTAAGGAAAAAGGTTAGTGAGACTAGTCAACATTAGCAAGAACTGAAGAGAAAATTTGACCATCACATGGTCAGCAACAACAATAATTTTCAAACATGGCAGAGTTTAATACCTTGCTTGTGCACATGTTTGAAAACTATGATTTCTATGCGGGTCCTAGCGAGGCTTCTTTTTCTGTGGTGCCTCATTATCAACCTTATATATGCGCCTCATCGGAGTCGGAGGAAGAAGAGAAGGAGGAGGAGGAGGAGGATGACCATGAGTACTAGTTTTTCCCTCTTTTTTATTCTATTTTTGTATTTCTTTTCTTTCTTTTTTTTATAATTTATGTAACCCCACCTCTTTTATATCAAAAAATACATTATTTTTTATTTTAGATATTTATGTTTCTTTTTGTGTACATTTCTTTATCATTTGGAAAGCTTTAGGATTAAAATAATAAGATTCTTTCACTTAAAAAATGACATCATAGAGGTAGCGTTGTAGCGCTATTATTATAGCGCCTCTATGCTCTCATGCAACAAGAGTTAAGCTTAAAACCCGAGAGTGTGGCACCTCGGTGGCTATTATGCAATGTCACAGTGCTCTATAGAGGTTTACTTTATTCAGCTACCTGAGTGGGCGGCGCCTTAGCTCCCCTTATGCAGTGTTGTGGCACTCTATAGAGGTTCTTTTCATTCATCTTTGAGAGGCTTCGTTGTCCCAAAAACCTAATCATGAAGAGAATTGTTATCATAAGGGCTATGTCTTTAGTGCCCCAGAATAACACAACTCTACCAGCTGAACCATTCATCTCGGGAAGGCATGATGATGAGGATTCTTCATCTCAAAGTAAGCTAACTTGAAGGTAGCGAAGAAGGAGAAAGTCTGAGTTGCATGTTCAACAACCACTACCAGTACAACCCATTGTTCAACCAACTGTTGAGCCAAAAGTGAGTGTCCCAATCCATAACAAGTTTGATAACTAAATATGGGTAAAGCATAATAGCTGTACTAGTCAAACCAAGCATTCTTTCTAAGCTCAACAGCGTCAAGCTCCGGCTCCCCCAATGAAGAAACCTGAAACTGCATTTGCAAGAGTGCATCGAGTTCTAAAGTTGTAAGAGAAAGAGGACTAATGAAAAGAAAATACCACAGTCCAATCATCAAGGAAGTTAGAGAAGCTCCTCAAAGAAGATCACCTCCCACAATCCTAGAAAAATAATGACCCAACCAAGCCCACATGGTGAACATTGGGGTGTAATACTTGGGCGTATGTACAAGAATCTGTCGATGAAAGGTCCCTACAAAAGGGCAAGTAGATTTGGAGGCATAAGCCCCAACAAGAAATCATCTCTAAAAAAAGTAGTTATGTGACATCTGGTGTGCACTCCCAAAAATCTGCCACAATTCAAGCTCATCAACAATGGGTATCTAAGAAGAAGGTCCTAAATGATAAAGTCCCTGACGGTCGACACCTTGGAGAATCCTTTAGGGGATCCCATCACCAATCAACTCCAACCCTTTGAGAGGAGGTTAGCTTCAATCACAGTTCTCCAATCAAAGAAATATCTATTCCACATTTGGAGCTAGAAGTCCATTGGAGATGTTGATCAGAGATTCGTGTCCAAGAGGAAGAAGAAAAAGAAAATACAATGGCAGCCAAGGTGGTGTAAATGGTACAACACATCGGTGAGGCATCTCTCTTATGCCAATATCAACATAGTCATCATGGGAGTGCACCCCGTTCAACCTAAGGAACAACCAAATGTCCAAGTAGAGAATGCATCTTCTAGTTCTTCAAGAAAGGGACAAGAAGAAGAAAGAGAAGAAAGAGAAGAAAATCCTATATTTACAAATATAAATACCTTGGAAAAGGAGCAGAGACAAATTCAGTGCCAGATGAGGGCTTAGGATAAAGAAATTACACAATTAAATACAAAATTAAACAAATAATGATGCAAATAATTATAATGATGGAATTGATGCAAAGGAAAATTATAGTAGGTCCAGCACCTATCTCTCCAAATAACCATCAAGCATCTAGTAGTGCTTATGGAATCCCACAATCAATCCAATTCCCACGCTTCAGGAGTACAAAATGAACCTAAAGAAAGAAATGAAGTGATTGAGTTAACTCATTAGTCTACTTCTTAAAATACTCCAGGCACATTTGAAGGCTCATAGTTTTCCAGCTTAATATTATCTTGAATGAGAAGATCAAAGCCGTTATAGCTATAAAGTAGTTAAAAAAACTTAGCAAATAAGGGTCATCAGTATCATGTAGAGTACGACCAAGTTCTATATCCAAAGAGTTATTCAGTGCCAAAGTTCAAAGCCTTTAATGGCATTGACAACCCTAAATAGCATCTTATGGCAACTCTAGGGGTGATGATGCATTATTATTCTACCAATTTGTCAATAGTCTAACTTCTACTACATTTGAATGGCATATTGAGCTGCCAAATGATTTGGTCAAAATCATTATGGAACTTTAAACCATGTATATCAAAAGCTTTGCTAGTGCATTCAAGAAGACAACTATTACTGATCTCTCACTTGAGAAAAGGAAGAATGATGAATTAGTAACCCAAAATATCACATGCTAGCGAAACATGAGCATGAAATATGTGTTGACTCCATGAGCCCCATATCATATAAAATTGATTTTGATGATAACAAACACATGTTCAAATGCTACTAATCAAGTTAAATTCAAGTGTATAGAAAAAATTCTTCAGCTCCTGGTTCTTCAGTTATATCAAATTGTTAAAGCTACTAGACATGGACTAAGTGGAAAATTTTCTAGGAATTACTATATTAAGACAAATGAAAAGCTCACTAAATTAAAATAAATGATTCCTTCATTATTAGATTCATCATTCTAAAATTTTTTTCTATATATGAATATTACAATTATTCATTAAGTTATCCATTTTGGATAGTATGAACTAAATGCATGATATAAGTTCCATTAAATGTGTGTTCAAGCAAGATAATTTATGTTTAAACTTTATTAAATCATTTCCATGTCATTTATAAATTTTCTTCATAATTTTTAGTGCATGAAAATTGAATTATCCCAAAATTATCTTTTTTCCTCTTATTCTTTCTCCTATTATCCTTTCTCCTCTTTGTTATTATCATTTTCATCTAAAATTATTTTGGCCAAATTTTTTAATACATTTTCTATAATAAACTGTGTGAAATTCATTTAAAAAAATTCCATATTATTTTCCCTCATTTCTCATATTTTAAAATATATTTATTTAAATTTCTAAATTTGAATTATTTTTAAATTATTCTTCAATTCAAATTGCTTTATGCATTTCATGTACTTGTTAAATAAAATCAAATTTTTTATGGAATATGTTGAACATCTCAAGTGTAATTAATTATGATTATTTATAGCCTAATTAATCTATTTCAATTTAAAAATTTAAATTCAATTCAACCCTCTTTTTCAAAACAATTCCTTTCCTTTTTTTTTTTTTTCCAATTTGACCTATTTTAGGAAAGATTAAGGGAGGCTCACCACTATGCTTTAAATTTTAAAAAATTATATATTATTCAAATATTAAATAACAATAGAATAAAATCAGCTTTGATTGAAATTAATCCATGTATTATTTTAAGAATTTTATATTTTAGGAAATCTCCTTGGGCGACTTTTTTGAAGTCATGTTCCATGGATTTATTTTATTCAAAACTCCCTCATTCATGTATAAACTTCCTTGGCCCAAATTTCTATGGGATTTCCACCATCCATTGCCATGAACTAAAAACCATACATTCTATATTGTGTTTAAATAAATTTGTAAAGGAGCATATGGAAGATCTCTTTGGTCGATCCCCTCTCTTTTGAATTTGAAATTCAAATTGATGTCAAATCAGTTTCTCTCTCATTGGATCAGTTTTTGGCCTACCCTAGACTTCTCCCACATCTATTTAAGAGTCTTTTTTCAACTTGAAAAATATTCCACAGAGTTAAAAACACTTTCTTGCTCTCTTGCTCACCCTGGACGATTCTTGCTATACAATCTCTTGGAGATTTTTAGTGATTCAAGTGCAACCATTCCTCATCATTCTTCACTTTTTCTTAGACATTTATTTTACTTGAAGATTGATTGGGAAAAGTGAAGGTTTGGTGTGTTTCCACCCTTGGCCGAAAACATCAACTCCTTAGTGTTTATTTTCTAAGGTGCTAAGTTCTTAAAGTTCTTTTATTTCTTCTTGGCTTTGGAGTTTACAAAGTTATGTAAATTATCTTGTGTTTATTCAAAACATAATCTTTATATTTTGTTTGGTCAAGAATAAATATAAAAAGATCAATTTGTGTGGACTTAACAGCCTGATAATCTTTTGATTTCTTGTTTGGCCTAAAGCTAACATAAGGAAATAAATTTATTTTGTATTTAATCATTGAATTTTCCTTTTGTTTATTTTTTGGATAAAGCATTTTTAAAGGTTACTAATTTCTTAAGTTCTTAATCATTTGAATATTCATTATTTATCTCTTTGGCTTAAAGTTTCATATAGGTTGGTTAAATTTGATTGTGCTTAAAATTTTATTACATCTCATTTTCCATTTGGCCGACACACCACATCTTGCATAAATTAGTTTGTGCTTATTGATTACTTATATTCGATTAGTTTATGCATATGTTATGTGATAGCTTTCATGTGATATAATTCAAATCCTTATTCAAGTGATTGTTTGCTTATTCAAATTGTAAATACATGTATAATTTGAATGAAAGTTAACTTATGTGAGAAAGAATTAAAAGTAAAGTTTTTGGTGATTGCATTTCAAAGTCATTCAAGAAAATCATTTCAAACTTTTGAAGATCATTTAAGCTACATTAAGTTACTTAATTGCATTAAATATTTGATTGAAAATCATGTTTTAATTTCATTTAAAATTAAAGTGAACTCTCTTTTTCATTAATAATCAATTGCTTTAATATTAGTATATGTTGGATTGTGAGTGCAAAAAATTTTTAGAATTGAGAGTTATACTTGTATCTTTCTCTTTGCTTTATCTTTATTTCTTGTTGGGTGTAATTGTCCATTAAAGAAAAGTATGTGTTGGGTTATGCTTGCCCGTTAAAGAAAGTACGTGTTGAGTTGTGCTTGCCCATTAAGAAAAGTATGTGTTGGGTTGTACTCGCCCGTGAAGGGGAGTATGAAAGATTTATTGTAATCTCAACTTTGATTTAGTGAATTTCTAGCCTGGGTGGCAAGGCGTGGGCATAGGACGGTTTTTGGGGTTTGGTCGAACCATGTAAAAATTTTTGTGTTCTCTTTCTTTACTTTTCAGCACTTGACTTTTTGTTATTGTTTTTTCTATTGCTTCATTTACTAAAGCATTATTATTAAAATATTTAAGTCTTCTACAAAAGATAAAAATAAATTTTCTAAAATTTATTTTTAAACAATCAAACCCCTTCTCTCTCTTGGGAGTTGGGAGTTATAGCTAAGTAACAATGTGTAAGCAATAAGTAGAAGAGGAGCATATATATAATTCAATTGCTTACTTATGAGCAACATTGATACATTGATAACAATATGGTGTCTTATCTTTGCATGCCTTCAATCACTAAGTTTCAAGAGCTGCTTGATAGGGTAGCTAAATTTTAAAAGTTAAACTTATCAAATTTTGACAGTCACCCAAACAAAGCTAAAAGAAGTAAAGTTCCAAACTCAAAGAAGGGTGAGACACATTCACTTCTTTCAAGAATAGTAAAGGAAAGCGGGTAGTCTTCAATGTTGATGAAGGGAAGAAACCGCTTATCAAGATAAATCAAAGCAATCATCCAATCCCACCCCACAGTAGAAGCTTGTACTTTGAGGTAATGATTTGCCTCGAGTATGCTTTAATGAAGGCAAGCAATCAAAGCAAGCAAAGGGAACAAGTGACTCAACAGTTCCAACACTCAAGGAAAAGTTGAACAAAGAATATTCCTTCATAAGGGAGAATGTAGCTAAACTCTTCAAGCATGCACTAAAAGTGGGCTTGCAGTTACTATAATGCAAAAGACTCGAGGAAGCTAGGCAAACCAATAATCCTAACTATTATCCATATCATCCGGTGCTCAGCCATCCTATTAAAGACTATTATATATTCAAGGATTGGCTAGAGTGAAAATAAATAAATGGAGAATTCCCATTATCAAATAGTGTGCTAGTACATCCAAACAAAGAATCCACGAAAGTGATCATTTTCTCCCAGTACCATCAATCACAGATAAAGGCAAGCAGAAATCAACTTACGATGAGGAGTGGGAAATTGCAATTTCTAAAAAGAATGCAAAAAGCAGAGGGAACTCACCAGTATGAGGCATGCACCTAGTGGCGAGTGGCAAGTTCACTAGTTGGATTTCTTCGTGACATCGAGATGATCCATCCAATTTATATTCTATGTGTGTGACCATTTGTATGTGGGTAAGGTCATGCATCAAGGGTAAGTTGTCAACTATGTGGTCAGCTTCTATATTTCATTTTTATCACTAGGTTTTCTTCTCAATTGTCATAAGTGTGGAAAGTCTTTGCTGAGTGACACACTTGCACTTAATGTGATAGTTGTTTGTGGTGAATGCTCACCAAATCTATTCACTTATTTGGGTATATAGTTGTAGTAACCATTCATCATTATCCATGATTCTCAGAATATTGAGCATTAAATCTGAGTTAATATGTTGCATGTAACTTTTAACTAATTGTAAGAGCTATTAAAAGGGATTGATCCTTCTAAAAATTTAGTGCCTAATAATGACTACAAATGAAAATAATTTTAAAATTATAATTAGATAAAATAAAGAATGATTAATGCATTAATATAAATAATTAGAGATTTTTTTTTGCACATCAAATGTTATTTGTGTTGGTTACAGTGGGTTCGCTTGGGGTTACTTGACTATTGGATTAGAGCTCTCCAAAGATGATTAAGATAGTATGAAGGCTTTGTTGGGATTTAATTTGAAGTGGTGGTAAATATACATTAAGGCTTAGGATCGGCCAACACAAAAATAGACAAGAGGTTAGAATCTAGAACTCAAACTTCTAATACTTAGAACTCTCTCTCAAAAAGTCTAAATTACATGAAATAAAAACCAAATTGTAGGGTGGAAAGTATAACTATACTATAAAGAATTTCATAAATATTGAAGAGGTCTAAGTTTCTTTTTTTTTTCCTTTTCTAGCACTGGTCACTATGGAAACAGGCAGGCCAACTCTCCAATTTCACATTTATAGTGGATAGAACTTTGGAAATCATTGGAACAAGTCTACAAAACCACTAAAAAAATTGAAAACAAGTGATTTAACAATATTTTTGTAATGTTTAACATAATTTGGAGAAGTTTAGGTACATTAATTTTCTACCGCATCAACAACTAGTCAATCAAGCGCTAGAGTTGGCCAAGCACATTAAACACAATTAGATTAAATAGAGCATATTTTTAGAATTACCTTATTGAAAAAAATTTTGATTTGACATAATCAAGATGTCATACATATTAAAAAATAATTAATACTATATTTAACACTTATCATAGATATAAAAAAGATTAAATAAAGTAAACTTGAAAGCATGAATGGATCTTGACAAGTACTATAGAAAAAAATTTTAAAACTTTAAGAGATACATCTAGAGAAGTTAGTAAAGCCTAAAGCAAAATATACACTAAAAATACATTAAAGAAGAGAAATATTAAAGTAGTCAAAATTCTAATGATATTATATAAATATGCTTCAAATTTAAGTAGATGCATTCTTTTTAAAGAGACCAAATTATTTGGAATGAAGAATCATGATTGTCAAATATTTATGGTGTGCATCTTACCTATAACATTATCTATGTTACTAGAAATGATTTAAAATTCTAGTGCCAAAATATTCTAGTTTTTAAATGTCTATTTGTGCAATAAGATTAAAGGAGAAATATTTAATACAAAAAAGAAATATGTTTGTAATTCTATCAAATTAGAGCAGATTTGTCCACTTAGGCATTTTTGATTTTGTAGAACACTTGTAAATTCGTTTATCATATGAAGCAAGAGATGGAGGACCATTTCAATATTGATAGATATATCCCTTTCAGAGGTATTATATTTAATATTAAGTTTTATTATTATTTTAATTAATAGTGTTTTCTAATATATTATTTTGGATAAAATTTTAAATAAAATTAAATAAATAGTTAAGAATAAAGCTAGAATTGAAGGTTCAATCTATGATCTATATGTCGCATTGGAGACTATGTAATCTTATTCATAGTATTTTTGAGATTTTTAATTAATCAAATGTTTCTTAGAATGAAAATTGGGATGTTGATATCACAATTCTAGTCACTTTCTTAATCTTTAACTAAGAAGATTGTATAGTATGACAAAGCGAATCTCAATATTTGAATAAAAAGAACTGGTAATTGTAATAACATAAGTCCTACTAAATCGTGCTTAGTCATATTTAAAGTAAGTAGCATTAATCATTCTATCCAATTTCTTGGATTTCAATCAAAATTTAATTAATTCTTAACTCTTCTTACTACACATTATTTTTGGTAGATTCTATTAATGTCAAATCATTAATCTTGGATAAAAGAATTGAGTATGTCATTGTTATTTGGCATAAAATTTATGTAAGTTCTCTATTCTATATATGTTGATTGTAAAAATACAAATGAAAGCACGAAAATTTGTGACATCTTTTATGTAGATTCATGATGAAAGAAATATCATAAACTAATATATATGAGATCTTTTGTGGGCTTCAAAGAAAATCATTAACACCTAGCTAATGTATTTTGCTAATATTTTTAAGTTCCATATGTAAAGTTGTTCTGAGAAGAAAAAGATAAAGAACTCAAGGGTATGTGTGAAAGGCAACATTAGTAATGAGAAAAATGTAATTAACTTATGATTTATTGAAAGAAATTTTTAAGTTAAAATATCATGGAGATCCATTATTATTTAATTATAAGTGGTTTATCATGTGTTTAATTAGAGTACAAGACACATAAATAATATAGCAAAGTAAGGTTAAACATAATAAGGGATATGTAAATTTTGATTTATCTAGACTTGCAAATCAAGCACTACAAGTTTATTTTGTAGCAGTTTGAAGATAAAATCATGTGGAGAAGTTTAAGGTAAATAATCCATAGAGTAATCACCATTTCAAGTTGAAGATATGTTTAGTAGTGTATGAATATTTTACATTGATAATATATTAGAGCTAATAGATGTAGATATATGGTGAATATGAAGTTGTCAATAAAGTAGATGGTGAAGAACAACCAAATTGTGAGAATTCATATGATAGTGAAAGTCAATGTAAAGGTAGTGAAAATCAAGTATATGATAATGGTGTTATACTTTATGTTATTTCTTCAAATTAGCATAGAAATAAAAATAATTTTCCCTTTGCTTATTGGCAACACTAGTTCATAGAGCACCTCTGCTTCTCCATCGATCGTCGCCATAAAGATACATGCTCTCCTTACAAGTACTCCATCATCCACTCCACTACATATCATTAGTTCACCAATTCTAACTCCACTCATGTTTAGTCCCCCACTTGGTTAGCAAGCAAGTATATTTTCTAGTAATATACTACCAACATACTCCATGTGGCAGACTCCCTATGATGCCCTTTTGACATATTATTATATTAATTACAATCCTTACCCTCCATATCAAATTCTTAGTGCTACCCCATTAACCTAGACTATTATCCATCCATCATAGATTGAAGGGGATGATAAACAATAATTTGTGGCTCTAAAGAGAGAGATATAAGCATTGAATAATTATTTTACATAGTTATTTTAACAATTTTTATTTAAATCATTTGTTTAATCTTTATAAGGCCGTACACATAAAGTTTTTGGGATCATATGCACCTTATCTGTCATGGAAGAAGATACCTATGACTGTGAGGGGTATTTGATTTAAAAATTTGAGGTATATAAAATAATTCAAAATGAATTACTTATAAGCAATGTTACTAAAATTATATTTGCATTGTAATTGGAGTTATCAATAGGTATGAAGCACTACTACATAACATGGAGGAATTTTGAAATGAAAAGGACTGCAAGATAAAGGGATATGTTAAATATTGCACACCATATTGAAGAAAGTCACTAGTGGATTGGGCAACAAAATATTGGGAGGCTTGGTTGATATGTGAGATTCTTCCGAATATGTTACAAAGAGATAAAAAAATAAGAAGACTCATATTTTTGATGTTGGTTGTATGGGTGTTCTCTTTATGCTAGTACCTCCATTCCTGCAAGCATAAAAGATGATTGACATGTAATATTAGTGTTGCTTGAATACTAATTTGTGCATGTATCTATAGGAGTTGGATATGGAACCATCTCTAAGTTATATGTTAGGATAATTAGTGATGCATTTTGGGTGGATATTCATTATAAAATGACATACATAAGTGAAACAATATTAATATCATTAATGCATTTGATATATTATTACAATTTAATTTAATAAAGTTACTCTTAAAGCCAATATTACGTAAGATGCATTTATAATATTAAAAGAGGCATATAGTCAAAGATCAATAGAAGGAAGCTCCTCTTGATAGCTAGATGTAGAGTTATGGACAATTTATTAATGGATTTCAAGAAAAAAAAAAATTATATAGAGTAGGGTCTCATGGTATTGTGATATCTACTCCACTATCATATATAGACTAGTATGTCATCATAGACATGTGATATAAAAGAGTTAATGAGAAACTAGGTCATTGCTTTAATTATATATCTCCAAAGTATAGTAGATTCTATGCAAATAGAGCAAAATCATATTATGAAAATATTCTTTGGTGATAGCCATTATTACCCTCCATAGCCATTATTACTATTAGTTCTTTAACACGGAGACATAAGAACCATTAAGGATGAAGGAGAGGAGGAAGATAAAAAAGAAGAGGAGACAAAGTATGCAGAATAGAGTATAGTTTATGTGTATATATATTGAAAAAGAAGAGAAGTTCAATTAGAAAAATTATTTTTGAGGTATTGAATAATATATTTAAAATTTATTATTTGTATAATATCATTTCCTTGAATACATTTATTATAAACCTAAGTAGTGTATGTTTGTTTGCTATATATATTATTTTCCTCTTAAATTATCCATGCTTGTTTAATTCTTCGATATATCAATTACTTTTCATTACTACCCAGTTATGAGATTGTTTTAATATAATAGTTGTATCACTAAATTCTATGTATATTGTTATTAATAGTATCTCTTTAGAGATTTGTATAGAAATCATGAAATATATATTAATTATTAATTCTTTTTTTATATAGGTTATCATGGATTTATGACAAAATTTCCATCGATAATATGATATATCAATCTGTGTTGGTTATTCTATTATTTTTTCTATCATTAAATAGTGATAGATTATTTGTAAGTAAATATACTTGTAGAAAATCTATCCAAAACATGGATGGATATCTATTTTGTGACGGAATATTTGTGACAAAAAATTGATCAAAATTTTTGACGATTTCTTTTTTGCAATAGATGTTTTGCTAACAAAATATAATTGTTGCTCAATTCGTCGACATATTATTTTGTGATTGAACAATAAAATTTTTCTTAAGAAATAATTTTCTTGTTGTTATAAGCAAAATGTCCATCATATTTAGTTTCAACTATTTAGTCATTATTATCATCCAAAGCAATTAATTAAAATTTCTTACTTTATTTTCATATCTATTTGTTAATGATTCAATTTTTAATTTAATTCAAAAGTCTTCTTTGTGTTTCTTAATTTTTGTCTCTTTTATCATTTTTTTCTCTAATATTATTGTTATTATTATATTCAAATTATTGGGACAGTCCTACTTAATATGCTATAATTTTTTACAATAAAAGTATATAATAAAATAAAAGGTTTGTTTTAAGAAAATGTTACCTTTTGCTTGCTCTTTCTCAAATAATTATTTTTTATGTTCTTAAGGAATGAATTTAACTCTTTGCAAGGTCTAGAATTTTGGGTGGAGAAAGAAAGGAATTGAACTCATTAGTCATTAGACAAATTTAATTTTCATCATAAGATTCCTCCTCTCTTTCATTTGAATCTAGTACTTTTAGGGTAATTTGTTTTACCTTCTTTTCTTTAGAATAATTATTATTTATTTGACTTATTTTTTGCTCAATAGTAATTAGTAAGTTAAGTAATAAATACTAGAACAATTTGATATTTTTTTAGGTAGAAGTTAATTTTGCATCTTATTATTAAGCAAACTTCTAAGATTTTGTTCACAATTTTAAGTAAATATTTTGTTGCCTATAAGATGTAAACTAGTGATAATTTTAATAAATTTAGTGTGCATGTCATTTCTAACCATAAGATAATCTCATATATCTTTATCATTTTTATACATAAAAACTCACATTTAGCCATCATATTTAAATGCATGAAAAGTAATTTAAAGATTTTTGAATTTAATTAATCATGTTAATATTGATTTTGTATCAATTCATTGTATAGTCTATCATAGAGCTACCATTAATAAATTTGGTAGAGTGAGAATATTTAATTTCAAGTACATGCCACATATGAAAATCAATAGATTAAATAAATATTAAGCTACAAACTTTTTAATAATTAAATAAAATCTTTTCAAACAACAAATTACAAGTACTATAATAACTCTCTCATATAATATTATTACTACAGCATGTCTTTGAGAATTACTTTATGTTTTGAAGCCTCAATATAAATCTATTTTAAGCCAATTGAATATAACAACATAAACTAATAGAGTGAGGTTAATTGACTTATTTGAAAAAAAAAAATTAACTCTTTTTCTTGCACCGCAATTTAAAAATGATTGTAATAAGATAAACAATAATAAATAAAATGCAAAAATAAAAATGAAAGATGCAAATTGATTCATGTATAATGGTTTGACCATCTTATTTTACTCCCAGAGTTCTCTTAAGATTTTTCAAATTTTACTTCATAATCGTCGAAGAAGCCACTACTCATCTTAAACCGCCAAATTATAACATATAAATTTAAGTAAAGGGATTGACCACTACTACCACATATTACTAGGTAATATCCTATTATCAAGATAAGCACCTTGAGGTTAGAGATCGCTCTTTGAAATTGATACATAAAGCTCACAAATTAGGTTTTTTTTAGTGGAAAAATAAAATTTAAGTGGAAGAGAATGACATAGTGTATCAAAATAGTATCTTAACTTTTTTTTCTACATGTAAATTGACTCTAAACATGCTTGAGAATATATTAAATTTTAACAATCATTAACACATCGATTAACCACCCATAACTTTAGTTATAAATCCTTATTATCATAAAATAATCATTAATGCATAAAATAATTAAAAATCCAAATTAGACTCCACTTGGGCCTCTTGCCTTATAGATCATCCCAAATATCCACAGAGATGTCTTAGAACAAAAAATATAAAAAATATATATAATTATAAAAATATGCTATTAAATATAAAAAGGTATCTTTTTAATTTATTATTGGTTTCCCATAAATTAATGTTAAGCACTCACTTTATGACTTAGCTCAAGATTAAGTAGGTTTAGAGCTAGTGGAGAAAAAAGTGAGTTGAATTCTTTAAGCACTTTTAGCATGGCATTTAGAGTCAACCTAATCATATGAATTGAACTTGACTAGATCAACTAAGGCTAAGCTAGCATTTTTGTTTTAAGGAGAAATTGATCTTTACCTAGAAAAGAGTCTATCTTAGCTATTTAGCCAAGGGCTATGTTCAATTAGATTAATTTGGCTAACTAGTTTCATTGTGTCAATTAAAATTCTTGTAAGGCAAGCCACCAAATTGGCTGATACCTAAGTGTTTCATTAGCCTTCTATGAGTCTAATGATAACCAATCCAAATCCGGGTTAGCTTAGGTCAATCTAACTTAATTAGTTACCTCCATAGGGTCTTAATTGGGTTAGCCATCAAATTGATTAAGGCCAAGTGTCCATCATTTTTTTTTGGATGTTTAAGGTCAACTAGGTCACTTAAGGGATGAGCCGATGAGCAAGTTTGACTTGGGTCAAAATAATTAAGCTAAGGGTTCATTAATGGGTCAAATGAGCTAACCATGGTATCAAACCAAGTTTATGCTAGATTTAGGCCACCTGAAGTTCAATTTATTTGGAAAAGGTTCTAATCTTGATTGGAGGTAAGGCAAAGGTTCCATTGATAAGGATAAAACTGAATGGGCTAATGACTCATAAAGAATCTAACAAGGTTTGACTAGGTTCAAGCTAAGTTAAGTCCAATAAAAATCCAAGCTAGATCCTTTAATATGTTATTAATCCAATTAGAATGAGCTTGAGTCCATCATAGGTGAATTAAGTCAAACAATGACAACATGCCATCTTGGGCTACATTAGATCTAACTTAGATGAAGTCTAATCAACCTAAGGGATTAAGCTATCCTAAGTAAGATCATGAACTGTGGTTATAAAGACTAATTCAAAGTCCAGCTGGACTCATTTTTTAGTCATCAAATTAATTGGGTCAAATAGGTCAAGCAAGCACAAAATTTTCTTAACTTACCTCTATTTGTCCTAGAGCATTAGCCTTCCAATTTACAGCCTCAATAATGTCTATTAAAGTTTACTAGTTTAAGACTAAGTCCATGTAGAGGCCAAGTCTAGGATTAAGTTAGACTAATTAAGTTAACTCTACATCAAACTAATTTGATTTGATCACCTAGGTCAATAATCAGAAATTCAATTAAGCTTATTAAATTCAAATAGAAGTTCCATGAAATAATAGGCTTAAATATAATTACTTCAAGTTAGTTGAATAAGGTTAAAAGAAACCAAAAGATGAAGTAGATTTAACCATAAGGGCTTGGGTCAAAGTAAGAGTCCTTAGGATTATCAAGGCCTAGTTCAATACAAGACTGGAGTTACTCAATGCCATTAGATGTCACAAGATGCTAATGAAGAAATCTCAGCACCTTTTTAAGGATCACATGATAATACAAGTAACTTCTAAACTTGAATCTAACTTGAGAGGCTCAATGTTCAATCTAAAGTTGACCTTCTCCAAAACCTTCAATTCCCCACCCTACATAAAAATTATCAAGTAGATTGAAAACCGTGCACATGATTATTGGTCAAATTTTCATCAAATGCAAAATCTGAAAATTCTCAATATACAATCGTACTCTTATAATACAGAGAATATTTCAATAAATCAAAAATGTAATCTCCAAATCATAATGTGACAGCATTTACTATGGATATGCCTTCAAGATTATTCTTTTTATTTGTTAGCTTGATCTTTGTGTGAATTCTGCAAATGAAAGTATTCCAGGAACAGACAGCAAATGAAATTCAAGAGCTTTTTAATTTCCTGTCACTCAGAATCACCGTAGTCCAAAAGGTTCATTAAAAATCTTACTTTAATTATCATGTTTTTTTTTTTCATCAAAGGTTCACCTAGCTTTCAGATTACAGATAAAAGAGAAGCATTTGTAAAGAGTAGTCTGCCTTATCTATATATCTCCAAGGAAATTAAATTGTCTCGATCAGAATAACGGTCATATTCCAAGCCCAAGGCATGACTGTATCCTCTCGCACAACTGGTCAGCCCTAAAACATGGTTGAGTAGATCAACTGCTGAACAAACTCAGCTTTGCAGCTCCTTTCTTCGAAATCCTTGTTTATGACTTCATTGCATGTTGATCCTACAGAGCTTCTAAGCAAATAAACAATTAAAATGAGTTAATTAAGAAGTTATAAAAAGGTATAATGTCTGCAAGTTTACAAAATCAGTGACAAGGAAGAAGGAAAAGCAACTCTTCCTTGAAAAAGAAACAATGATAATCACATTTCCAGGCTGTGATTGCACTGAAAATCATCTCATACACTTGGGTCCCTGCAAATTAATACTCAATCTTAACAAAAACAGATCTTAAACTGCTACATTAGGTTCAATATACTGTTATTTGGAGCAAATTCAAGTTAGATGCAATATAAATCTGGTTCAGACTCATCAGGTAATTTGCAAAGAATTTCAGAGTAAGCTTCACTGATTAATACCACCATTATAATGCTTCGCTGTCATATGTATATATAGTTTCAACATCTATATCAATGCTCGGAGCTCCAATCCTGCCCAATAGCCGCTAAAATTTTAATCAACTCAAGCTCTAAATTGATTTGCTTTGAATTGATAGTAACTCAATCAAAATTAATTCTACTCAATCAAAAAATGATTATATCATGCATTTACATGATTTTTGAGATTTAGTTCTTCTCTTAAAAGAAAAATCACTTTTTATGCCACCCCCTAAAAAAAATCAATGGTATGACATTCCAATACAACATTATAACCATTCATTCTCTTAAATTCCTTTATATTAAATGTAGTGGCACAAGTTCATGACTATTAAAATCCTCAATTATATGCATCAAAATCTTTACAATAGATGGCTCCTATTGCATGAAAAGATAATTGTGATTTCAAAATATTGTAATATTCAAATAGCTTGCAGATAAATACAAGTTGTTAGTGAGATTTAGAATATATTTGGTGATTTTAATTGGTTAAACATATTGGTAAAATTAGACTTTAAAGAGTCGAATTTGTTGTCCGATAATCATTGATTTCACACATGTTTAATAAATAGTTCAGTTATCACAAAAATTGAAGAAACATGATTCACAACTAATTTTCTTGTCATCATAGATTACAATCAATTGAATAGTCTACAAAAATTAAAGTCCTCTTATGTATTATCATTATTATTTTTATCATCATCATAATTATTATTATATTTTTGACCACCCAAAAGCTCTAAAGTTGGGAGTTATTATGGTATAGGCAATGACCAAATTCAAGATCTTAGCAACAACTTTCAAAGCCCCTATTAATAAGACTAACTAGTAGCCATCCATATATATATATATATATATATATATATATAAAGAGAGAGAGGGAAAGAAAAATATAAATACATTTTTTAATATATAACCTCAACTCAAACAAAAAAGAAAAAAATTTATTATTTTACTACTATTAGGCTGGGAATGAGTCAACATGAAATCTTACTAATCAAGTTTAGAATTGAGAATTGTTTTTTGAACTCAACAGGTTTTCACTTATCACCCTTAGACAAAAATTATAGTATTTGAAAGATCTTTTACTAGAATATGGAGAAGGCAAAAATCAATCACTGTGCAAAATTTACAGCGGTGCATGAGCAGCTCCTCTACTTCATCCCTTTTTTTTTATCTACCAGGTTCTCTGCACCCCTTAAAAAAAATTGTCTTATGTGTCTATTTGAAAAGACTGCTAGAACTACATCAAGAAGTTAAATTTTATCACACTATTGCCCAACGTTTATCATTATTTGAATGATCCAAGTAATGCTGAATTATCGTGATTAAATGTAGAAGAAAACTGTAAAAAAAAAATTGTCAGACATTGCAAAATCAAGGATTGAGTCGATATTATCACTGACTAGCTTATAAATGTGACTGTCAAGCCTCATAGCAACTCAAAAACTCAAATAAATAGGGACAAAGTTCTTTTGGATTTATTGTTCTAGTGTAGTTTATGAACAGGAAAAGTCTTTTATCTTATTTTTGGCTATATATCAATAAGTAGGTGATACCTTCGCTCATGGGGAAGCATCAGTTTAGCAGAGGCAATATTGCTTTTGCTTTCTTCGGATTCATCTTTGGTATCTAGAAAAGGTAAATTACAGATAAATGAAGATAATAAGGGGTCTGCAACAGGATCAGGAGCAATTCTGCGGCTATTTCTGAGTAATGCTCCACAATAAGAGTTGACTTCATTAAGCTCATTTTCAGCTGTTGCTGAATGTAAGCTTGTTTTCTGAGGTTTCCTCCTCTGCAATAAATGACAAATCCTTATAAAATTTACTTTATGCATAGACATAAAACTCCAGAAGATACATTAGAGTCTATTGATTCACAGAGAATCAAGTTTAAAAGTAGCAAAAATGAGAAGAGACGATTATGCCTACGACGGACTTCTTCCACCATCTTCTCTCTCTTTGACAGCACCTTACAAGTAGAATTAGGTCTGGTATATACAGACCTTCAACAAATGTGAATGGTATACTGAAAAATGTCCAATCATGTCCTTCCCTCCATTAGCTGCACACAGTGGGCATACCTGAAAGTTGCAATCAGTTTTATTAGATCCAAATAAGTTAAAAGAAAAAAAAAACATAAAAGAGCAGGAAGTTTAATTGAACCCCAGAATGGAAGTATAATCATAAAAAAAAATCATGTGATGACAATGCCATGTCTATATATATATATATATTAAAAAACAGTTTTTACTAACATCTATAATTGTAACATATACGAAATTTCCAAATGAAACAGCTCAAATGATTCCTTTAAGGTCTTACAAGAATGATGAAACAAGACAGCATAAATTAAATAGGTCCGAACACAGTCCATATGGTCGAAGAGGCTTTTCAATAGAAAAAAAAACTGCAATACACCTGCTTTTCTAAATGTTGCATTTAAATAACTCATTTTTGAAACTTGAAAATCTAGTCCTTCACAAAAAAAATCGTTTTGAGTTTTAAGTCCTTAATTAAATTGGGGGAACCATCTCCTTCCTTCTCTATTGTTATTGTGTCATTGTCTGAGAAGTGCTGCAATAGAACCATCTCCCTCACAAGTATTGCTGCCATATCCCCCCACCACTCCCACCCTCCCGTCCTCGAAACACATAAGAAGAGAAGGTAACTGTTAACCTATAAATAAAATTCATAAGCATAATGGGAAAATATACTGAAATCGGCAGAAATTAAATGCAACGTCATGCAAATTGGAGCTAAAACGTTTGATCGCGACCAAAATCGATCGAGATGTTCTCTAATTGAAAAATTGATTGCGTCCATGCGTCTAGAATATCAAAATTAACTAAAATCTACTTCTCATGTCGTCAAATTAAAATTTGATAAGGAAAAATAAACCGCATAAGTAATTTCACGCATATCGGACTCGGGAGATCTCGACGTCATCCAAACGAGCTCCTTCCACGAAATGGACTACACCGTCATCGTCAAAACAGAGAAACCTATCAAACGAAACCTTTTGCGATCAATTCGGTTGAGAATGGAGCAAATGGCAAAATTCAGAGTGCGACGACACGGGAATCAAGCTCAAATTAGTATTAATTAACCTCGACATGGCTCAAATAACTTCCAATCATAAAATGGATTGCACCGATGCATTTGAAATGTCAAAATTTTCTAGAAATGACATACATATTGAGCATATTTAATTTTGACAAAATTCGTGCAAATTTCGATGTAATCAAGCCATGTAAAAAAATAAAATATTCATCTTAATTCAACTCTAGCAGCTAATTATTTAATTATTAAATTAAAATTTGTTTATAAATAATATGCAATTAATTAGGGACTTAAATCCATTTAGAAATTTTGAAAACCCCGCTCAAAATTAAATTGAGATTAATTAAATGATATTTATGGTACTTAATCCTCTAATCTTAATTAGCAATAACTAATTCACATAATTTAAGCAAAATGGCATCTTTATTTCCCTAATTGAAGAAATTCCAATACGGAAATCCTCTCAGCCGAAGGGATCACAATTAGCTCTGGTAGAAATTCCTCTCAGCCCTACTGTTCCTCCCTCAGATCTATCGAATGAGTCTCTCTTCTTTCCCGTTCATTGAACCCTCCCAGTTTTCGTTGCCCTGCCTTCTATTCTTGATGATCAACCATCTCCCGCTGGCCAATCTCCATATACCTGATGTCATCCCCGCTAACCACAACTATCCATCTCCCTAAACCCGACTACTCTAATCCACATCAAAGCCAATTCCGATCAGCCCCAGTAATCCTGTCCCAATCCTCTACCTCTCTCTGTTAATAGTTCGCTCTTCCCACTCTCATTTCTCATATTTTCTACACTAACCGAGTTGAATCTCCTCATCACCACAGCCTTCCTCTCTCCCCATTGGATTTCCCTAAACATAAAGTCAAAGCCGCCCTCATTCCCCTCTCCATATTTGAGCATAGCAGAACAACTTCTTAATTCCGGCTCTCATCTCCACATAATCCGAGCAGCCAAAATGAGAGGCCTCTCCGCTCTCGTCGCCCTCTTTAGGCTGCATAACTTCAAGCGAAACCCAACCATAGATTCACGCTGCTCATTGTCACCTCAAATAGCGAGTCAAAAGGTAAAATATGATAAATCATCAAAATTATAAGTAATCTTTCGCGTTGTTCTAAAGTGGCGGAAAAATTTGTGAAATTTAAGTACTCGCGTGTACCGCGACTAGGCCTCATGAAGAAAAAATTGTGAAATTTAAGTATTCATGTGTGCCAGCCAAAATACAACATTGTGAGAAAAAAATGTGAAATTTAAATACCTGCGTGCGCTGGGCTCAATCTCACAGGAAAATATTTATTGATATTCTTGCACAGGTAATTGAAGACTCTGTTTCATCAAGGCATAGCGGGATTGAAGACCTTACTATACTTAATAGGACGTAGCAGGATGAAAGACTCGGCCGTGGTGTCACAAAATACTAACCGCTACGCAGGTCAGATCGGTGCCAAAGACTAAGCTACCGGAAGACGCGAGGCCGTAATTTTGATTGAATTTCATATTAATAAAAGAGCTTAAATAACACTACTTAAAGTGAATTTCAAATTTTAAAATTAAAATTTCAATTGAAAAATTGAGCTGCGCATGTATATTTGAAGACCTCGTTGCACCTAAACCGGCATAGCAAGTTATTGAAGATTCAGCCACAATGCCTCAAAACACCGACCATCACACCTAACCTGGCGTGACGAGTAGGCCTTTAGCATCCCGAAGTAGCCCCTCATATGGGGATAATGCCGGGATGCTGCCAGATTTTTATCAATATTTTGGACTGACATGGAGTGCAATCAATACAAAATGAGATAACATTTGAAATCTAAATCAAAGATTAAATTGATAATTGAATGATAATGAGATATAAATTCTTAAATGAGAATAACTTCATAATAATCATATTGAAATGAATTTATATTGATTGAAATATTCGATGAATAAAGGAGGCATTTTTCTAATGAATACTTATTTTTTCAAGTGTTTCATATATTGAAATAAATGAAAGTATGCAAGTAAGACTTAGACTAAATAATAGATTAATAAAGTATTTCAATAAATTTGAAATCTAATTTTTAAATAAAAGTAGAACTTGATATGAAATTATAAATGAATTTAGATTGGATTCGATAGCTCGTCAATGAGTACAAATATAATCCTTATAGCATCTCACTTTAAATGATCCAAAAAGAAATCCAATTAAGTGTATAATTGAATTATTGAAAACTTGTAGCAGGATTGAAATCTACTTTTCAAATATAAATTCAATCCAAACAGGACTTGCAAAGATCTTATATTAGATTTAGTAGTTCATCTTTGAGTACAAATAAATCCTCTGATGAATACTAGGCTTCGTTATAGCTCACTTCAAATAAATTGAAGAAAGTTTAAAAATTCATAAGAAATTCATAATGAATTTGAAGGCTTACTAAAACGCATAATGAAGGAATTATTGGAAAGTATTTAAAGCATACTACTTGTCATATTGAATAATCGAAATGAAACGAGAAGAAATTGAATAGAGTTTGCGGCGAATATGAGGATTATCAATAGATACAAATCGGAGTCTATTAAACATTCAAAGACTAATCAACTCTAAACAAGATGAATGCAATTAAATGCTATTTAAAAGATATAACAAGCTATTAGAATAATCTGAAACCACAATCATGCTAGCAGACAGAAGACATTGACATAAATTCTAAATAGGTATCAAGTACATTAATCTCGAACAAATTATGGAGTCAACTACCACTCAATTCAAATACTTTAGAATTTGTGCAAACATATGAAAGAAATGGACTCTTGTACGAAATACAAAGCAATCTTCGATACAATTTGGCCTTTTCAAATTCGTATAAGTATTCTAAAACACCTTCATGGGCCCTGACACAGTGCTAAATGCTTAAACTCAGTGTCTGAGGATGCTTCGCAAGTTAACATAAAAAAAATCTGAATTACTAGCATGTGCTCTAACCAATATATTAAACACTCAATTATAAGGTCCGAGAATGTTATGCAGGCTGAAAATTGAGATTAATCTAAATCAATTCTTGCTTAAAAAAATTTTGAATATATGATTTGAATAATTAATAATTACATTTAATTTTTAAAACTAAATCTACATTTTTTTAGTTATTTATATTCCTATATGGATTAGAATGCAAATCTCATTTAACCAATTTGATCATCTTTCTTATAAAGATAAGAGTTGATAAGATTGATTTTAAAAGTCATATAATCAATCCTTTGCTAAAAAGAGTTGACAAGATCTACCCCAATGATGATTGTGTTGAATAATTATATTAACCGGAGGAGATATTATCATCAAAAGTCATTTGAATTTTAAATTAAATTAATATGAAATTAAGCTTCAATTAAATATAAATTCAAATCAAGTGAAGTTCATTATAATAAATAACTTAAACCAAATAATTCATCAACTCATCTGCCATCATTTGTTAGGAATGATAAATCAAAAAAACATTAACTCACAAAAGAGCTAATATCAAGTCAAATAAATCACTATGTTTAAACACAAATAATCTAATATCAACAAGAACGTGGTCAGCATCCTTTGCCAACGTGATTTTGCCCTAAATGGCACCACAAATTGCGATTACTACTAGAATCCTCTGATCGGGTGGCTTGGTCCCTAAATGACTCCACTATATTACGGCCATAATTATAGCCCATATATTCCCCAATGATTTTGTCCTTTAAATTATGAATCATATGATATATATGATAAAGTATAAAACCCTCTATCAGCTAAGTTGATTTAAGATTGTCTCCATAAATAAACATCAACTCAGATTACAAAGACAATGGATAATGCAAATTATTTAAGCTCAGAAATCTTTCGATAGTTGGTAGCCATCAAATTAATACATTTAATTAATACTCCACTACTAGACTAAATACCCATTTTAATCAAAAAAAATTTCACATTCTTGAGAAAGGTAATTAACTATAGGTGCTTGCACCTATAAGAAACTTGGAACCAGATCTAAAATCCTCACAAAATGAGGATGAAATCTTTGGATAGTGCCTAATACACAAATAAAATAAATTCATCTGTCTTTCAAAAATTTTGCTCGGCACCATATCTAAACTCTCTTTCATCGAGAGGTCAAGCGTGAATTTTCAAAACATAGAGTTCCAATAGCACTGAAGTATGAAGAAGACGGTAGAAGTAGTAGGAGTGCATTATGATGAAAATGAGAAGAATTTTAATACCAATTTGAAAACCATTATAGGAATGAAAAATCTAAATGAAAGTACCAAACCTTTTTTTTTATCTGCAATCGAGATAAATAGAACTATTACCAAGATAATTTGCTCCCTAAATTACCGATCATCCAATTTTATTCTATGAGAGCATTACATGCAAAACTTAAACATGCACACTGAAAGTGCTAATAAGATAAGAGTGTCTTGAATATTTTAGTAACTAATAATGATATCAAGTATAACAATGAATCGGGGCAAAATGGGTACTTTGAGATATTGTAGAATAGAACCTACCCAACTTGAATTAGCCATGTTTGGCTCAAGCTTTGTATCATTGTCTCAAAAGAGTGAGCGATCAAACAACATTATCCAGTTTAATTATTGAAGTGCATAGTTTAAAACTATTTTCTTTAGAACCGCATCTACTGCTATTCCACTTTCCAGTGTCACGTTACTTGAATGAGATAATGTACTTTTCTACATTCTTTCTCGATGGAATATGCCATCCTTTTCATAACAATGATTGTCAGACATTCTTAAACACTATGCTTCACAAACTAAAATAGGAGATATATAAATATTTGTTACGTTAGGAATATAACTATAAATTCCTTGTTAGGAAAATTTGATTGCTTTAATAACTAAAACATTATGTTCCATTACACCGATTATTTCTTATATAATGAAGAGAATCCCTAATGTAAGGGCAAGTTGTCCAATTAACATCATATTAGAGCATGATCTAGTTTTTCTTAAGGCATCAGTTTCAGAAATGCTAGCTATCAAGCGTCAATCTTGTACTATCCCTCTTCTTTTCTTGCATCAATCCATCTCTGGCATCCAAAAAGCATCTTTCATGGGAATATCCTCGTGTCCTAGGCACTCGTATTGCTCAAAATATTTGACGGCATCTTGAGCATTTTCCACATTCAAATACTAACACGTCTTCCTAATTGGAGATCTCACAAGGCTTGGTTATCTCTTGACTAAGTTTCACTAAATTAGGCTAATTGAATAGCCTTATTTATTTTCTCTTGATAATCTACTAATCATGAGAAAACTTAGAAAAACATCATGTTAACATCAATCACTCCGACCAAATTTAGATATTTTTAGTGAGCACCTCACTAATAAAAATTAATCTATATGAGAATTTTAATTTTGATTATTCTTCATAGAAAAATAATTAAACGATACATTGATGGGAATGTTTGTGCTCCTATGGAATATTCAAAATTGGCTCAATGACAAATCAAAGATGTTATAGTTATGACATGGACCATAGGGTTTATTGATGTATCAAGTGGCTTAAATTTAAGAGCATACAAGATTTCAAATGAAATGTGAAAGCCTTCACCAAAAAAAATATATAATCAAGATAATGCAGCCAAATATTTCTACTTAGACTTATGAGATTGCTAGTTACACCGAAGGAGATCTATCCATCCAACATTATTTTCCTAAATTAAAAAATTTATAAATTAAACTTGTTGACATAATTTATGCAAATGTACCTACTAAATCATTTTGGTTCGCCATGAGGTTCATGAACAAAGTAAAGGAGATCAAATTTTTATGAAATTTTGCCATGAAATTGAGGCTAATCATTCCAATCTGATTAATAATGACCCTTTTCCTTCTTTAGGAGTGTGCTTTAGAGTTACAAAAAGCAATGTACTGCAACGCAAACCATCTTTTAGCAACATAAAATGTAGGAGAATGTATTTGATTAAACAACCAAAAAGAAAATTAAAGAAATAAAATATAATTGGTACAATGTTTCAGTTGTAAGGGCTACAACATTTTGCTGCAAATTGTGTAAAAAAATTTTATAATTATTGCAAGAAGTATGAACACATTATTAAGAAATGTTGAACTCACCCTATAACCAAAGAGCTAAACAAGTGATTGGTTTTGATCATATTGGTTTAGTAGTTGTGGATAAAGCAGGTTTAACTCTTGAAATAGTTCAATAAATGATCATTAAAATCCTAAACCATAGAACTACAAGGTAGGTACAAATGCTCAAACCCCATCTAGGCTTGTGGATCTAATACATCCAAACGCTCCTTACATCTTCGCATAACATCAAACCATAATTCTTCCATAAAAGATGACATTGTATCTCCTAAACATTCTACTAATCTTATCTCAATAGAAAAATTAATTGACAAATAATTGTGATGTTCGATTTTCTTGTAGTGATTACATTATCCAGGATCAAGTGATAGAACAATTACTCATAAAGAGCTTAAAGTTGGACGATTAATTTCCTTGTATAATTCAATTTTTGAGGTTGTCGTATTATTTTGTAATATAATAAATCAAAATGGTAACCTATTGCAAGAACACATAGATCATCTTGATTCTACTACATTATATTCTTTAATGAAATCTGTTTTGTTGGATGATAAAGATCATTCTTTTCTCATCTTTCATTTTATTATTCAATATGTAAAATTAGGGGAAAAAAAAAGATTTTCTCTTCTCAACACATGGCAATTATGTTCAGAACTACCTTGACTTTACATGGTGATGTATGTGATATTATTCCTACTATATCTCATACAAATTATAAAAATTTTATAGCATTCATTGATGATTACATCAAATATACCTAGATTTATTTTATTCGATAAAAATCTAAGGTATTAACTGCCTTTCAAAAAATTGTAACCCATATTAAAACTTAATTCTTATCTAGCATCAATGTGTTAAGATCTGATTTTGGCCGTCAATATGTGCTACTTGAATTTCATGTCTTTCTTTAAAAAAAAAACAAAAAAGAGCATCATTTCTTAGATCATGTCCATGTACACCAAAATAATATTATTAAATGTGCGATTAAATGTTGCTCAAACTTGCTAGAATCCTTCATTCCATCTAACTTCAAGATTGTAGTATCAAGAATGGTAGTCGATGTAATTAATAGATTATTATCTCTTTTTTTAAAAAAATTTGACTCTCTTTATTATCATCTCTTTTATAAACTTCAATGACATATAAACGTTTAATTTTAATTTGTTTTATTCATTTATTGGCACATAAACTCCATAACCTCTTTGCTCAATCAATTAAATAAATGTTTATATAACACTTCATATAGAAGTTATATGATCTATGCTGAAAAATATTTTTCATCTCCCGTTCTCTTTTTGAAGATCATTTTTTCTTTATCACTCAACTTAAACCTCTTTGCTCGACACTACCTTTGCCGAGTCCCAAGTCCCGGATGTGAAAAGTGGAGAGTTGCTAGGCAATCTACAGCAAGCATAAAATTTGTCGAAATAATCATGACATGAATCCTTTAAAACATTATGTTAATGCTAGGGTATCCCCTGGAAGCGACGCGAAGTATGACTTGAATATAGTGAAAAATGTGTAAGAGCTGCTGCATCAGTGCCTAGGCGGAATGTTAAATAAGCAAAAGTTCTCATATTATGGACATATGCAGGCAAAGAAGTTAGTTTATGAAACTAGAATTAGATTAGGAACATGGAATATATATACTCATACAAGTAAATTAATGAAATTAATAAATATTATGATTTGTAGAAAAATAAATATTTTATGTATTCAAGAAATTAAATGGGTTAGGGAGAAGGCCAAAGTGATTGGTAGTTTAGATTTTAAACTTTGGTATTCAGGTGGAAGTCGAATTAGAAATGATATAAATGTGATTATAAATAAAAATTTGAAAAATAATGTTATAAATATTAATAAGATTGGAAATAGAATTATAGTTTTAAAGATTATTATTAATACTAAGATTATCAATATTATAAGTGTTTATGCTCCTCAAGTAGATTTGAATGTAAGCTTAAAAAAAAAATTTTGGAATGACTTAAAAAGATTAATACAAAAAATACCTGTTGAAGAAAATGTATTTTATTGGAGGAGATTTAAATGAACATATTAGTCAAGTGGTAGAAAATTTTAAAAATATTTATGGTGGCTATGAATTTCAAATGACTATTGAAGAAAGTATGATTATATTAGAATTTACTTTAGCCTATATTTTGTAGTTGTTAATAGTTTATTAAAGAAAAGAGATGAACATATTATTACTTATAAAAATGGACCTAGTAAAATAAAAATTGATTATTTTCTGATAAGAAAAATAGATCATTTCAATTATAAAGATTGTAAGGTTATTCCGAGTGAAAGTTTAAGTACCCAACATCGACTATTAATTTTAGATTTAAAGATGAAGAATTGAATGATGAAAAAATAAATCAAATTATTGTCTTAAGATTAGATAGAGATACTTAAAAAATACTGATAAAAATATTTTTAAGAGCAAACTACAAGAGCTTAGAATTTGAGATGTTCATAAAAAAATTAATGTTATGTATGAAAAAATAGCAGTGAAATTAAGCAAGTTGCAAAAAATATGTTTGAAAAATTAAAAGGGAAAGCTTCTTTTAATAAAAAATATTTGGTGATGAAATCAAAATGTGCAAGAAAAGATAAAAAATAAAAAATTTTGTTATAAAATTTGATTTAGATGTAAAAACTCGGAGAATTAGGAAAGATATAAAATGGCCTGTAAAGATTTTAAAAAAGTAATATATGACGTAAAAATTTAACTTTTAGTAATTTATATAATTAATTGGATACCAAAGAAGGTAAAATATGTATGTATAAGTTAGCCAAGCAAAGAGATAGAAGTAAAGATCTAGTTCAAGTAAAGTGTATTAAAAATAAAAATTATAAAATACTTTTCTTAAAAAAGGATAGTGAAAATAGGTGGATGAATTATTTTGATAAACTTTTCAAAGAATGACCTGAAAATACGATTAAATTTAGCAACTTTAATACCCTAAACAAAAATAAAGAATTTTATTTTTATCGTCGTATTAGTAAATTTAAAGTTCGAGTAGTTTTAAAGAAAATGAAGTGAAAAATAATAGGACCTGATAATATTCCAATAAAAGTGTGAAAATTTCTTAAAGAGATTAAGGAATTTCTTAGCTTACAAATCTTTTAATATTATTTTAAAGACTAAAAAGATGTCAGATGAGTAGAGAAAGAGTTTGTTAGTTCCTATGTTTAAGAATAAAGGTGATGCACAAAAGTGTACAAATTATAGAGGAATTAAGTTAATGTGTCATACATTAAAATTATAAGAGAGAGCAATTGAGTATAGGTTATGATGTGATACAAAAGTTTCTTAAAATCAATTTGATTTCATGCCAAGTAGATCTACTATGGATGCTATACATTTGTTGAGAGGTTTGAAGGAAAAGTATAGAGAGAAAGTAAGGAGGATTTCATATGATATTTGTTGATTTAGAGAAAGCTTATGATAAAGTTTCAAGAGATGTTCTTTAGAGAGTTCTAGAAAAGAAAGGAGTTAATATTGGTAATATTAAAGTCATTAAGGATATGTATACCAGAGCTGTTACTTGTGTCCAAACACAAGGAGGATTAACAAAATATTTTCTTATTTTAGTTGGATTACATCATGGATCGACTTTAAGCCCTTATCATTTTGCTTTAGTTATGGATGTTCTTACTAGGCATTTACAGGAAGATGTACCATGGTGTATGCTTGTTGTTGATGATATTCTTCTTGTTCATAAGACTAGACAACCTTGAATTATGGAGGTCAACCTTAGAGTCTAAAGATTTTTGTTTTAGTAGATCTAAAACTGAATATATGGAGTGTAATTTTAGTTGTAGAAATTCTAGTGGTGTTGTAATATTGGGTGACCAAATCATTAAAAAAAGTGAGTGATTTAGATATCTAAGCTCTATCGTTCAAAATGATGGTGAAATAGATGGAGATGTTATTAGTAGAATTCAAGTTGGATGGTTTAAGTGGAGGAATACATCCGTTTGTGTGATGGAAAAGTACAGACTTAGGAAAATTTTATAAGATGGTGGTAAGACCGAATGATTTATAGTGCGAATGTTGGCCAATAAAAGAGAAGTATAGACTAAGTTATGTTGCGAGAGGATGCTGTAGATGTTTATTAGAGATAAAATGTGAAATGAGTATGTTCGGGAAAAAGTTGGAGTATTAAAGGGTTTGATAAGATTAGAGAGTCGCCTTAGATGGTTTACATAAAGCGTCCATTACCTGCTGAGGATAATGATTAGATTTTTATGTTAAGAAAGGTAAAGGTAGACCTAAAAAGACTTGGTTAAGATGTATAAAAAATGACCTTAGTTTATTCGAATTAAATGAGAATTTGACACATAGTAGGATACAATGGAGAAGAAGAATTCAAGTAGCCAACCCCACATAGTGGGATAAAGGATTGTTGTTGTTGTTGTTGTTGTTGTTGTTATTGTTGTTGTTGTTGTACTCAACCCTCTTCCAAAGATATAAGATATTCTTGATTTTGATGAATAAAATTGCAGTTCTGAAAGATTCAATCCTAATTTTGTATGTGAAATAAAACATTAAATTTTACCATTTCTCAAGCCAAACCCACTATCTAAGCCCACTATCTAAAATGTACTAATTGCTCTTGGATTGTTATGATTTCACAGTACTTTGGCTATAATTGTCATTACATTCCTATCAATCATAGGTTCATTAATATTTTTATAGGGGTGAGCATTCGGTCGGTTTGGTCGAATTTTTTGTGAAACCAACAAATCGAACCAAATAACTTTAAATAATCGAATCCAAATAATATATAAAACGAACTAACCAAACCGAACTATAATTCAATTATTCAGTTTGGTTTTCGATTAAACCGAATAACATATAAAAATTAAAAAAATAATATTTTTAATGAACTAATTAATTAAAACAATCTAATAAATTTTATACATTAAAAATTGCTTAGTTAATTTGAAATCTATAAATCTATATAAATAATTAAGTATTTACAAACAAAATTACATATTTATATTTAACTTTTTTAACTAATTTTGGTTTATTCGGTTTATTCGATTTAACCAATCTTTTTTTTTAAACCGAATAATTAGGCATTTACAACCAACTGAATTTAAAAACCAAACCAAAGAAATAACATAGGTTCGGTTTGGTTTCGGTTGCTAGTGGTAATAACCCAAAACAAAAAAAACAATGCCGCGGTGGCTGAAAGAGGAAAAAATCAATCAGTTTGGTCTCAAAAAAAAAAAACACGAAGGAGAGAAGAGGAGAATTACCGTCGTGCTAACTAGTGAAATAGCTTTCGTGCTCGAAGATCGAGAAAGGAGGATAGGTGCATTGTCGAAGGAAGAAGAGTTTAGGTCTGAGTAAGAGCGGCTCCCAGCCAACCTTGAGCAGCCGGAACGTGTGCAAGCAATCGAGAGGAGGAAGGGAAGGCAGCGCAAAAGAGAGAGGAGGAGCCTCATGTGAGCAGTGTAATGAGTCTCTGTCTTGGGCCAACTTAAAGAGGTATATAAAAAAATATATATATATTAATATAGTTAATTTAATTGAATTGTTAATTGTTATGTTATTAGCTATGATTTTTTATGTTATTTCAAGTTAACTTAGGGTTTATAATTCTAACTTGGGGTTATAGATTTCAGGAAGGACTTTAAATTAGAATTAGGTAGCATAAATTAAAATTTAGTTTAAGAATCATTTTAAGATCATTTCAAGAATAAATTTAAGAAAAATAAGGAAAGGGGAGTATTAGATTTTAGGAGCACATATAAAGGAAATGTATTTATATTATCGTTAATTAGATTAGAATCATTTGATGGGGGTATGATAATCAATTAATGTTATATATTAAGTAATTTTAACACTTAATATATTTTATGTTATAGGAATTGCAATTAAGGAAGGAATCATTAAAGGAAAGGAGGTTGAGAAGCTATGAGTTAAAAGTGGGTAATTATGTTCTTACATTTATGGTAAAATGTCTTTACTTTCGCGTGATGAAATGCATGTTTAGATGATTTTGACTTTTCTGCTTGTGTTTGTGATGATTTTCGCTTTATATAAATTGTGAATAGTTCTTCCTTCTTCATGTTGGATAATACGAATCTTAGATTATATTGCAGTTTCATTTTATCAATTTTGATTCTTCTAGTTATAAATTAATGATGATTGTATCTTTATGAATGTGTATGTTGAAAACTTGAGAGTTCTTATGAATATACTTGGGGAAATGATACACGCCAAATATGATTCAAAAGTAGAAATTGGCAAATGGTAAAGGTAATGGATACTCATCCTTTGGATGAGTATAGCTGACTCATGGGCCGGGTGATAAAAGTAAAGATAAAGTAAAAAGTTTATCTTCATAAATGTTTATATTATACGACCATATCTTCTTGCTAAATGTTTATCATGATTATTTTCTTTTTTATATGCGCATTATGCTTGTGAGCGCATCATAGTTCTTTTCTTTTTTACTATAGTGTAATAGCATTCGAATTATATTCATTTGTTAGTTGTTTAATCTTTTGGTAATAATCTTAATTAAAATGTGAAGGGAAAGTCGGGTTTGCATAGAGCTACGGAGATAGGTATTTATGTCGATAAATTATGTTGAGTTATGTTAAAGTGTATTTTGTAATAGCGTAATTGGTCAATTATATTCATTTGTTAGTTGTTTGATCTTTTTAATAATCTTAATTAAATGTGATATGGAAAGTCGGTTTCTGTAGAGGCTAGGAGATAGGTATTTATGTCGATAAATTGGAGTTATGTTAAAGTGTATTTTTTCGATCGTATTAGAACATTTATGTATGGCGATTTTTAAATCATGTGGATTGTAGTAGCTCTTTTATGATTGTATAGTTGGACTTTAAACTTATATTGGAATTGTTATAGAAATATTTTCTTTCCGTCCGATCGTCATTCCTTGGTATTCCGGCTCAGAAGGGTAGTGACAAGAGTTATAGATTTTATATTTAGGGACATAAGTATGATCAAAAAAAAATCAAGAGCCGATAGGAAGATGATAAAATTTAGGAAGAGAATTACATATGATTATATTGATTGATGTGCGATTATAATAAATTTGTGCTTCGGACATGGAATCAATTGAAGATGATATGAGTGAAAATAGAGAGCCTGAAAGAGCACCAATTTGGTCAACCACCTTCATAGATGCATTTACTCAAATGATGGAAGCGATACTCAAATGATAAGAATCGACTACCCAAGCTAGTGGAAGTGGTGGGGTTTATTGATAAGAATCAAATTATTTCAAGATATGAGGCTTTCTTTCGAGACGGAGGACATAGAATCAAAAGCGGTTGATCGGATAGAGAAAATCTTAGAAAGCATGTCATGCCCTCAGAAAGAAGAGTTGCTTTGGCTTCTTTTGCTTTTGAGGGCGAAGCTGAGAGATGGTGGCGAGGGCGATTCTGAGAAATTTGAAGGGAGGTCTTGCAGTCTTATTTCATGGGAGGACTTTATGAAGACTTTTAGAGATTGGTTTGTACCATCTCGGTAGGAGACAAATCTGAGATAAATTCATCGATTGATCTGAGGGGAGATAAATCTATAATGATATAGGCGGTTCACAATGCTTTCAAGGTATGCACCAATTGATACCAAATCTCGAAGAAAAATGCCATAGGTTTATCTGGTGAAGGATATGTCAACGACCCTTAATTCCTTTGGGTATTGATGATTATCTCTTTGGGCAGTAGAAGGATAGAATTGGATATCAACCCTCGGAGGAGGAGAGATATTCATAAGAGGAGGAATGATGATAGGCCAAAATTTAGGCAAAATGTTGAAAAATCAAGCTGGAAGAAGCAAAGTCGGATACCCAGTAGTAGTATTATTACATGCGAGATGTGGAAGAGCACATAAAGGAGAGTGTCTCGAGCACAAAAGCTTTTGGTGCCATCGGACATATGGCAAAATCTTGCCTCTCTTGAGTCGAGATCTTCAATGGATGCTATTCAACCTCCCGAGAATTTGTTGGTAGACAAGGATTCGAATCAGCGTGTTCCACCTCAAACTTCGAGCCGATAGAACATACAACTCGAGTTTGCACTCAGCAGAAGCAAGCGATGTTATTACTATGTCTTTATTTATATTAGCAACATTACACTTTTATTGTATAGATATATATTTGTTTATATATGTCATTCAATTATAGGTATCATCTTTATTGGAAGTAAATCGGTTAGAGTTTTATTTGATCTTTGGAGCATCACATTCATTTATATCGAAGATTGTGTGAGGATTTTGGGATTTAAATTATGAAAATGCAGTACTTTCGATACTTAATGCGAAATGGGTCTCAAATGAAATCGAAAATGTTTGCGACTAAACACTGAAAGAAGAACTTGAATGCGATTTAATATGCATATATGAATTGATGTAATTTTAGGAATGGATTGACTAGCTAAATATCATCTTCTTATAGATTGTTAAAAAGATAGTCAAATTCAATATTCTAAGAAGAATTGATTCATGGGGCATAGGAGAGTATTAGCTATGATGGTGTCTTGCTTGAAAGTTCAAAGATCTTGCAAAAAATATGAAGGTTTTCTTTCTCAAATTCGATGTTACTAAAGAGGTAAAGAAGATGGAGAATATCTCAGTAGTAAAGGAATATCAGAAGTCTTTCGGATGATTTCAGTTTACCTCAATCAGAGATAGATTTCTCTGTTGAGTTAATTCAGGTGCAAAACCAGAAGATGCAATATAGAATGGCAATCAAAGAATTACAAGAGTTGAAGAATCAAGCAAGGTATTAGAGAAGGGATTTATCGGGCTGTACATCTCCTTGGGAGCTCAGTATTATTTGTGAAGAAGAAAGATGGGAGCTTAGAAATCGATTATAGAACTTAACAAACTCTGAAGAATAAATATCACAGAATTGATGATCTTTTTTGGGTAGAAGGAACTGAAGATTGATTTAAGATCAGTTATCATCAGTTGAGAATTAAAGAAGAAGATATACCAAATTGCATTGATCTGAGGTATGGCATATGAGTTTGTGGTGGTGGCTTAACAAATGCTCAAATTTTGTATTTAACATTTAGATTCATTTGTGATTATATTCATAGATGATATTTAATTTATTCTAGAGATGAAACGACCATCACATTATTTTGCAAGCTTTGAAAGGAAATTATATGCAAAATTTTCTAAGTGTGAATTTTGGTTAAATAGTATCATATTCTTGGGGCACATGATTAGTAGTGAAGGGGTTTGATGGATCGGGGTAAAGTCGAGCAATATGAATGGCGAACTACTGTCCAGAAGTCGAGTTTCTTGGGGCAGGATATTATAGGAGATTTGTTGAAGGATTTTCACAGATTGATGCCATCGAGATTAACTTCGAGCGGTCAAGTTTGAATAGTCGGTCGGTGTGAAAAGGCTTTTAAAATTGAAGAATTATTTAATGGCTAATTCTTATTAGTATTCGAAGGATTTCAAATTTATAGTGATCATCATTAAGAGGCTTGGGATGTGTACTTATCTGAGAATGGAAGAGTGATTGCTTATGCTTCGAAGCGATTGAAAAATCATGAAAAGAACTATCCCACCCATGATTATCACGCGGTGGTATTTGCATTAAAATTTGGAGACATTATCTATATGGAGTAAGGTATGAAGTTTTCACTGATCATCAAAGCTTGAAATATATCTTTACTCAGAAGGAGCTAAATTTAAAGCAAAGAAGATGGTTGGAACTCATTAAAGATTATGATTTAGATATTCAATATCATCTAGGGAAGGCAAATGTAGTTGCTGATGCTTTGAGTAGAAAAATATCAGGTAGTGCTTATTGGTTGATCTCTCATCAGGAGGAGTTGATTAAAGATTTAGAAAAATTGAAAATTTCAATTATCAAATCTGAAATGATGCTTTATCTTAAATCGATGGTATAAAATCAAATTTGAAAGACAAAATACGGATGTTTTACCTCAAGATGGTGGTATCGAGAAAATTTTAGATTTGGATAAAGGTAGTCATCTAAGATTTTGAAATCAATGAAGAGGATTATTGAAATATCATGCGAATTTGCATTCCAAATATTGGAGATTTAAGAAAAGACATATTACATGAAAATCATAATTATACTGATCCGTAGAGCGAAAAATGTATCGATCTTAAGAAAATATTTTTGGTGGTAGAAGAAGTGAATTTGTCTAAAATGTCAATCATGTCGGATGATTAAAAGTCGAGAAGTGGACTTTACTGACCACGATGAGTGAAAATGGGACGATATCGTATGGATTTTGTGGTTGCTAGATCCGAAGAGGCGTGATCTTATTTGGGTTATTATTGATAGGTTATTCATCTACTTGCAACTTTATACCATCAAATCATCTTTGTTGAAAAGAGAAAATATGTTGATGAAATCTGAAGTTTATGGTGTGCCAAAATCTATAGTGTCCGTCGGGATGGATTTACATCCCAGATTGTGGAGAAAAATTCAAGAAAGCTTTAGTGCAGCTTACTTTCGATCGCATTTCATCCTCTCCGATGGGTCAGAAAAAAACAATTCAAACACTTGGAAGATTTGTTGAGACTCTGTTCTTGATTTGGAGGAAATTGGGAAGTTCATTTGCCTTTGATTGAGTTTATAATAATAGCAGTAAGATTGGTATGGCTCCTTATGAAGCGTATGGAAGGAAATCTGAGCATTGTTGGGTGGAGACGGTGAAAGAAGAATCATTGAATGCATGTAGTAGATGAAAGCTGAAAAGATCGATTGATCCGTGATAGATTAAAAGGCATTGATAGACGGAAGAAATACTATGATGCTAAACATCGTAGAATTTGAAGTGGGAGAATTGATATTTCTTAAAATTGACCCCATGAAAGGTATAAAACGATTTGGCAAAGTTGGAAAGTTAAGCGTTATATTGGTCCATATGAAATCTTGGAAAGAATTGAAAAAGTGTGGCTTATATAGGCTTTACCTTCTCACATGCGAGTGTGATAATGTTTCATATTTCTCTTAAAATATATATTCTTGATGAGCAACAAGATTATTGATCTATTGATATTCGGATCTACATTTATGGAGGAGCAAAGAATTATAGATTATGATATCAAGCATCTAGAATAGAAATTCCATTTATTGTCTTGTGAAAACATGGATCGGATCGAGAGGTATGTGGGAGAAGAATCGAAATGAATTATACCCTCAATTATTTAAGTAAAGGTATGTGTATTTTATTTATTGTCATTTAAATTTCGAGGACGAAATTTTATAAGAGGAGAGATTGTAATAACCAAACTTTAAAAAAAAAAGTGCGGCAAATGAAAGAGGAAAAATCATGGGTGTTGGTCTAAAAGCGAAGCAAAAAAAACACGTGAAGGAGAGAAGAGGAGAATTGCGTCGTGCCTAGTGAGTGAAATAACTTCGAAAGAGAAAGGAGGATAACTGATGCATTGTCGAAGGAAGAAGAAGAGAGTTTTTCTCAGGTGTGACTCCATCGACCATCCAGCCGAACAGGTGTCTGGCAATCGAGAGGAGGGAAGGGAAGATGCATAAGCAACCAGAGGAGGAGCTCAGCGTGTGACGTAAAAGAGTCGTGTCTTGGTAGCCAACTTAGAAAGAGAGGTATATAAAAATATATATATATATATTAATATAGTTAATTTAATTGAATTGTTAATTGTTATGTTATTAGTATGATTTTTTTATGTCATTTCAAGTTAACTTAGGGTTTATAATTCTAACTTAGGGTTATAGATTTTGAGGACTTTAAATTAGAATTAGGTAGCATAAATTAAAATTTAGTTTAAGAATTATTTTAAGATCATTTCAAGAATAAATTTAAGAAAAAAAAAAATAAGGAAAGGGAGTATTAGATTTTAGGAGCACATATAAAGGAAATGTATTTATATTATCGTTAATTAGATTAGAATCATTTGATGGGGGATGATAATCAATTAATGTTATATATTAAGTAACTTTAACACTTAATATTTTATGTTATAGAATTGCAATTAAGGAAGGAATCATTAAAGGAAAGAAAGGAGGTTCAAGAGAAGCTAAGTTAAAAGTGGGTAATTATGTTCTTACATTTATGGTAAAAATGTCTTTTCGCTGATGAAATGCATGTTTAGATGATTTTGACTTTTCCCTTGAGTGTGATGATTTTCCGCTTTTATATAAATTGTGAATAGTTCTTTCTTCTTATGTTGGATAATACGCGAATCTTGATCATATTGTCCGATTCATTTTATCAATCCGATTCTACTAGTTATGAATTAATGATGATTGTATGTATGAATGTGTATGTTGAAAGTTCACTTATAGCTTGTGGGGGCCTTAATGTACACGAAATATGATTCAAAAGGGAATGAATGAATGGTAAAGGTAATGGATACTCATCCTTTGGATGAGTATAAAATGACTCATGTGACGGGTGATAAAAGTAAAGGTAAAGTAAAAGTTAATATCTTCTTGCTAAATGTTTATGAATCTGACACATATCTTCTTTTCTAAATGTTTATGCATACTTACCTCACATATGATTGATTGTTTGAGATTATTTTCTTTTATATACATTATGTGGCGTGGAAAAGCGTCATCTTAGTTTCTTTTCTTTCTTATAGTGTAATAGCGTAATTGGCCTTGAATTATATTCATTTGTTAGTTGTTTAATCTTTTTTGGTGTAATCAATTAAATGTGATAGAAGGAAAGTCGGTTCTGGGTAGAGAGCTACGGGAGATAGGTATTTATGTCGATAAATTATGTTGAGTTATGTTAAAGTGTATTTTTTCACGAATCGTATTAGAACATTTATGTATGGAATGATTTTAAATCATTTGTGGATTAGTGGCTCTTTTATGATTGTATGGTTACTTTAAACTTATATTGGAATTGTTATAGAAATATTTTATTTTATCCGTCCGTCGTCATTCCTTGGTATTCCAAGCTCCGGTAGTCGTGACATACACTAGTTGCAAATGGATCAACTCGATTAAGCTTGACCCTGACGTTAGAATAGATTATTACAAAGCATGTTGAGTTGTCCTTAGCAATAAAGAAGAATCTAAGGTTAACTATGAAGAAACCTTTACTTATATGATTAAAATGATTACAATTATCCCTATTGTTACATCACAAGGATATTTGCTCAACTAAATAGACATTAAAAGTCCATTTCTTCATAGTGATCTCAAGGAGATGATTTGTAGTGTTCTTCCACCTCCTTCTCGAATTTGAAAGTTCACGCTAATCCCACGGTAATTTTCTGAACATAAGATAAGATTTCTTTGCCTAGCCTCCAAAATACTTCCCCAATAGATACTCCATTAGAAATATGCACAAAATATCATAGTAGGAAGGTGATATTCTTCATGATTCCACCACATTTTGGCAATTGATGGGTAGCTTAAACTCTTTGATAATTCAGCTCAACAAGTTATTTGATTTATGTAAAATCCACATTATTTACATTTAACTGTTGTTCATTAAATAACTCAATATTTTATTGAGATGCCAAATCATTGTCTAATCATTTTAACTAATTCTTCTCATAATACTATAATTTATAATGATGCTAATTAGGTCAGGTGCCATAATACTCAATTGTCAGTCATAGGCTAATGTATGCAGCTTGGTAACTCTTTTAATCTCATAAAAGAGTAAAAAGAAAGCTCATGCATCCAAAACTTCTAGTAAATTTGAATATCATATTATATATGTCATCAGCTCCAAAGATTATTTGACTCCATGAACTTCCATCTAAAATCAAATTTTCTTAAAATAGCCTTCCTATTTATGCAAACAATATATGTAACATTCAAATTGTTGCAAATCAATTTAATCATGAATGCACAAAACATATTAAAATTGATTATCACTCAATTCAAAAAGCTCTTGATACCCATATTATTTCTCTTCCTCATATTTGTACAAACCTTTTGATTATTGACATATTTATAAAAGCTATTACGTGATAATGCCATTAATTTTTGAGCGAAAATTTATCTTCATGTAAAACCAACATCAATTTAAAGGAAGATATCAACCAGATATACCCTTTAATAATCATTGTGCTTAATAATGTTATAAAATCTTGGTAATTAAAATAGGGATTATAAAATATTTGTATGTTAGACATATAATTATTGATTCCTTATCTTATAATTAATAAAATTTTATTGGCGTCAATATAACCATCCTTTGCTTCTTATATTATCACCATTCGTTTGAATTTTTCTATGTCTCACTCATTCTATTACTATTTTGATGCTAGAATTGAGTAAAAGAAAATAAAAAAAGTTGAACATTTCAAATTAATGATTGTTGATTGATAATCAATCTATAAACTACTAGTATTTAAGTTCATTTTCTCCTCTTTACTCAAAGCAAAGAAAAGCCTTTATTCCACCAAAGAGCTATAATTCAAGTGCAATGCTCTTGGCTACTAGAGTAGAGGATATAGCTTTTGTCCAACTTGTGGCATTCTTTAAATTAACTATTCGCTAGTTTGCTATGTGAAATTTATAGCTAATTGATCATTATGCTGCCCTCTTTATTTACATGTTCTCATGCCTACCTACTTGTAATAAGCAATGTGCCCTAATTCCAATTAACAAAATATTTAAAATAGGTTTTAATTTTCAAAAGTGCAATTAATTTTATAATAAAAAATCTATTTACCTTTCCATGGAATCATACAAGTAAAGCAAAACTCTAAAATCCTCCATTCTAGCTCTACACATTGTGAAGACTTAAGCAATTTTCAAATGCATACATGACACAATCTCATTAGTTCAAAATATATAAAAAAAAGTTGAATATCATATTTGATCCTTACACATATACCCTAAAATCTTGTTTGGATGTCCTCTCTTTTGCGTGCATGATATGAGGAGCTCTTCATTTGACCTTAGAATCAATCAATTTAATCTCCCTATAGTTTCGGATTCACAAACTAAGTGTCAATCAAGCTTGAAGCATATGCTCACCAACATAAAAAGATGATTTAATCAAAGCCTATAGAGATGGCTGAAGATTCTTGGTTTAGGTGCAAGGCTACTTGTATTTATTGAGTTGAGTTAGTAGGTTTCATGTTAAAGAAACATTAAGAGCAAGCTAAATTATAATAAAACAACTTGAATTTACCCATGCATATTTTTAATCAATCAATTATATTGTTCATAAAAATATATTTGTGGGATTTATATAGAGCCCACATAATTATTATATATTTACATATCTAACACCTAAACTTTAATATTTACATAAATAACACATAAATCTCTTATATCACATCAAAAATATCACCATCACTAAATTTTTCTAAGTGAAATTTATCTTTTCATCTATAGGAAAAGTGCTATATATATAAATATCAAACTTTAGGTGTTAAATATGTAAATACATAATGGTATGTATATAAATCTTCTAAAAATATATTTTGGATCAGATGCTAACTTAAAATTCTAACATGATTCAATGATAACAGGCTGGAATGGATAGCAAAAGATATGGGAATGAATGCCTTTGGAGGAATCCTAATGTCTATAACTACTTTGTCATTGCTTTTCTAGTCATAGATGACTTTCCCCCTTTGGTTTTCCCACTTTCTTGCATAAAACAGCAAGTTGACTCTATGTTTTTGAGTTCCCTTCCACTAAACGGCAAGTCAATCACAGTTCTTTGTCCTTGGATTGCTGTAAACAGCACTCAACACTTTTCCTCTTTCCTGTAAAGCATAATGACTGCTGTATCTGGATTGCTGTCAACTAGCAAATAGATTTCAAATTTCTACAGAGCTTGGCCAGCAGCAGCAGCAACTGGGAAGGCCTCAGATTACTACAGGTGACTGGAAACAGTAGCTAGAAGGGAGCCCAGTGCTGAACAGCATGGTAGAAAAAGAGCAGGTGGGGGGTTTAAGGCTGCTGGAAGGGGCAGGTCATCAAAAGAGAGTGACAGAATGAAATAAATAATTTTGGAGAGAAATTGATTAATTATATAGCAAGAAATAGGCATATATATATATATATATATATATATATATATAGACAACAGGTGGAATTCAAATTCAAACTCAAGCTTATCCTTTCTAAACTTACTCCACAATATAAGTAAGCTCTATCTTGAATTTAAAACCTCTATCTAAACAAAATTGATTCAAAATAACATCTACTCCTCGTCAGCTAGATAAGACTAATGGACTGATGGCCAAAGCAATCTCGTTGTCCTCTTGATCATCAATCAATGATCAAAATTCTTTGCATCCCAAATTTGATCATTAAGAGTTATATTGATGACCTATCTTTTCTCTATAGACTCCTCATAACTTGATCTTCAATCACAACAATGCGATTTGAGAATTTTCATCAGTATCAATTTTCATCAATATATCAAACCGCCAAAACTTTAATGATTTAATTCCTTTTGATTTCTTCATGATTTCATTTCCAAATTCAGATCATGGATTTTGATTAATTATCCTTTTGATCTGATCCAAATCAATTTTACTAAATGAAAGACAATGTAAAATAAACATATGTTGCAGCCCCTAAATTCCTATTGCCAAGTGAAACATGCTCATGCAAGACAATGAGTGCCTACACATACCAATTGAACACAATGACTATTCTATCAAAGGAGGTGCATACCCATGCACCAACCCATGCGTGTACATGCATGTTTCTAACCTATACAGTAAAACCTAGCTTCTTTATAATAGCTAGTTGACCATTTTATGAAAATCGGGTAATGAAAGCTATGAGTTATTTTAGAGCTTTTCTCGAGCCATTATTTTATATATTTCTCGTGTCAATCCTTGCATTTTTAAGTTTTCTTTTCCTATAATACTTAAAATTGATTTTGTTTGATTTTCCATAAGCTTTGTACTCACCAAATTTTAAAATGATTTGGAGTGGTTTGTTTACTAAGAATCAAAAGGTGAGTTCTTATAGCCCTAAAGAAGTGGATTTATAGGTTGAGTGAACAAGCATACAGAGGTGTATAAGCCTTCTCATCCAGCATTTTGCAAAGGGCAATGTAACATGCACATAGGCTATTGATGATGAACCACATGAAAATTAGTTTACATTATTTTTATTCAATTATTTACTAGCATTTACTTTCTTGTTATTTATACTTAATTTTAAGTGATTGTTATGATTGAAAGCTTATGTGCTATTTTGGCAATATATCTAAACTATTGTGCTTAAAATTTCAACACCCAGTTCTCTAACATCATACCCTTCATCAACAATATGCACTTTTGTGTTGTAATTAGTTTATTCTGCAGTGCTTAGTAATTTTGGAAGGATTATTAGATTTTGTAAGAAAATTCTTAAGTGTGGTATTAAGCATCAAATCCATTCCCCTTTGGTTGTGTCAAAAACCCAACAATTGCAGTTAGAGCAATGACTCTTAATTTTAGACTCCATATTCTAAGAGTATATCATTGTGGCATACTAATTTTCAAGAGCTTTTCTTAAGCTTTGTTTGATTATCTCTCCATAATTGTTCTTACATGCATATTTTTTAAAGATCGAGTGCTTTCAAAATCATGTACTGACAAAGTCCCAAGTAAGATTTGGAGTGGTGCCCATGCCAAGAATCAAGGAATGGGTTTTCCTAATATAAATGATAAGGGGTGTTTATACTTGCAGAGTGAAAGAGATAAGGAGATGTATAATGCTTCTCTATCGACTTATGCAAAGGAAGAAGTTAGTGAATCTCTAAGGAGGGAGATGCTTGGGACATAGACCTAGACATACACGATTGATGCCAAATCATGTAAATACAGTCTTTAACTCTTTTATTTACTTGTAATTACTTTTTTGTTCTTAACACTAAAGTTTCTCTTTGCAATTGTAATGATCACAAGCTTATGTTATACTATGGTAGGTTTATCTAAACTATCATGCTTTAACTTTGAAGAATGCTGCTCTAGAATCATACTTTTGATCCACCATACACTTTTGTGCACATATATGAGGTTATATTTGTTCTTGTTTTTGGAGAATTGGGAGAGTTTGTAAAAACAATTACTTTGAATTTCAACACACACCCCAATTCACCCCTCTAATGTGGTGTCATAATCCCAACATTTTTCATGACTTAAACCTAAGACCTCCATATTACAATAAATAAAACTTAACAACTACTTTAGGCTAGCCCACAAAATACCATCATAAAGGAATAATGCAATTATTACCATCCTAGCCACCCACTCCTCTCATTTGGACAATATCAAATTCATCATCTTTCTTCAAAATCATTCAGATTTTGGATGGTTTAGACCATCCTCCTTGAGTAAATGCAAGCATATGATATAGTAATTGAACCATGGAATTACAAATAGTTATTAAAAAGAATCACTATACATAGATATTTTATCCAGTAATAACAGAAAATGTCAAATACATACTAGTGCATGCAATTCTTTCTAATGTGCCATATTTCTCAGAGATTTGATCATCATTTTGTTAAATGTTAAATTAAAAGTCATGAGTAATAATATTGAGTAAAACAGATTTTTTTTTTTAAAGCTATAGCTGTTAACATCTTGAAAATAAAACATATAGTATATTTCAGCTCCTACAATGTTTTAGAAAGTAATGGCATCTTCATCTAGAAAAGGGGAAAAATCTCCAAATGAATAAGTAGAAAACATGGTACTTACTGAATTTGTAGTATCAAAACAATGTTCCTCCTGAAGATGGGAGCAGAGGACCAGAACTTCAACATCTATGTAACAGAAGGGGCATGGAAAATATTCCCATGTATATTCTTCTCCACCTGAATTACCAAAGCATAATATTTTTCCATTAGATATCAAGAAAATGTTACACGGAATTACAACCAGTAAAACATAGAACCAAAAGTCATTATCACCACATTAACCATCCAAATCCTACTCAAAATAACCAAAAACTTTATTCCAACCATGCAAAAACATAAAATGAAAAAAGAAAACCCAACTGGTAATCTTAATTGACTTATGCAATATTCCCTGACATCACAACAATTTACCTAAGTGAACTCAGCAACCTATGCTTCAAATTTTCCATCAACAAAATTTTTTTTTTAAAAAACAGATATTTTTCTTGCAGATATCTCTTAGAAAATCATGAAAACTGGAGATAAGCCAGAAACAGAGAATACATGCACCATATAAGACCACACGCACGGGAATCCTTAAACCAAAATTCGACAGAAACAAATCTAACAAAGGGAAAGAATACATCATCTCCAATAGCCTTTCGAAGCAAAGCTGTAGAAACTTACCGGAACAAAGATTCGACCTCTTCATGGCGGAAGTAGAAGAAGAAGAAAAAGAGGGTTTCTTGTTAGAGAAGACTCTGCGGCTCCACAGTACCACCCCTTCCATAGTCTTACCTTCCCCGCTCCCAACCTGCGGAGAACAAATAAAACGAATAGGAAAGCGGAGCGAAATGCACAAATAGAGTGAGTGAGGGAGTAAAAGAGAAGAAGCTCTTTTTTCTTATTTTTTAATATTTTTCCCTTGTTTTTTTTTTTTTTTTTCGTTGTAAATTTTCACAGCATCGTTGGACTTGGCCGCTGGCTACTTTTTGGCTGCCATTATTATACCGCATTTGTGTTCGAACAAATATCCCATGAACGAGTGCTGAATCGATAAAACAATCCCGGTTTACAGGCGATAGATTTACATTAAATTTCATATAAATCCTCACTAAAATTTTGCAAATATTTATCTCGGAATTTGAACCAATCTTAAAGCAGGACTAATAATACTTTAAGTTAAATCAGCTTTCAATTATCTCTTCCATATCTCCGCAGTACTGTAAAAAATTTTTAATTCGGAAAGTCCTTAACAAATCCGTAAAAGAATATTATTTATTGGTTACACGTGTCTGCCTTTCAAAATTCATAGAATATAATTTATTTTTTTTAATTTAATTGAAGTTATGATGAGAAGTGAGCTCTCCACTTTGATTTATACTTTGATCTCAATAAAAATATATCAATTTAATTAATTTTAATAAATTTATGAGCATAAGTGTTTAGTTTTTTATTTAATTTTAATTTTTATTTTTAAAAATATGTGAGTAAATTTGATCATAAAATCATAAACAATACCTATGCAATAGCTTGAACTCAAAATCAATTTATTGACAGCTCTACCTCTCAATCATTAAACTAAGATATCTTATCTCTTTAGAGACATCCGATAAAATATATTTAAACTTTTATAATAATTTATAAAATAAAATTTGCAATATTATAAATGTATGCCTTTTTTATAAATTGTTTAATGAAAAATAATATTTTCGCTCTTATTTAGCTAGTCTCTATTGTTCAGATTTAATTTTAGTTATGTTAGTTAAATTTTTATTAGAGTAACAAATTAAAATTAGTGAAAGTTTTTTTATTTGATTTTGAAGATATCCCAATTGTAGCAAATCACAATCCAAAATAGTGCATTCTTTATCATGAATATATTAAATTTCAGCTTTCAAAATACATGTCCTTGAACAATTGTTCACACTATGAATCTTTGTTATGAAGCTGAAAATTATTTTGATTAGCTACTAATAAATTATTTTTAAGTTATGCATATTGAATTGAAAAAATTGCTTGATATTTTTTTAAAAATATGTTTTTTTAATTTATAAGAGCATTATTTATTTCAAGCATATAATTGTAAACTTGATCATAAGAAAGTTCAATGTTTACCTCTTTGGTAGGATCATCCATTGCTATCAAGCATATGTTTGTTTTCTTTCTCCAAATCCTTTAATTAATGTGCTCTCACTATCAGATTAACTCATCACTTTCAATGCTTTATTAGTGGATTTTTCTTTTTGTCCACCTTTAATTAAGGGGTAATCTAATTTCACTATAGAAAAAATATCTATTACAAGTGAAATTTCTGGCAAAGTATTCCATGAAAAAGTATTGATGGATTCTCAGTCATAATTTTTTCCTATAGAACTTCTCACTTAAAAACTATTAAAACAAAATTTACTTGAAGCCAATGGAATTGTCGATGGAATTTTCGCTAGAAATTTGTAAATTTTTCCCTACATGACCCTCACCCCGACCCATTTCTCCTTTCTCCTTTTGACTCTCGCAAGATTCTCTCTTGGGCAACAACGGAACTGTAGCTATGGCACATCAGATCTCGATCTGAACATGTCATTTTTGCCTAATTTTCTCATAGAATCGAAGGCAAACCACTTCATCTAGCATTTATAGATGTTTAGTTGTAATTTCATCCTTTCAATTTTGTGAAATATGAAAATAAATTTTTTGGACGTATTTTCAAATTGTAGCTTAAATCTTCTTTGAATTCGTTTAAATTCATCTATCTCACACTTTCCTAATTATAGTTAGATCTACAATGGTTTAGCTTATGGTTTGCATTTTAGTTGAAATATTGTTTGGGATTTTTGGTAATGTATTTTGTAATTGCCTTATACTGTTTAATAATTTGTAGTATTGTGGTGAAATTTTATATAGAAATTTCTAAAAGATAATATATACTTCTGTCTTCACTCTGTGCGGGATAAAATGAAGATAGAAATATACATCTCATTTATATGCATTTTTGACACCACGTAGATCCACAGATATTCTTATTGAGGGTGATTGGGTATGACATTGAGGAGAGATGTACTATCTCAAAAGATAGAAGTCACCACCCTACAATGGACCTAATCACCTCAATAAGGACTCCTAAGGATAATGAGTTGCATGTGTACCAAAGATTCTTCCCCTACTTTATATGAAAAAGTAAAGTAGGGTTTATTTTAAACTGGGTTCGTTAAGTTCCCTACAGGGGTAAGCCCTCATAGTTAATTACATCCTGAGGAATGAGATCCCCTAGGAATACTCTCGATTAAGGTAAATGATCATTGTCTCTAAAGATTTCAATACGTAGGATTATCAAGCGATTAGTTTATTTTGGAAGATCAAATAGGATTGATTAATGAGAGGGAGTTATTATCAAAGCCAAATGAAGATAAATATGAGATGCTCATGATGCTAGGAAACCTAGCGAGCATTTCAAACTATCCTATGATTGGGCTTTACATTTTTAAAATTGATTTAATTTATTTAAATTGAATTTTTCAGTAGAAATTTAGGGCTTATGATTCCCCAATACAAGATTATGGAAATGCCTAAGAGGTGGGAATTTATGCTTATGGCCCACAAAGGGGAGAAGCAACCTTAGAACCTAAATCTAGGAAACTTTGGCGATGGCCAAAAACACAACCTAAATCTAAGGCGAAAATGGGTATTTGGTTTGCCTCCACAAGAGAGGACAAACCACCCGACTACTTGGACTTACAACCGTCTAAGGGTGGCTGCCAACTAACTCCCTACGATTTTAAATTCATGTAGGCAAGTCATATGCTTTATGCAAGAAGCTTGCTATTATTTATTTAGAAAGAGACTAAGTCATTAAACTCACTTCCTAAGAGACTAGATCATGTACGGGTATGAGTAATGACATAAATCTAATGCAATTCATATTACATTTTATTTTTATTTTTGAACAATCATTTTGACTCAAGCTAATAGGATTCATATGCCTAATGCATGAGAAATAAGATTATTGGCAAAAATCAGCGAGAAGAGAGGAGGTGTGTTTCCACTATGGCTCTCAAAGGTCAAGCCAAGTTTCTCTGGAAAAAGTGGAAGTCCTCCAATCAAGAGTAAAAATAATATGCATTTGTGCATGATGTTATAAAAGAAATACTCATCCAGCTAAGGGGTTGCTAATTCTTTTATCTTGATTTTAGCCTAAGTTTTAGGTGAGGTTATGAGTTCTTTATTTTTTTTTAATTTTAGATTATTAAATTTGGTAGAAGATTTATTTTTCTAAGAGTCTAATCCACATCCAGGATATACATCAAGTAAGGAAGAAATTAGGAAAAGGATGTCATCTTAATGCACAAGCTAAACAAATCATCAATCAATTTATAAGGCTAACACAAAAGAATAAGAGACCCTTTGTGGTCGGGCACCACCGCAAAAAATCGAAAACAAATTGGGTAGCCAAGCTCTACCCTTATATAACCTGGATTACAAATGAATTAAGTATAATTAAGCAAGAAATTCATTATTATGGGGGTCTTCAAGCTTCAATTATTCTTCTTTTCTTCTTTCTTCTTTGGTTCTTTCTTTTGGATGGCTAGAAGATGGTTGTTCTAAAAGCTTCACCCTTAATTAAGGATGGATTAAAGAAGAAAAGGGGATTTAGGGAATATCTCATGAAAAGCATCCCAAAATTATTCCCTAAATCTCACATCCACTTAATCAAAACTTAATTGACTCAATCAGAGGGTAAAACCACTAATTATACCCTTAATTAAGCTTAATTACTTTAAGGGAGTAATTAAGGAATGAACTAGAAATTACTCTAATTAAGCCACCAATAAATCCCAAGAAAATTAGGGGATGCAGAAGTCATCCCTCTAATTACACCCAAGAAATTTGGGATTAATTGGATTAATTTGAAATGTAACAAATTAACATTCCTAATAAAATCCAAATTGAGAAAAGAACTATTCAAAATCAATTTTAGAATATTCTATGTTCAATTATCTTTCTAATGCAATTTATTTCATATTTTTTTTATTTTTCTATGTTGAGATATGAATTTTAGAAGTTTAGGTGATTAATTAGGAATTAAATAAACCCTAATCATATTATTAATCACTGCGCCCCCGTGCTAGGCACTTGCGCTTTACACGCCGATGGATTGGATACTTAAGCCATCGCATCATAGCCTTGCAGGTGTGGCGGCTTTGCGCTCTCATAGTCATCCGATCGGATGGACGTTGAGATTAAAGTCGCAGATCTGAGGAAGAAAAATAAAGATATTATGCATTTTAATCTCGACCGTCCATCCAAAATGCGCGGATGGACGGCCATAGATCCATCCCTATAATTTCCTGCGAGAAAGGGGATCTGTCCATCTTCTAGGCCATGATCCAAGCTCAATTGAGCTTGGATTGGGCTAGAATTTGGCCCACACCTTCATCATGCATCCTAGATCACATCTAACGGCCAAAATCCTATGACATTAAAATTTCTTTCACAAAGCTCTAAACCACATTGAATTTAAGCTTGAAAAATAGCTAACCTCACCAGAGGTGATCATCATTGCTCAATTCCCTTAAAGAAGCTTCCTCTGGTTGAGACGAAGCTTTGCTGAAAGTTTGAGCTCTTGAGGTTGAGTGGATGGCTCTATGGACCCCCTTGCCTTGAAATCAGCGTTGGTCTAGGGCATCCTTCCAAAGGAGCTTGGGAAAGAACTTAGGTGAGCTCAACTTGGTCCTCTGATGATGCTTTAAGAAGGAATTGAGTTGGATTGATGTGTAGAGAAAATTGGAATTTCAGTCAAGCTCCCCTATTTTCAAGTAATGAAAATCGAGAATGGAGATTTCAAATCTTCTCCAAGAAGCTTGGGAAGACTCTCTAAAGCTTGCTCTAAGTTTTTATGCTTCAATCGGCAAAGGGGAAGTGAAAATTCAAATGAATTAGGGAGAGTATATCTCCCCCTTTGGCAATCGGACGGCTTAGCTTCCCTTTGTCGTTTTGATCCAATTGCCCACAAAGAATGAGTTTGTTAGGCTGTTAGGAGTGTCCTTGAGTTTGGTTTTGGTTAGGGAGTGGAATGGTGAAGTCCCCATGTGCTTTAATTGAGTGGGAGAAAGTTTGCCATGTGCCATTTCAATGCACATGGTCGGTTTAGCCATTGGGTTGGGTTGGGCTGACCCAAACCCATTGGGTTGGGTGCACCACCCTCCCAAGTGTTCACTTGATCCACTAGGAGAGTGTCAAGTGGATATGAAGAGGATTTGACCAAATCCCAAGTGGAATTAGCCAAAATTTAGTTTATGGCCTAGGGGTAAATTATTCATTTGGATTATTTTTGAATTTGGGTATGTTTGGTATGTTGAGAAAATAGGTTTGGCCAAGTTTCATTAAATTTGGAGTTGGTTTGATGTGATTTGGCTCATGTTGACCCATTTAGGTCAAAATGGGTTAACTTGTGTCAAGTTGACCAAGTGGACAAATTGGGTCAAACCAATGGTTGGGTCAAGTTCATATGACCATTTGAAATGTTTTGGTGCTTTGGTTTGATTCAATTTGGTTTATGTTTGAATTTGGTTCATATGACTTCATTTAGGTCAAATGGGTCAAGTTGACCAATTTGACCCATTTGACCTATTTGAGCTAGGTCATGGGTAGGTTTAGGTTTGGTTAGTCATATGAAGTGGATTGGTTTCTTTGTTTCCAATCAATTTTGGTTAAGTTTGAATTTAACTTAGTATGACCTTTTAGGTTAAGTTGGGTTCAAGATCAAATGGGCTAAGTTAGGTCTAGTTGGCCAATTGAGGCTTTGGTCAAGTTCAACAAGTGATTTAGAATGAACTTAACCTATTAGTTTCAATCAATTTGGCTTAGATCAAGTTTTGACACATTTTAACTTTTTAGGTCAAGTTAGGTCAACTTGGGTCAAGTGGCCAATTGGGCTAGGTTAGGCTCAAATGTTGACTTAGTCATGTTCAAACATTGATCATGAATGAACTTAGATCATTGGTTTCAATCAATTTGGTCTATGGTAGATTTTTGTTATGTTGGATTTCATTTTGGCTAAGTGTTGACTTGGTCAACCCTTAAGTTTGATTTATTTTGACCCAATTTGAGTGATTGATCATCTCATGATGAGAGGCTTAGTTGAGTTTGATTCAATCCAATTTGGTTAGGATTAGAATTTGGCTCATAAGGGTACTTTAGGTCACTTTGGGTCAAGTGAACCTAAGTGGGTCAAGTAGCTTGGTCAAAGCTTGATTTGAGTTCGATTGAACTTACATATGGACTTATGATTGAAATATAAATTCATTTGTAAGTGGTTTGGAGTCAAATGGGTTTTGATTCATTTGACAATTTTAAGTTCAAAGGGAGAACATGAAATGGATTTTGGCTTAATTTTTGAATTGAGTTTTGGTTAAGTGATTGAAGTTTGTATTTATATTTGGATTCATGATTATAGGATTGATTTAATCGTGAAGAAAAATCAAGAGTTTGGCTTGATTTGAAGTTGATTTAGCTAAGTTCAAGAATTTGACTTGAAAGGCTTAGATTAGATTTTGATTGAACTTGAACTTGAATTTTGGAGTTAGTTTTGGTTGTTTGAATTTATATTTCATTTATATATGTGAATATAAATGATTATATAAATGGGTCATGAGAAAATTTCATGAATTTGAATTGATTTGAACATGATCTAGGCTAAGTCCTTAAGAGAAAATCAAGGTGACTTAGGAAAGATTTATGAATTGATTTTGAATTTTAGATTTAGTTTGATTGATTTGAATTTATATTTCATTTATATATGTGAATATAACTGAGAATATAAATGGGTTGTGAGAAAATTTTATGAATTTGAATTGATTTGAATATGATTTTGGCTAAGTCCATGAAGGGAAATCAAAGGACTCACGCAAGATTTGGAATTTGGATTTTGAATTTTGGATTTTGATTTGATTGATTTGAATTTATATTTCATTTATATATGTGAATACAAATTAGAATATAAATGTGTTATGAGAAAATTTTATGAATTTGAATTAATTTAAAGATGATTTTGGCTAAGTCCATGAAGGGAAATCAAAAGGACTTAGGCAAGATTTGGAATTTGGAATTTCAACATGGAATAAAATCATGGATTTCAATCTTATGACATTGATTTGAGTTTGGAGAAAATAAATTAGGCTAAAATTAATTTAGGTTTGAGAAAATCAATTAGGATTGATTGAGGAATGGTTCAAGCTAAGGGTAGACAAATTTTCCTAACACTCCTAAGGCATGACCTATTCTTATGGCTGATCCTTCTAAGTCTCTAGGGCTAGGTTGAGTGTCCACCTAATCACTATATGTGTCTTAAGACTAAGGATCTCTTAATGTCTAAGAGGATGGGAGGGGGGACTCATTTTAAAAATGAGGTCAACAAGTGTGATTTGAAATTTTTTGCAATCTATACATACATATAATTTTGCATTGTACACCAAAATTTAATATAGAAATTGTAAAAAATTTTATATATATTGAAAAAAAAATTAGTTTGCATTGTATAAAAAAAATCTAATATAAGCTAATAGGAATACTTTTTTTAGAAGAAGTTAAAAGATAAAAATTAGAATTTTACAAAATTGTGTATATACTAATAATCACTATATTTCAAACTTATCCCCTTTCTTTAGTGTTATAATGTTGTAAATTTTGATAGGTTATCACTACATCTCATTGTGCATAACATTTGCACTCTCTAACCTAGCTCCAACTTTCAATTATCCCTCAATCTCCACAACCAACTTTACGCACACTAATTAAAATCCCAATTAGTTTATGAGCTATGAGATAATTACGACCTTTTCGTAATAAGATTGATCATTGAATGAGAGATACTTGTAAGCTTATTATACTATATCGATTGTTTACAAGAAAAAAATTACATATTTAATCATTTAGGTCATATTAGGCCTTGATTAGTTAGTTAAATTTAATTATATAATTTATATAACATATGAATTTAATCCTCACACTTCTTAATTTATACAGTAAATGGATATTTATAGTAAGCATTCATAGATGTACAATAAATTACCTATGGGTAGAAAATGATTAGCTGACAAAATATTGAATGGTATTTAGCACTTTTGTGCACATGACATCTTAGCTTCCTACTTATATTTTTTGAAGGAAGTTTTGATGTCAATATGCAAAGCACAAAAATTTGGCATTGCTAACACTAGATAAAGCCATATTAGACTTATATGACAGGGATTTCTAACTCAATTATTAGATCTAAACTTCACATGATGAGTTCAAGTCACATATTGATGTTGACATTGGTGCCTTTTGCATGACTTTTAGTTTGATATGATTCTAGACAAAATTATGAATAAATAGTTTTTGATGTTGAAAGGACTTAATTTATAAGAGTAATGAAAGAGGAATCACGTAACAAAGAAGCTCAAAAATTTTACAACTTGCTAAATATAGTATAGTGACCACTGTGAGAAGGTTGCATGAATTACACCAAATTATATGTTGCCTTAAGAATGTTAACCATCAAAATTAATATAATAAACCATGCAAATATTTTAACCAATTTGCAAGGGTGTTTAAAGAGACAAATTCACAAAAAAAAAATAGTTTTAAAAGACCTATATATAATAAAAAATTGGCATCAAGTTAAATTTGAGCTAAAAAAATTTACTATTGTGTCTATAATTGTATGTTATACTATAAGAATAATGTAATTGATGTTGAATACAAATTTCATGGAGCATTTTGATCCAAGCCATGAAGTAAAAAATAACGCAACTAGAAGGATGTCCCTTACAAGAGATCTTTATAGTTGCCACTTACTCCATGTCTCCAGAGACTGTACGCATTTATGAGTTCAGCTAATCATATTTGATGGCACTATGAGAGAGCAACTAAATCAAATTTTCTAAAGCTATTCATCGGATAGAGAAGCTTGGAAGAATTTCAATTATACCTACCTAATTTTGTAGCTGATCCATGCAACATCAAAGTTGGCCTATATGCTGATAGTTTCACAATGTATAGTCAATCTACATAGCTTTATTTATATTGACCAGTAATAGTTACACCCTACAATATATCTCTAGAGATGTGCATGACCACACATTTCATGTTTCTCACTCTAATATTACCAAGTCCCAATAATCCTAATGTAAAAAAATTGATGTCTTCTTACAACCATTGATTGATGTGTTCAAAGGTTATGACACCCAAGAGGGGGGTGAATTGGGTTTTAAAAAAATAATTTTAGATAACTTAATTTTAAACTTTTTGTAGAAAACTTAAATTTTTAATGATAAATTTTATAGAAATAAAACAACAATCAATAATAGTAGAAAAGTAAGTGCAAATATTAAAGAAAGAGAACACAGAGATTTTTATGTGGTTTTGTTAAATCTCAAAAATTGGCCTACGTCCACACCTAGCAACCCAAGATAGGATTCACTAAGTCAAAATGAGAACATAACAAATCTCTCATACTCTTCTTCATGAGCAAGTACAACCCAACACCATACTTTTCTTAATGGGAAAGTACAATCTAGCAACATACCTTTCATTAACGGGCAAGTATAACCCAACAACATACTTTTCTTAATGGGCAAGTACAACCCAACAAAAAATAAGAAAGGGAAATATGAAAGTATCTAACTCTCAATTTAAAATTTTTTTTTCTCAAGTCCCAACTAAATAATATTAAGACAAATAGTAAGGAGAACTCAGGGTGAATAAATTTCTTATTAAATTAAAGTTGAAATAATGATATGAACTTTATATGATACACTTGAAGTAAACAAGTCTTAAAAAATATTTTACTTTAAAAGAAGTAAAGACTTGAAATGAAAAGAACTTGAATGACTATGAAATCAAATCACATGAATTATTAAAATAATTGCATGAATATGTACTCCAAAAAGTGTTTTACAATAAATGCTTTCAAATAAACAATCTAATATGTATTCTTTATTTGTAAAATCAATTTAAATTTTGTTCTCAAAACTTTGTTGTATGATGTTAAAGTTCAAGAAATCAAAATATATGAAAGCTTTATGAATATATAATCAATTCAATCAAATCAAAGAGAAAGTCTTTCAAACCTTTTAAAGGAAGAATGAAATGGGATCAAGAGAATATTTTGACAATAAAGCTCATAAAATTTTCATTCAAATCAAACTAATGAACATAAATATTCAATAGAATAAATGAAACCACTTTTCTAACTCAAGTCCTTTATATCTTTGCAAAGAGATCTAAGACTTGAAATTTTCTTGAAAGAAGAATTAAAAGGATTTTTGAAAATCTTTACCAATGTTAAAATAAATCCTTTTCAATTAACATAACATGAATGACAAATATTTTGATTATGAGATTTATGAAAGATAACAAATGTGAGAAGCCTTAAAGATATTATTTTCAAATCAATCAAATCAAAAGGAATCACTTGAAGATGAATAAAAAGATATTATAGAAAAATCTTAACCATTAAGCATATAAATCTTTTAATTCAAATCATCTAATAAAACCAATGATTCAAAAGATTGAAAGAAAATAAATACTCTTACTCAAGCATTTGTATTTTAGCAATGAAATCAATTAGCTTGATGTGAACTTTCCAAGGAATAAAAGAGACTTGAAAGATTTGAGGAAGATCTCTACTTGAATTTAGTTGAGACCGTGAATAAGAGAGATGAGCTTAGCACTTTAACTCCAAGAAATTGACTAGCATAGGTTCGGCCAAGGTGGAGACAATTAAGAAAAATTAAGTCATGAAGTCCACTCTTTAAATAGAGTTTTTTTCCCAGGAGAATTTTGGTCATGTCTAAGATGAAGAAGAAGAGGGAAATAATGAGAGGGAAAAATCAATAAGGAAAGCATTTGATTTCAAATGAGCACATGCAAAAACAATTTAAATAAGGGCATTTGATTTTCAGCCAAGAGAAAGATAGAGAGAGAGAGAGAGAGAGAGAGAGAGAGAGAGAGAATAAAAGTAATCAATCCAATTAAATAAAACTAAGAGAATAAATCCAAGGATATTTTGCCAAGCATGAATAAAGAGAGGGAAAATTTATTTGTGAACAACTTAAATTTAATTCAAGAACACAAGGTAATCATTTGAATTAATCTCCAAATAAACACATAAGAGGTCAAGGCAAGAGAGGGAAAGAGATTTATGCATTTAATATTATTGATTCAAATCCATTTAACGAAATAGGCAAGGAGGGAAGGAATTTGAATAACTTCAAAATTAATATTATTGATTCAAATCCATTTGATATTAAGGAGGATTTCCAAGGATGGATTCAATCGATAGATGTCAATTTAATGCATATTGATTAAGATAAATGTAGGTAAGTTAAATAAATGAAAAGCTATTAAAATAAATCAATAATAATATGATGAATTTCGGCCAATGCATTCCAAGCATAGATCTAATCTTTTGATGAAATAAATCATGTCTAAATGAAGTTAAAATAATTTAAGAAACTTTTTGAATTAATTGAATAAATTTATTTAATAGAAAATTAATAAAGGGCCGGCCAAAGGCTTTCCTAAAATGGATTTAATTTAAAAAAGAAAATATTATTAAATTAAGGCTTATTTGATTTCAATTTTGAATTAACTTAAAATAAGTCAATTAAACTCCAATTAGCTGAAATAAATCACTAGGGTCAGCCAAATCATTCCATAAATGGTTAAAATTAATTTTGCATTGATATGGCAATGAATCTTCAAATTAAATTCAAAATAATTTAAATTCAACAATTCAACTAAATGAGTCTTTAAAATTTAAATAATGAGAGAATTATTATTAAAATAATTTGAATAATTCTCACATAATTTATTAATAAAAAATCAGTGAAAAGTTCAGCCAAAACACATTTAGTTGTTAATTATGGTATGAGAGAGAAAATAAAAGGATAGGAGAGAGAAAAGTATAATTAGAGTTTTTCTAGAATAATTTTATTCTCATTCTTGAAATAAATAGATAAATAATGTAATTAAGCATGGAAAAAATTTAGTGAAGTATAAAATTAATCTATCTTGCTTTAAAGCACTTTAAATGATATTTAAATTCATGCATTTAGTTTATGTTATCTAAAATGGATAAATCAAGGAATAATATAATTTTTATATGTTGAAAAGTTTGAAGAAATTTGAATAAATTATTTTAGAAATGATTAAACAATTAATTTTATGTTATTGAGCTCTTATTTGTCTTATACTGCAAATCCTATAGAAATTCCCAAATTGCCCAAATCCAAGCTCATATGACTTTCTTGATATGACTGGGCAAGCTAAGTATGGTGAATTTTTTGAAACACTTAAAATAAATAATTAGTAATTTCAAGAATATATGTTTATCATCAATATGAATCTAAATTTAGAATAACATTCATAATGATTAATGTTGATTATTTATCATACAAATAAATAATTTGTTATTATTACATAATTTTTGTTATCATCAAATCAAATAATGTGGTACACAAGGTGTATTTTCAACATGATGAGCTAAAAATTTTATAGGATAGTGGTGTACTCACATATGATATCACTATAAAGCAGAACTTTTATATGAAGGTAGCATTTATATAGGCTATTAATGAAATATTGTCAGGGTGGAGCACTACTGGAAAGTTGGTTTTCCATACTTCATGGATTTATCAAAAGCATTTACTCTTAAAAATAGTTGAAAAATCTTTGGTTTAATTGTCACCATATGTTCCTACCTATTGACCACACATTTAGAAGAACAATAATGCATTCATGAAAATTCAAGTTGAGAAGTCCAAGCCTCCACCAAGATTTAGTGGGGATGATTTCTAAAAAAATTATTAGTTCAATTTTAAGAATAACTCTCCAATATTATGTGATAATTATTTATTATATTATGATGACAATCACAACAAGACAAATGAAAGTATTCTTTGGGATCTACCTTACTGAAAGTCTAATAAAATAAGACATAATCTTGATGTGATGCATAGAAAGATTTCTTTGATAATATATTCAACACTATGATGGAAGTTAAGGGAAAAAACTAAAAATAATGTGAATGTCAAATTAGACTTAAAGGAATATTACATGATAAGAGAGTTAGAGCTAAATAAGACTACATGTGGTAAAAATTTGAAACCTAAAGTTAAATACTAACTCACGTTAGACCAGTGGAGAACTATTTGTAAGTGCGTATGCATCTAATTTGAGTTGATGCATTGATCTGAGGAGTGAAAAATATTTGAGATGAAAACTTATATTAATTCTTTTTTTTTTTAAAGAACTATGTTCAGCTTGATTAAATATGGATGCTTTAAGGTAGCTTGAATCCAATATTTCACTCTCACTATACAATCATGAGAGTATATTCCCCCTTCATATTTTGACTTAATGAAGCACTATCATACATCTACCATATGAAGCTCGAGTTGGAGATCCCTTGCAATATCGTTAGATGTACCCTTTTAAAAGGTATATATTTCAATTACTATTAATATTAATTAACTATTTTTTCAGTAGCACTTAAATCCTAAAACCACTATAGATTTTTGAATAAACTTAATAGAATGGTGATATAAAATGCACATCCTAAATATTCAATATGTGAATATTTAGCTTAGGAAACTACAAATTTCTACTCTTACTATTTTGGATGAAATACATAGAAGGATGAAATTGAAGATTCTAGTACTTAATAAAATATGCTCTTCATTATTTAACATTCTAAAAAAGCATTCAGTATAAAGACTTTGAGATATTTAAATGATAAAGAGAAAAAGGTAACAATAATCAATATTACTAATAACTGTGATAAAATTCAACATTTTCTTAAATAAGAATGTCAAAATATTGATATCCATTTTTTTTTGCATATACGAAATTATATTTTTCTGATCATATTAATTTCAATATTAAGTTCATGTTATTTGTGAACATAAGTGGATGATGATAGTATTGTTAACAAGAAGGTTGAAAATGAATTCTCTATATGGATTAAAGTGCATGTAAGCAATTATACTTAAGATCTAATTTTTTGTTAAATTCATTAGCTTCACTTTCTTAAAGAGTTTCACTTAATAAGTACATCATTGGAGGAATGGAGTGAAGAATCAGGACCTTCACAACTTAGCTTGAGGACCCACACAAATTATGAATACATGGCGATTATGATGTAGTTGATTATAGATTTTACACTGGTTCTTGGTCAGAATAATAAAGAACATATAACTTAGGTGTGTGTGTTAGAGGAAACACACATTCATATAAAATGCTAATTATTATGGAGTTTTATAAGAAATTATGCAATTACAATATCCTGGATCAAATGTGGGAAGTGTTTTCTTATTTAATTGTGATTGGTTTGATCAGATTTGTAATAGAGGCACATAAAAAATAAGACATTCATGATTCGAAGTGAAGTTGAGTAGAAAGTATGTTAAATTTTATTCTTTTTTTATCTTTGTGCAATAAGCAATTTAGGTTAACTACTTTAGATATCTTAGAATAATAAAAGAAAAAATAGATGAGTCATGGTAATTAAGATCAAACCTAGAGCAAGAGTTGAAGTTCAAAATACTATTGAGCTTGCTCACCAAGAAGAGGAGATGATAGATTTTGGACTTCTAGGTGATAATGCAAGCATCATTAAGCTTACAAGATGATAATTCTAATTATGAAGTAGTTAATAAATCTAGATATGAGCATAGTGAGAATGATGAGGATCAAGACACTTTAAATTTAACTTTTAGTAATTCTTCAGAGGAAACTATATAATATTTATGATAAAGGTAAAATATTTTTGTATTTTTTCTTCAAAGTAGTAAAATTTTAAAGTAATTTTTGGTTTAATACCTAGAATGTACTTGTTTTTTTTTGTATGTTGTAGTTGTACATTATTTTTTTTCTACATTTCATGCATACTATTTTTATTTTATTCTATTTACTATTTTTATTTTGTGTTTTTTCTATTGGATCTAACTATTGTAATTTTCTTTTTATAATAGATGGCATTAGATAGTGGTGATGATGTTTCACATAAATTGATTACGAGCATCATCAAGTGGAAAGAAGATTATTTGCAGATCTAGTGTTCTAGCTACCACCATTGTCACTACCATGACTTGCATCTTGATCTCGCCACCACAAACTACTGCACCTGCATGTACACATGCTTATCACTTTTCAGAGCTTACGAACACTACACCATTTTATCCTTATCATGTCCACACAAGTAATAGGTGCCTAATTATCACCTTACACCACCTTATCAGACTTATCCATCAACAACTATTAAGCATAGTGGAGTTGAGCTGCCTATGTTACACACATTTTATTAAGCTAGTGGGAGATACATAAATTTAATTTAGAACTTTCAATTTAATTTTGTTTTCCAAACTTAACTTTATTTTTCAATTTTAACTCTTTAAAGAAAATAATATATAAAATAAATACATAATAAGAAGCAAATTGATGCTCCTTATGTATCATGGAGGAAGGTGGCAATCAGTGTGACATGTGGTTTAAAGAATTTAAGGTATTGCCATAGCTCTTTAGATTTATATAATGTAATAGATTATGCTAAAAGCTTACTGACAATCATTAATGTGTTTTGTGTAAGAGAAAAAAAGTTTAGGTGGTAGCTAGAGCATAGCCAAGATATTAGAAAAAAAATTGAATCAAGAAGTGTAGCCCGTTTAAGTGATATATTCATAGACATATGTGAGTCTGGAGAGAGTGTGCTTTGAGTTGGTAAGGAAGTGCAAGTTGACCTTTGTAGAGTATAGCTAGCTCTAGATTATGTTCATAAGAGAGAGTAGGCTAAACAAAATGGAGCATCTAATTGTGGGGTATGTGCACCTTTTTATATTCCTTACATTGAATATATGAGAATAATGGAAAGTCATTCTTTACTTTGTAACTAAAATTATAATTACTCTTTATTAATCTCATTAGTAGTTTTATAGACAAAAGTTCTTGGAAGGGAGCTTATTGTTATGGAATAACAGAGCAGAACACATCAACATGGATCAGTAATGGGTTGATGTTCACTCACAGAGAGCTTAGATAAATAAACTTATTATTTATGAATTATAATTTTTATAAAATTATATTTTATTTAAATAATCATCATAATTTTTGTAAGACTATTACATGAGGCTAAAGGAGGTGCATAGTTAAAGATATGTTGGGGCAAATAGTTAAAGTGGATAGTCAGAGCAGTTAGAGTTTGACATCTAAAGAGAAGTTATTAGAAGTAAAAGGAAGGGAAGAATATATGACCTAGGTTCATAGAATTTGACTTATAATGCACACCATTCATTCTCTAGAATGAGCAGTGATTCGATTGACATCATATTTAAAAGGCATGTTGCTATGTGGCTGAGTATATGGAGGCTTGAATAAGTCTCAGATGGAAGTACAGATGGTTGCCATTGAATCAAGAATGGAAAAGAGGCATCAAGACTTATGGAAGGGAAAAAAAGCCAATGGTGGAGGAGGAGGAGGACGACGACGACGACGACGATGATGATGAGGAGACCATTGATGAGTATGTCTGTGCTTGTACTTGTAGTTTTTTATTTGTATATTTAGTATTTTATTAATATCATGTTATTTTCAATGTTTAACTTCTGTTGTTAAATGATTTGATATAATGTTAAAGTTTTATAACTTTTATAATGAAAATATTAATTAAATCTATTATTTTTAATGCATGAACTTCTTATAGAATTGTTGTTATTTTGTTAGAGTTAGTTATGAATCAATTATATAGTTATTGAATATTTATTTCTATAGGAGTAAAAAATCAGAACATATGCGAAGCTCTTTTAAATTTTTTTCAAATCAATATAGTTTTTGAAGGATTTTTCTTTGTTAGGGTTGATACAAGCCATTATAAAGCCTTTTGATGGATGTAAAATTTTTGAAGATAGGAATTTCGGTGGACTTCTACTGTAAAATAGTTTTGGTAGAATTTTAGGTAGAAATTTTGCTTGAAATTCTACTGGGAAATTTTTGGCAAAAATTCCACCATAACAGCTTTTCACTGGTTTGTTTGAAAAAGGGTTACGATAAAAATTTTTTTTTGATGGATAATTTGATCATCGGAAACCAACATCTGAAGGATAATTTGATATCCGTAATGTATTTCCAACAAAGTTTACTAACGGGAGTGAATCCATTGGAAACTTATATTTTTTTTTTATGGATTTGGCTTAATTTTTGATGGATTCTACTTGATTTCTGACATATTTCTATCAAAAATTAGTAATTTTCCTGTATTATTTGAGCGACCAAACTTGTTGTAATTAAAGCATGTTGAAGCTTCTTTCTTCTTACCTAAACTTAAATTTATTCTAAATTTTATACATAGATTTTCACCTATATTCTTATTGTAAATCTTTCAAAATACCCTTCATAGTTATGGAATCTATAGTGTTAACTTGTTCTCATCCATTTCTATAGTTGATTTCATTGTTGCTCTCCTCACAACATTTAAGTGCAATAATCTTTGACTTTTTCTTCAAGTCATCATCTTCTTTTTCTCTTGAGACAATCTTTTATACATATGATACTTGAGAACCATGCAAATGATTAGTTGTATGAGCTTAAGTTTCTAACCTCTAAAGTTAAATATACCTTGAGATCCCACTCTATTCAATAAAAGAGCACAAGATCTTATTTACTTTTTCAAGATCAAAATATTCCTTTCTAGGAGTCCAAAACTCATTTGTTAGCCCCATGAGCTTATGCATTAATAATTTTGGATTTTTATTATAATAAACATATGCTTATAACTTATAATGATTTATTTTAGCATTTTAGAAAAAAATATTAATTTGAAGAAGCTAGATGTTATTAGGTGCATATACATGAGGTTTATTGGGGTATAGTGGTCTTTATGTTTATTTTATAAGACATTTTACAAATGTACACGCAATAGAATAAATTGGAGACTTTCATTTTCAAATCAATAATGTAGATTTTCAAATTTGCAAAATCACACACATTATTTGATTCTTAATTTTTCATACCACATAATTAACTTATGTTAAATTTATTTTGTAGCAACATCATTCATGAAAATCATAAATTATTTATTTCATCTTGATGCAGTATTTTAATTAATTTGTCAAAATCTTATTGCATTTATTTAGTTTTAAAATTATGCTATATGAAATTAAAGTTAAATTCATGTAAATCATGATTGTATATTTTTCTTTAATTTTTAATTTATTTTATTTTATTTGGGAAATTTTTGTCATTTAATCATGTAATTTTAATCACCTTACTTATATATGCATTATTTAATCCACAATATCCATAAGTAACTTCACCTCATTATTGCCTTGACTTGGGCGAATTTATCTTAATTAATTCTGGTTTTATTAGTTTAATTCTCTCCTAAATCTCCTTAATTTAACTTCAAATCCCTTTTCATCCTTGGCCGTTTGGAGCAAATTAGTGCAAATCAATTTTTATGTTTGAATAGATTGGGGTCAGCTGCCTATTATAAATTGTTTAAGTTTTTTTCAATTAAAAACCCTTCCTAAATCTCTTTCCTTAGCCATGATCCTCTCCCATCAAGTCTTAAAAACTTTTTCAAATCAAAGCCCTAATGCTTTGGATGGCTAAGCACCTCTTTTCCCCTTAAAAGTGAGTCATTGTTTTGCAAAAATTAATTAATGATTTTGGAGATTTTTTTATGTGCAATCATGGAAGATCGTTCAATGGCTCTCCAAAAAAACTCTCACTTGAAGATTGTAAGATGCAAAGGAAATGATCTCTCAAAGGTTGAAGCATTCTTGGTCCAAATCTTTCAACACTTGAGTGAGATTTACTTCTTATAGTTTTTTGTTATTTTAATTTGGTTGAACCCATTTTGTTCAAGCCTTGCTAATCATAAGTGTTTTGTCCTTTGTTTATTACCATTAATTAGATTGAAATTCATTAATTACATCTTTTCATCATTTGAATCACACTACTTGTATAAGTTTTTTTTTGGAAAGTTACATTGAAATTAATTTTTATTTTTATACAAAAATATTTAGTGAGCTTAAAATTATTTAATCTAAATATTATTCGAAAGTTTCCTTATCATTTGCATCATTTTGAAACATAATTTTGATTGGAACAAAATTTTATTTTTATAGAATTAATTTTTGTTTATTGAAATTATTATAAATATCATTGGTTTATCAAAATTCCTTTTAATATCATTGGTTTATCAAAATTCATTTTATAAAAGTTGTATTTGATTTTGTATGTATTAATCATTGCATTTTAATAATCACCTCTTAATGAAATCAATTCATTTGCTTGCTAAAATTAAAATTATCTTGTTTAATTTAATTTTCCACTAATAAAGAAAACTTATTTCATGAGAAATTCACAATATTTACATATGTTGAAATTAATCTAACCAAATTGAATCTTACACTTGATGAAATTTTTCTCCTTGCTCTATAAACTTTGATTACTCATTTCAAAATCCTCTTAACATTATTCTAGCATTTTTCACTTAGTAAAAGCATTTTCAAAATCATTTTGTCATGTTACACAAAATTTGTGAGCCATTTATTTTGTCAAATTTGTTATAAATTATTGAATATTGTAAGGTGATCTTTTGTGTTGTAAGATCACCATAATATTAGATAGATTTATAGAGATATTGTAAATAATTAAATCTTACCTCAAATATTCTAAGTAAATATCAATTTTAAAATTATGCAAGATAAGTATGATATAAAAAAAATTCAAAATCAAATGCATAATATAAAGAATATAATGAAATACATAAAGGAAATGCTAGCATATAGAAATTATTATGTGGTTGAACTAAAGCTTATGTCGACACCTAGGTCTTCACCACAATTAGGATTTCAATACAACTTATATTAAAAAATTATCATTTCTTAAGAAAAATAAGCCTTCATAAAAACACCTTTTGCCTAAGACCATCTTTGATATTCTAACACTTTTGCTTATTCTTAGCGAGGGACCTTCACCAAGTTCTACATAAGAACAGTCATCAGAACACTAAAAACACAATACAATAATGAAAATAATATTTAAAATTAAAAATAATAAAGAAACATATTCTTACACATGTAATTAAAAAACTAAGAAGCTCAATCAGAATCTCAAAGTATTCCTTGATTCACAATGAGAAAGAAACCTTATTTCTCTCTCAACCTCTTCTTCATACATAAACAATTTTTTTCCATTAGAGAAAAAGAGCTCTAGTGATTTTCTATAATGAAGTGATGATAAAAAAGGTCCACTAAGCTTGTCTCAAATTTTTAACATGATATATATAGTGGAAGCCTTAGAATTTTTAAAGTTTTAATTCCAAAAAATAAGAAAATATAAAATCATATTATTTCAAATCTTTTTGGGATAAAATTCCACAAAAATCCCATATTATTTGACCATAACTCATATTCAAGTGACTGATTGCCTTTAAAACTTAAAAGATCTTTATGCATAACCATAAAATAACTTTGTAGAGGCCCTTTAATCTTTAGAGAGACCCATTAAAAATATTTTTTCCGCCCCCTAAGTTTTGATACTTTTTTTAGCAAAGCAAACCTAAAATGGGTGTTATCAATAAATTTGTAGAGGCCTCTTAAATTTTGCAGAGGCCCATTTTCTTTTGTCCAATTTTTTTTAGAAGTTTAAATATTATATATTTTTAAAAGTGTAAATATTATATTTTTTTTAGCAAAGCAACCTTATTTCTCTCTCAACCTCTTCTTCATACATAGACAATTTTTTGCCATTAGAGAAAAAGAGCTCTAGTGATTTTCCATAATGAAGTGATGATAAAAAAGGTCCTCTAAACTTTTCTCAAATCTTTAACATGATATATATAGTGGATGCCTTAGAATTTTTAAAGTTTTAATTCCAAATAGTAAGAAAATATAAAATTATATTATTTCAAATCTTTTTGGGATTAAATTGTTAGAAATTTGTATTGTATTCATTAAAATTTCTTTTTCTTAATCATACATACAACATAATTGTATAAACTCATAAACCCAAGATTTTGAACAAAATGATTTTCACAAAACTTCAATTAAGAAATAAATCGCATATCTTGATTTGTCATGAGTTCTTTTGATTTATGAAAACTAGGGTTTCTCTTCCTTCACCCAGATATTCTTCATGTAATCATCTTAATGGAGACACTTACACATTAAATTGTAGGAAGACGACCGATAGTCTCTCTATGAAGAGACACTTTATTTGATCAAACAGACCATAAATGATCGATCAAACTCTCTCTTGACCAATGAGATTTAAGTACATAATTATTTATTAAATAGTAAACTAGATAATAATTAATGTGGGTCACACTTAAGAATTAATTACATAATTCTTACATTCTCCCACTTGGCACATATAATATTATTCAATTTAAAGATTTAATAATTATATACATAAACGTAATGGGCATGACATGTCAAATAATTTTCTTAATTTGGTCAAATCAGAATTCATTATTAAGTAAAAATTAATAGGGATCATGGTGGTTATACATCATTAGTATGACATATTTCCTTCCATGTATCATAATATTAATTTTACACTTAATATGATCTATAATGAGAGATAATCATAATGGTCTAACATTAATGTCTTTATAAAAGACAAATCTTGTTAATATTTACATAATTCTTTCATGCATATACATTCAAACATAATGAAATAAGATGTGATAATATGTCAAAAATAATTCAATAAAGAGCTCAAAGAGTTAAATACATAAAGAGCATAAATAAATTCAATAATGCTTTTCAATATGTTCATTAAATAGTTTAGGCTGCAATCCCTTAGTTAAAGGATCAACAATCATAAGAATAGTGCTAATGTACTCAAATGACACTCTCTGTTTCTGAACTTCTTCTTTAACGATAAAGTATTTCAATTCTATATGTTTAGCACTCTTTGAATACTCTTCATTTTTAGAAAAGAAGACTGCTACGACATTATCACAATAAATTTTCAACGACTTGACAATACTGTCGATAACTCCAAGTCCTGAAATGAAATTTTGCAACCATAACCCATGAATTGTGGCTTCAAAATATGTCACAAACTCAGCTTCCATAGTGGATGCAGTAATGAGGGACTGCTTCCCACTTCTTCATGAGATAGCTCCTCCAGCTAGTAGGAACAAATAGCCAAATGTGGATTTTCTAGTATCCACACATCTAGCAAAATCTGAATCTGAATATTCAATCACCTCAAGATGATTAGATCTCTTATAAGTGAGCATATGTTCTTTCATTCCTTGCAAATATCACAAAACTTTCTTTGCAGCTTTCCAATGACTAATTCCTGGATTACTTTGATATATACCAAACATTCTCACAACAAAACTGATATTTGGTCTCATACAAGTCTGAGCATAGACTTCGAACAATAGATGCATAAGAAATTTGTTCCATTTGCTTATGTTCTAATTCATTCTTTGGGCATTGCATAAGACTGAATTTTTTCTCTTTCTGAATTAAAACAATTCTTGCAAACCACTTTTCCATTTGAAATCTCTCTAAAAATTTATTGATATATGCTTTTTGAGATAATCATAATAATCCTTGTGATCTATCAAAATATTTCAATTTCTATCACATAGGATGCCTCGCCCATATCTTTCATTTCAAAGTTTTTTGAGAGAAATTTCTTAATCTCATACATTAATTTAAGATCATTAGTTGCAAGCAAGATATCATCAACATATAAAATCAAATATATAAACTTACTCCCAGTGACCTTTAGATCTATCACGGAATATTTTCTTTAGAGTCACGTTTGGTCTTAAAGACCCATTTACATCCAACTCTTTTAGAACCTTCAAGAAATTCAATGAGATCCCATACATTATTTTGATCCATTGATTTTAACTCTTCTTTCATAGCATCTAACCACTTTTCAAAATTAATACTTTTAATGGTTTGTATAAATGAAATTGGATCATTATCAATTCTTAAGTCAAATTCTGACTCTTATAAATAAACAAGATAATCATCTGAAATAGTAAATTTTCTTTCTCTTTGAGAATGTCTTAATGCTATTTCTTGTAGTTCATCAATTATAGGTTCATTGGTGATAACTTCATTATGTGGTGTATGGTCATTCACTTGTTGTTCTTGTAATTTATTAAATTTTTCAATAATTGTAGAACAACAACTTTATAAGAAGTAATTGATAAAGAAATTTTTTACTTTAGCTTCTTCAATTTTCATATTTCGTAGTTCTGTACTCCCACTAATATCACCATTTTCAATGAGCTTAGCATTTCTAATTTCAATAACTTTTATACTATGATTAGGACAATAAAATTTATACCCTTTAGACTTTTTTTTTATAACCAATGAAAGGTCTACTGATTGTTCTTGAATCCAATTTCTTTTCATGTGGATTATAAATTCTTAATTCTATTGGGAAACCCCAAACATGAAGGTGTTTTAAACTAGACTTCCATCATGTCTATATTTCAAAAGGAGTTTTTAAAATTGCCTTACTAGGAACCCTGTTTAATAAATATACAATAATTTTTAAAGCATACATCCACAATGATAAGCGTAAAGTAGAATAATTTAACATACTCCTAATCATATCCATTAAACTACGATTACGCCTTTCTACAATACCATTTTATTATGGTGTTCTTGGTATTGTATATTGAGCACAAATGCCATTCTTTTTTTAGAAATTTAGTAAATGGACTAGGACATTGTTTAGATTCATCATGCCTTCCATAATATTCACCACCTCTATCAGATCTTATAATTTTCACTTTTCTATCTAATTATATCTCAACCTCATTAATAAATATCTCCAAGGCATTTATTGACTGAGATTTTTCATGCAACAAATAGACATAGCCATAACGAGAAAAATCATCAATAAAAGTAATAAAATACTTTTCTCTACCAAAAGTTAGAATATCAAAAGGTCCACAAACATCAGTGTGTATAATCTCTAGAAGTTGTGTGCTTCTTGTACTCACTTTCTTAATTATGTGTTTTGTAGATTTACCTTTAATACAATCACACAAATACTAAGATCAGTAAAATCTAAATCAGGAAGAATTTCATTCTTTACTAATCTTTGTATTCTTTCTTTAGATATATTACCCAAACGTTTATGCCACAAATAAGCTGATCTTTCATCAACCAAATCATGTTTCATTCCAATATTATGATGCAAGGTCAATAAAGTTTTAGCAAATAAATTATCAAGCTTTAATTTATATAAACCATCACAAATAATACGAGAGCCAATAAAATGATTATGCTTAAATAAACTGAAACATCCATTTCAAACTTAAAATAATATCCAGCTATATCAAGTTTAGATAATGAAACTAAGTTTCTAGAAACAGATGGAACATAAAAAGTTTGAAAAAGATCTAAATGATGTTCAGTATCTAAAATTAAGCGACACATTCCAATGGCTTCAACTGGTGCTTTGACTCGATTACCCACAAAGACAAACTTTTCATTTTGCTTTATGGTTTGGATTGTAAAGAATCCTGGCATCACATTTGAAATATGTGTGGTACAACTAGAATCAATCCATCAAGTATTATAATAAACTTTTGTCAAATTTGATTCGAAACATACAAAAGCACTTAGCTTACATTTCTTTTCAAACCAAGCTTTACGTTTCTGAAAATCTTTCTGATAGTGTCCATGCTTGTGACATAAATGACATCTATCATACTTATGTACCTTCGTTTTGATTTGAGCAGATGACATATTAGCCTTCATGTGTCCTTTATTGTCCTTAGCATTCCTCTTAATTAGTTTTCTTTTAATTTCTGGTTGTCCCATGAGATTAGCTGAGTGAATTCCTTATTTCTTAAGCCTTGTTTCATCTTGAATAAGCATACTTTGTAATTCAGCCACATTTCATTTATCTTTAATAGTATTATAGTTTATTTGGAATGGACCATATTCAAGAGGCAAGGAATTAACAGTAAATTGTATAAGAAAACTTTCACTCACATTCATTTCAGTGGTGTTTAATCTTACTGTAATATTTGTCATTTCAGTGATTTGCTCATGCATGGTACGTGAACCATCAAACTTCATGGTGGCCAACATACCCATTAATGTCCCAGCACGTGACTTATCAGTAGACTCAGACTGCGATAAATCTTTCACATACTTCATAAATTCTTTTGCATTATCAATTTTGGAAATTATTGGCTTAATGATTTTTGCTATAATTATTTGCATAAACATTAAGCTAAGTCTATTTGATATTTCTCAAGCATCATAGAAATACTTTTATTCATTGCTACTAGTAGCGAGCTTATCATTAAGAAGTGCTAAATTAAGATCCAAGACACCTAAATGGAACTGAATTTGTTCATTCCATTCATTAAAATTAAGCCCATTAAACTTTATAATAGACGAAGCTTGCGAATTAAGAGTAACAAAAGTAGATGTTGTAAAATATTAAATGCTCACATATTAATGTTCGAGTTATAAACACAAGCACAAACACATAAAAATAAATTCAGATAATATTCATATAATCACAAAAATGCATATTGAAGCTCTCCTTTGGGTGATACTACAATATACAATAATAAATATAATTGATGCTTAATATCAATTTCACATAATTGACAATTATACATACTTTAATTAAATATGTTTGCTATCTTCGGATATGCTAAACACATCTAATCAAGTATATTAATTAACCACAATTATGTTCATGATTACAAATCGACTAATCAACCTTTGGGCGATCATTAAATAATTTATAATCATTGAACTTTAATTACTAATGATAAATTTATAAAAGTTCATTATGTCATTTCATTATTAGCATCACATGCTCATGAGTAATTAAATAAATTTAATTTGATATTTACAAAATCTTTCTAATTCGACCACTTTTGTGATTAACAAATTATGCTTGTTGTAAATATCAAATTAAATAATGATAACAATAATTATTTCAATTGAATGAAATATATAAAGAAAATCACTAATATGTATATAATGAACAAATTCAAATTTAATGGTTATGCAATTTTCTTAACATAATTACATTGATTCTTTTCAAGAGCATAAATGAAAATTACATTCGAATTTGTTTATATGTATACTTTGTGTAAATCAAAACATAATTTTCAGATTTATTTGTATACAAAAAATCTGAAATAAATAAAATTTTCAGATTTATTTGTATACAGAAAATCTGAAATAAATAAAATTTTCAGATGTATTTGTATATAGAAAATCTGAAATAAATAAAATTTATAGCATTAAAGATATAATCTGCATATATCCGAAAAGTTAAATAAATAAAATATGATGATTTATATTAATCCATAATATATGTTGCAACATCCTTAGTGAGTAACAAAATTTAATGTGTTCAGATTTTCAGATATCATTTCATTTATATATGATTTAATGGGCGCACTTACTCTTGTACATTTAACAAAAATAGCTTTAGAACTACAACATTTCTCCAAATAAAATATTCAGATTTCATTACATTACAACGTAAAACCAAAGAAATTTAATGATTACGTTAAATACATTGAAAAAAATAAATAGTCAAAAGATCTTACTTAACTTGAAAAGCGTTGATCAAGGATTATGACAAGAATGGGATATTAGAATATGTGGAATTAAATTTCAGCGATCAAAGATGAATCAATTTTTAAAGGAAAATCATAAATTCTTAGACTTGGGCTCTGATACCACTTTGTTAGAAATTTGTATTGTATTCATTAAAATTTTTTCTTAATCGTACATACAACATAATTGTATAAACTCATAAACTCAAGATCTTGAATAAAATGATTTTCACAAAACTTCAATTAAGAAATAAATCACATACTTTGATCTGTCATGAGTTCTTTTGATTTGCGAAAACTAGGATTTCTTTTCCTTTACCCAAATATTCTTCATGTAATCATTTTAATGGAGCGACACTTACACATTAAAGGGTAGGAGAGGACCGATAGTTTGTCTATGAAGAGACACTTTGTTTAATCAAATGGTCCATAAACGATCGATCAAACTCTCTTGACCAAAGAGGTTTAAGTATATAATTAATTATTAAATAGTAAACTAAATAATAATTAATGTGGGCAACACTTAAGAATTAATTACATAATTCTTACATAAATCCCACAAAAATCTAATATAATTTGACTCTAATTCATATTCAAGTGACTGATTTCCTTTAAAACTTAAAAGATCTTTATGCATAACCATAAAATAACTTTGTAGAGTTCCTTTAATCTTTAGAGAGACCCATTAAAAATATTTTTTCCACCTCCTATGTTTTGATTTTTTTTTTAAGCAAAGCAAACCTAAATGGGTGCTATCAAAAAATTTATAGAGGCCTCTTAAATTTTGCAGAGACCATTTTCTTTTGTCCAATTTTTTTTAGAAGTTTAAATATTATATATTTTTTAGAAGTGTAAATATTATATTTTTTAGCAAAGCAACCTTATTTCTCTCTCAACCTCTTCTTCATACGTAGACAATTTTTTGCCATTAGAGAAAAAGAGCTATAGTGATTTTCTATAATGAAGTGGTGATAAATAAGGTCCACTAAACTTTTCTCAAATCTTTAACATGATATATATATAGTGGAAGCCTTAGAATTTTTAAAGTTTTAATTTCAAATAGTAAGAAAATATAAAATTATATTATTTCAAATCTTTTTGGGATTAAATCCCACAAAAATCTAATATTATTTGACTCTAATTCATATTCAAGTGACTGATTGCCTTTAAAACTTAAAAGATCTTTATGCATAACCATAAACTAACTCTGAAGAGGTCCTTTAGTCTTTAGAGAGACCCATTAAAAATATTGTTATCCGCTCCCTAAGTTTTGATTTTTTTTTTAGCAAAGCAAACCTCAATAAATTTGTAGAGGTCTCTTAAATTTTGCAGAGGCCCATTTTCTTTTGTCCAATTTTTTTTAGAAGTTTAAATATTATATTTTCTACAAATATTTAATACACTAAGATAGTTATTTAAGTAAATAGATTAAAAAATAATTTTTGAATTAATTTTAAAGAAATTTTAAAGCCTAAGCAAATAATTTCATAAAGTTACTCTTGAATTTTTTTTTTTTTTTTTTGATATTGTTATATGAGTTGTGAAAATTTGCATTGGAAGTTATGACTTCACAAAAACAAACACTTTGCTCATATTTCTTTGGCATAAAAGATAGTCTTATTTAATAATAATAACATAATGCAATCACAATCACACAATACAAATAAAAAAAAATTTATTTCTCTTGAGGGTTGAAACTCTTGAGGCATATCTCTCTCTGGATAATGAGACACTGAGATCTGACACAAACGAATCTCTGACATGCCATTATGGAACTGTGACAATGAGCTGACTCACATCGACCTCCTTTGGCTTCTCCTTCAGCAGTTTCTTTGTTTAATTAATTGTATTTAATATTTCATGGAAAGAGGAGGAAGTGACTTCGGACGTGTCACACGATTAAAACATTAATTAATGTGCCTTTAACTTTAAGATATAATGGTTTTTTTATGTAATTTTATTTTACTAGCATATTTTTATTTTACTTAAAATTTTTATAGGGAATAATAATAGACATTGATAACTAAAACAAAATATATTATTTAGTTCAAATTTGATGTATTTCAAATATATATCTTAGTTTAGAGTGAGACCACTCATTGTCATTATTAGTTAGTCATTGTACAACTAAGCTTTTGTACATGAACATATATCAGCGGTTCTTGCTCGGTTGGTACGTGGCACTTACCAGTTGAATATCTTTGCACTATACTTAGGTAAATCACCCTAGCGTGTTGATGAATGTCACTCATATTAGTCTCATCACATAAGATTGTTTATACCATTCTATATCCTGGTCATCATCACTATCGTGATTATCCCTCTCATCATGTTATCACCTCTCACTGGATGTGGATGCTACACTATGTTTACCATTGCCCATTGCTTTACTTTGATTTACCAAATAATATAATTATTTTGTAATGCTTTGTTTACTAAATAAAAAAAATAAGAGAGATTTACATACATATCACATAATTCTTATGTATTTATATATCTAACACCATAGTTAGATATTTACTTATCAACACTTTTCTATGCTTAAAAGGTGTATTTCATATTTAAAAAGTGAATGATGATAGGAATACACATTTTAAATTTAATCAATCAAATAATTCTTTATAAAAAAACAAAACAATTGCTTTCTTTTCCATGAAATTAGTTTTTTGGGAATACGCATTTATTTTAAGTTACATCGCCAAAAACAAAATAATTTGATTCAAATCTTTACACTGTTATTTAATATATATACTAATTTATGACCTATTTCTCCGATAGGTTGAACCGACGTAAAGGTGATCAGCCGACTCTTTGGTTTTGAAAATGGATGTTTTGAGGAATCAGTCTTGCCGATGTGGGAACTGTGTGACAAGGAGCTGATTCAGAATGACTATTTTCTTTTTTTCCTTTGGCTTCACCTTTGCTTTTCTTCACATTTAATGGCTATGTTGGTTAATTAAATGTATTTAGTATTTCGTTAAAAAATTTATGTTAGAATATATATATATATATATATATATATATATATATATATATATATATATATATATATATATATATTTACATGAGTATTAGTAATATCAAAGAAAAAAAATTATCATCTTAATATTATACAAAATTATTTGGTAGTCAATAATATTGATTACTAATTTAATAATAATTGATTAATGGAGTCAAGTAAATGTGATTAATTAATATTAGTCATGCAACAATGGTCGCAATAGTAGCGAGAAGATCGTGGTTATGAGATAATAGTTGAATTATTATAGTCATACAATTGTAGCCAGATGATTATGATCGGTGATGATGTTTTATTGATGTGCATGATTTTCTTGATCCATATGATGCGTTAGATCACCAAGTGTCTAATAGTTTATCCCTTATAGCAACATGAGATAGATAAGTGCAGTTGGTTGACTATAGTCAAGTCACAGTGCTCGAATGATTGTGACTAGGCAACAATAGTGATTATCATCAATGGCTAGAGTTCTATCTAAATCTAAGTATAGGTCCAAGTCAAATATCTCTTTCTGAAGAATGGGCCTTAAATACACTATACATTTTAGGAATGACATTTTTATTATTTTAACCAAAACATCAAACCACTCAATGAATGGATTACATATCATTATTTAAGAAATTAAGTGCCTTAATGGTATCAAAAATCAAATGATCTTATGTTCATTGAATTTTTCTCATCAGGATGCATCACTTTAATCTAAGCATGCAAAATTTTGAGATTGTATATTTTCTCAACAAGATCGTGAAATTTTTAACTACCTTGAATGTTTGATTTATGATCATTATGACTTAGATCAAGACACTTTTTGTGTCTTTTGAGCAAAAATAGATTCATTTGATTATTTCTATTGAGTCATATTTTTTGACCTCTTGAGAAACAAAATAACAATGTTATAATAAATGGCTGTAACTAGAACTTGAATCGGTAAACCGCTTGTACACTTTAAAATCCTATTGAAATATTGTGTTGTGTTTGCTATCATAGTACTGTATCACATCCCATTGTCATGCACCAATGACCATAGAGACACCACATTCTATTAACTATTGATATGCATCGCCCTTCACATTTTTGATGTCAATCATATTCAACTGAACATGCGCATGTCATCTATATTACCAACCATGTATATCTTCTCATATAAAAATTTAACATATGCAATTTCCATTTTTTTTGATAGCTTTTTTAAAGTTTTCTTTTAGATGCCTTAAGCAATGATGATATGTAGCGCAAGGGAAAATGTATCTACACCTACGTACCAGGCTTGCATGTTTGCTTGAAATGATACACAAATCAATCATTGAAGAAACAATTAGATGTATTTCATGAACACAGACTATAAAACAAAATCATGATTTATTAGATTCGACTCTACAACAACAAATACTAGTTGGAACAATCCATTGTTATTATAAATTTCAACAACTATGAGCAAGTTCTCCATTATGTTTCAAGCAAAAAGTTGCTTTCCATGCTTAATACCAGATGAAATTCTCATCTTGAAATTGATGGCTTAAAAGCAAGGAAGATTCTATGAAAGTGGTGTGTGGTTGTTGACTGTATCTGATAACCAGTGTTCGATAGTACAGAACAAATTGTTTCCATGAATTGACTTAAAGAGAATACGAGTCCTCCTAACTACCAATAATTTCTTTAATACTTTTATGTCTCACATCCATGCTTTCATATAGAAAATTGTGTTTTAATTTGGTGTCATGTGGACACCACACAGATCTTAGGGAGTACTTATTGAAGTGATCGGGTATGACATTAATGTATGTTATACAATCTCGAGAGATGGAAATATCACCCAACAATAGACCTAATCACCAAATAAGGACTCATATGGCAGATGGGTCTTCGTTTATACTAGAGATCTTTCCCCTACTTTATATAAAAAAGTAAAGCAGTGTTTATTTTATGTCGGGTTCTTTAGTTCCTCTGGAAGCAAGCTTCCGTAGTAAATTACACCTAGAAAATATGAATTTTTTAAGAATAATCTCAATTAAAGTAGTTAATAATTATCTCCAAAGATTTCAAGGTTAGACTATCAAATGATTAGGTATTTTTAGAAAATCAAGTGAGAAAGTTCAATTTAGAAGACTTATTTTTAGATTCCAAAGGAGGATAAGTAGGGAGTACTCATGATACTAGGAAGGCTAGTGAGCACTCCAATCTACCATATAGTGAGGCTTTATGTATTTAAAAGAGGAAGTTTATTTTTGTTTGAGTTAAAATTTTATTAGAGTGCTAGGGCTTATAATTCATCAACACAAAATTATGAAAATGCTTAAGAGGTGAGGACTTATGTTCATAGCCTGAAGGAAACAAATGGCCTCTGATCCTAAATTTAGGATGCTTTAGCATAAGTTAAGAGCACGACCTAAATCTAAATGAAAAATGGGACACAATGGTTCACCTCCATAAGAGAGGTAAACCTATCCTGACTCTTGAACTTACAACCACCTGGAGTGGCCGCCAACTAACACCTCCTACGATTCAAAACCATCTAGGCCGGTCTTATGAAATTACAAAATAGTTAGGTTAATTAAGAAGGAAAACTAAAGTCTTAAACTCACTCCCTAAGACACTAGATCATGACTGGCATGAAGACATGACTTAGACTAAATACAAAATTTTGAACTTTTTATATCATTTTTGACACATTCATTTGGATAAAGGCTTGGGATAATTATACCTAAATGCATGATGAAATATAGTTATTGGCTAAATCAACAGGGATGACATCCTCCACTACAAGGGATGCCCTCATAGATCAAGTATTGCCCTTTTGTGCAAGAGTGGAGACCCTCCATATTCAAGAAAGAAACAATATGATATGCATGATTATTGAAACACACATCATTCAGCTAAGGGGTTGTTAAATATTTTAATTATCTTGATTATAACCTAAGCTTTAAAGTGAGGTTATGAATTATTTTAAAATTTAATTACGAGTTATTAGTGGGGGTATAAAAATTAATTTTTGTTCTAAAGAGCCTACCTCATCTAGGCCACACATTCAATCATCAAACTTAAAAAACCTATAAAAATCATGCCATTTCTATTATGCATGATAAACACAATAATCAAACATTCATAGATTTCATAAAATAATAAAAGGCCATTATGTCCATGTACTACCATATACCCTAGAAAATAAAAGAAATTAGGTAGCCGAGCTTTACCCTTATACAACCCAGATTATAATAAAACTTTACAATTATAATTGAATAAATGTTATGGAGGTCTTCATTCTTCATCTTTTCTTTTCCTTCTTTGGCTTGATTGATTTACTCCAAGGCTTCATAGGGCCTCCCAAAGCTTTGCCTTCTAGCCACTGATCATCCTAAATCTCATATCACTAATACTAATTTCTATTGCAAAATTACATGTTTATAAAAAATGAAATCTAATTACACAGAAGATATGTTAGCTAAATCAACCATACAAACCCAAGCAGTTATATTTCATAATTTGGATGTAGCACCTTACACATTGGTAACCAAGCCCACCTGTCCTAATGTGGATTATGTAAATGGTACAAACAACCTACAAGCAAAAGTATTCTTATATATATATTTTTATTTCAACAACACCTTTAGCATAATCTTGTGTATAAAATATTGTTAGGCTAATAACGTCCTAACATCCAGTCTACGTATAAGCAATCTTAACATCCAATCTAAAACATTACAATCCAAAACAAAAACACAACATCACAACATACACCATCCTAACTTAGAGCTAGAAGTGGTGACTTAGCATTCTAATGTGTACTTAAGCTTAGTGTGGTATGTCTTACTAGGCTTGAGGATTATAATCATCTTTGTTTAGAAATTATTTAAGTTAATCATGAAGGGTAAATTCATTTCAAGTTTTAATTTATATTTTTATTTGTTCCATTTTATATTTACCTAACATCTAATTATTATAAAGAGCAGAAAGAGGTTTGACCTCTTTCATCTCCATCCTAAATTATTTTCTAAAGGCATGTTATTATGATTTATTTTTTTTAGTGAATGATTTATTAGATATTTTATTAATCCTAAGTTTAGCTTGATCTTAAAGAATCTTATTCAAACATGAGAGACATCTTAAGATTAATGAAATTGAATTACTATCACATGGATAATGTTATATGATTCATTTTTATCATCAATAACATGCATATGATTTTGAACTTAACATACCTATACATGTAATATACTTTTGGCACACTTAAATGATTATGAATGCATATATTTTTAGTAGAAAAGATGAATTTCATTTCTTAGCTAAGTACGCACACACATGCATTAAAGATTTAAGAAAGTGTGTGCCATTATTTATACCAAGGAAGTGAGATAATCTAAGACCTCCTAAGGGCTACTTAAAGCCTCATATTCCCAAAATGTCCAGACTATATACTTGCTATCTTAAATACATATGAATGTATATACAATCATGAGAATGAAAATCATGCAAAAGATTGTATATTAACAAATTTATTTATTCTTGCAAAGTAAAGCTTTATCCAAATTCTAATATATATAAACTTGTGAATAAAACTAAGTAAGTGCCATTGTTTAAACTAGGGAATTGATGTAATCAAAACCTCCTTGGGGATACTTAAAGTCTCGTATTCCTAGGATGTCTAGACTATATACTTACTAACATTGAAATACATGCAAACATACACAAGAATCATAAAAAATAAAATAATGCTTTAACATGTTTAAGCAATAAACAAATGTAAATCACATATAATATTCATATCCAACATCAATTTAATTTTTTATCATTAATTTATAATTATAAAAATAATTTTGAAATTTATTAGTGATAATAGCCATACCATATAATAAAGCTAATCTAACACATGCAACTTATACACATATAATTGTATTCACTTTCTTTTTATTTGAAAATATGAATGGATGATATCAAATGGCATACAAATTTATAATGATTGAGGAGGAATAATTAAACATTGCCCCATAATACATTCAATCACATTACTTCCTAAGGAAAATCAAGTTAAATAAAATCATTTAAGACTAACCAAAGTTTCTTATAAAATTTGATTTTTGGATTTGAATTATTAAATCTTAAAGAGGAGAAATAACATTTGCTATTTTCCCCATCCCATGTGAGTGATTTATGTGTTTAAGGAAAAGATGATTAAATGAATTTTATGGATTAATTAAGTTTGAATCATTAAGCAATTCATTTAATTTCCCTTTCTTAAGTCTCTTTAATTTAATTAATCATTTAATCATGAGTCTCCAATGATATACAAATGAGAAATTAAAATTTTCAGTGCTCCTAAAGGGTTCTAATATAATTAGGCTCATGATTAAATATTAATTGGATTAAAGAAGAATCTAATTAAGTAAATATGGTTTTCCCACACCCATGGGTTAACCATAATTTCATTAAGGGACTTTATATTATTAAGCATATAAAGAGGAACCCATAAATTCAATTTATATTATCTGAAATAATTATCATTTTAATTTGATTTAATTTCATCATTAATTCACTTAATTAATCCTTAATTAAATCATAAGTTAATTAACCCTCATATGGAAAGAGATTTAGGAAAATGACTAAGGAAGATGCCTTAATCATTTACCCTCATCATTTCCATTGTTAATAGTGATTAATTATCATTAATAATCAAAATTTTAATGTTTAGTACTTTTAATAATTATTAAATTAATTAAGGAAGATGATTAAGATTAAAATTCCAAATTCTCTTAATTACCTAGCCAATAAATCTCAAAAAAATTATAGAAGGCAGAAGACATCCCATGAGATCAACACATCCAATTTGAGATCAACTGGAAAAAAAATAAGGCTTAATTAATATAATTAAGAAAAACTTCAAACACTAATTAAGCACTATTCATTAATTAAACTTTAAATATTTTATTTTTATTAAATTCTCCTTGGTTGGCCCTTTCCAAAATAGGGTTTACTCATACTTTTAGAATTTTTTATAATTAGTTATAAATTTTGAAGTTCTTTCTAATTAATAAAAATTTTAACACCTAATTAACCTCTTATCCCGTCGGTGCCATGCGCGAGCTGACGTGACAACATTTTCATGTGGTGCCATGGGATAGATCGGTTGAGTCAGCGACGAAGAATGCAATTCGTCCCCATCATCATATCTTGGATTAGGATTAATCCCGTAATTCCTATTGGATTAAATTGAGATTTCTAGCAGATTAAATCAAGGAAGTCCAGTCAAATCACATGGAATGGACAATATATGATCCTTCATGTCGCCCAAGCACTAGAAGACGGACACCGTCCACCTTCCGCCGCTTGATCCGAGCTTGCCGAAGCTCGTGGGATGTTGAGATCAACTCCAAAAGGTGTGAAGAGAAGATCTAAGAAGATCCTATGGTGGAAATTACATGCAATCACAAAAATCTTGTCAAAACACTAACACCTAATGGATTCTCTATGATTTGCCAAAAATTTACCTCACTGGAGTTCAAGATTGGCGGTCCAATGACTGAGGTAGCTTCATCTTGAAAAGATGAAGGCCTATTGAGAAGCTTTTGAGTTACCTCCTCATTGATAGCTCTATGGACCAAACACCACTATGAAGCTTGTTTTAGTTGGTTTTGGAGTGGTCTCCGGTGATAGAATCGATTGGGAATGATTCATTTTGACTCATCAGAGCTTAGGAGGTGTTGGAAGAGTTAAATGAAGTTTGGTGGAGTTTGAATAAGGTTGGATGAATAGAGAGCTCAGTTTCATTTAGCTTAGGTCTTGTTGGTGATAGGGAGCACGAGAGGATTGGGAAAAGCTCTAGGGACACATGCAAACACTCAAGGATGCTCTCTATGTGGTTTGAATTCAATGGGGAAGAAGTATACCTTCTCCATAAGTGATTCGATGGTTGGGATTGTCTCAACTTTTGGCAGTCGTCCGATCGGTGCAGGCGATTGGAGGTGTCAGTGATGGGTTGAGGTGGCATCTCTTGAGTGATTGAGCAGTGGCATGGGCTGAGGTGGTGTGTACCTCCTCCCCCAAGTATTCTAATGGGGAACCATGGGTGAACTCACCTTCTCTTGACCCGTGGCTAAACCCAATAGCCTTAGGTCAGGTTAGTTAGTGGTCCAAGTGTCCAAAATGAGCTAAGGGTGGCTTCCAAGGATTGATGAGTAGGTGAGACCATCCAAATGGGGATTTTGTCCCATTTGGGTGGCTTTGTCCAATGAGTTTTGCCAAGTTTGGTTAAATATATTTGGGTGACCCATGGTGACCCAAGTATGGGTCTTGCCAAGTTTGGTTAGGTTTGGACATGGTTTGGATGGGTTTGACTCAATTTGATTCATATGGATGAAGTTGGATTATTGGGTTAGGTTGTCCAATTGATCAAATTGGGTCAACCCAAGGGTTTAAATGTGTTCAAATGATGATTTGGGATGTATTGGTGTGGTTTGGTTTGTCTTGAAGTGGATTTGGATTTGGGTTTGGACTTAGTATTAAAGGATTAAATCAAATATATGTTACATGGATTAATCATGACCGTCCATTCTAATTATGTGGAATGGATGGCTTATCATTCATTCCCTTCCTCCAGCTAGAGATGAAGACCATTCACCTTTTATCGCTTGATCCTATGGAAATTTTATTTGAAACACCCACATATTTTAGAGGTTCTTACTTAGTCAATCAAATATGTCATTAAAGAATAAATATATTATCTTGAAAGATAAATATATTACTTAATAATAGATTCAATTACTTAATAAGGACTCTTAAGGCTGATAGTCTTCAATGTTCAAGAGATTTTTTCTTGGAACTATATAGAGAAGTAAAATATGGCCAATAATGATAAGCTCCTATGGTTAATTACATTTTGGAAGAAAGAGAATTCCTCTAAGAAGACTCTCAATAAAAGAAACTTACCTTTATATCTATAGATTTCAAAGCTTGTTTAAGAAAATAGTTCATTTGAAAATTCAAAAAGGAACATTATAAAGAAAAGAGTTCTTTTCGAAAGAAAAAAAGGATTAAGTAGAAAATGCTTTTATATTCTGAGAAGCTCAGTTAACATTTTAAATTATCTTTCTATTGGGCTTTATATTTTAAATTGAAATTTTGAGTTGATATTTTATTAAAAATTTAGGACTTAGATTTTGACAGCACAAGACTATAGAAATATCTAGGAGTTGAAGACTTATTACAATAAGATGTTTTAGAATCTAAATCTAAAAGTGCTTTTAATATAAGTAAGAGGTTTGACTTAGTCTAATTTTATGAATTTGGGAATTATCGGTTCTTCTTCTCACATGAGAAAATAAACTTATCCTTGAGTTTTTTTGGACTTACTTCTTGCCTAGAAGGGGTTGCCAGCTAACACCTTCTAAATGATTTAAAACCATGAGTCTGGTCTTATGTTATGTAAGAATGAAAATTAAGAGCTTAAACTTACTCCCTAACCCTAAGAAATGAATGGTATGTTATGCACCTAACTAATGCAATAATTTTTAATAAGAGAAGGCACACTTTCCTAAGGAGGGTGGCCATCCTCATAGGTCAGATGCCTCTTTATGTGCAATGAATAAAGTGCTTAATTCAAGAAGTACACAGAATATGTTTGTATGGTTCACAAAGTCTAATTATTTTTAGTTATTTTTAATTATTTATTTCTAAGGCTTTATTTATAGTAAGATTATGAATTTTTAATTTATGATTGAATTATTTTATTTTAATGGGGTAAAAAAATTAATTTTTCTAAGAGCCTAATGCATTCAGGCATCATCATAGAACACATGATCATAGAAAGAAACTTATAAAAAATGTAGTTCTATTATGCACCCCAAAATAAATTAAGTCAAAATTAATTAAATAGAATAGACCGGTGGTTGGGTACCATTGTACACCTTCAAAAAAAAAAAAAAGTGGGTAGCTGAGCTCTACTCTTATACAACCTGTCGTAGAACTAAAAGTTTGATTTATGGAGTCTTCATTAGAATTGTTGCTATCTTTAGGGACCTTCTTAGGCTCCATTAGGTATAGCTAATGGGTATAGTTAACTCCTGCTAATCTTAAATCCCATAGATCTAACCTAATTATAGGCTCAAATTATATTTTAAATTTCCAAAATAAAATCTTAAACTCTACAAAATAGATGTTAGGAAAACATACATCATACCATCAATTATAATGCAAACATATGGGCTTAACACAACGCTACCAAGCCCACCTATCTTATTGGGCTATGCTTAGGGACTTAAGAAGTACTTGCAAGCAAATATTATTTATTATATTCTATGATAGTAATCCCTTTAAAGTCAGGATTCATGAAGACCCCTTTCCCTACCATACTGGCCATTTAGATTAGGAGTAAGTCACAAAGAGTCCTCTTTTATTAGCTAAAACTATTAAGGATTGGATTAAGTCATGAAGACCCCTTTCCTCTTCATTAGCTATCTAAGTTGGATTAAGCCATTGAAGGCCCCATCTTAATAGCTAATCACATAGAGTAAGTCACATAGTAGGCACCCATTTAAAATGACAAGGTTAAGATAAAGTCATTAAGACCCCTATCCTTTAGTAAAAAAAAAGTGAGGTTTAGGATCAAGTCATCAAAGGCCCCTTTTTCTCAACCCAAGATATTTAGGTTTGATTAAGCCATTAAAGACCCCTTCTTAATAGTTAGTTAGAAAAATATAAGTCCCTCAATATGCATTCTTTTGAAAGATAAGGATAATAACAAGTCTCCAAAAACCCCTTTTCTATAACAAATATGCTACTTAGGTTAGGAATAAGTCATGAAGAACCATTTCCTATTAGCCAAAAATTTGAGGTTTAGGAACAAGTCATTAAGAACCCTCTTCCTCTACTCAAGTTGGATTAAGCCATTAAATACCACTTTAATAGCCAATCATAATGGAGTAAGTCCCTTAGTAGGCATCCTTATAAGGTTAGAGTAAAGTCATCATGACTCCTTTCATTTTCAAGCTAACTAAGTTAGAATTAAGCCATTAAAGGCCCCTTAATATTAGCTAAACTCTATTAGAATAGGATCAAAGTTCTTGTGACTCCTTTTCTAATACAAAATAAAAAGAAATTAAGGAATAGAAATAAGCCATCGAAGGCCCCATTCTTATGGACTACTCATACCAAGAATTAAGCCCATGGGACCCATACTTAGTAGTCTAAATATTGAGGTTTAGAATTAAGCTATTAAAGCCCTTTCTCCCCAACTCAACAATTTAGGTTGGAATTAAGTCTTCAAAGACTCTTTCCAAGTAGCTAAGAAAATAAGAGTAAATCTCATAGTGGTATCTTTTCCTGGTTAAAAATTTCATGTAGTTTGGATCAGTAGTAAGTGTCCATATTGGCATATTTTCCAACTACTATTCTCAAAAAGGAGTAAGTCCCTTAGAGGCATCTTCTCTGACTACAATGATTGTATTAGGATTAGACCCTTCTTTGAGTCTATTCCTAATGAAATCCCTATTCCTCTTAGAACTTAATGAATATAAGTTCTTAAGAGTGAATCATTTTGAATTAAAACAAATATAGACATGTTTATGCCTATCTATCATAATCAAATCTACAACACAAATCCAAAGTCAAATCTAAAATTAGAAACTCCATCAAGCTTATGCTTGAATGTTGAGTAATTTGGTCAACACCAATATGTAGTACTTGATCCACTACACATATTGGGAGTCTATTTGTTGACCTTATTTTTGGATGAGGTTAACATCACTTTTAAAATTAGAAATTAGGACACTTAATCTTAGATTAGAACCTCCTAATTAAGTACTTGGGGCACTACATCTAATGACCTAGTACATCTTCTTTGGGTTTGATCTAACTAATGGGTTTAGAGACTCAACCCAAATTCAAACTTGAATTAAATCAAAATAAATCAAAATAAACTAAAATAAATTCAAATTAAACCAAATGAATGAATCCAAATTTAATCAAAGTCAATTCTAGCCAACCCTTTTGACATGGATTTGACCTATATGGGTCCCACCAAGTCAAATGTCAGCCCACCAAAATTTGACCAAATGATCCAATCATAAAATAAACATGTATAATCATGAATCTAAAGAAATTTAAATTTATTTAGGACATACTTAGGTTAATTAGACCATTTAGTCTAAATGAACTTAAATGAGTCCTATGGGGTTCAAACCAAAATCAAATTGAAATCAACTTAATTTGATTGCTCAAAATCATTTGGAAATGATAACTAAACATAATCTAACCCATCATTGGGTTCAATTTGACCAACTTAATCATTTGACCCAAATAAACCCAAGCTTAACCCATTAAAGCCTAATTTGGGTCAATGGGTTCAAATTAAAATAAAGTTAAAATAAAATAAATTAATTACTCCAAATCATCTCACACATGTGATCAAGGATGATTAGAGTCCAAATAAAATTCTATTACATGAAATGGGTCATTTGAACCTAATTGAAATCAAGCTTAACCCATTTAAGCCTAAATGGCCTAAAATAAAATAAAATCTAAAACCAACTCAAACCCTAAAGGATTAATTAAATCAAAATTTAATAAATTATCAAATAAACATAAATTTGACCCAAAATTTTATAAATTAAATAAAAATGGACAAAATCAAAACACTTTGAATCTAAATGTCATGAAGTAGGTTCAAACCTCCAATCCAACTCAAATGGATTTGAATTCAACCTCAAACTCATATTGGGTTTGATCTGGGCAGCCAAACACTAGCCTAAGGGCATTAGTGGTGATGCCAAAAGTCATAAAAAAGAAAAAAAATCAAAGGGGTGGGGTGGAATTATGAGAGGAGAAGACTTGAAATCCATGAAGAGAATTCAAGTTTCATTTCCCCTCCTCCATACCTCATCCACCTCTTAGCTTCAAGTAATTTGTCTTCTTTCCAAATAATTGAGAGTCAAAAGATGAAATCAAAGAGGAATTGGCTTCTAAGGGATAACAAGAGAGAGCAAGAGAGAAGCCATGAAGGCAAAGCTCACCCAAGGGAGGAAAGAGGAGAAATGACTTCCTCCCCACAAATTGTTTATCCAAACACACTCACAAAGCCAAGAAAGATCAAACCCACCCTTTGGTGAGCTTTATCGGTGAATCCACCTAGAAGCTCTAGATATTCTCTACCATATATGGAAAGAGAAGAGAGAGGCCCTCTCCACTCTCTCTTTTCATCCCAAAACATTTACAAGGTGAAGAAGAATAAAGAGAACTTTCCCCCGACCTCTTGCCACCGGCAAGCCAAAATTTGGCCAAAGGCGGCAGCCAATCTCTCGACCTCCAATGGAAAAAATGAGATGGGGAGTATTTCACCTTGAATTAAACTTCCCAATATGTAGGTTGAGATGACTTCATATGAAACTTCATCGAGGCCTCATCACTACCGGGAAGCCAAAAAATGACCAACGTCATCAGAAACCATCCATGAGTTGGTTTAAAAGCCAATCCATGAGGAGGCAATCCAATTCCTACCTCTCGTAGTTTTGTCACATCATTCCGAAGGTGTTCGAGTTGATCCCATTACTAGAGGCTATTGGAGTTGAGGTTTGACATGAATGCCACTTTTTGAGCTTTCAATTTTTATCATTTCTGAAATGAATTTGATCCCCATGAGAATTAAACTATATAGATTGATTGTAAATCAATCATTGATCATTTTGCAATCAAAATTACATTAAATTTGGCCTTAGATCAATGAAAATCCATATTTGATGGACTGTGTCCGTTTCTTGCTAGAGATGAACATGGAATGATCTTTTCCATCCATTCCTTCAATTTGGAATGGATGGCGAGATCTAGCCACATGATTTGATTCAATCCATATAAGAAAATGCGAGTGAAATCAATATCGTTTGATCTTCGATCGGATGATCAGGATTCATTCCGCGTGGCATGGCGGCCATGTGGCCCAATGGCTTTGCGCCACATAGCAACACCCACATTGGCGCCACAGTTTAAAATGGTATTTTCATTTTAAATGATTAAAAAATCATTAAAAAGTACCAGAAACTTAAAAAAATCATAATAAATAAAATATAAATAAAAAAAGCAAATCAGGTTTTTATTGATTTATGTGAATGAGTAGAATCCATTAAACATAAAATCCATAATTAAGTTTGAGTAATTTTGGATTAATTTGACTTTAAAAAAATTAATCAAGCTCAAATTAATCACAAACCATTAATCTAATTGAATTGAAACTTTCTGAAACAAATTGAGGTTAAAATGCACTTTAGGAAAAAATTTCATGAATTATTGCTAAGTAATTCAAAAGATATTAAATTTCAAACTCCAAACTTCAATTTTAATGAAATAAATTAATATTAAAAAATAAATAATGAAAATTGATCAAATCACTTTAATCAACATAACAAACACTAATAAACTTAAACACATAAATGAAACTCATTGAAACTTAATAAATCACAAAATGACATAATTTGGTAATTAAGTTAGTTAATTAATTCAATTAATTAACTAGAACTTAGAAAATCATAATAAACCATGTTTCCAAAAATATGAATGAACACTCTATAGATGCATTTTTTAGAGAGGAATCAAGAAAAAAATAAAAATCTTAAATGATTCCGCATTAAATTATGCTTAATTTAAGTTTTAATGAAATAATTAAAACCAAGATTATACTCTAATTATGAATCTGATTAAAATAAAATTTGGAAATATCAAATTGGCAAGGAACCCCATTTGCCATAAAAAGTTCAAACCCAATTGACCTTTGGATCACAAATTATTGAATTTTCAAATTTCTAGGTTAATATAAATCAAATAATAAATAAAAAAATAATAAATGACAAAATTCATAAAAATAACTCAAAATAATCTTCATTAACACCAGATCACTTAAGGATAATTCTCCAACATACTAAATCAAAGAATTTGATCATTTACATACTTAAGGGTTAATGAAAATAGTAATAAATGTTAAGCTTAGTTAAACCTTAAGGCTAATGAATTTATAATAAACAAATCAATAAAATTTTAATCCATAATCAATGTAACTTAAGAATGGATTAAAACACTAACCTAAGTGTCTTAGGTTAACATGATTCAAACTAAATGAACATGAATTCAATTAAAATAAAATGTAATTGAGTAAACATAAACATAATTCAAACTAAACAAATGTTAAATCAAGACAAAGGAAACAAAAATTAAACAAATCTAATCAAAATAAAATAGATCAAATTGAAAATAAACTAAACCAAGAATAAAATTAATAATAAATCAAATCATAAAGAAATTAAAAGAAGAGTTAAATTTCAAAAGGATCAAAATTACAAACTTAACTCAAACCAAAATCATCTAAATGAATCTAAAAGGATTAATTAAGATACTTAAGGATCTTAGTTAAGCCTTTGGGATGAATCTTCATCTTAGGATGAAGGTTTCATTCTATTAGGGTTTAGGATGTTGAATAAAATGGGTTTTACCTAAAATTGAAATCTATTTTATTCTCCATTCTTGAAAACCTAAATTTCACTTTAACATAAAAGTGAACTTGAAAATGAAAACAAAATCATAAATCATTAAATCACTTGAATTAAAACCATCCAAAGGTAAATTAAACAAACTTGAAAATACAAATTGAAAATTGAATTAAAAAGGCCTAGCAAAGTCTTGCCACACAAGCCTATTTCCTTCACACATCAAATCATTAGGTCACATACCCTTGTGGTGTTTATTTTTGGATGCCCCGAGTGGACACCACATAGATTGTAGGGGATAGTTATTGAAGTGATCGGGTATGATATTGAGGTGTGATGTACTATCTCAAAAGATAGAAACATTACCTTATAGTGGACCTAATCACCTAATAAGGACTCCTAAGGCATGATGGGTCTTCGTATGTACTAGAGATTCTTCCCCTACTTTATATGAAAAATTAAACCTGGGTTTATTTTATGTTGGGTTCTTAAGTTCCCTAAGGCAAGCCCATAGTTAATTACAACCTAGGAAATAGTATTTCTAAGAAAATCTTGATTAAAGTAGTCAATTATTATCTTCAAAGATTTCAAGGTTAAGACTATCAACAAATTGACTATTTTGAAAAATCAAGTGAGATTATTCAATTGGAAAGACTTATTTTGAAATCCAAAGGATAATATGTAGGAAATACTCATGATACTAGGAAGCTAGTGAGCACTCCAATCTATCCTATGATGAGGCTTTATATGTTTGAAAGTGAGAGGATTTTATCTTATTTAAAGTGAAATTTTATTAGATTGCTAGAGCTTATAATCCATCAACTCAAGATTGTAGAAATGAAGAGGTGATGATTTATGCTCATAGCCCAAAGGAAATAAGCAACTCGGATCCTAAATCTAGGGGGACCTTTAACACAAGTTAGAGCACGACCTAAATCTGAGCAAAAAGAGGATAAATGGTCTATTCCATAAGAGAAGATAGACCCGTTCGACTCTTCTGGACTTAACTGCCTGGTGGCCGCCAGCTAACACCTCCTATGATTAAAAACCATGTAGTCTTATGAAATTATAAGATGGTTTAAGCTATTATTTAATTTTGAAAGAAACTAAAGTCCTAAACCCACTCCCTAAGAGACTAGAGCATTAATGGTATGAGCACATGACTTAGTCTAAAAATGCAAATCTTTATAATTTGTATTGTATTTTTACATAATATTTTGGACAAAGGATTTGAGATATTTATGGATAAATGCATGAAGAAAATTGATTAGTTGCTAAATCAAGAAGGAAAGAGGGTGAAGATCCATCATGAGGGGTTGCTCTCACCAGTCAAGCGGTCCCTATAGTGCAAGAATGGAGGCCCTCATTTATCAACAGTAATTTAAGATGATATGCATGATGTGAGACATACAACATATAGCTAAGAGGCTACTAAATCTTTTAATTATCTTGATTAGAGCCTAAGCTTTATGATGAGATTGTGAATTATTTTAAAATTTAATTATGAGTTATTAATTTGGTAGAAAAATTAACTTTATCCTAAGAGCCTACCACATCTAGGCCACATATTAAAACATGAAGCATGAAGAATTATGAAAAAGATACAATCCTATTGCGTAATCTAAACATAACATCAATCAATTTTATAAACAATCGTAAAAGAATAAGAGGCCGTTGGTGCCGGGTACTACTGTGCACCCTGGGAAAGAGAAAAGGTGGGTACCCGAGCTATACCCTTATACAAGCATGAAATAATAATTACAATTATAAATGAATACATGTTATGGGAGTCTTCATTCCTCATTCCTTCAGGTCCTCCTTATCTTTCTTTTGATTTTCTCCAAGGCATCACAGGATACCCCAAGACTAAGCCTTCTAGCCACTACTCATCCTATACCCCATAGCACTAATCCTAATTCCTATTTACAAAATTATATTTATGGAAAAGTAAATCTAACACTATAAAATAGAGATTAACTAAACATATATACAAACCCAAGCAGTTATATTTAAAATTTAGACTTAGTACCCTGCACATGAGTAACCAAGTTCACCTGTCCTAACTTGGAATATGCTTAAGGTATAAGTAACCTATAAGGAGAATATTTATATTTATTTTTAAGTAAACCCCTTAAGCATAAACCCTTGCAAAAATATGATTAGGCTAATAACGACCTAACATACAGTCCATGAAACATACACCCTAACATCCAATCCAAAATATTACATCTCAAAATAAAAGATATATCACACATACACCATCTTAACTTAGACTAGAAGTGGTAACTTAATTCTAATGTGTGCTAAGGCTTTGTCTGGTATATTTTACTAAGCATTAGAGTTGTGAGTTTATAAATTTGGAAGAGTCTAATTTATTCATGAAGGTTGGTTTCATTTCAAGTAGTTTAATTGATTTATAAATTTTAATGTATGTTTTGGTTTTGTTTCATATGATTTACACTTAGAATTTAAGTGTTATAAAGAGAAGAAACATGCTTTCCCTCTTTCATCGCTACCTTAAGCCACTTTCTAATGCACATTAATTTAGTTTAGTTCTCTTTGGTGATGGCTTATTCAACATTTTTATTAATCCTAAGTTTGGGTTAGCTCTAAATAATCAAATCCAAAATGAAAGACATCTTAAGATTAATCTAATTGGACTACTATCACATAGGACATGTTATACCATTCCCCATTACTTATTAACATGTATATGATTTAATCCTTAACATATCTATACAACATATGTTTTAGTACACTTAAATGATGGATGAATACATAGGTTTGGAATTTATATTCTTGTTTGATTGAATTATTTATACATGTAAGTTAAAGCTCTATCTAAATTCTAATATAAATAGACATAGGAATGAAATTAAATAAGTACGTGCCTTTGTTAACTAGGGAAGTGGATAATCAAATGACCTATTTCAGGCTACTTAAAGTCATGTATTCCTGTGATGTCCAGATTATATACTTATATTCATTCAAACATATGTAAATTTATATATAGATCATAAGAAAGAGAACACTAGCTTACATGTAATGTATTTTAATGACTTAGATGATTGTGGATGTACGCATTTTTAAAAGAAAAGAGGATCATCATCCTTTAATTAAATACACATATACATGTATAAAAGATGTAAACAAGTATGTGCCATTGTTAACCAGGGAAGTGAGATAATCAAATGACATCCTCAGGGATACTTAAAGCTTAGTATTCTTGGGATGTCCAGACTACATACTTGCTATCTCAAATACATACACATGTATACATAATTAGAAGAATGAAAATCATGCAAAGAATATTTTTTGTTTAGTTGAATTATTTACATATGAGTTAAAGCTCTATCCAAATTCTAATTCCAAAATACATAGGAATAAAATTAAATGATACGTGCCTTTGCTAACCTTATATTCCCGAGATGTCCAGACTATATAGCCATTACCATTCAAACCTATGTTTTATACATGAATCATAAGAAAGAGAGCTTCACTTCACATACTTAAACTATAAGCACATGAAACTCCTATATATATCCATAACTATTATCATTCCAAAAATTATTATTAATTTAGAAACTTTGAAAAATAAATTTGGATTTAATAATGATAATGGCCACACATATAATAAGTTAAGTCAACACATGCAAGCTTACATAAATAAATTCCATTTGATTCATTTAAACTTGAAAAGGATAAATGCATGAAACCACATGCCAATACAACATTTAAAGTAATTGGAAAGGAATGACCAAACATAAATGTGTGGTTCATTCAACCACATTAATTCTTAAGGGCAATCTCATCAAATAAAATTACTTAAAGAAAATCAAAGCTTCTTATTAATTTAATTTTTAGATTTGGATTAGACTTAAAGAGGAAAGATTATCATTTGTTGTTTTAATCCCATTCCCATGTTGGTAATCTTGATTTGTTTAAGAAAGGATAATTAGATAATTTTTATGAATTGATTAAGTTAAGTCATTAAGCAAATCATTTGATTACCCTTTCCTATGCTTATTTAATTTAAGTAATCATTTAATCATGACCCACAAATGATATGAACATGTGAGAAAATAAAATTACAATGCTTCTAAGGGACCTAATGCAATTGGCTCATAATTTAAGATTAATTAAATTAAAGAATCTAATTAAGTACTTATGAATCTTATAGTTAATTTGCTTAATTTTCACATAAAGATTAATCATTTAATTAACATTATTGATATTAGAATTAATCACTTAAATTAATTTAAAATTTCTTAATTAATGAAATTAATTTAATAATGAAAACACCAATTTCCTTAATTTCCTAGGCAATAAATCCCAAGAAAATTATGGAAGGAAGAGGTCAGCCCATGGAATCAATACCCCAAGTTTGGAATTAATTACCAAGTAATTAGGGCTTAATTAAGCTAATTAAGTATGCATTCACCCTAATTAAGCCTTAATTGCTATTAAAACTAAATGGGGATATTTTTAATCAAATATTCTCTTTTTTACCTTTAAAATTAGTATTTATTTGCATTTTTTGGAATTTTCTATAATTAGTTATGATTTTTTAAAGTTTCAGCCATTAAAACCTAATTTTAATTCTTAATTAAGCATAATCCCATCGGTGCCACATGGGCTACTAACATGGTAGTACTTTTCACATGGCACCGCAGGATTGGTTATTTAAATTCATCTGATGTGGCATTGACATAGAGGCGACGGACACACTTTCATCCCTGCCATCCGATCTATGATCAGACAGTAGGGATTAATCTTGTGGTCACTAAGGGAATAAATCAGATTAAATCTAATCAAATAATCACGTTGTCTCCGTTCCAATGACATGGAACCAATGACGGATGATCCATTCCACGGCGATGGAAGATGGACACCGTCCGCCTTCCCTTGCTCGATCCGAGCTCACTGGAGCTCGTGGAGGCTAGGGATCGATCCCACACCTTCACATGGGTAATCCTAGGGGCTCTAACAATGGATTTCACATGAAATTAAAATTTCCTTCAAAAAGGCTTAAATGTTTTTTTTGAAAGATCTCAATTTGCCAGAAAAGTACCTCGCTGGAGATTCAGACTGACGATTAATTATCTGAGGTAGCTTCACCTTGAAGAGGCAAAGCCTTGTTAAGAAGATGGGGCTTTGACTCATCACTCTAAAAAAACGAGTTAGCTTGGGTGGTCTCATGTGCTTGAATACTTTCCTCTAGAGCTCGGTGAACATGTAAGTCAAGTTAATTTGAAAACATCATAGTTTGGTGGAGTTGAGCCTTGTCCTATTTTAGATAGGCTCGATTTCATCATCTTTGGTGATGGGAAGGCTCGAAAATCTTGGAAAATGTTCGGGGGAGTTCATCTCAGTGTGCTCTCACTCTTAGGAACTCCAAGTGCTTAGTTTGAATTGAATGAGGGGGTGAATACCTCCTCCTCAAGATGGGATGGATGGGATTGGGATTGGCTTATTATGATCCAGCCACGAGACTATGGGTGGTAGAGAATCAACTAGGTGGCTCAATTTGGCTAAGGGAGGAGGAGTGGTTATCCTTGGCTGAAGAGGATGGATTGGCTTTCTAAGTGTTCCAATGTCTTTGGAGAGGTTAGCTCACCTCCACTTGGCTCATGGTTGACCCAAATAGCTTTGGGTCAAGTGAACTAGTGGTCCTTGAGCCCATTTGGAGCTTAAGATGGCTGCCAAAGGGAGAAGAGTGGGTTTGGCTATCCAAATTGGGGTTTTATCTCATGTGGGAAGCTTTACCCATTAGGTAATGGGTCAATTCAGGTTCATTATGGGTTGAGTTGGATTTGGGTTGACTTAAGGTGAGCCAAGGATGGGCCATGCCAAGTTTCAATTGGTTTGCGCTTAGTTTGAATGGTTTGGCTCAATTTGATCTTGTAGGTCAAATTGGACTAGGTTAGGTTGACTAATTGGTCAAATTAGGTCAAACTAAAATTTGAGTCAAGTTCAAATGAGTATTTAAATGTTTTGGTTCAATTGGTTGGGTTTAATTTGGCTTAGATTTAGATTTGACTCATTTGAGTTCAAACGGGTCAAATGGGTCAAGTTGACCAAATTGGCTTAGGTTAGGCATTGGTTCATATTCAATTGATCATTTGAAGATGATTGTAGGCTTTGATTTCAATCAATTTGGGTTTAGAAATTATTTAGATGAAATTGACCCTTTAGGTCAATTTGGGCTAATTAGGTCAATAGGGTTCAATCAAGGCTTTAATCAAGTTTAATAATTAATTTGGAATGAATTTGAGTCATTAGTTTGAATCAATTTGTATTAGATTTTGATTTGACCCAATTTGGATTTTGTGGTTAAATTGGGTCAACTTGGGTCAAAGGGCCAATTAGGTTTGGTTTGGCTCAATTGATGGTCAAGTCATATTCAAGGGTTGATTTTAGGTTGGTATGAATCATTGTTTTAGTTAATTTGATGTGGGATGATATTTGGTCCATTTAGCTCATGTAGGTTAAGTGGATTGACTTAGTTAAGTGACCAAATTGACTTGGTTTGACCTAATTGATTACAATTGTTCAATCAAGAATGATCAATAATCATAGGAGGTTTTGATTAATTTGATTCAATCTAATTTGGGTTGGATTGAGATTTGCCTCAAATGAGTTCTTTAGGTCATTTTAGGTCAAGTGAACCTAAATGGGTGATATGGCTTGATTGAATTGAACTGATTGTAATTAGGCTATCCAAGATGATCAACAATCATCAAGGAGAAGGTTTGAAGGGTTGGTTCAATCCAATTTGGGTTGGATTGGAGTTCAATTTAATTTGGTCAAATTGGTCACTTTAGGTTAAGTGGACCCATTGGGCTAATTGAGTTAGATTTTGGGTTGAATTGAGTTGAGTTGAGTTTAGATATTTATTTGGGATTGGTTTATGGATTTGGTTGCAATTAATTTAGGTTTAATTATATTTTGGCTCATTTGAATATTTTAGGTCAAAATGGTTAGGTTGGGTTGATTGAATTGATTTTGGTTTGAATGATTTGATTGTATATTTTGGTGTGGCTTAAAGTGATTATTGAAGGATTGAATTAATTTATGAGAAATTCAATTGAATTTGGTTTGGATTGAAAGGAATTTTGGCTAAGTCCAAATGATTAAATCATAGGCTCAGATTTAGGTTATGATGGCTTTGATTTTGGTTTAAGGATTTGGGTTGGGGTTGAGATTCAATTGGAATTGGGTACATTAATTTGAGGTTGGATTTTGTCTAAGGAGGTAAACATGGGTTATAATTTAGGCCACATGATGGGTAGGTCACCCTAGGTCCTAAGGCTTAGCCTAACCCTATGGCAAATCCTTCTAAGTCTATAAGCTTATGTTAAGTGTGCACTTAGTCACTAGAAGTGTCTTATGATGAAGAGTGCTTAGTGTCTAGAAGACTCCTAGATTTATGGTGGAAGAGTTGATTCCTCACTCAAAAAGTGAGGTAAACAAAAGGACCCCCAATAGTGTTATGTAATTAAAAGGCTCACCACACGTATTGGCGTTGACTGAGATGATCAACAATGTGAAGGATTACATGAGCTAACAAAAATGAGGTATACTTAACCCAAGGGGTAGATATAATCACGATCTTAGTGCAATGCAACTCATCTCATGCCAAAGGCATAAGAGAGTCGGAAAGATTTGATTTGATAGAATTTCATGTCAAGGACATGAAGAGGGATCCATTGGGGATACAATGTTGATTTTGATTTTGGTTTGGTTGGTTGATTTCAATTTTGGGGCATATCCACTGGGGATATAATCTTGAATCCATTAGGGATTAAGATTGAGTTTATTTTTGTTTGATTTATTATAACTCCATTATGGAGATTGGTTTTAAATTTGATTTATTTTAATCAATTTTGAATTTAATTTGATATCTTTTGGGCATACCCACTGAGGAGATGAGCTTGATTGAATTTGCTTGATTTAGTTTTATTACGATGTGGACCTTATTGGTGTGCGATGGACCCACTAAGAAGGAGCCATGAAAGCTGGGGCCTATCTTAGATTTACCAATCCAAAGGGATAGTTTACCAATTGAAGGGTGAGACTATCCAACCTAAGGGTTGCCTTTCGGTGTGCAATAGCTATGCTTGGAAGAAAGTGCAGGGACTTACATCTTCCGAAGTAAAAATAGTCAGTATGGTGACCTATTGGATGCACAACAAGTCGAACCTGACTTAGGGTAACTACTGAGTGAGTTCCTAAGGATCTTAACTCAAATCAAGAGTAGTCAAGATTAATTTCATTTGATTTGATTTTAAATAGACTATCGGTGTGTGATGGACCCATTAAGAAGGAACCACAGGAGCCTTGGATCTTAGATTTTCGGTCCAAATGGGTATTCTATCAACCGTAGACTATCCAACCTAAGGGTTGCATTTTAGTGTGCAACGGTTATGCTAGGAAGAAAGCAGAGGCACTTTCTTCCAAAGCAGAAATAGTCGCTAGGGTGACCAGTTGGATGCACAATAAGTCAAACTTGACCTAGGGTGACTACTGAGTGAGTGCCACTGGGGATCTTACCACAACTCAAGAGTAGTCAAGATTAATTTCATTTGATTTGATTTTAAATGGACCTTGTTGGTGTGATGGACCAACTAAGATGGAGCCATGGGAGCCTTGGCCTATCTTAGATTTATGAGTCCAAAGGGGTAGTATACCAGCCGTAGGGTAAGACTATCCAATCTAAGGGCTACATTTCAGTGCGCAATGGTTGTGCTAGGAAGAAAGTGCAGGGACTTACATATTCCAAAGCAGAAATAATCATTGGGGTGACCCGTTGGATACATAACAAGTCGAACCCAACCTAGGGTGGATACTGAGTGAGTTCTACTGGGGATCTTACCTCAACCAAGTCGTGATTCTATAGGGAGTTTCTTGACATTATCAAAATATGAGCTTGGAAAAAGGTGCCACTAAGGCATTCTCCTAATCCGTAAGTGAATATATTTTGTTTGTTTATTTATATGTTTACGTGGACCCTATTGGTATGTGAGGGACCACATTGAGAAGTTGCCACAGGGGCTTGGACCTATCTCAGATTCACTGGACCAAGGGAGAATCTGCACATCCACAGTACAAACTCTCCAACCACATGGGTAGTTACTAAGGAAGGGGGATTGTCCAATATGATAGTAACTTGGGTAGTGTCGGTATGGGGTCACAAAGGATGTGATCCAAATAAGGTGCCCACAGGTGAGGTACTGCTAGGAGCATTATCCTGATTCTTAAAAAAGAAAGCCTATAAGTATAAGGTGGCCAACTCAAGGAGAAAGCCCAGGACTTACGTCTATCATGGGTGGTGTGTCCACCGGGTGGGTTGTTGTCATCATAGCAAACACCAACCAACCTAAGGTGCCCATCGGTGTGTGACAATCAATCTAAGAAGAAAGCATTGGAGGCTTACATCTTCATAGACAAAGCGACCATCGACACATCATTGGCTGGACAGTACTATCCCGACCTAGAACTAGTGGAGAGTCCCAAAGAAGGACTGGACACAAACTTGAAGTAGTTAAGAGAAAAGGAGTCACTGGGGGCCTTACCCTAATCCTCAAATATAAACTCTACGCAATTAGTGCATGGTGGCTAGTTCAAGAAGAAAGCGTGGGAGACTTACAACTTCTTAAACAAAGCTAACATGAGGTAGCTTATCACTGCAAAATGAGGCATACCATACTAATAAGGTGCTCATCGGTGTGTAGTGGTTATGCTAGGAAGAAAGTGTAGGATACTTACATCTCCCTAAGCATGAGACCACTGGGGAGACACACTAGCTAGGTAGTGAATCAAACCCAACTTAGAGCAGCTACTGAGTGAGGAAAATTGAGGCGATATCTCAACTCAAAGTAGCCTGAGACAAAGGATTTGTGTTTATTTTATTTGTTGTAGTGAGCTATGATAGGATGCGTGTTCCTTATCCCTAAACACATCAAAGAATGTATGAAATAGTGCCACAAGGGCAATATGACTCCACCAAGAAAAGATGCCACTCAGGTTGCTTACACCTAACTTAGTTGTACTAATTGAAACAAGATGCCACTTGGGTTCTCTTACACATATTCTAGTAACACATGAGGTAAAGTTTGATTGATTGAAATGGATAAGAAATGTTTTGTTTTGAAATGAAATTTTATTTATGAATGTTTGTGTTGAACATTATCTTATGGATAATATTTCTTAAGGTAGAGCTCATTGATTGGATGCATTGAGCACTCTCCCCCTTATGGTTGATAAATTAATATGATCCTCCTTGGTAGACTTTCTCTATGACAAAAGAACCTTCCCAAGTCAGTTTAAAATTTCCTCCCATCTTGCGATGGGCAATAATTGGTCTCCTTAGAGCTAAAATAAGCTCTCCCACTTGAAAAGCTCTAGGGCAGACCAACTTGTTGTTAGCTTTAAACATTTTGTCTTTGTACAACTTGAGATTTTGGAATCCTCATAAGCATCTCTCCTCCAAACCTTCGAGTTCTTCTAACCACAACTTGACATTTTTCTCCATTGTGATCTTGTTACCCGCATTTATCCTTAGTGATGGGAGTTGGACTTCTAATGGTAGAACGGCCACCTATACTAAGGAGAAATGAGTAATAGTTGGAGTTCATAGTATGGCCACAAAGCTTCAACTAACTGCTCATGCCACTGTTATATGTTATCATTGAGTGTCTTCTAAAGTATTTGGATGAGAATTTTGTTGAAGGCTTCTGCCAAACCATTCACCCATGGGTAATAAATGGTAGAGTATCTCTAGTCTATGCTGTGTCTCCAAGCAAAGTTGTTGATCTCGGTGCTCTTGAATGCGGTACCATTATTGAATATAATTTGGTGAGGTACTCCGAATCTATATACAATATGGTTTCTGAAAAACTAGAGCACATGTTGAGCTTTGACCTCTCTGAGCAAAATTGCCTCCGCCCAATTGGAAAACTAGTTGATAGTGGCAAGGCTAAATCGATGATGCTTGGAAAAAGAGGATCAATCAGACCCACTATGTCAGTACCCTGACACTCGAATGGCCATGAGGCCAATGTTAGATGTAAAATGTTGGGTGGTTGGTGTAGGACTACACCATGTACTTGGCATTGGTTGCATCGCTTACCTACATCCATGCAATCAGTGATCATCGATGTCTAATAGTATCTGAGTCTTTTGATTTTGGCTTTCATCTTGGGACCATATTGGTGAGCTCTGCATAATCATGCATGGACCTTGGTCATGATCTTACAGGTTTTGTGCTTGTCTAAACAACGTAACCACATATGATTAAAGGATTACTAGTATAAGACACCATCCACGAGGGCATAGGAAAAACCATTTGCTTGATTTGATGTCCCTAGGACTTCTCTTGAGGTAGTTTGCCTTTATTTAGGAAATCAATGAATGGTTGCCTCCAATCTAATTCTTTGTCTTTTTTAGCAACGGTAACCTCCCCTTTAAGAGAGAATCTTTTGATGAGTTCAGTACCAATAAAGGTAGGACTAGCCAACTAGGTGGGATATTTTTCCTCAAGCTAACCACCCAAGGAGTTGGCATGTCATCCCAGTTAAGAAAAATACCCCACTAGGTGGGGTATTTTTCCTCCTTGATGAAACCAACATTGATCAGTTTCTTGACTTCAGAAATGACCTGTTATTTAATGTCTAATCGCATATGTCTAGGTGCTTGCTTGATAGTATTAGCATCAGGTTGTATAGCTAGCTTATGGACCGCTATGACAGGAGCCAATCTGGGAATTCTTCATAACTCCATGCAAAGTAGTCCTTAAACTCAGTAAGTAGCCTAACTAAGTCATTTGTTTCAGTTTCATTCAACAAGGAACCAATGTGTGTCAGGCATTGGTGTTCTTTAGTTCCTAAGTTGATTTCTTTGTGCTCATCGATGATTGACTTGATTTCTTCTTCGAACTATGGTGGTGCATCTTTAACTTGGAAATCATCTAGATCATTTGAAGTTTCTAAGAGCACCTCCTCATATGAGTTAATGTGATTAGAAAAAAACCTATCAGATTCCAAATGATTAGTATTGACGAAGTAGTAATCATCATCATTGATTGGGCCTAATGTACTAAAGCCTAGTCATGTTCTTGATTGAGAGCTTTTGCATTTGTTATTCCATATCCTTTTGAAGTAATCTAACTTGTGCTTAGAACATGTATGTAGAATTAAACCTTTCTTTGTTAAATTAAGAACACAAGGTGAGTACAAATCAAAAGGTAATTCTATTAATTCTTTATATGAATCATCCTCAAGTTCTACATCAACTTCTTGACTCGAGGATGATGCTCCAGGATAGAACCTTTGAATCTTTATAGCTGTGGATGATTTATGGGCTTCCTTAACTACCAAACCCTTATCTTTTTAAAAGTGGGGTTAGAGCTAAGGTTTCCAACTGATACCTAATAATTTCACATAATGATGACTTGGATACACTTATGCTTTGCTTGGAAATCTGGTCTTCATTACTGTTTGGCTCGAGTATCACCTTTGATGGGATCAGATATCGTGAAGAACTAGTCAGTGTGTTAACCATATAGGACTCACCGTCGAACTAGATTCTAAGTCTATATGGATAGCAGGTGTACTCTTGGTAGCTGAGACAAATCTCCTGGTGGGTGGTAAGTATGGAGGTCTTCCACCCCTCGGACCTCTGGACTTGCCTCTTCCTCATCTTGGTGGAGGTTGGGTCATCCTCCCCACTTATTTGAATGGAGTAACAAACTATGGGCATAATCTAATCTCACATTCTATTTCCTCCTAGAGTCTATTCCTCGCTCCCTTTTCTTTTCTATTTCCTTTTTTTTCTTTTCTTTTTCTTTTCTTTCTTTCTATTTATTTTTCTTCCATATAGGGATTTTGACTAAGTTCGTGAGAATAGACTTTTTGGTTTTAGTGGGAGGTAGTAGGCCACATCCTCATGTATTCTGACCATGTGAACTATAAAGGGCTTGAGATATCCTTTGAAATAATATTCGATTCCACCTCTTACGAACTTGATGCACTGATGTAAAGAGGATAAAACCATGTTGTTCTAATGTATCCATAGTATCCTAAGAAAAGCTTGAAAGATATATCCGAGTCAATTATGTGAAACTTGGTCTTTAATCATATATCTGGCAACACTTTTGGGCCCTCTCACCTTGTTCATTGAATTCATTCAACATCATCCTCTCCTATTAGAGTTTAGAGATTTTAATCCTTAAGTAGGCAAGGGTTTTTAGATGAATAATATTGATTGCTGCACCCAAGTCAACCAAAACTCTAGATAGCCCAAATCTGCCAACATCCACTGTAATGTAGAAGAGCGGTTGATCATTCTAAGTAGGTCTTCATTGAATGTAACTGATCTCCTTTAAATGGCATGCTTCCTCTTAGTAGTCAACTAAGCTAAGCATATCTCTAGATCAAGTAAAGCAATTAGATTTGGATAAGACAAGGGCTCGTACATGCTTAACTTAGCTGACAACTTTCCAAGGTAGGATGTTGCAATTAAATTTGGATTGATCCTCCATAAGCATATCCATAGGTGGAGCATCTTGTGGAGAGGCTATCTTCTCACTAGAACCAATGACTTGTTTACCCTTATTCTGAGGTGCTACCCTAAGAGGTAGAACTTTACCACTACAGAGGTTGATTTTAGGGACTTCTGGAAATGATGGGTTTTTGGAAAATTCTACCTGCTCATCGGGTATACCTACATCTTCTCTTAAAGGATACTCAGAGTCAGATGACTCCCAATCAATCTCAAGATGTGAACTCGATTGATTCAGAGAAGGAAACATTGATTCTAAATCAGAGAGGAATGGATCAGAACTATTTGAGCAATTATTATTCTAACTTGGAGAGCTTTCTATTAGAATGAAATTAGGAGCATCAAAAGTAGAGAGAATTATGACCTCATTTTTAGAATGAGCTCTCAACACCTCCTTCTTAGGCATAGGATTTCTCTTAGACATTAAGAGTTCCTTAGTCTTAAGACACATCTAGTGATTAGGTGGACACTCAACCCCTGAGAGACTTATAGGGTTAGCTAGGAATAGGTCATGCCTTAGGGGTGTTTGGAAAACTTGCCTACCCTTAGCTTGAACCATTCCTCACCTTCCTCCTTCAAGTCAAACTCCAAATCAATCTTAATTGATTTTATCCAAACTCAAATCAAATCCATGATTGATATCTATGATTGAAACCCATGTTGAAAATCAAATTCCTAAGCCCAAATTATTCTAAGTCCTTAATCTTCCCTTAAGGACTTAACCAAAATCTTGATCAAAACATATTCAAATCTTTGAGATTTTCTCATAATTCAATTATATTCTCATTTATCTTCACATATATAAATGGAATATAAATTGAAACCAATCAAACTAAATTCAAAATTCAAACTCAATTCATAAAATTTTCCTAAGTCCCTTAAATCCCTTTAAAGGACTTATCCTAACTCATGATCAAATCAATTCTAACTCATGGGATTTTCTCATAACTCATTTATATTCTCATTTATATTCACATATATAAATAAAATATAAATAGAAATTAGTCAAATCAAATCCTCAAATTAAATTCCAATTTTAAAAATCTTTCTTAAGTCCTTAATTTTCCATTATTGGACTTAGCCTAAATCATCATTAAATCAATTCAAATTCATGGGATTTTCTCATAATCCATTTATATCCTCATTTATATTCACATATATAAATGAAATATAAATTCAAATCAATCAAACAAAATTCAAAAATTCAAAACTCCAAACATGAATTTTTCCTAAGTCCTTTAAATCCCTCTTAATGGACTTAGCCCAAATCATGATTAAACCACTTCAAATCCTTGAAATTTTCTCATGATTCATTTATATTCTAATTTATATTCACATATATAAATGAAATATGAATTCAAGCAATCAAACTAATTCCAAAAATCAAACTCAAATCCACCCAAAATTCAATCTAAGCCTTTCAAGCCAAAATCTTAAACTTGGCCAAATCAATTTTAAATCAAGCCAAACTCTTGATTTTCTCTCATGATTCAATCAACCCTACAATCATTAACCCATATATAAATCCAAACTTCAATCAAACAATCAAAACCTAATTCAAAAATAAAAGCCAAAATCCTTCACATTCTTCCTTTGAATATGAAATTGTTAAATGAATCAAAACTCATTTGACTTCAAACCACTTGCAAATGGATTTATATTTCAATCATAAGTCCATAAAAAAGTTCAAGCAACTTCAAATAAAGCTTTGACCAAGCCATTTGACCCACTTAGGCTCACTTGACCCAAAGTGACCTAATGTACCCTTATGAGCCAAATTTTAATTCTAATCAAATTGGATTGAACCAAACTCATCTATGCCTCTCATCATGATCAACAATCATCATGAGATGATCAATCAATCAAATTGGGCCAAACCAAGTCAAACCTAAGGGTTGACCAAGTAAACACTTAACCAAAAATGAAACCTAACATAGCCAAAATCCACCATAGGCCAAATTGTTTGAAACCATTGATCTAAGTTCATTCATGACCTATGTTTGAACTTGACCAAGTCAACCTTTGAGCCTAACCTAACCCAATTGGCCACTTGACCCAAGTTGACCCACCTAAAATCAAAATGTGTCAAAACTTGATCTAAGCCAAATTGACTCAAACCAATGGGTCAAGTTCATTCCAAATCTCTTATTGAACTTGACCAAAGCCTCACTTGGCTAACTAGACCTAACCTAGCCCAATTGACCTTAGACCCAACTTAACCTAAAGGGGTCATATTGAGTCAAATTTGAACATAACCAAAATTGATTAGAAATAAAGATACCAATCCACTCATATGACTAACCCAACTAAACCTACCCTTGACCTACCTCAAATAGGTCAAATGGGTCAAATAGGTCAACTTCACCCATTTGACCTAAATGAAGTCATATGAGCCAAATTCAAAACTATACCAAACTGAATCAAACCAAAGCCACCATAATATTTCAAATGGTCATATGAACTTGACCCAACCCTTTTGTTTGACTAATTTGGTCAACTTGACCCAAGTAGACCCATTTTGACCTAAATGGGTCAACATGAGTCAAACCCTATCAAATGAATTCCAAATCTCATGAAACTTGACCAAACCTAGTTTCTACACATACCCAACATATCCAAACTGGAAAAAAAAAATAAAAAAATGACCTTTCTACCCCTAGTCCATAGAACAAATTTTGGCCTAATCCAAGGGTAATTTGGTCATACCCTCTTCATAACCACTTGATTCTTTCCTAATAGCTCAAGGGGACCTAATGAAGAGTAGTGCACACAACCCAATGGGTTTGGGTCAGTCTAATTGGCCCCAAGACCAAACCCGACCCCATGGGTCAAATTGGCAAATTCAAACTCCCTCTTCCACTCATTTGAATGCACATGGGAGGTTGGCAATCCACTCCTTTCCTTAAACCGACCATGCCAAAATCTAACTGATCAAACAACCCTCCCATTGTGATCAATTAGATCAAAATGACAACATAAGTGTCAGTCGTCTGATCCTTCAAGAGGGAGATATACTCCCCCTAATTCAACTCAAATCAATCGTTCACCAATTCGATTGAACTTAGGGAAGTCAGAGAAGCAATTCCTTAGCCTCCTCAAGCTTCATAGAGTGAAATCAAATCTCATCTTCTTGGCTTTGAATAGTGTGAAAACAGGGGAGCTCAATTGAACTCCTAACTTTCTACACACTGAAAACCATCCCAATTCCTCTTGCACACTTCTTCTAAGGACCAATTCGAGCTCACCCAAGCTTCCATTGGAGTTCCCATAGCAAGGAGAGGAGCAATTGGAACAAAGCCACAAGGATCTTTAAGTGGTGTTGGTCTATAGAGCAAGCCACTCAATCCCAAGGCTTAGGAATTTTAATAGGGCTTCGTCTCCACTAGGTGAAGCTACCTCATCGATCTTGGGCACCGACGATCACCTCCAACGAGGTATGGAATTTTTTGACCGCCTAGCAAAGGATGTGTTGGTCCTTTGTGAAAGAAAATTTCAATTTAAGTGAATCCCACCATTAGATGTGCCACTCCTAGGCTTTAGATGGTGTGGGTTAAGTTTGGTTTGAATCCGAGGTCAATCGAGCTCAGATCTTGCCCTAGATTATGGATGTCATTGATCTAAGGAGAAGAACTTAGAAGATTTTGGCTGTCCATCCGTGCATTTTGGATGGACAACCTAGAGTATTCCCACGTTTAGAAATTCATTAATCATTTAAAAACTACGAGGAGATCTTTGGTCATCCAATCTTTGATCGGATGACGAAGATCAGAGCGCGTCCGCTGTCAAGCCACCTTTTTGATGTGACATTTAAGTGATGGGTTCATAGTGCGATGTGTGTAAAGTGCGCTGACCGCCACCACTATGCATCGCGCCGTGAGCTAAAGGATTAGTTAGGGATCTTTAATTAATTTCAATTAATTTAGGGATCTTCTAAAATTCATATCTCAATAAATTTCAAAAGGAAAGATAATTCAACCTAGAATATTTTAAAATTAATTTCAATGGGTTTTGAATTATGCTTCTATCTAATTTTAGGTTTTATTGGAAACTTCATTTTGCTAATTACCTTTTAATAAAGTCTCTGATTAATTCCAAACTTCTTGGGTATGTTTTAGGGGATGACTTCTATCTCCCTTAATTTTCTTGGGATTTATTGAAGGCTTAATTGGGAGAATTTCATATAGGTTTCCTAGTTACTCCCTTAACCTAATTAAGGATAATTAAGATTTTATTAGTGATTTTAATCCATTATTAGGGTTGATTAAGGTTAGATCCAAGAGATAGAGGTTTATGGAATAATTTTGGGGCATTTCCCCAAAGCTATTCCCCAAACCCCCTTTTCTTTCCATAATCTTCTCTTAATTATGGGTTAATCCATTTAATTATCCCTTTAATTAATTTCTAGAAATTCTAAAAAGTACCAGAACTTAATTAATCTACTTTGGGTAGATACTTAGGTCTTTAATAGCCTAAGTTAATTTAAGGAATTCCAAACCCAATTCATATGTATGAAAGGGTGTTTTGAAATTACTTAAGCTAAACCCCTTAGCTTAATTAACTATTAATTGTGAGCCAAATTGCAATAGGCCCTTTTCATCCTGGGTGATTTACAAATTTAAATTCCCTATGAGTTTTTATGTCATCTCATTGGCTCATAATTATTTGGTTAACTATGCTAAGGTGGTGTAGGTAAGGGTTAATTAACATGCTTAATTCATACCTTAACCTATTCAAAATTTAAAAATAAATCTAATCATCTAAAAATTAAACAAAAATATCAAACACATGTGGGATGGATTAGGAATAGTAAACTCAACTCACCTTTTTAAAATTAAATCAAACTCTAAACTAAACAAAAATCACATTGAATACACTTTGATTTATCTTAAACTTTCTTATTCCATAAGAATATCTTTAGGATTTAATTAAAGTGAATGTGTTTACTTAGTTTTATTGCTTTGATTCTTTCCCCAACATGTTAAATTTATATGTCAAGTGATTTCATGCAATCATATTTTTCAAATTCAAATTTAAAAATGAAATTGTTTACTTTATGTCAAATTTGCATGTGTTGGCAAAAGTAGAAATATGAGTGGCTATTATCACTACTAAATTCAAACTATTTTTAAAACATATAAATAAATTATCAAATCTGAAAGTATGCTACCTATATTTTAATTATAATCTTGCATGCGAAAGAATATAAAGGTGTACTTAGTATAGGTTTTTCCCTTCTCTTTTATGTTAGTATAGTTTTGAATAGGAATTTGGTGAGATGTATGGTTTATTTAAAAATAACCTAACACACACCTAATTCTATATCCTATTCATCCTTATGCTATCACTTAAGAAGAGTTACCTATGCTTGCATACATAAATTGCATAAACAAAATGAATCAATTAATACTACTTTTGCATTCTTTCTTTTATACACATGTTTGTATTTAAGGAAAGTGATATATTAGTCTGGGCAACCCCGAGGTTGTGAGGCTTTAAGTAGCCCTAAGTAGGTTTTATACCTTACACCTCTGGTTAACAATGATGCTGTACTCACTTATGCCTTTTTTACTTTCATGTGTGCATGTGAAAAATTGGATTAAGAAACCCTTTTCTACTTAAACAAAATCATGCATCATAAGCATTCAAATTTTTTTAAGTAACTTACTTAGCATGCATCATAAAAGTGTGCTAAATATTCTCATTTGGTGTGTATATATATATGCTTAGGAGACATTCATATGCATGTTATACATGTTGGGGAAAGAAATGAAGTAATGTGTGTTTTATGAATTTAGTTCATTTTATTTAATCTTAAAATGTCTTTCTTTCTGATAGGTTTGCTTAGAGTTTATCTAAGGATTAATTAAAAGATATAATCATAACATTCATTAAATAAAACTAAAATGTGAATCTATTTTAGAAATTACTTAGGTTTGGGAAGGAAAGAGATGTCCTCTTCTCTTTCTCTCTCTTTATAACTTAGTAATTAATTGTAGGATTCACTTGAACCAAGTCAAAACATGAAATAATTCAACCCAAATCAATTAAACAACTTAAATGAAACCCTCCTCTAAGTTGAACATGTTTTCACACTTAGAAAATCCTAACTTAAAGCCATAGCTAAGCATACCACACAAACCTTCAAAGCACACACATTAGCCTAACTCACTACTTTTAGCTTTAGGTTAGGGCGGTGCATGGTTTAATGTTTGTTTTGTTTTGTGATATATGTTTTAGACTGGACGTTAGGGTGTATGCTCGTAGAATGAATGGTAGGACGCTCTTAGTCTAACCATTATTTTCTGTAGGGGATTGTGCTTAAGGGACTCTATCATAAATAAAAGCATAAAATGCTTTTCCTTGCAGGTACTTATACCCCTAAGCAAAATCCATAGGACAGGTGGACTTAGTCACTCATGTGTGGGGTGATAAGTACAATATACATACTTGGGATTTGTGTGGTTTATCTTAGCTAATCTCTATTTTATAGGTGTTAGCTAGATTTACTTTTCCTTTTCATGTAAATTAGTGCAATTAGGATTTTGGAATGATTATTATGGGGATTAGGATGTGCATTGGTCATAAGATCCTATCTTATGCACCATGTGAGGCCTTGGAGCATCTACCTTCCAACCATCTAAAAGAAGGAACCAAATAAAGAACCCAAGAAAGAAAGAAGAAAAGAAGAAGAAAGAAGAAAAGAAGAAATAATAATAAAGCTTGAAGACCCCCATAACAATAAATTCCTTGTTTAATTGTAATTTAATTCATTTATAATCTAGATTGTATAAGGGTAGAGCTTAGCTACCCAATTTATTTTTTGGTGCACCACAATGACCTTCTATTCTTTTTGTGATTAGCTTTATAAATTGATTGATGATTTGTTTAGCTTTTGCATTAAGTGACATGCTTTTCCTAATTTCTTTCTTGATTTATGTATCGCCTGGATGAGGATTAGGCTCTTAGGGAAAAATAAATCTTTTACCCAACTTAACAATTCAAAACTAATACTAATCAACTCATAACCTCACCTAAAGCTTAGGTTTAAAATCAAGATAAAAGAATTTGCAACCCCTTAGCTGGATGAGTATTTGTTTTATAACATCATGTACCAATACATCTTATTTCACTCTTGATTGGAGGGCTTCCACCTTTGCCAGTGAAACTTGACTTGACCTGTGAGAGCCATGGTGGAAATACACCTCCTCCTTCTCGATTTTGGCCAATAACCTTATTTTCTCATGCATATATGAATCCTATTAAGTCAAAATAATTGTCCAAAATAAAAATAAAATGAAATTTGAATTGCATTAGATTTAGGTCATTTGAAGCATGCCCTTTACATGATCTAGTCTCTTTAGGAGTGAGTTTAAGGACTTAGTCTCTTCTAAATAAATAGCCTATCTCTGCATAAGCATATGACTTACCTACATGCATTTAAAATCATAGGAGAAGTTAGTTGGCAATCACCCCCAGGCGATTGTAAGTCCAAGCTATCAGGTGGTTTGTCCTCTCTTGTGGAGGCAGACTAATTACCCATTTTTTACCTTAGATTTAGGTTGTGCTTTTGGCCCTCACCAAAGCTCCCTAGATTTAGGTTCTGAGGTTGCTTCTCCCTTTTATGGGCCATAAGCATAAATCCTTACCTCTTAAGCATTTCCAAAACCTTGTATTATGGAATTGTAAGCCCTAACATTCTAATAAAAAAAATACAACCCAAATAAATTAAATCAATTTAAAAAAATGTAAATCCCAATCATAGCATAGTTTGAGATGTTTGCTAGGTTTCCTAGTATCATGGGCATCTCCTACTTATCTTCATTTGGCTTCGATAATAAATCTCCCTTTGATCAATCCCATTTGATCTTCAAAAAATAAACCAATCGATTGATAGTCCTTTCCTATTGAAATCTTTAGAGACAATGATCATTTACCTTAATCAAGAGTTTTCCTGAGGAATCTCCATTCCTTAGGATGTAATTAACTATGGGGGCTTGCCCCTGTAGGAAACTTAATGAAACCAATTTAAAATAAACCTTTCTTTACTTTTCCATGTAAAGTAGGGGAAGAATCTCTAGTACATATGTAGACCCATCATCCTTAGGAGTCCTTATTGAGGTGATTAGGTCCATTAAAGGGTAGTGACTTCTATCTCTCGAGATAGTACACTATTCTTTGATGAGGTACTTGATCACCTGAATAAGTACATCTATGGATCTACATGGTACTTAAAAGATAAATTTTTTTATAGTCTTGTCTTTCTTTTCTCACCATAGATTTGAAAGGTGACTCTATATTAAAATGTTTTCCACCACAGATTTATTTGGCGACTCCACTAGGGATAGTTCATGTCTCCACCTTTGGTAAATGATCATCATCTCTAAGTATTGATAGTAGGTTTGTACTTTTGTATGAACCCAAGACTATCTTTCTTTCCGTTGGCACTTAGCTTATTTCATCCTTAAGCTAAGCTAGCCAACATCTTTGGGTTTTAGGGCTCACCTCATGTTGGTCCCAAAACCCCCTGTTGGGTTCTCCAATAGGCAAAAATAAAAATCTAATAAAAAAAACATTCAAAGATTTCCTCTTTATCATCTTTAGGATAAGGAAAGGTTCATTCTAAAATAATGAAGACAAAATCAATTTTTCATAAAAATTTTGCTTTTCAAAAAATGCACATAATAAAATTTTTCACAAAATCTTCTTAAATCACCCTCATCTAACAATTATTGTAATTGTTACATGTAGAAATCTTCAAAATAAAAATAACAATATTTTCCAAATTCCATCAATTCACTTTGATGAAGATTTCATTTTCAAAAATAAAATGAACAATATTCTTTCTAAAATCAAAATAAAAAATTTTCAAAAAAAGAACATATGAACCTCTCCATTCAAATTGAATGGAAGTTTCATTTTCAAACAAAACTAAATTTTTCAAAAGCACAAATGAACATCTTTCCATCAATTCACTTTGATGAAGATTTCATTTTCAAAAATAAAATGAACAATCATCTTTTTAAAATTATAAATTTTCAAAAAAGCACATATGTACTTCTCCATTCAAATTGAATGGAAGTTTCAATTTGAAACAAAATCGAACTTTCCAAAAGCACAAATGAACATCTTCCATCAATTCATTTTGATGAAGATTTTTTTTTTTTTTTTAAAAAACAATCATCTTTCCAAAATCAAAGATCAAAAATGAAGTTTTCAAAAGAACATATGAATCTTCCCGTTCAATATACCCACACCTATTGAATGGAAGTTTCATTTTCAAATAAAATCAAACTTTCCAAAAGCACAAAAGAACATCTTCTTTCAATTCATTTTGATGAAGATTTCATTTTCAAAAAAAAAAAAAAAAAACAATCATCTTTCCAAAAATCAAAATAAAAAAAAATTAAATTTTCAAAAAGCACAAATGAATCTTTCTATTCAATGTACTCACACTTATTGAATGGAAGTTTCATTTTCAAAAGCACATATGAACAACTTCATTTAATATACTCAAATTTGTTAAATGAAGATTTCATTCCCAATTAATAATAAATATCATTTGGGAAATCCCACTTAAACATATCTCATATATGATTAAGTTGGAATTCCTCTCTTTCAAAAAGCAATAATCACACACAAAATAAAAATCTCACATTTCAAAAATGAGATTGACTTCCATTCCCACATACCCAAATTTATGATATGGAGGACCTCTTTTTCAAAAATTAAAACTTAACAATCATAATTTAAAATTTTCAAACACATTTGGAACTTCATTTAACATGCCCAAATTTGTTAAGAGAAGTCTCCAAATTCAAAATTCAAAATTTTTCAAAACACATTTTGGAACTTCATTTAGCATACTCAAATTTGCTAAGTGAAGCTTCCAAATCAAAAATCAAAAATCAACAATCATATTTTAAAATTTTCAAACACACTTTGGAACTTCATTTAACATACCCAAATTTGTTATGTGAAGTCTATAAATCCAAAATCAAAACTTTTTAAACAACTTTTTGGAACTTCATTTAACGTACCCAAATTTGTTAAGAGAAGTCTCCAAATTCAAAATCCAAAATTTTTTCAAAACATATTTTGGAACTTCATTTAGCATACACAAATTTGCTAAGTGAAGATTCAAATCCAAAATAAAAAATCAGCAATCATATTTTAAAATTTTTCTAAAACACATTTGGAACTTCATTTAACATACCCAAATTTGTTAGTGAAGTCTCCAAATCGAAAATATAAAACTTTTCAAAACATATTTTGGAACCTCATTTAGCATACTCAAATTTGCTAAGTGAAGTTTCCAAAGTCAAAACCAAAATTCTCAAACACCTTTAGAGCTTCCTTCCTTAGCATACCAAATTTTCTAAGGAGAAGTTTCCATTTTCAAAACCAAAACAAATCAAAAATTTTGAACACATCATTTGGAATTTCATTTAGCATACTAAATTTTTTTTTTAAGTGAAATTTCCATTTCACAAAACTAAGTAGGACTTCATCCTTAGCATACCAAATTTGCTAAAGTATATCCACTTTCAATCAAATCAAAACAAAATGAAACACTTAGGATTTCCTTAGTATACCTTAATTTGCTAAGGATCCTACCTTTTGAAAAAATGAAAACATCAAAATAAATGAAACACACTTAGGATCTTCTTAGCATACCCAAATTTGCTAAGAATCCTACTTTCAAAAATCAAACAAAACACACTTGGGTTCTTCACTTAGCATACTTAAATTTGCTAAGTGGGAATTTCAATTTCCAAAATCAATTCACAAAAAGAAACAATTATTTTCAAACACCTCACTTAGCATACCCAAATTTACTAAGTGAGTGGATTTCCAAAATAATCAATCAAAAACAAAATCAATTGACCCTTACTTTAACATACCCAAATCTATTAAAGGAAAAGGGTCCTCAAATAAAAAAAATTCAAATTCAAACAAACTGAACCCTCAAAAAATTTTGAATCCATATTTCAACATACCTAAATTTGTTGAAGATTTATATTCAAAATTCCTCTTTAATCAAATTCTCAAATCTATTTGAACCCCACTTAACACTTCGTTATTGGATGTGGGTTCAAATTTTAAATCAATTTAAAAAATCTATAAAGAGAAATAAACTCATTTCCCATTCATTCTGAGTTGGAGAGAGGTGAGATAGTTCTAGTCTCTTATAGTTGTTGAAATGGGTTATCAAAGTTTGTTTTACCTTCCCCATGGTATGGACCGCTTTAGCCACTTCCAGATGGACCATACACATCTGATTCACTTTGGTCAAGAATTTGAGGGAGCCAGGATTACTTGTGAGGGCATTCCCCTCACTACAGTTAGTAAAACCAAGGTGATCGCGTAAGCCATTAGGATTAACCCTCTCTAATGATGTCTCCTGAAGAGGAAAGCGGGCGATGCTACCCAAAATTATAGGCTGCCAGCATCAGCCCTCACCATAAGGCGCCCTAAGTTTCTGTTGCCCAGTGGCTAGCACATCTCATCAATTCTGGGGTAAGGTGCTCCTAGGGCTTGCTCTCCTACATTTGAGTGGGTCTAGCTCACATCCCATCCTACCCATTAAATGGTAGAACATAAATCACATGATTTCGGTATCCCAAATTGCAAAAGGAGATGGAGGCAATGCACTTGATGAGTTCCCCATTATTACTTCACCAATGGTTATAGAAAACTAGTTATATCCTCTCTCTGGATCAGATAGGGAGGATGTTAGATGATCTCATCATCTCCAAGGGTGCATTTTAGCCGAGTGGTTTTCTTGCCTTGGATGCGTTAGGTGAGCTTAGATGCTTTAGGACACTTAGTTTGATCTGATCCCCATCCCTCATAGTGGGAAAGTAGATCCATGAGAGGCTCTGAGGCCCATACATATTGAGGTGTGAGGTTCTGCCGGGTAGCATCCGCTCTTATTGATTTTCCAGCTCGGTGCGCTACCCGCATCGACCATACTGACAACATCCTTCTTACTAGAACTAGTCTTCATATGAGGGACATCACCTAGAGAGTCGGTGGTGTCTCCACCCCACCACTCTACCCCCCATCCGCCATCACCAATTTAGGTTACAACATCTCCTGTTCCAGCCAAGGCCATGAAGGCCATATCCGAGGAGAAGCACACGTAGATTCGCCGCTTTTCTCGCTTTCGAGTAGCCTAGCGGCTTGAAGCGCCGAACGCCAAGTCAAGAGAAAGATATTTCGAGTTAGAGTAACTCTTTATCAAGCAGTTTGCTGGAGCTCAGCAAAGGGTTACTGCAGGTGATCTCATTATAGCACAACAACACCTTGGTGAGTCCCTCGTTGATTATGTTCCTTGATGGTGTAACCTGAGTATGAAGTGTGAACCATAGCTGTCTGAACAGCATGCCATTGAAATTCTCTTGAAGAATATCTATGGCCCAGTCACCATCATGCTTAAAGGATTCACTATCAAGACATTTGAGAAGCTAATCAACAAGATGGCTAGTCTACAAGGAGAGGCCAAACAGTTGCCTTTTCAAGACCAATTGCCTAAGCAGAAGCCGTAGAAGGTCTATGAGAAGAAGCCAGGAGTAGTGACATTGGTTGACAAGGGGTAGCAGCCAGGTAGAGATTAGTTCGAGAGACCAAGACCTCAATAGCCTCCACATCCTTTGCCACCAACGAGGTAGCCCTACCAACCTCCTCCATAGCTTCCATGGCCTGCACAGCTACCTTCTCAACCACAAAGAATGCGACATGCATACCCACCGCCTGTACTATGGTCCACCGCTCTTTTAAATAAGTTAAACAAACTTATTCTTTAAGAGGGAGGTAATCAGGAAAATTTTAAGAATCTCTTAAAAAACTTGATTTTAGCTACCCGAGCCTAGGAGACCAAGGGAAGTAGGAAAAGTCATGATCCAAACTTTTACCCTCATTCTAGGCCACATTTTGGAGGATTGCTTTATATTTAAGGACTGACTTGAACACAGTTTCAAGATCGGTGCTATAGTTATCCAAAAGGAATACCTTATGGAACAACCATCTAGTTCCATTAGGCTAATCTTTGGGGATACATGTGATCCTACCAAAATTAAAGAAGGTTGGGATATTTCTCTATCCAAAACCTTTAAGAAGATAGTCCAGAAGATCAAGAAGCTTTCCTTGTAGGTGCTTGAGCCAGCTCAAACCTCCAACATCAAGGAAGGTTTGCAAGTTGCCAGTGCCAACTTTTAGAAAGAGGGAGCTCAGAGGAACAAAGATGTGTCACCGGATAGCCCTTAGCACAACCACCGACCAGTCCACCTCCAAATCTTAATTTCCACACCAGCGACTTCTTCCATTTCAACTAGCTCTTCTATTTCTTTTACTAGTAGAACTCTTTTATCAGTGGATAAGGGCATCAAATCCCTTACCCCCCCCTCACTTTACTTGATTTCTACTTTGTACCTCCAAATAATTCCAAGAAATTGAAGAATAAAGCTAGCTTGAATTATGTATGTGTCACTTCTGATGGGTTATCTTCTTCATTCCTAACGATAACTCTTCAAGTCTAAATAACTAATTTTGATCTTCCTTCGATTCGTGAGTTGGATTTTCCAACGGAATACTACGTTCACCTCTTGAGATAGACTTAGAATCATCCACGAGGGTCCCATAGGAGAAGAGAGTGATGTGCAAGAACCTTCCATTACCCCGCCACAAGGGATCACCATGTCAACCTCCATGGAGGTTCTACCTCCTAGGTGCACCTCAAGAGAGGAAACAAGTCATTGGTATTGAAGATCAAGAAGCCCTTCCACAGGATGCTCCACTCATAGATATGCTTGTGGAAGACTAGCCAAAGGTGGACTACAATATCCTTTCTCATCTGAGAAAGTTTCCATCTAAGCTAAGCATATATGATGCCCTTGTCTTATCCAAAGAATGATGGAATCACTAATCAAGGCCCTCCTTAATCCTGAGATATGCTTAGTTCAGTTGACCGCTATGGGTGAGGAAGTACATTATACAAAATAAGCTCAAGGGATTATCTTCACAGATGAAGACCATCTACTAGGGGACTTGGAGCACAACTGTCCCCTCTACATCACAATCGACATGGATAGATTCAGGCTCGCTGTTCTCGTGGATCCAGGTGCATCAGTGAACATTATGAGTCTAAAGACCTTTGCCTATTTGAGGATTGACATCTCCACACTATGAGAAGATGGGATGATGTTGAGAGGATTCAATGAAAAAGGTGAGTGGGCTTTAGGTTCCATAGTGTTACCTTTGGAGATAGGTGATTGGAAGACTGAAGCCAAGTTCTACATCATTGGAATACTTCATTCACTACTTTGCTCGGTAGACCTTGGATACATCAGATTAAGATCATTCCATCCTCCCATCAGTGCATCAAGTTTAGAAAAGATGGAATTAAATATCATGTCAATGGTGACAAAAATCCATTTTCAGTTAGAGAGGTTGAGATTTATGAGGATGCTACCTACTATCTTCCTCAACACACCCTTTCTCGTGAACTTGGACAAAATTCAAATGCAAAATCAAAAGAAAAAAAAGATAAAAGAAAATGAAAAGAAAAATAAAAGTCCAAGTCCACAAGAAAGGGGAAATGAGAAAGAAATAGATCCGCATATTACATTCCACCCACATTCCATTCCATCATATGGACGTGTGGGTAGAATGACTCAACCTCCACCGTGCAGGAGGTAGTAGAGGTAGTTCCAGGTGGGAGACCCCTCGTTGGCCTTCTCAAACAGAGAGGTCATGTTCCGGAGATTACTATTCACATAGACTTAGAATCCATCTGAGGATGAGTCTAATGTGATTAGTATACCAACCAACCCTCGGTTCCATTGGAGGTGACTTTCCGCATGGAAGAAGACCAGGCCTCCAAGTAAAGCAAAGTATTTGAATCTAGTTTATGTAAAACTATTAGGTAGCAGATTCAAACCTTAGCTCTAACCTCACTTACATCTCATAAAGTTGAAGGTTTAGTAGTAAAGGAAGTCCCTAAGTCTTCTAGTGACATAAAGCAGAAGAGGTTCTTTTTGGGATCATCCTCCTTAAGTCCTGAGGTGGATGTAGAACTTGAGGAGGATACTTTTAAAGAATTAATAGAATTATGACTTGATTTTTACTCTCCTTGTGTTCAAAATTTTATACAAAAAGGTTTGGTTCCTCACACATGGTCCAGTGTCAATACTGAAAAGCTTGGGACAACAAAGTGGAAAGCACAATCAAAAGAGGGACTAGGATTCAACATAGTGGTCCGCCGATGATGACAATTTGTTGTTACCAACCATTTGGAGTCTAATAGGTTCTTCTCACACAACCCCAACTCTTATGAGAATGTGTGTTTAGAAATCTCAAACAATCCAGATGATCTTTAAGTCAAGGATGCACCTCTAGAATTGGAAGAAGAAATCCATTCAATAATAGATAAGCTTAAAGAAATCAACCTTGGGACAGAAGAAAATCCACGCCATACATCAGTTCATTGCTGAATGAAGAAGAAACCAATGATTTAGTTATACTATTGACTGAGTTTAAAGACTACTTCGCATGGAGTTATGAATAAAAATTTGGATTATCTTCTGACGTAGTAGTGCATAAGCTAGCAATAGACCCTAACATTACCCCTATTAAGTAAGCTCCTAGATGCATACAATTAGAAATTGAACAATAATCATTACTGAAGTCAAGAAACTGATCGATGCTTGTTTCATTAAGAAAGAAAAATATCCTACCGTTAGCCGCATCATCCCAATTAAGAAGAATGACCAAATTGATTTGTCAATTTTAGGACTTAAATCAAGGCATGTCCTAAGGATGAGTTTCCTTTATATACCGAATTAATGGTGGACATCACCTCATCTCATGCCTTTATCTTTCATGGATGGGTCATCCTATATAACCAAATCAAGATGTCTCCTAAGATGAAAGAAACACTTTTTCAACCCCGATCGAATCTTCTATTATAGGGTCATGCCTTTCACCTTAAAAATGTCGCTATACCCAATGACTTAACTTCAATGAACTCATCCACCATTAGGTTGAGTGTTGTTGATGATCTAGTAGTCAAAAGAAAAGAAAAGAAAGACCACCTCTTTGACTTGAGAGTAGTTTTTGAACGGTTAAGACAATATAACTTGAAAATGAATCCCCCGAAGTGTGCATTTGGAGTAGCTTTAAAAAAACTCCTTGGATTTGTTGTTCAACACCAGGGAATAGAAATAGATCCTGGAAAGATTAAAGCTTTCTTAGAAATGCCACCTCTTAAGAGTTTAACTCAACTCAAATCTTAGATCCTTTCAAGGATGGCTGTCATATCTAAGACGCTTTATCTCCAACCTATCGGAGAGATGCAAGCCATTCTCAGCACTTGTCAAAAAGGATGCTAAGTTCAAGTGGGATGACAAGTGCCAACATGCATTCAAAGATATCAAGCATTATTTGGTGAAGCCCCGCTTCTAGTTCTATCCGGGCGCCACTCATCCTCAATGCCATTGGATGACTCTATGCTCTGGCCCAATCCAATGAAAAAGGAAAGGAGAGTGCTCTAATATCTCGCCTCGATCTTTTTTCCCAAAAGCTATGACATTATATTCTTTCTCATAAGGTGAACTTGATCTCCAGGACAAATCCACTACAGTATCTCATGACATGGCCAATGCTATCCAGATGTTTGGCGTGTTGGTCCATGATACTTTCATACCCCTCCGTACAGTAAAATGATATGCACTAGCAGATTTCTTAGCATCACACCCTCTTCCTGTTGATTCTCCGCTTAGTGATGATCTCCCCGATGAACAAATTAAGAACTTAGGGGAGGCTGACAACCATTGATGGGAGATGTAGTTTGATGCTGCTACTTCATTTCTTAAAGGTGAAGCACCATGATATATTCTCCTAGGAAAGGTAGGCATTAGAATAGTTCTTCTAACTCTAAACCGTGATGTGATGAGATTCTCATACTATCTTTCCAACCTTGCACCAACAATGAAGCGGTATGAGGATTTGATTGGTTGGAGTTAGTCATCACTATCGTGTCAAGAGCATCGACATTTATGGGGATCTTGGTTATCAAGATTGTCCGGGTCCTACAAGGTTCTCAAATCCAAGCTTCGTCACTATCATGAGTACACCAGATTCCCAAAGTCACCATCTACAAGGTTCCTCAAGCAGAGAATGTAGTAGTAGATGCTTTGGCCAAACTTGCCAAAGAACTAGCATGTCTAGAAGATGAGTCCATTCCAATAAGGGTCCAAAATAAGCAAGTCATGTCCCTTATTGATGTTGAACTCATCGAGAGACTTTCTCTTGAAGGGGAGGAGGTTGCCAAAAAAAGGATGAGGAGCTATTGAGGCAGCTCATATACTATTTGAACACTGGAAAACTACCTCAAGAAAATTCACAAGCCAATAAGGTGAAATAGAGAGCTCTCTCCTACGCTCTCGTTGATGGAACCCTATACCACCGGTCCTTTGACCAAATGTGGTTACGTTGTTTAGACAAACATGAAGACTATGGCATTGTAAGGTACATGTAGGTTTATGCGGAGCTCATCAGTCCGATTCAAAGATGAAGATGAAGATCAAGAGACTAGGATACTATTAGCCTTCCATGATCACAAACTGTAAGAATGTAGCTTGAAGATTCCATCAGTGTCAGGTACACAGTGTGGTCCTCTACCAACCACCCAATATTCTACACCCTTCATTGGCCTTATGGCCATTTGAGCGTTGGGGTACATACATTATGGATTCGATCGATCCTCCTTCTTCTAAGGGTCATTGGTTCATTCTAGCTGCCACTGACTACTTTTTCAAGTGGGTGGAAGCCATCCCACTCAGAGAGGTCACAGCTCAACATGTGCTTCTATTTTTTAGAAACCATATCTTATATAGGTTCGAGGTGCCTTGACAAATTATATTCGATAATGGTACTACATTCAAAAGAACAGAGATCAATAGTTTCTCTAGAAGACATGGTATAGATTGAAGATACTCCACCATCTACTATCCTAGAACAAATGTCTTAGTAGAAGCATTCAACAAAATTCTCATCCAGATATTGTAGAAAACTCTTGATAACAACAAACGATAGTGGCATGAGCAGTTGGTTGAAGCCTTGTGTGCATACCGCACCACATACTGAACTTCGACTCAGTCAACCCCATTTTCCTTAGTGTAAAAGTCTGAAGCCGTTCTACCTTTAGAAGTTCATCTCCCATCACTATGAATAGCATTGGGTAACAAGATCACTTCAGAATAAAATATAAAGTAGTGGTTAGAAGAGCTTGAAGGTTTGGAGGAGAGTCGCTTACAGGCGTACAAAAATCTCGAGTTGAACAAAGACAAAATGATTCAAGCTCACAACAAGCTGGTTCGACCTAGGTCTTTCGAAGTAGGAGAACTTGTGTTAGTCTTAAGAAGACCAATTGTTTCCCATCAAAAGATGGGAGGCAAGTTTGAACCCACTTGAGAAGGCCTTTATGTCATAGAGAAGGCCTACCAAGGAGAATCTTATCAGATTATGGATTATAAAGGGGAACACCCGATGCTTTCAATCAATGGGCTATATCTAAGGAAATATTACCCATGAAACAAATCATGTTTGAAAATAATCATTAATAAAAGAACAAAAATATGATTCCATTCATCAAATCTTCTCTTCAAGTGTTGTTTCTACCGTGGAATCCGCCATGACGTGTTTAGGGTAGGTGTAAGAGTCCCCCAATGGCATCCTATCCCTCTTTCACAACACAAACATAATCTCCTGATGCTATTAGAATAGGTGTGAGAGAATCCAAGAGGCATCCTATTTCGACATTACTAGGTTAGTATAAGATAACCCAAGACATCCTTTCTTAGGGAATTCCTGCTAATCTGTGGCACCATTTCATAAAACTCCTTAGTGTGTTTAGGATAAGTGTGAGAGAACCCAAGAGGCATCCTATTCCCTTTTAACACATACACAAAACAAACACAAAAATCCTTTATCTCAGGCTACTTTGATGTGGGAGCTAGCCCTCTATGGCACTCACTCATTAGCTGCTCTAGGTCGGGTCTACATGCTACCTCGCTAGTATGTCATCCCAGTGATCATTTGTTGGAAGATGTGAGTCCCCGCACTTTCTTCCAAACTTGACCATTGTAAACCAACGAGCACATTGTTAGTATGGTAGTTTCACCGCAAGCTATGTTGGTTTTGAAGAAGAGTCCGCATTTCTTCTTGAACTATCATGCACTAACTAGGTTGAGTATATTTGAGGTTTAGAGTAAGTCCCCTAGAGGCTCCTTTCCTCTTGATTATGTTTGAGTCGATATAAGTCCCCTAGTGGCATTCACTCAGTAGTCATCCTAGGTCGGATAACACCTATTGAGCTGAAGATAGACTATCCCAGCAGTCGCCTCGCTATAAGGGATGTCGTCTCGAAGCTTTCTTCCTGATTGTTGCAAACCGAGGCACCTTAGGTTGGTTGACATTCTTGTCGACAATGACTCACCCTGAGTACACCACTCTGGTGATGTGAGTCCTCTCACCCAAGGACCATGGTACGACACGCTGACATTTCCCCCAATCATACGAGCATTTATCATCGCCATCGCTCCGCTGAATTTTAAGTAGGAAAATCTATTTTTTATTTTAAAAATTATTTAAGTGTCCTAAAATTTTGAAAATTCATAAAAAATAAAATACTTAGCGAAAAATTACAAATAAGAGCTCGTTGGATTCAACTTTCCGAGAGGAATCCAAAGAACAAAAATTTTTAAATTCCACTAAATGGTTTGAGGTTAATTTAGGTTTAGTGAAAATAGAGTTTTATTAATTTTTCTAAAAATATAAGTCAGATTGAGTTGAACTTTTTAGAGATTGAAACTAAAGTTAAAACACACCTACTATAAAAATCTCAAGTGAAAAGGACTTCTAGATTGGCAGAAATTAAATTTTGAAGTTCAAATTGTCCATTTTAATAAAATAAATCAAATGAAAATCCAAACTTTATAAAAATCTTCAAAATGAACGGCTTAAATCACTTCAAGAGGCATCATCTATCGGTCAAGAAATTTTTGACTACCGATTGAGATAAATCACACTCCAAAGTCACCCTTAGTTGAGTTTCATTTTTCATGAGCAGTTATCCCGACAACATTTGGAAGATATAAGACTATGATGCATTCTTTCTAGCATGACTCACAAAATCTGCAGTCAGTTGGTTCTGATTTATGCCCAATCATCACCCTGTGGTCTTTTATAGTGGAAGATGTGAGCCCTCAAGCTTTCTTCCCTTAAATTTATCATTGTAAACCAAAAGACACTCCTTTGGTCGATAGTTCTCCCATCGGTTGGAAGCTACCCTTTGGTTCAAGAATTGAGATAGGTCTAGACTGATATGAGCTCCTTCTCAGTTTGATCCATCACAAGCCAATGGAATCCATTAAAATAAATCTAAAAATGAAATTAATCTTTGGCTATCTTGAGTTGATTTAAGTCCCCCAGCATCATTCACTCAATAGTCAGCCCTAGGTCAGGTTTGATTTTTTGTTTAAAGCAGTGGTTCTTATTTCTAGAAGATGTGAGTCCCCACGCTTTCTTCTTAAGACTCGACCATTGCAACCGAAAGGCATCCCTTTGGTTGGATAGTCCTACCTTGTGGTTGGTAGACTACTCCTTTTAGATTGGTAAATATGAGCTAGGTCTAGGCCTCCATGGCTCCTACTCAGTGCAGTTCATCACAAATCAAAAAAATTAATAAAAAAAAACTAAAAAATGAAATCTAATCTTTGACTATCTTTGAGCTGATTTAAGTCCCTGAGCGACATTCACTCAATAATTAGCCTTAGGTCGGGTTCAATTTGTTGCCCTTGTAAACTGATCACCCCAGTGGTTTTTTATTTCTAGAAGATGTGAGTCCCCATGCTTTCTTCTTAAAACTTGGCCATTGCAAACCGAAAGGCACTCCTTTGTTTGTATAATCCTACCTTATGGTTGGTAGACTACTCCTTTTGGATTGATAAATCTGAGTTAGGTTTAGACCTCCGCAGTCCCTACTCAGTGCAGTTCATCGCAAACTAATGGAATCCATCAAAATCTAAATAATCTAAAAATGAAATTAATCTTTGACTATCCTTGAGATGATTTAAGTCCCCCAACGACATTCACTCAACAGTGAGCCTTAGGTTGGGTTCAATCTATTGCCTTACCAATAGATTACCCCAACATCCTACTTTGGAGGATGTAAGTCTACGCTTTCTTCCTAATACCATACCTAAAAGGCATCCCTTTGTTGGCTAGTCCTACTGTGTTTAGACTACCCCTTTGATTGGTAAACTGAGGTCAGGCCTGTGGTTCCTACCAGCATCCATCACAAACCAACAGGGACCATCTCAAAATCAAAATCTAAAAAATTTGAAACAAATTGATCCAAACAAAAAAAAAATAAAAGCTAATCTAAATCAAATTCTTTTGCTTCCCCTCAAGATGCAAATCCTTCTAGTGGAAGAATTCTAATCCCTCAGTGGAATCCTCAATCCCTCCATTGTGGATGACTTAAACTTGCTTTCCTAGTGGAGAGTTTATCTTTTTATCCCGTGGAGTCTAAACAAAAAATAATTAAACAAACAACAAACTAAAATAAATTCAACCCTCTTCCCAGAAAACTCAAATCAAACCCCTCATCCCATTGTGGATGATTTGAACCTGCATCCCTAGTGAAAGGTTCACACTCTATCCCTTAGTGGATTGTTTCCTCTCTCTTATGTCTTGGACATAAGTAGAGCCACATTGCATTAGGCTCTGGATTCTTTCTACCTTGGGTATAGATTGTTTCTACTAATGCTTGTGATCTTTCGTTGTTGATCATTTCAATCTGTACGGTCACCACACACCTATTGGCCGCCTTTTGTTGACCTCTTTTCTAGAATGAGCTCTCAACAGGCATAGGATTCCTCTTAGTCTTTAAGAGTTCCTTAGTCTTAAGACACATCTAGTGATCAGGTGGACACTCAACCTTTCCCTAGACACTTAAAAGGGTTAGCCATAGGAATAGGTCATGCCTTAGGGGTGTTAGGAAAACTTGCCTACCCTTAGCTTAAACCATTCATCACCTTCCTTCCTTCAAGTCAAACTCCAAATCAATCTTAATTGATTTTATCCAAACTCAAATCAAATATACAATTGAAATCTATGATTGAAACCCATGTTCAAAATCAAATTCATAAGCCCAAATCTTTCTAAGTTCTTAATCTTCCCTTAAGGACTTAGCCAAAATCTTGATCAAAACCTATTCAAATCTTTGAGATTTTCTCATAATTCATTTATATTCTCATTTATATTTACATATATAAATGGAATATAAATTCAAACCAATCAAACTAAATTCAAAATTCAAACTCAATTCATGAAATTTTCCTAAGTCCCTTAAATCCATTTAAAGGACTTATCCTAAATCATGATCAAATCAATTCTAACTCATGGGATTTTCTCATAACTCATTTATATTCTCATTTATATTCTCATTTATATTCACATATATAAATGAAATATAAATATAAATCAATCAAATCAAATCCTCAAATCAAATTCCAAATTTAAAAATCTTTCTTAAGTCCTTAATTTTCCATTAATGGACTTAGCCTAAATCATCATCAAATCAATTCAAATTCATGGGGTTTTTTCATAATCCATTTATATCCTCATTTATATTTACATATATAAATGAAATATAAATTCAAATCAATCAAACCAAATTCAAAATTCAAAACTCAAAATTTTTTTCTAAGTTCTTCTTTAATGGATCTTAATGGACTTAAAAATCATGATTAAACCTCTTCAAATCCTTGAAATTTTCTCGTGATCCATTTATATTCTCATTTATATTCACATATATAAATGAAATATAAATTTAAACAATCAAAACCAATTCCAAAAATCAAACTCAAATCTACCCAAAATCCAATCTAAGCCTTTCAAGCCAAAATCTTGAACTTAGCTAAATCAATTTTAAATCAAGCCAAACTCTTGATTTTCTCTCATGATTCAATCAACCCTACAATCATGAACCCATATATAAATCCAAACTTCAATCAAACAATCAAAACCTAATTCAAAAATCAAAGCCAAAAACCTTCATATTCTTCCTTTGAATATGAAATTATCAAATGAATCAAAACCCATTTGACTTCAAACCACTTGCAAATGGATTTATATTTCAATCATAAGTCCATAAAAAAGTTCAATCAAGTTCAAATCAAGCTTTGACCAAGCCAATTGACCCATTTAGGCTCACTTGATCTAAAGTGACCTAAAGTGCTTTTATGAGCCAAATTCTAATCCTAACCAAATTAGATTGAACCAAACTCATCTTTGCCTCTCATCATGAATAACAATCATCATGAGATGATCAATCAATAAAATTGGGTCAAACCAAGTCAAACCTAAGGGTTGACCAAGTCAGCACTTAGCCCAAAATGAAATCTAACATAACCAAATTCCACCATAGGACAAATTGATTGAAATCATTGATCTAAGCTCATTCATGACTTATGTTTGAACTTGACCAAGTCAACATTTGAGCCTAACCTAGCCTAATTGGCCACTTGACCTAAAAAGTCAAAATGGGTCAAAACTTGATCTAAGCCAAATTGACTCAAACCAGGGTCAAGTTCATTCCAAATTACTTGTTGAACTTGGCCAAAGCCTCACTTAACTAGACCAAACCTAGCCCAATTGACTGAGACCCAACTTGACCCAAAGGGATCATGTTGAGCCAAATTTGAACATAACCAAAATTGAGGAATAAAGATACCAATCCACTCCATATGAGACCTAACAAACCTACCATTGATTTCAAACCAGGGTCAAAAACAACAACTTGACCCATTTGACCTAAATGAAGTCATATGAGCCAAATTAGAAACTATACCAAATTGAACCAAAGAAACCACCAAAACATTTCAAATGATGAACTTGACCCAACCTTTTGACCTAATTTGACCAATTGGTCAACTTGACTTGACCCATTTTGACCTAAATGGGTCAACATGAGTCAAACCCTATCAAATGAATTCAAAATCTCATGAAACTTGGCCAAACCTAATTTCTCCACATACCTAACATATCCATATTGAAAAATTAGCAAATGACCTTTCTAACCCTAGGCCATAGAATAAATTTTGGCCTAATCCATGGGTAATTTGGTCATACCATTCATATCCACTGATGCTTTCCTAATAGCTCAAGGGGACCTAATGAAGAGTGGTCAAACCCAATTTGAAACAAATTAAGACCAAACCCAACCCCATGGGTCAAATGACCAAACTCCCTCTTCCACTCATTTGAATGCACATGAAGGTAATCTCCTTAAATCCATCCATTTCCAATGATCAAACAACCCTCCCATCAGATGAATTGATCAAATGGTACAAGTCATCATCTGATCCTTCAAGGGGGAGATATACTCCTGCTAATTCAACTGAAATCAATCATTCACCAATTTGATTGAACCTATGGAAGTCAGAGAAGCAATTCCTCAGCCTCCTCAAGCTTCCTAGAGTGAAATCAAATCTCATCTTCTCATGTTGGAACAGTGCAAAAATAGGGGAGCTCACCTGAACTCCTAGCTTTCTCCACACTAAAAACCATCCCAATTCCTCTTGCACGCTTCTTCTAAGGACCAATTCGAGCTCACCCAAGCTTCCATTGGAGTTCCCATAGCAAGGAGAGGAGAAATTGGATCAAAGTCGCAAGGATCTTTAAGTGGTATTGGTCCATAGAGCAAGCCACTCAATCCCAAGGCCTAGGAATTTCAACAGGGCTTCCTCTCCACTAGACAAAGCTACCTCATCGATCTCAGGCCCCGACATTCACCTCCAATGAGGTATGGAATTTTTCGACCACCTAGCATAGGATGTGTTGGTCCTTTGTAAAAGAAATTTTTAATTCAAGTGAATCCCACCGTTGGATGTGCCGCTCCTTGGATTTAGATGGTGTGGGTTAAGTTTGGTTTGAATCCGAGCTCAATCGAGCTCAAATCTTCCCCTAGATATTGGATGACCTTTGTTGATCTAAAGGGAAGAACTTGGAAGATCTTGGCCGTCCATCTACGCATTTTGGATGGACGGCCGAGATTATTCCTGCGTTTAAAAATCCATTAATCCTTTTAAAACTGCAGGGAGATCTCTGGCCGTCCGATCTTTGATCGGACGACAGAGATCAAAGTGCATTCACAGTCAAGCTGCCTTTTCAATGTGACGTTTAAGTGATGGGTTCACAGCGCGACGCGTGTAAAGCGCGCTGACCGCCGCCACCAAGCATTGCACCATGAGTTAAATGATTAGTTAGAGATCTTTAATTAATTTTAATTAATTTAGGGATATTTTAAAATTCATATTTCTCTCAATGAAATTAAAAAAAAATGAAATAAAATCCTATGGAAAGATAATTCAACCTAGAATATTTTAAAATTAATTTCAATGGGTTTTGAGTTATGCTTTTCTGTGATTTTGGGTTTTATTGGAAACTTTATTTTACTAATTACCTTTTAATTAAGTCTCTGATTAATCCCAAGCTTCTTGGGTTTATTTTATGGGATGACTTCTACCTCCCCTAATTTTCTTGGGATTTATTGAAGTCTTAAATGGGGGAATTGCATATGGGTTTCCTAATTACTCCCTGAACATAATGAAGGATAATTAAGGTGTGATTAGTTGGGGTGTAAATGAGCCGAGCTTGAGCGAACAGAACTCTTATTCGTGTTCAGCTTGTTTAAAATTTATTTTATTTGTATTCGGCTCATTTATATATCGAGCTTGAAATGTCTGTTCGTTAACTAAACGAGAACTAAAAGAACATTGCTTAACAACAAGATTTTGATGAGGGAGGATTCACGGGCCAATCTTTTGCATAACAAAAGTTTTAACCACTAAGCCATGCTTGCATTTGTGATATGTAAATGTGTTTGTATGTATATATAATAATAATAATAATAATAATAATAATAATAATAAAATAATAATAATAATAAATAATAATAATAATAATAATAATAGTAATAAATAAAAATAATAGTAATACAATAATAATAATAATAATAATAATAATAGTAATAAATAAAAAAAATAATAATATATTATAATATAATATAATATTTTATTTCGAGCTAAATCGATAACACGATCGAACAAATGATCATGTTCATTGCTTATATATCAAGCTTGAAATATATGTTAGTTCGTTTAATTAACGACAACACAGCTATATAACGAGAACATGCCGTTCATGAACAATGAGCTTTTTTTAATTCTCTAGTAATTAGTAATTTTAATCAATTATTGATTACAAGGTCGATCCAGTTGATAGGAGGTTTATGGAATAATTTTGGGGCATTTTCCTTAAGCTATTCTCTAAGCCCCATTTCCTTTCCTTAATCTTCTCTTAATTAAGGGTTAATCCATTTAATTATCCCCTTAATTAATTTCTAAAAATTCTAAAAACTTCTAGAACTTAATTAATCTACTTTAGGTAGATGCTTAGGTGTTTAATAGCCTAAGTTCATTTAAGAAAATTAAAACCCAATTCATATATATGAAAGAGTGTTTTGAAATTACTCAAGCTAAACCCCTTAGCTTAATTACTATTAATTGTGAGCCAAATAGCATTAGACCCTTTTCTTCCTAGGTGCATTGCAAATTTAAATTTATTGTGAGTTTTTATTTCATCTCATTGGCTCATAATTATTTGGTTAACTATGCTATGGTGGTGTGTAAGGGTTAATTAACTTGCATAATTCATACCTTAACCTAATCAAAATTTAAAAATGAATCTAATCATCTAAAAATTAAACAAAAATATCAAACATGTGGGGATGGGTTAGGAACAACAAACTCAACTCACCTTTTTAAAATTAAATCAAACTTCAAACTAAACAAAGGTCACATTGAATACACTTTGATTTATCTTAAACTTTCTTATTCCATAAGATTGTTTAAGATTTAATTAAAGTGAATGTGTTTACATGCTTTCATTGCTTTGATTCTTTTCCCAACATGTTAAATTTGTATGTCATGTGGTTTCATGCATTCATATTTTTCAAATTCAAATTAAAAAATGAAATTGTTTACTTTTTGTCAAATTTTCATATGTTGGCTAAAGTAGAAATATGAGTGGCTATTATCACTACTAAATTCAAATTATTTTCAAAACATATAAATCAATTATCAAATCTAAAAGTATGCTACTTATATTTTAATTAGAAGCTTGCATGTGAAAGAATATAAAGGTGTGCTTAGTATCAGTTTTTCCCTTCCCTTTTATGTTAGTATAGTTTTGAATAGGAATTTAGTGAGATGTATGGTTCATTTGAAAAGAACCTGACACTCACCTAATTCTATATTCTATTCATACCTATGCTATCACTTAAGAAGGGTTACCTATGCTTGTATACATAAATTGCATAAACTAAATGAATCAATTAATAAAACTTTTGCATTCTTCCTTTTCCATTCATGTTTTTTATACACATGTTTGTATTTAAAGAAAATGGTATATTAGTGTGGAAAACCCCTAGGTTGTGAGGCTTTAAGTAGCCCTAAGTAGGTTTTATACCTTATACCTCTGGTTAACAATGACACTGTACTCACTTATGCCTTTCTTACTTTCATGTGTGAATGTGAAAAATTAGATAAAGAAACCGTTTTCTACTTAAAGAAAATCATGCATCATAAGCATTCAAATTTTCTTAAGTAACTTACTTAGCATGCATCATAAAAGTGTGCTAAATATTCCCATTTAGTGTGTATGTATATGCTTAGGAGACATTCATATGCATGTTATACATGTTGGGGGAATGAAATGAAGTAATGCATGTTTTATGAATTTAATTCATTTTATTTAATTTTAAAATGCCTTTATTTTGGGCAGGTTTGTTTAGAGTTTATCTAAACTTAGGATTAATTAAAAGATTTAATCAAAATATTCACTAAACAAAACTAAAATGTGAATATACTTTAGAAATTACTTAGGTTAGGGAAGGAAAGAGAAGTCCTCTTCTCTTACCCTCTCTTTATAGCTTAGTAATTAATTGTAGGATTCACTTGAACAAAATCAAAACATAAAATAAAATCAACCCAAATCAATTAAACAACTTAAATGAAACCCTCCTCTATGTTGAACATGTTTTCACACTTAGAAAATCTTAACTTAAAGCCATAGCTAAGCATACCACACAAACCTCCAAAGCACACACATTAGCCTAAGTCACAACTTCTAGCTTTAGGTTAGGACGGTGTATGGTTTGATGTTTATTTTGTTTTATGATATATGTTTTATACCTGATGTTAGGGTGTATACTCATAGAATGAATGGTAGGATGCTCTTAGTCTAACCATTATTTTCTGTAAGGGATTGTGCTTAAGTGGCACTATCATAAATAAAAATATAAAATGCTTTTCCTTGTAGGTGCTTATATCCCTAAGCAAAATCCATAGGCCAGGTGGATATAGTCACCCATGTGTGGGGTGATAAGTCCAATATATATTCTTGGGATTTGTGTGGTTTATTTTAGCTAATATCTATTTTGCAGGTGTTAGCTAGATTTACCTTTTCCATTTCATGTGAATTTGTGCAATTAAGATTTTGGAATGATTGCTATGGAGATTTGGATGAGTATTGGTCATAAGATCCTATCTTATGCACCATGTGAGGTCTTGGAGAATCTACCTTCCAACCATCCAAAAGAAGGAACCAAAGAAAGAACCCAAGAAAGAAGGAAGAAAAGAAGAAGAAAGAAAAAAAGAAGAAAGAATAAATAAAGCTTGAAGACCCCCATAACAATGAATTCCTTGCTTAATTGTAATTTAATTCATTTGTAATCTGGATTGTATACGGGTAGAGCTTGGCTACCCGATTTCTTTTCAGGTTTGTGTGATGGTACCCAATCATAACAACCTTTTATTCTTTTTACGATTAGCTTTATAAATTGATTGATAATTTGCTTAGCTTTTGCATTAAGTGGAATGCTTTTTCTAGTTTCTTCCTTATTTTATGTATGGCCTGGATGAAGATTAGGCTCTTAGAAAAAAATAAACCTTTTACCCAACTTAACAATTCAAAATTAAAAATAAATAACTCATAACCTCACCTAAAGCTTAGGTTTAAAATCAAGATAAAAGAATTAGCAACCCCTTAGTTGGATGAGTATTTCATTTATAACATCATGTACAAATACATCTTATTTTACTTTTGATTAGAGGGCTTCCACCTTTGCCAGAGAAACTTGGCTTGACCTGTGAGAGCCATGGTGAAATACACCTCCTCTCTTCTCACTGATTTTGGCCAATAACCTTATTTCTCATGCATTAGACATATGAATCATATTAGCCTGAGTCAAAATAATTGTCCAAAATGAAAATAAAATGAAATTTGAATTGCATTAGATTTAGGCCATTTGAAGCATGCCTTTTGCATGATCTAGTATCTTTAGAGAGTGAGTTTAAAGACTTAGTCTCTTTGTAAATAAATAGCCTATATCTTGCATAAGCATATAACTTGCCTACATATAAAAATTATAGGAGGAGTTGGTCACACCACCCCTGGTGGTTGTAAGGTTTGTCCCTCTCTGGAGATAGACCAATTACTCATTTTTTGCCTTAGATTTATGTTACTGTTGGCCCTTGTCAAAGCTCCCTAGATTTACGTTCTGAGGTTACTTCTCCCTTTTGTGAGCCATAAGCATAAATCCTCACCTCTTAGGCATTTTTATAACCTTGTATTATGGAATTGTAAGCCCTAGCATTCTAATAAAAAAAATATAACTCAAATAAATTAAATCAATTTTAAAAATGTAAAGCCCAATCATAGGATAGTTTGAGATGCTTGCTAAGTTTCCTAGTATCACGGGCATCTCCTACTTATCTTCATTTAACTTCGATAATAAATCTCCCTTTGATCAATCCCGTTTGATCTTCAAAAAATAAACCAATCGATTGATAGTCCTTTCCTTATTGAAATCTTTAGAGACAACGATCATTTACCTTAATCGAGAGTTTTTCTAAGGAATCTCCATTCCTTAGGATGTAATTAACTATGAGGGCTTGCTCTTGTAGGGAACTTAACGAACCCAGTTTTAAATAAATCCTTCTTTACTTTTTCATATAAAGTAGGAGAAGAATCTCTGGTATATATGCAGACCCATCATCCTTAGGAGTCATTATTCAGATGATTAAGTCCATTAAAGGGTAGTGACTTCTATCTCTCGATATAGTACATTATTTCTTGATGATCGCACCTAAAATAAGTACATCTCATGGATCTAGATGCCTTAAAAGACAAATTTTTTTATTGTCTTGTCTTTCTTTGCTCACCATAGAATTGAAAGGTGACTGTATATTAAAATTTTTTCCACCACAAATAGTAAACAACTTCCTTCCATATTCTATCTATATAACTACAAAAAAAATTACAATGCACAAGAATTTTTGTGCTCCCTTGAAAAACAAAATTGTGGTTATAAGATGGGAACTAGATGAAAGTTCTCCAAAAGCATTTTATCAAACACACTTTTAAATAGAATATTCATTGAAATCCCTATATCAATAAGAATATTTTCAAACTAAAATTCATGATCAAGGCAATAACCATGATGGCATCATTGTAAGGGATCCTTTTTGAAGAGAAGTATTTGTTAGTGAAAATTATTAGTTTTTTGTTGTCCATCATCGGCTTAGTAGAGTTTACCAAGTTCACCACTTCTTATCAACGTCATTTTAGGCTAGATTTATGAGATACCTCTCATCTATCTCCTCCAAGAATAACAACAATTACTCTCATGATGTGGATAATCCACACAATCATAGGTTTGTTACCGACTTCTTCAACAAGTGCCTTTTAGCTCGAATATAGTGAGAATGAGTGCTTTGTAAAAATGAAAATAACATTTGTTGTTCCTTGCTCTGTACCCTTCCTTCTAAGCCAAGAGCAAAGAATCCGTGTTATCAATGGATTTCTTATGATTCTTTCTAGCATGTAATGAGTTAATTATCTGCTCGATTGTATACCACAACTAATAAACACCAAAATAAGCAATTTCACTAGATCAATAGTACGATTCACTTTGGATGCTCATCTCAAACTACTGTTGATAGAAACTATTTCACCATAAGCAAACATGTTATTGCTACTCTACGTGGTGCTCTAGAAGGGTGTGATGTGAATCAATCTTTGTGCTTGTAGCTATCTTCCCCCAATCACAGTTACTAATAGGTAAATGTGTGTGTACTAGTGTTTGGTTTAAAGTACAATTTTTTTTTCAGGTGCAATGTGCTTTGGTGTAATTGGAATTATTCTAGATTAGATCACTTGTTTGCAAGATCAGCTCTTATGGAAGGGGTGGAAGACTTTCTCAATTTTAAGGGATTGAAGCCACAAAAGAACCTAGCTTCACCTAATCATCTGGTTCTCACCATTAGTGGAAGATCTTAGAGTCCCAACTTTTTGTGGGCATCTTAGTTTCGACATAGCCTAATTGGTGAATGAGTTTATCTGTGATAACTTGTCGGAAAAGTGTTCTAATCAACTTAAAACCAAGAATGACTCAATATGTGATCTTCGAAGATTGGCATCAAGTATTCACCTTTGGTGCCACAAACTCCTTTAAATTCTTAGCGTTGATGAGATCTTCAATTAAATTTCTCAGGTGATAACATTCCTTAGTGTTATGGTTGCTATCTTAATGATACATCTAATACTTCTTCAGGTCATGCATGTGACCACTAGCCTTCTTCGTTGGTGTAGATCTTTTAAAATAATATTTATTTTCAATGGTCTTATTGATCTCAACCATTAATACTCTCAACATAGTCACTATTACCGTAAACTTCTCCTATTTTCTTATCCACATGACAACCATTTTCTTATGAAATTTATTGAATTATCTTCTAGAGGGTGTTGTTGCTCCCTACTCCACACATCCAATGTGCATGCAATGAGTTATACTCAGCAAAAATAGGGTTGTTGGTCACTTAGCTAGTATCTTAGATTTGTTGCAAATCCAACGCATAGAAAAATGGGCTTCTTGGAGTCCTTACGCTATTGCAACGTGAGCAACTACAAGCTCGAGTTCTCAAACATCAAGCATCTCCCTCTAGAAATAGATGATAACACTTCTTAATGCTTCTCCAAGCTCCTAATAGATTCACAATAAAGACTATGAACTTTTGCTAGGTTTCTAAGGACTAGCAAACAACGTAATGATGAACTTAACAAAAAAAGTAACAATCCCTAGGGGATTTTCATTTAACCAACATAGAGTTTCTTCCTTTGAAGTCATGAAGAAAAGACAATATTTTAGCATGTCAATAATTCTCAGTATAGACAATATAGTTTCAAATGATATTATGTGATTTGTAGGATCAGATTTCCCTTTATATATTTCCACGTATGAACTTCTTTGGTTGTTTAGCCTTCATAATCTACTTTGAAAAATTCAGATTTTTAATCATCCCTTCTCCTTTCCACCCTATGATTAGAAGGTGAAGATCTTTATTAGGAATTGTTTTATGTCATCATCTTATCATATTAGATGGAAAAGCTCTCCTTGCTCTTGCCACTAGCAGTTCTCATCTATGCACAATAAATTCAAAAAAATTAGATGGCATTTGAATTCTTGAAATCACCCTCCATACATGCTCTAGTGCCTCTTTAATTGTTGTCAACATTTGCTCCTTAGGTCATTCATCTACTAAATCCCAAATTCTTTAGTGTATTCCATGACTTTTGAAATCTCTAGCATTGATGTCTTCCATGTAGGGTCCTCTTCTAGTCTATGCAATGATCCATGCTCACCACACCTTAGAAGGATTGAATTCTAATCTAAAGGTCTCACACCATCTAAGCATGAATTGTAAGAGGAAGAGAGAAATAACACAAAGATAAAGAGAGAAAACTCAAAGAACGAAGTTTCTGAATTAGCTAAGGAAAAGATTCTCCACCTTGTGGGTTTCTCTTCTATTTATATGTTTGGATCACCCCTTGGGAAGTACGTAAATCACATGAATGAATAAAAACATCAAGTCATGATTACAACAATGTATCACTTCATCAAAGGATTACATGGGTCATTTCATTTAGTTATGTTACGATTTATTGAGCTTAGATAGAAAAATTCTTAAAATATTTATATTGAACCATGACCCTAAACCTCACCAAACTTTTTTTCAATATGGTCCAAGGGTGATTTGGAAATACATGTTCACCTATGATATCAAATTGAAATTAAAAAAAAAAATGTAGTTTTAGCTATTATAACATATATTTTGATTGATAAATCAAAACTATATGAAATATATCTACTATTATAAGTACATTTTCTTGAACTAGTATAAGGATTGGCATAAGTAAAATGACCTATATGTTTCGGTATATAACTATTAGGCCTAGCTTCCCATTAACCATTTAATATTCTTCAGAGAAACAAATTTGAACAAGTTCTCAAAATGTTAGTTTGGTAGTCACTATTCATCCAAAAGAATAGTTTGTTATCAAGAGAAGAAACTTTCATAACTCCACATCCACACATGCAAATAAAATGTTTTGCATTTGGTTTTGATGTGTGGTTTTTTATCCGAATGTTGCTTTCTTTTCTTAATTATTTTGCTCAATATTTTTATGCTGCATTATAAATGCCTAAACATGTTTATATCTATAGATCCATTATTATGCCTAATTTATCTATACAAACTAATTTGTTTTATATGCTGAAACATTGACTCTATGTATTGCATTTGAAGTAGCTTTAATGAAATTGCGAATTGATTAAGCTGATTTTTTCCTAATCAGTTTCCTTGATTGAAAAAATTATTCTGTTATCTCTTAATTTGAAGGATAAGTTTTGTAACTTTAATGAGAGACTTTGGAAAGATTGTATAGTTAGAGAATGTTAATAGCCCACTAGTTTTAAATGCTTTCGAAATTGAGATATTGATATTTTTTTCTCATGACGTGAGGTGTAAGTCTTAAAATTAAACTATAAAACAATTGAAAATATAAAAAATAATAAATAGCATACTAACATGCCAATTTAAGATCATAAACAATCAAAGTAAGACATAAAAAGTCTTACCGCCTTCTAATTATATAAAAGAGAGATTGTGTAGTCACTATTCTTCAATAGGCTATGATGTAAGAAATAAATGTCTGATGGTAGCTTCTAATTTAGCTTTTTATCTTAGAGTACAGCTAACTAAGGGTTGCTGCTCCTTTTCAGGTTCGAGAAGCAAATCCTGGATGCTATTCTTGATTTAATGTTGTTATCTTATATTTCGTGATATACTGAGCCTAAACCAATTTGGTTTTATGTTAGGATGGACTCTTTTTGTTTATTTTTTCATGGCGGTTGTCTTTCAAAGGATTCAAATTTATTAAGTTTATGTGATTTATGCAAATCAAAATCTTTTAATATTCTTCTTATATCAATCTATGCTAATTGACAAAGGAATTTGTTTCTTGTCAAAAGTTTATTGATGCAAAAATATCAATCAAGTGATAAAAAAAAAGTTTCAAGATTATATTTTCATTACAATTCATGATTATTTTAGAAAACCAGCTGTAGAGTAAAAGTTTTTTAAACAGCTTTTAGAAATTCATACACAATAAAACTGAACAATAAAACTCTAAAATGGAAAACCTCAAAAGAGGGAAAACCGGCTAGCCCAAGAAAGCTTCCACCATGTATCGTAGTACAAGATCTTCCGACCGGATTACATCAGAGAAAGATGAATGGAAAAATTTTATCGACAACAATGATGTGCCGGATGATGATGTTGAAAGATGTCGATGGCGATGATGAATGGTCGTGACGACGACCGGGGGCGGTGGGCACGGTATCAGCGAGTGGCGCGATTGTGCTTGGAGTGATCTTGAGCTTTTCTCCTCTCTTTTTTGCCTCATATGAAATATGAGGGCGATTGATATGGTCTCAGAATACATGCAAAACCCGCACACCACTTCATTTGACTCAATGATCCCTTTGATCATTTGATGTATTTTAAATATTTGAATGCTTAAATGAAGTCGGAATTGTAAGATCTTTGGCTTGTTGGAACCGGCTTGTCGAGACGCTCGATTTGACTATAAACACTCCATATTTGAAAGATTTATAGGAATTTAACTGATGTCTCAAAGTTTCCAATGATATTTTAAGTGCCGATCACCGCCACTGGATCGCTTCACATCAAGATTAGAGATTTTAGGAATTTTGCCCCCTATTTTGGATGATTTTATCTCAATCATCAAAATATAGCAATTTCAAGAAAATTTCAAAGAAATTTCAAAGAGACACAATGTATAGACAGATATGGCCACAATTTACGATGACAAGTACTTGAATGTGCTCAATAGATGGGCCGCGGTTCTGGCTTAGACCATGGCGCATGAAGTGGGGCCTGGCTAGTCATGGAATCCTGACACACGCGGGTCGATGGTCAGCCCCGCGGCATGGCGGTCGCACCAGTTTGAAGCTATGCTGGAGCGGGTACGGTGGGCCTGTGGCGGGTCGCGGTATGTGGCGAGCGGCGCCTGGTAAGCTCAAGCGGCTGAGAGCCCCAAACGACGCTTGATGATTTTGGTGGGCGGTTTTGATGATTTTACCTTTTGCCCTATAAGGTCTATAAAACCTCAGGCCAGGAGAACACACTTCAATGCTATTGCTTCTTTTCTTGAGTGTTCGGTTGATCATGGCCCGTACTATCGTTTTCCCTCGAGAGGTCAAGCCCTGCCGGACCGGATTTGCGATCAAGCCATGGTTTACGTTGTTCCCGGTTTTTCTCAAAGAGGTGTCAAAGCCTCGACCGTCCGGTTTGAGGCGATCAATACATTATTTTACGTCGTCTCAAGAGGCGAATCGCCCCTCGTCATGTTTGAGGCATCAAGAAGTATACTCATACGTTTTCCCTCGACAACCCACCTCAGACCGTCCGGTTTGAGGAATCAAGTCCCATGTTCTAAATTTTCTAGAAATTGGATTTCTCAGACTTTAATGGATGATTCAATTGATAACCGCCAAGATGGCGAGGGAGTTAGCGAACTATCGTCAAACGACCAAAGTTTGTGGTAATTTATGAGCATCATCGAGGGGAATATCTCTTCTTTTTCTTTTTTTTCTTATATGTATGTATCCTTTTGTGAAAAAAATTTTATCGCTATCCATGAGCGAGAGAGTCAAAAAAGGAGGCACCCAAGCATTGGGGTGAGTGAGTTGCTTTACAAAATTCTCGATTTTGTCATTTCTTCCTCTTTATTTATTATGTATTGTGGGTGATGGCCAAGAAAACCCATAGCGACAGGATATACCATCCTATCATATCGATAGTTTAATGGTGTTCCGTGAAAGTTTTTTCTCTAATGAGTTGGTGGCCATTGTTGCCAAAAGTCCGATCGAGTCGCTCACCTCCATGATACTTTACTATTTCGAGATGATTCTTCGTATGGACCGCGATTCCCTTCCCGAGTTGATTAAGATATTCAAAATATGTGGTGTAGCTTTGTTTTTCATTTCGAGCTTTAATGGTCATCCTTTGTCTTCGAGAGCGTGGTGTTACTTTGAACATCAAATACTTGTGTCGAATGTAGAGATTTACATGTGATACCCAAGGACTTATTTCTTATCGTACTATAAAGAATTGGATAGAATTTTCAGCACTAGATCAATCTAGAAATTGGTCTAATGGATTCTTTTTTGTGAAAAATGAGTGGGGCCTTCCTGAGAGATGGGGAAGATTGAATGACCTTCCGGATCCATTGATGTGAGAATGAGATCTTGTCAACTCTTAATATCCGATAGGAAGCTTGTAGTATGAGATCACATTGGCAAATATATAGAAGATAAAATGTTCAAGGTTGGCCTTTCTATCCAGTGGGAGATCTCATTCTTTTCACTAAAGAGTCAAGTAAAGGTGATGAAAGGTCTCCTCATATTCATAGGGTTCTTTCAAGAAGCCGCCAATGGTGGCAATGTTTCTTCCTAAAGAAAAGAAGACATTGAAGTGACTACGCCGATATCTGAAGAAGATGTTTGCCCCCAGTTGACCTCTAAGAGTTTAGCTGTTTCAACTCATGATGGGGAGTTCGTTTCAAGTCGCACATTCTGAAGAGGTGTTAAATCACATATGTCGGCCAACGAGGATGAATTGAATGCGTTGTCTTCCATTCTTTCTTCTTTTCTTCTTCTTTTCTTTTGTGTAATATTTGTGATGATTTTTTTTATAGGTAACTCAAACATTAGGGCAGATGGCTCATTTGGGTGTTGCTTTAGATGAGTGGAATATTGAATTTGTGAAGATAAAATATCTGCAAGGCGTATGAGCGAAAGATGAGTAAGCCAAAGAAGTGGCGACTTTGGAGGATCACCGACCGGCGTGAATGAGCTAGCAACATGTCGACTTCTCTTTCTCTAGTGTCGGAGGTGGAGTGCACTGATGATGATTGAGGTGAGGATAGAGACTCGTCAAAAAGAGAAAAGACTTAAGGCACTGGGAGAAGAGAGAGCTCAAGAGAAGAAAGCATTACAGGATCGTCTTTCTGAGAAGGAGAATATAATGTCAGAAGTAGAAGAAAATAAAATCTCCTTGAAGGTGGTGGAAGACTTTAAGAACTCCCTAGCTTATCTCGGTACACTCAAGACAATGTTCGAAGCTCATCATATACTTGATGTTAAGTGAAGGACTTGGAGCACCAATGTTTAGAGGAGGGCTTCATCCGAGGGTTCCTAAAGGAATCCACTTAGTACACATCGCAAGACCGAGCTAGTATTGAGGATCCCCACCAAGTATCCGAAGACTCTTCGTCCTATTCAAGAGATGAAGGAGTTGAGAGTGAGTCCAAGGGAGTATCTCCTAGTGGTGAGGAGCACGTTGATATTACCAACTGATATGATGTAGCATCACTTGAGGATGCATTTTTTTATATGTATTATTATTAGTGTGCATCAAAATCTTGATTCTTTCTTATATTATCATGTTAATGCTATCAATTTTTTTTAGATGATATGCTCTTATTTTGTTTTTACCTATCCGGTAATGGTCGAATATTATTCATATACTAACTGGATGAGGTTGAATTGAATCCACTGTGATTTTGACCTATCCGAGGTTGTTTGTCGAGTATTTAACCTGTAAGAGATTAGAAGAGTCCACTAATGACCTTTTGACCTATCTAGGTTTGAGTCCGATGATGTTAACTGTGGAAGAGGTCGAGGAGTCCACCAAGGACCTTTTGACTTATCCTATGTTATTTATCAGAGTCTTCGCTCGATGACATTAACCTGCATGGAAGAGGCCGTGAGAAGTCCACCAAGGACCTTTTGAACTATCCCAGGTTGTTTGTCAGAGTCTTCACTCGACGACATTAACCTGTGTGGAAGAGGTCGAAAGTCCCTGGGATTAATCATGCATTGAGATATAATGTGAGTTGTATGTTTCTCAAGAGAGGATTAAATGAAGAAGAAATAAGTTTGTAAGAAAGCTATAAATTCATTACTCTGATAAGTTCAGTGATACAATCATAAGATAATTTTAACATGGATATGAGTTTTAAGAGAAAATGACAACAACAACAACAAGTCTTTATCCCACTAAGTGGGGTTGGCTACATGAAGGGAAATGATAAACGAGATAAAATAAAAGTCAATTATGTAGGAATTACGATAATATTTTGAGATTCTCGTGTTCCAAGTTCATGGTAAAGTTTCCTCAATCCTTGAGCTTGAAAGTTCCCGCTTCACCATAGCTATAACCACATATGGGTCATCCCAAAGAGGTGAGAGTTTATTGCGTTGAGGGCCTTTGTCTGCAGCTTCGAGACTTCGCAGGACCAAGTCACCGCATATGGGATGAGATTTTACTCTTGAAGTGACGAGCTACCCTTTGGTGATAGGAAGCCGGCAGACCATGTCACTAGTTTCGGGAGTAGTCCGTGGTCTGAGTTTTTCTTCATTACCATGATCGAATAATTGAACTCTTGGACTTGGAACCCGATATACGGTATAATAGCTTCGTGTCAAACACAAGTTATATGGTGTCTCACCGGTCGATGTAGTGTGGTAAGCCCAAAGAACATTAGAAAGCTCATCAACCCATTGCCCCTTGGCCTTCTTGAGACATATTTTTAGTCCTTTGAGTATAGTCCTGTTGGTAGCATCTCATTAGTTTGAGGATGCTACGTATGCATATGAATGTGAAGATCTTTGCAAAAGGACGAAAAGACTTTTCCAGAAATTGCATTCGTGTCGGTGATGATCTTTGTAGAAGACCGAATCGACATACTATATTTTCCAAACAAATTGTTAGCATTTACCTCAATTTTAGAAGTGGTGGTTCCCCATTTAGTGAAGTAATGACGGCTAAAATGATGAACTTTCATTTCCCGATGCTATCGGTCCCATGATATCAATCCCCCATTGAGCAAAAGGCCACGGGCTTTGAATGGATGAGAGCTATGTGACATGTGAGGGAGGTTAGAGTGCAACTGACAACTTGCACATTTTTTGTGAACTCCAAGGCGTCTTGTTTCATCATAGGCCAATAGAACCCTTGCCTTATAATTTTAAGGGCTACGCCTTCCTCATGTGTTCTCCACATATCCCCGAGTGGACCTCTCTTAATGCACCTCCAAGGTGAGAGACATTTGAGGTATCCAGAGAAAGCTTGTATAGTTCACCGAGATAATAGTAAAGTTTGAAGCTTGTCTTCGGAGATGAATTGCAGAAGTTGGGTCTTCAGGAAGAGTTCCTTCTTGTAGAAATGACATGATGGGGTCCATCCACGAATGTTCCTTTATCTCATCAATTGCTTGAATTACCCATGACCCTTGATAAAAATATATTTCTTCAACATGCTTCTCTTAAATGATCCCTAGTAGCTGATGAAGCAAGCTTAGCGAGAGTGTCAGCTCGAGTATTCTTCTCTCGCAGTATGTGAATGATTTGATGTGTCTTGAAATGGGCAAGTAGTGACTTTACCAAGTGGAGGTATTGTGTCAGCTGGGGATTATGAGCATTAAAGTTTCCCTTAACTTGGGAGGAGACAAGTTAGGAGTCAGTGTGTATCACTAAGTCTTGAGCTTCACAATCAATGGTGAGTCTCAACCCTGCTATGAGAGCCTCATATTCAGCCATATTATTAGTTGTAGAAAATTTTAGGCGAAGTCCATACTCTAAGGTATTCTACTGGGGGGAAATAAGTAAGATTCTTGCACCAGCACCAGTACTTTTTGAAGCTCCATCAACATAGAGGGTCCATTGAGGAGATGAAAGGCATGTAGCAGATAGCTCCTCTGGAGTTGGGGCAGTGCATTCCATTATAAAGTCTGCGAGTACTTGAGACTTTATAGCAGAGGTAGAAAATTTATATCAAACTCTCCCAATTCTACACCACTTGATTAACCTCCTAGATGCTTCTTAGGATGGCCCCAATGGTAAATGAGTGTAAACGGATAGTGAGCTTGAAGTATGGATGCAATTTTTTTGCCGAGAAACTAAAGAGCCACCCAAGTGGATAACGACTTTCTATAATAGAAAGAATTTTACTGACATAATAAATTGGTCGTTGTATCCCACATTCTTCTCACACTAAAATTGAGCTTATCTTGTAGGAAGAGACTACGAGATATAATTATAACATCTCCTTGAATAGGCTTGGATAGTAGGGTGGAGATGCTAAATACTTAGTGCTCAAAAGCAGATTGACATTCATCCATTATATTTTTTAGCTCCCTTTAATATTTTAAAGAATGGAAAGTATCTATCCCCAGAACGGGCTAGAAAGCGGGATAACGCAGTAATTCATCCATTCAAATGTTGAACTTCCTTAATATTCTTCGGAGGAGTCATATTTTTGAGAGCTTTGATTTTCTGGTTGGCCTCTATCCCACGGTGGTTACCATAAATCCAAGAAATTTTCGACAACCCCAAAAGCACATTTTTGGTCACATGTTATATGTCGAAGAAGGTTAAAGCATATTTCTAAGTCAGAAATATGTTGTGATTCTTTGAAGCTTTTCACTAACATGTCATCCACATATACCTCCATTGTCTAGTAGGTCTTTAAAGACCTTATTCATAAGGCTTTGATAGGTAGCACCAACATTTTTTAATCCGAACGGCATAACTTGGTAACAATATAAACCTTTATATGTTTGAAATATTGTAGCTTCTTCATCTGCTGGGTCCATTTTTATTTGGTTGTAACCAGAGTAAGCATCCAAAAAGCTGAGCATTTGATGTCCAGATGTAACATCAACCAACTGATCTATTTGAGGATGAGAAAAACTATCTTTCGTGCAAGCCTCATAAGGTCAAGTAATCAATACACATTCTCCATGTTCCATTTGTTTTCTTAACCATGATAATATTGCTAGCCATGTAGGGTAATGTACCTCAGTATGAATCCGCTTCTAGAAGCTTGTTAACTTCTTGCTCAATAGCTTGAGGCATCGTGCAAAACTTCTTTCGGATGATCGGTTTGAATGTCGATCTTGAGGGAGTGCATGATCACATTAGGTCGACCCCATGTCCGACTCAAGATGTCTTGATTTCAAAAGAAGTCTATGTATTTTTCCTTTGTTCATCCGAGATCCAACTTGCACTGTTCATAATGGTTGGTCATCTGATAATGCAACAAAGAGCAAATCTTCTACAGGCGAAGCTTTCTGGGGTACTTCTTCATCTCAAAATTAAAATCTTCGGCGTCAAGGTCACGAAGGGTGGGTTGAGCTTATGAGATAACATGATTGTTATCGCTGATTTCACAGATCACTCCAACTCCAACGGGGGTTGGAAATTTCACCTTAAGATGAGATACTGAAGTGACTACACCAAAAATTGATTGAAGGGGCCTTCCACAGATAGCGTTATATGTTGAATCTGACTTGATCACCATGAATTGGATTAAATGAGCCACTTGTCGAGAAAATTCACCAAGGATAACAGGAAGGGTGATTGTCCCCTCTATTCGCATGATTATCAAACCCATACAATGGTCCTGCAGCGGGTTGGAGCTTTTCTAACCACCCATGTTAAGAAATGTGGAGTAAAATAAGATATCAACAGAACTCCCATTGTCAATCAAAATTCTCTTAACATTATAGCATGGATCATCGATCACTGTGCTGATGACAAATGGATCTTGATGAGGAACATGTACACCTTCTAAGTCTGGGTCATTAAAAGTGATGGAATGATCAGTACGAGACTTCTTTAACTCTCTTCAGAGATGGTAATGAGAACTTGATTAGATAGTATTGGTCCTCCAGCGATTGTTTCAATTTCCAACCGTTGATGATTGTTTTGTTGTTTCGTGTTGATTGTCCCCGCTTGGAGGTATGTTGTTTGAGTTGATTGATTCTTCATAAATCGGTAGATATCCTTGCTGAATGAGCCTCTCAATTTCTTCTTTGAGTTGTTTGCATGCCTAGTATGTCCCACTTTGATGGAAGTGACAATATTGCTGATTTGAATTTGGTTTGTGGATGCCACTTGATATTTTCTTCATCTCGAATAGCCATTAGGAGGTTAACACGAGATGTGTTCGGGTATTCCTTTTCGCGCGTGGTTCACGCGTTGATATGGGGGTCATGGAGGGAGATCATGACGCCTTGTTGCTTCTTTTGATAATTATCTCCCATTCCCTGCTTATGTTTTTTTGTAAATTTCTTAAATTATTTGTGATGGGTAGTAATAGCCTCATCAGCAGAGATTTGTGCTTCCACACGATGAACCAAGTCGACATATGATCTCTGCATTAGTGACGAAAAAAGGCCCTGATGTCCTCCAAGGAAAACTCCTCTTAATAGTTGGGGTCTACCTGAGCTTCTAAGGAGAACCTCGAAGTATTCCTTAAGTGATTCACCTCATTTTGATGAATGCCGAGAGATGGGAGGAATCTTTAATGATCCTCCGCTTGCAATGAACGCTCTACAAAATCTTGGGGTGCAAAGGTATGGATGGATTCCCTTGGAAGGGAGTAGAACCAAGTGCAGCTTGTCCCTTGAGGGTAACTAGAAAGACTAAAAGCAAAGGTGTCGAGCTCGATATGCATGAAGGTCCTGTAATGATCGATGTGTTCATGTGGGTCAGTCACCCCATCATAGGAATCAATGTTCGGAAGCTTGAAACCCACGGGAATAGGGTGTTGAAGAATAGCTTCAACTAAAGGTGAGGATTTCATGCAGAGGGGAAGATGATTTCTATCTTGAGGTGAAATTCATCTTGCATTGTAATTTTGCAAGTATAACATGAGTGGGGTCAAGTGACAAGAATGTGTCAAGCTACAATAATTGGATTAGCGTCATTGAGCGCACGGATGATGAGTAGAACTAGGTCAAGGAGATCAAGACGGGTCTCTACGCGAGGAACTTCCACAAGGAAATTAGCATTTTGACCTCCCAATCGATCTTTGGGGAGATGTGTTTTCCGGAGAAGTGGTATATTGTGTTCCTCGCAAAAGTCGGATCATCTCATTTTGAGACTCTTCCATTCACAGATGATCTTCTAAAGAGATTTCCGCACCTTCACAGTGGGCCTATCGGGGAAGTGAGGCGGTAAGGCATCCTTGGTTCAAGGATTGGTTTCGAGAGTGACGGAGTTGGAGAGGGTGTTAGTATTGCATGGCCATAATCGAGGGTGTTCACGTGAATTGTGATTGAAGGGTTGTTCCTGATGCAAACTGCTAAAAACCGATGTAGAGTAAAAGTTTAGAAACCATAAGAAACCGAGTAGAGTAAAAGTTTTGCCTTAGATATTGAGCATACACACACATGTATAGTGAATAATAAAACCTAATTTTATGGAAAACCTCAAAAGAGGGAAAACCACGGGCCTAGCCCAAGAAAAGCTTCCACCATGTATCTGAGGCAAGATCTTCCGATCGGATTAATTGTATATGAGATGGACAACAAGAATAAATGATACGTGACGATGACGGATGATATATCGAATGGCGATGATAAATGTTGACAATGATGACGATAGTGGTCGGTGATGATGACCGAAGAATAATCGGATCGGCGTGGCGGTGGTACGACGCCGAAAGTTACGATTGTGTTTGGAGGATCTTTAGAGCTCTCTCTCTTGCTGCCTCCCTCATGAGGAATGAGGGGCTATTTATAGATTGAAGGAGTGGCGTCTCTGTAAATACATGCAAAACTCGTACCACTCCACTTCATCGGACGTCACACAATGATCCCTTTGATCATTTGAAGTATTTTAAATATTTGAATGCTCAAATGAAGTCGGAATTGCAAGATCTTTGGCTTGTTGGAACCGGCTCATCAAGACGCTCGATTTGACTATAAACACTCCATATTTTAGCTTTTTAAGAATTTAACTGATGTCTCAAAGTTTCCAATGATATTTTAAGTGTTTGATCTCGACCGCCAATTTCACGCCTTACATCAAGATTCGTTTGCTAGAGGAATTTTGAGGGTCATATCAATGATATACTTAAATATTGGATTGAAGATTCGAGATAAATCAAACCAAGTAAGTTATTTTGATAATAATAACACATTTCCTAATTTTGAAAAGTATATTTACATATTATCTAATTTGTTCTTTTATGTGATGCACTAAATATTTTGGGGTAAGCATACGATCAAAAGTGTTCCATCTAAATTTGTTAATAAGACGAATCACATATGGAAGACACATCATTAGGGGTTTTCTCTCAAGGATCCAAGAAATCTTCCTCTTAAAATCAACATTGAAAAGTTTCTACTATTCAAGGAATTTTATTCTTAAAATCTTTGGTTCTAAATGGATGTATTTTATTTCAACTATGATTTTGTACCAATCCCTATTAGAATGTAAGTGATTGATCAATTTATTTTTGAGCCTCTTTATAGGCATTGAATTTAGTTATTATTTTGCTTATCGATGAAGTTCAAATATTTTACTTTGAAAAAAAAAAAAACATTGAATGCAAGCATAAATCTCTCTATTTTTATTTTTATTTTTATTTTTATTTTTACTTCTTTAGATACTTTGATAAATGTTGCAACATTGTTATGATGATTAAAAAAGTATACTTAAATATTAAAATGGAGCTGATGGATGTTAACCATGCTTAAAACCATGTCAAATTTTAAACAAATGCCCTCAATATTTAATTTTCAAAAAAAAAAAAAATAGAGAGATGATCACTAGAGCTAACCCTTGTCATACAACAAAAATTGGTCAACCAGCAGCCAAAAATATTTCATATCAAACCATAACCGATCTGAACTTTTAATTATCCATAAAATCGTCACTCTTATTATAAGAGAAGGAAAAATAAAAGAAAGAAAATAATAAAAGCTAGTAATTATACATTAGAAGGCTGATATTTTTTTGCTGTTTTCTTTCGTAAAATATTTACATCTTATTTTAATAATATATATTTAATCTCTTAAACGATGCCATCTAAATATAAAGATCTGCGACTGAGTCATGATGGCTATCTTCATTAACTGGGAATACCTAAACTCAAAGGTTAAAAAAAAATAATAACAATAATAGTTCATCATTGATTTTCGAAAATAACATTGCTATACATCATTTAAATAAATAATATTGGAACAAAAAACCGTAAATCGCGATAATAGTAAAAAAAAAAAAAATTAAGAACTTGAAAATGCTAAAAAATATCATGTTTTGAGAGAAATTTCCAATTACAAACTTTAAGGAATATCATAGTTTGTGAAAAAGTTCCAATTATATATTTCATAATGTAGCAACCTTTTGAGAGAAGAAAAGGTAACCCAGAAAAAGGAAAAATTCAATGAATGCATTACAAACAAATGTAACTGTTCGAGGGATCGAGAAAAGTATTTTCCATAAACATAAAGTATCATATTTGAAGCAAACCATTAAATGGGAGAAAGAATATGGTAATGCAGGCACACCTTTGGGTGATATAACAGCCACTTTAACTGTCGATAATACTTTCGCCTCCAATAAATTCAATTTATATTTGATAAATGGGCGATTTTGTGAACTGCGTTTAGGGAGAAGAGACGGCATTTTTGGCTTCCTTTCAGTTTTTTGAGGTCAGAAGCCAAGGAGTGGGGAATAGAAAAGGCAGAGATGAAGCGGGAGGCATAGAAGAAGAAGAAGAATACTCAAGTATATGAGGAGTGTGCCTTCTCCCTTGGCCCTAAGGAGGTTTTTATAGACCCTCCATAGTGACAAAATGGTAAAAAATCAAAGAAAAACTGCAAAAATCCATTGAAAACCGCCCAAAAAAAAAGGTGAAAACGGGTGAAAACGGGCAAAAACGAACAAACTCATCTCTGCTATGCTATCTACCATTTCATTCTCTGTAAAACAAGTCTCCAGAGACTATTTACAAGTAACTACTCAGGACACCCGTTCCTCTCTTAGATCCATGTCACCAGCAACGGGTCCATGGTTTCGACCAATAGCCAGCATGCTACTCAGGCTCATGCCTATCATATAACATCGACAAACCAATGTTCATCCAAAATCACAAGCCTAAGTATAATGTCCTGATGGGTCCATAATCAAATCTTATGCCACATATTGTAATATCATTGCATGCTTCCTGATCATATCGGTAATGAAGATCTATTCTTTCAAAATGTATGAATGGACCCAAATTTCAAGATTTTACTGATATATATATTTTAGATGATTGACAATATCATCCAAAATAGGGAACCGATATGATATTGAAAATTTATTACAAGACGAATCTTGATGTCAAAAAAGTTGATCCTTTGAAATTAGTCGATCAAGACTTAAAATATCATTAAAAAATTTTGGGATATCACTTAAATCTCAACTCTAAACATGGAGTGTTTATAGTCAAAAATGCCTTTGACGATGATCTAACAAGCAAGATCTCATAATTTTGACTTCATTTGAGCATTCAAAACTTATAATACATCGAATGATCAAAGGAATCATTTTGAGCCGTCCATGGAGGGTAGTGGTCTGATTTTGCATGTATTTACGGACACCTCTAATCTTATAGCACTCATTCTTCACATGAGGAGGCCTGTAAGAGAGGAGAGAGCTCTAAAGCCAAAGATCCGCATAATCGTAAAATCACTTCGGCTTAACCACCCTGGTTTTGTCAACCACCAACGCCACCGTCACCATCATTGGTCCTGCCTTTGATCCCCTGTCACCATTACTATATGGCTTGGGATTCACATTGTACCCTTCTCATATAATATGTAATCCCATCGGAAAACTTGTACTCCAAAACAAATACATATTGAAGATTTTATGTATTAGCCTATATTTTTCCTCTAGATTTTCACGTAAAAATTTTGAAGTTTTCTTGTTCACTTTTTAAATACCTGTGTGTGTGTGTGTGTGCTGGATTTCACAACAAGGTTAAGACATAAACTTTCACTCTACCATAACTAGTTTTCTAGCACACAACAATTAGTATCCTGCAATGTTCTCATAAGGATATGAGATCCCATCATAAGGGTCAATACTAGGCAATTTGAAATCTCGTGGAATTGGATGTTGTAAAATTTCATTAGTTCAAGGTGAAGATTCTTGAAAATTTTGGAGAGTGGAATATTAATTCTTCTCCTATAAAGAAAACTTTTTATAGTCACGATGCCAAAGTTCAGCTATTATGAGAAAGATATATTGTACTGATATTATCTACTATATTCTCCTAAGCATGACCATGATGGGGCACAATATGAATGATATCAAATTGATTAACTCTAATTTACAATTGATTTCATTGTGGGTGATTTCCATCACACTATGATGGTGTCCTCTATTGCCCAACTTCTATTAAAAGTTTGAGGACTAAGGTTGATGCTTCTCCATTCGACATATACATTCTTCCAAAGTTAAAATTGGAATATTTCCACTAGGATGATGTTCGCCTCATAGACAATATCAAATTATATAGTACTAAAAAAATTCACGATGACAGGGTAAAAAATTTTATGTATTAGTATTGCATTCAGATTTTGAACAAACAAATAATATAAAAGAGTACAAGAAATAATACAATTTTTACATAAAAAATTAAACACGAAAAATCATGCAGTTGACCTAATCAAAATAATTTAATATATAGATCAGGTTGTAGAATTTCACTCTTCTCTCAAACTAGAGAAGATGGTATCACAAAATTGTTAATAGTATAAAAATTAAGTAATAATTATATAAAAGTGATAAAGCTATAAGAGTAATATGATGGTGGTTGGACTACAACAGTTGCTGGTAGTGGTTGGTAATGATTACTGGTGGTGGTGGATAACAACTACTGGTGGTGGTTAGCTTCAAACTCCCAAGTTTAACTCTTAGCACTAGTTCACCCCCACCTAATGTTGAGAATGGGTCCAATTTAGTAAATTCAAAGAAAATCTCGAAACACTATTAAATTGTCTTGATTCGCTTGATCATATATCAATCATTCAATATTTATGTATCTTATTAATATCAAAATTGAGTGATCTTGAGCTCATTGGATTTCTCTCGACAAACCTCTAGATTTGATAATAAGCATGCAATATTTGAAGATTATTTTATCATTCAATTAATGCTTTAAAGTTATAATCATACCTTAAAGGCATAATTTGAGGTTATTTGGATTCGGATCAATCCATTTTTGATGTCGATGGGCATGCCACATCAAAATGTCTACATTGGTTAAAATCAGAGATTTAATAATCATAAATTTAATGATAGAATATAATAATGCCTGTGTTGCCTTAAGATATGTGCTCCTTTGATCATATTTTAAGATGGTTTATCATTTACCTCTATTTTTAGATGTAAAATATGTCATCTAAAAATATATTAAATCTGCATGAAAATATAACTTTTGAGAGTATATATATTATATTTATCTATCTATTTATTTTCATTGTTATTATTTATTTATTTATTTATAAATTTATTAATAAATTCTCAAAACTTTTGATTAGTTTTGAAACTATTTGACTTCTTCAATTTATTTGTCGAAGATCTTTGACTCCTTTTTAAAATCTTAGACTTTCCCTACTTAATTCTAAAAACTCTATGGCTTTTACTATCTAATTATAGAAACTTTTTGACATCTTCAATTTAATTTTAAAAACTCTTTAACTTTTGCTTCATTCAATAATAAATACTTATATGGATGACGGAAAATCTCACATCTTCTTCTTTCCTTCTTCCATCTTCTCCTTCTCCTCATATAAAATTTGATTCCTCTTACAAAATCTTAAACATCATCTTACCTCAGAGGAATAAAGTTCCTTTGTGAAAGATTTAGTGTGTCTCTACCAAGAGCATGAGGCTACCCTATCTAAGTGAGGTTGTCTAAAAGTTTTTCTTATCTTTATGTATTCATATTCCTTATTTATATTATATATCTTCTCCTTTTATAAGATTTAAACTCATTTTAAAAAAATAAATTAAACACTATCTTGCCTAAGAGGAATTAAGGCCCCTTGTACAAGCTTCATTACAACTCAACTAAGAGCAAGAGGCTTGCTTATTTTAAGCAGAGTTGGGAGAAAATCTTCTTCTTCTTGTTTGTATTTATTATTTATATTCTCCAGCTTTTATTTTTGTAGACTTTAACTCTTCTCTTAAAGAGGTTAAACACTATCTTACATAAGAGGAATAAAGTCCTCTCATGTTGGCTCCTATGCATCTCTACAAGAGCACGAGGTTGCCCTATATAGGAGAGGTTGCTAGAAAATTTTCCTTATATTCTCTTATATTAGGAGAAAATCTTCCTCTTCTTCACCAACCCTTTCTTTTAAAAAGAGTTTCAACATTATCTTTCCTAAGTGGAACATAATTTTTCCTTATAGTTTCTAGTATATCTCTAGTAAGAGGATGGAGCTATCTCTCTTGATTAGAATCATTATCACCAAAAGACTTGCAGTGCTTATAATGGGGATTCAATCTTTCTCATAAAAGAAGGTTAATTATTTTGATAAAGTAGGATCTTTAAAGTTGGGAGTGTATAATGATAATGTTAACATCATTATCAGTCTTGAAGTTCTTGAAATTATTTTGAGATGTGTTGTGATTAAAGAAAGCTAAAAAAAGGAACGGATCACCTACTTAAAATTGAGGGAGAAGTTTTAAAGTTTGAATACTGTAGGAGACTTCATAAAATATATGCTGATGATGTCGCAAGTCCATTAACATTTTATAAATATAATAATTTTATAAATATTGGTGAATAAGTTTTCTTATTTTTTTTAAAAATTTAATATATTAGTTTGAATAAATTATTAGAAGTAATACTTGATGAAGTTTTTAATATTTGTAAAAATTATTTAGATTTCCTAGAACTTGCCTCCTATAAGTGATATGTCATTAAGATGTATATGTTTTATTAGAGACTTAATTAAATGTTTGAGTTAACAATATAAAGATGATACTTCCTAGTGGGTGCATAATACTTTTAATCTCTTGAGGTTTATGGCCATACGAGGCCTATATGTATTTGTATTTTTATAAAACTTCTACTTTTTATGATTTTTGATGTACCTCTACCTTGTGAGACATTTTAGCCTTCTAAAGTTTTTAACGTATTTAAACCTTTTAAAGGTTTTAATACATTATAATTTTTGATGTACTTGTACCTTTTAAAGCTTTTTAGTCATTTGAGAATTTTGATAAGTAGAGACTATATAGCCATGAACATCTCATAAACCAGGTGATCAGACAGTTGCCTCGATCAAGATAATACAAACATTATGACCTTCCCTATATATGAAGAATGGCCCTAAGTCGGGCAAGCACATAGAGATTGAAGTTACACTTAATCTACTAGTACTATGCATCCCATCTCGAGATCAACAACACATTCTTATACGGACAACCTCACAATCAATTGCATAATAGATGATCTATCACAGCAATATGCAGATCCCTTGACATGAGGAACTCACCATCCGATTGTGGTAAAACTTGCCAACAATAAGCAAGCTGGTTCTTTTTCATCATTTCACTTAGCTATTACATAGACTACATATAAAGTTCCCTCCCTTGAAACACTATAAAAGAGAGGGACATGGAGAGAGAGAGAGAGAGAGAGAGAGAGAGAGAGAGGAGAAAGAGGTTTTTTCCTTTTTTTCTTTTTCTTTGAGAAAGAAGAGTGTTTTTTTGGGCTTTTGTTCTTTCTTCCTGATCATATTACTATACTATCACACCCCTCCTCCAAATAAAAGAAAGGCCCTTTACATTAAGATATAAAAATATTAAGATATTTTTATACCTTTCTACTTTCTCTCAACTATCCCACTAGCTTAAACCTAGCTCCACAAGCGCTAAGTAGGTACTTCCTCAGCCACAAATAAAATTAAATTCAACATCCTTACATATGCGAGAAGTATGTATTGAGGATGAGAAATAGAAGTTCATAATAGAATGAACAACATTGGACAACTGTATATGAATAGAGCTGAATATTCAATCATTTATTACACCACAAGAATTAAAATGCATGGAAGATTCAATTGCATGCCCAGTACAAATAGCCATGAAAAAAGAGAAAATTGCAGGACCACAGGCCAAAGAATATGGAGGCTCCTTAGGGTCAGCAACTTACTGAGCTCCTTGATAAAGGGGAGAACTATCCAAAATGCCTAGTCTCAATGACACGCCCTATAAGACGAGCGATGATGATGAGACCCAAGAAGTGTATAATTTAAACTAGTGGTTTCTCACAAAAATCATAGAAGATTGCTTTTTTGCATAAGTTCAAAATTCTATATTTGGAATTCTATAGATGTGTCACTGATCTGATTGACAATATAATATAAACTGAGTTGGAAATGTTGCTATTGGATTTTCATGAAGCCATGATGTGCTAACTCTTCTTCACCATATTCAATGAGTTAGTTATTAGATGGTTCTCGTGGTTGATTGTCATAACCATAACTTTCTCTACTGAGTTCAAAAGGATGTTTGCAACACAATTCACAAGTGCTTAGAATCCACTAAAGAGCTCACAAGCTCGTCTAAAATAAGGCAAGAGCCCCTCAAATCTCTCAAGAGGTTCACACATATTCCCATAGTGAAATGTTAGAAATTAATGACTTAGAGCTTGTAGTTGCATAAGCTGCACTGGCTTAAGGCCTCAAAGAGGGTCCATTTAGATATGTGCTAGAACTACAATAGCCCAAAATCTTAGTTGCATACCCAAAATAAGTAAACTTCTTAAATGCTAAAAACACATTGCATGCATGGCAAGCACATCAAGAACATTCACGTAGACTACTTGGACACAGATTCATCTTCAGAAGGTAAGTATTCATGGAAGAAGTGTCATCTCAAAGCGATTCAAGCATAACACCCCTTGCAATAGAGAAGATGACCATACATGAAGTCAAGCCACTACACACTTGTTGTTAGGCTCATCACTCACCAATAAATACCCACCTTTGATTATGGTGAGTCATTTATACATACTCTAATGGATTTATTTTGTACTCATATTCTATACTATCCCTCGTCCCAAACTTTATAAAGAAAATGAAAGACCCTAGTTTTTTCATCCTAAGCTTTGTTCCCTCTCTCCAAAATAAGTGAATTCCCCTACTTATACTAAGACTACTTTAAAGACAATAACACCAGATCTTATCCCCATTGTCTCAATTACATGATGTTCCTCTCTTTAGTAACTCTACTTCCCAAGTATCTCCTAAAGTTTACTTTAGCCACAAATATATTTGGATCCAACATCCTTTTAGGTGCGGTGAGCATGGATGAGGCTAAGAATAAGAAGCTAAATTCGAAGTAAAGAAAAAACATTTGAAAAATGAACTCATAAAAAATAGTTAAGGGGATTTCAATTAAGCAATCAACTATGGGTAAAATCCTCAGAGAAGAGAACCACTATTCAAAAAAATGGACTATATCTTCACTTAGATGATGGCCTAGTAGATTACCAGTAGAGATATGAATCATTCTTTTAGAACTACCTAGACTGTCCAAGCGGATAATCTAAGGAGATGCTGGGCAACCATTATTGGCCTCCACTGCCTTATGCACTCTCACAATTATTAGTTAAATGCAATTATAAGGCCAAATAGAGAAATAAAATTAATACTACCTTAGGGGAACTCTCTAGTGGAGAATAAGAAGAGCAATAACCCTCTTTTTTGGTGCACTTCATGCTAGACGAACATTAGCCTTGGCCATTTATTCCGTGGCACTGCCCTCGGCAGGAATGATCGTGTTTCTAGGGGAAAGGGTATTAAAGGAGCTAATCTCCATTGTGTAAATAGCGATAACTTCCAGGCTATTTAGACATTTTAGTTTTTTAAGGCTAGCACACAATTCTAAAGAGTTAATGCTACTTGTGGAAAAAATTTGTGACTAATAGATTTTAGGAATTTCTTATTTAGGTAATCAAATTCATCATTAAGAAATAAATATATTATCTCGGAAGATAAACATGTTATCCTATAATGGATTTAATCACTTAAATAAGGACTCCTAAAGATAATAGGTCTTATTATATTCTATAGATTCTTCCCTTGAACTACATAGAAAAGTAGAACAAGCTGTATTTTATATTGGGATCATAGTTTTTTATAAGGTCAAGCCCTTATAGTTAATTACATTTTAGGAACAAGGATATCTTCCTAAGAATATTCTCAATTAAAGAAATAAGATTTTATTTCTATGGATTTCAAACTTGGTCTTGAAGGATGATTAAATTTGGAATTTCAAAAGGGAACACTTCAAAGGGGTAATAGTTCTTTTGGAAGTTAATTGGGATAAAGTAGGAAATACTTATAGATATTAGGATACCTAGTATAAATTTCAACTATCCGATCATTAGGCTTTATATTTTGAGATAAAATTTTTTAATATTTGAATTGATATTTTATTAAAAGTCTAGGACTTAGATTCTAACAGCCAAGACTACAAAAATACTTAGGGTTGAAGACATATTCCTAGTAGGATGCTTCAGAACCTAAGTTTATAATTGCTTACAACACATATCAAAGGCTTGACCTAGTTTGACTTTGAGAATTATTGGCTCTTTCGCTTATTTGAGAAAAGGAACCTATCCTTGACTATTTTAGACTTATAACTCACCCGGAAAGGCTGCCAGCTAAACACTTAAGTCAATTTTAAATCTATGATGCTTGTATTTATGTTATGCAAGTTGATTAGGCTATTACATTTTAGAAAGGAATCTAAGAATCTAGACTCACTCTCTAATCCCTAGGATCATGTTAGGTATGATATGCACCTAACTAATGTAATAATTTTTAAATTTTAAATATTTTGACTCATAATTCATTTAAGATATTTAGGGTATGCAATTTATGCCTACAATGAGATGCAATTAGAAATGGTCATGGGCCAAATCAAGAAGAGAATATAGTCTTCCCTAAGAAGGAGGTCACCCTCAGAAGTCAGATGCCCCTTATGTGTAATGGGTGAAGCTCCCAATTCACGGAGTTAAAATAGTATGCTAGCATATTTTGCAAAAGCTAATTATTTCTAAATGATTTTAAGTTATTCCTAAGGCTTAATTTATATGAGGAGTTTCAAATTCCTTTATTTTTATTTAAGTTGCTTAAATTTAGGTTGGGTAAAAAATTTATTTTTGTTAAGAGCCCAATGTTCAGACATTCATCATAAAAAGAATGACACAGAAAGACACTTAGAAAAGTAGGTTGATTTTATTGCACACCCCAAAATAAATCAAGCCAGATTTAAATTAAAAGAATAGGCCAATATAATCGAGTATTACCATACACCTATAAGAAAGAGAAAATGGGCAGTCGAGATCTGCTCTTATACAGCCTAGCCTAGAACTACAAGTTTAGATCTATGGGTCTTCTTCTAGGATTGTCTCTCTCTTTAGGGACCTCCTTTGGGCTTCATAGGAGACTATTGACCTCATTTTTGATTAAGGTTAATATCACCTCTGAAATAAATAATTAGGATACCTAATTTTAGATTAGGAACTTTCTAATTAAACTGCTCAGGACACTATACCTAGTGATCTAATGCACCATCTTTGGGATCTAACCTAATGGGCTTAGGTAGACTTGACCCAAATTCCAAATTAGGATTAGATCAAATGAAATCCAAATAAATCAAAATAAAATAAAATAAAATCAAATAAGTGAATCCAAAACTAAAACAAAGTGAAATCTAGTCAACCCATTTGACATAGGTTTGACTTAGGTGGGTCCCACCAAGTCAATGGTCAACCCACCAGAATTTGAATAAATAAAATCATTCCAAACATTAAAAATTATAAAATAAACATGTTTAATTATGAATCTAATAAAATTTAAATTTATTTAAGCCTTAATTAGACCAATCTAAATGAACCTAAATGGCCTTGTTTAAACCCAAATCAAATTGAAATTAATTCAATTTGATTGCTCAAAATCATTTAGAAATGATAACCAAACATAATTCAACTCATAATTGGGTCAAATTTGGTCAAATTGATTATTTGACTCAAATGGTATGCAAGCTTAACCCATTAATCCCATTTTGGGTCAAATGGGTTCAAATTGAAATCCAATTGAAATTAAATGAAATCAATCAGTCCAAATCATCTCACACATGTGATAAGTATGATTGGAGTTCAAACATAATCCAATTGAGTCAAATTGATCATTTGAACCCAACTGGAATCAAATTTAACCCATTTAGGTTTAAATGGGTTAAAATAAAATGAAATCCAAAATTAATTAAAATCTAAATGAATTAATTAAATAAAAATCTAATCAATCATCACTTAAAGATGATTAAACTCAAAATTAAAAGAATTGAATCAAAGTCAAACAACTTTGAATTCAAATGTTTGGATTAAATTTAAATTTCTAATCCAATCCAAATGAATTTGGACTTAGCTTCAAACTCATATTTGAGTTTGAGCAAGCAACCACACATTAGTCAAAGGACTTTGGTTGGGATGCCATGAATCATACAAAAAAATAAATTAAAGGGGCACAATTAGAAAAGGGAAGGCTTGATAATCCATGAAAAAGAAGGAAAGTATCATTACCCCTCTTCTATATTGCTCATTCCACCTCTTGGTTTGAAAGGGATTGGATTTATTCCAATCAATAGAAGGCCACCAAAAGAAGAATCTAACAAGAAATTTGGCTTTCTCCAAGAGAGAAACAAGGAAGAGCCAAGGGGAGCCAAGGGCTTGACCAAGCAAGAAAAAAAGGTCAAATGCCCTCCTCCCTTGGAATTTCTTCTCCAAACTTGCTCACAAGGCCAAAGGGGATTGAATCCACCCCTTGGCCGACCTTGCCACTGTCGATGGTTAGAATCTGGCCACCTAGAAGGCCAAGAACATGGTTCTCAGCCATGTATGGAAATAAGGGAGGGAGATCTTTTTCCCTCCCTCCTTTAATCTCAAATCATTCACCAAGGATAGAAATGAAGAAGGCGATCCTTCCCCCATCCCCTCGTCCCTGCCACGCTAGAAAATGAATGAGTCCGATGGCCACCGAGCTCTCTTTAATAGTGAAATGAAAGGGAGAGTCTCTTTCATCAAATTGAATGTTTCAACACATTTTAGAGGTTGAGGCAATATCAAATTTAATCACCACCTTGTCCCTTTGCAGCCGACGAGCCGGAGAATGATCAAGGCCAATAGAATGTGAGCCTAGCTTGGTTTTGTAGGTGATTCATAGAGAGACAAGCCACCAAATTACATGCACCGCATCATCACATTGAGGCGAAGCTAATGGAGTCCATCAAATCACTAGTGATTGATGCAATCAAGGTATGTTCCACCATTATCCACCCAGGCATTCAATTTTGGTACTTTTTGAAAGGAATTTGATCCCCATGAGGATCAAACCACATGGATTGGTTACCAAATGATTCTTGATCATTTTGCAATTGAAAGTGAATTGAAATTCTCTAGCGATCATAAAAAATTCAATGAAAATGATGGACAATGTCCGTTTCTCATCGAAGAGATGTAAGAGATGATCTCAGCCATCTGATCCCTCTATTTGAAATGGAAGACCAAGATTTATCCAGACGATCCATTTAATTCCCTTAAGGATACCGCATAATGAATTAGGACCGTTCGATCTTCGATTGGACATTCGAGATTCATCCCGTGTGGCACTACTTTTGATGCAGATGCTGCACAAGATCCATGTGGCCAAATGCTTCTACACCACATGGCAATGGTGCACGTCAGCCGCCACATCCGCTCGTGGTCTTAAAATGATAAAATCCCTTTTAATAAATTAAAAATTAATTAAAATCTCAAAATTTTAAAAAAATTTAAAAATTAAAATACAAATCTAAAAAAAAAAATGCAAACTTATATTCTATGGATTCAACATGATTAGAGGAATTCATTAAAATGAAAATCACCAATTAATTTTGGATATTTTTTCCTTAATTTGGGTTTGAATGAAATCAATTAAATTTTAATTATTCACAAACCATTAATCCAATTAAAATGAAATTTTGGGAATTGAAATTAAAGTTAAAACACACCTTAGGACAACTTTTCACAATTTATTTCAATGTAATTGATGAGATATTACATTTCAAATACTAAACTTTAATTTTAATTAAATAAATTAATATAAAATAAAATAGTTAATAAAAATAAATTAAATAACCTCAAATCAACTTAACGAACTCTAATGAACTTAAAATCACCAATGAAACTTATTGGAACTAAATAAATAATCAAATGGCTTAATTAGGTAATTAAGTGGATTAAATAAATCTAATAATTAACTAAAACTTAATTAAATCATAATAAATTAACCAAATTTTTAAAAATTATGAATGAACCCTCTTTTGGAAACATCTTTCAGAGGGGAATCAAGGAAAAATGAAATCCCCAAATTATTTTCATTAAATTGGGCTTAATTTGGGTTTTAATGAAAAAATTAAAGATTTAATTACACCCTAATTATGAATCTAATCAATTTGAAACTTTGGAAATATAAAATTGACATGAAACCCCACTTTTCATAAAAATTTTTTTTAAATCTAATTTACTTTTAGATTGGGAATTAGTGAATTTTTAAATCTCTATGTCAATATAAATTACATAATGAATAAAAAATTCATAAATTCATAAAATAATGAAGTAATTTAAACTAATCTTCATCAACATAAGAAACACTTAGGATAACTCTTTCAACATTCTAAATAAAAACACTTAATCATTTTCATGCTTAAGGCTTAATGAATAATGCATATTAGGAGTAATTAAACCTTAAGCTAATGAAATCATAATCAAACAACCTAATGAAACTTTAATTTATAATCAATCTAACCTAAAAATGAATTCAAACTTTAACTTAAGTGCCTTAGGTTAGCATAAATTAAACCAAATGAAATGAATATAAATTCAACAAAGTTAATATATAACTCCAACTAAAACATTAACAAATAAAATGAAATAATTCAAAATAAATCAAATGAAATAATTTAAACCAAATGAAATTAAAAGAATAAATTAAATCAAGAATGAAAGTCTAATCAAATTAAAAGAATGAAATAAAGAATTCAATTACAAAGAAAAGAATTGAAACACTAATCCAAAATCAAAATTGAATTCAAATCAAAAGCATTTAAATAAAACTAATAAGATTAATTAATATACTTAAGAATCTTAGTAGACCTTTGGGAAGAATCTTCATCTTAGGATGAAGGTTTCATTTCATTAGGAGTTAGGATGTTGAGTAGAATGGGTTCCATGCAAAAATGTAATCTATCCCTCATTCTTAAAAACCTAAACTTTACTTTAACAAAATAATGTGAAAATGAAAATGAAAATAAATCACTAAATCATTTGAATTAAAACCACCCTAAAGTAAAATTCAAACAAACTCAAAACTCAAATTGAAACTTGAACTAAAGAGGCCTAACAAAGTCTTGCTACACAAGCCTATTTTCTTCACACACTAGATCATTAGGTCACGGACTCTAGACTTAGGTTAGGCCATTATGTGATTCATTTTTATGATTTTTTTGTGTTGTGATATGATGTGCTTCACAAGTCTTGATGGCATACTATTTTAGACTACATGTCTAGGATTGTTTGCCCATTATACTAGATGATAAGACCTTCTTTTAGAACTAACATTATCTTCTGCAGGGGGATATGCTAGAAAGGACTGCTATTACAAATAAATTAAAATGCTAATTTCTTGCAAGTGTGCTTAAGTCCTTAAGCATAGCCCATAAGACTAGTGAGTTTGGCAAATAATTAATGCTAAGACCATTTGTTTGTAAAATATAACTACCATGTGCTGTTTATATTTTATTGACATTTATTTTGCAGGGCTTAGGAATTATTTTTGAATTCAAAAAGTAAATTTGAGCTTAGAATTTGGTTAGGATCTGTGGGGTCTAGGATTAACATAGCCGACCCTAATAAGAGATGGTGTAGAGGTCCCCTATAAAGCCCAATGGATGTTCCTGAAAAAGGAAATGATCCTAGAAAGAAGACCCATAGATCTAGCTTTTTAGTTTTAGGCTGGGCTATATAAGGGTATAGCTCGGTTGCTTGTTTTTTTTTTTCTGGGGTGTACAGTGGTACCCAAGATTGGCTTTTTTTAAAAAAAAAAATTAAATTGTCTTGATTTATTTTGGGTGCACAATAGAATCAACTTGCTTCTTTAAGTTTCTTTATGTGTTGTGCTTTCTCATGATTGAATGCCTAGATGATTAGGCTTATAGAAAAAAATTAAATTTTATATCCAACTTAAATCTAAACAATGAAACAAAAATGAAGCAAACTTGAAATCTTACATAAATTAAAGCCCTAGGCAAAACCTAAAATTAATTAGAAATAATTAGGTCTTGAAACCATGAAATCATATTGTTCTAATCCTTAAATGGTAACTTCTCCCATTACACATAAGGGGCATCTGACCTATGAGGATGACCACCTTCTTAGGAAAGCCTTCCTTCTCCTAATGATTTGGCCCATAAACTTTTCTAATTGTATGACATGTAGGCATAAATTGCATACCCAAGATCTCAAATGAATCATAAATCCAATGACTTAAAAATCTAAGAAATGTACATTAGTTAGATGAATTTCATACCTTACATGATTCTAGGTATTTGGGAGTGTGTCTAGAATTTTTAGATTTCTTTCTTAAAAATGCAAGAGCCTAGCCATCTTGCATTCATGAGATTTAATATCATGGATTTAAAATGTGCTTAGGTGGTGTCAGTTGGTAGCCCCTCCATACAAGTTGTAAATCTAGAAGAGACAGGGATAGGTTAGTTCCCTCAAGTGAGACGAATGGTTGATAATTCCCAAAGTGAAACTAGGTCGAGCATTTAACCTATGTTAAAAGCACTTGTATACTTAGATTCTAAAGCATCCTCCTTGGAGTAAGTCTTTAACTTTAAGCATTTCTATAGCCTTATGCTGTTAGAATCTAAGTCCTAGATTTCTAAGAAAATATCAACTCAAAATCTAAATAAAATACCAAAATTCAAAGCCCAATTATAGGACAGTTGAAGTGCCTAGTATGCATGCTTGTATCAATAGGCATTTCTTATTTCATCCCATTTGGCTTCCAAAACAACTCTCTCCACTTTGGACCAATCCCAATTGAAATTTCAAAAATTAATCCTTCAAAAAGCAACTTAGAAATCTATAAAAATAATAACTTATTTCTTCAATTGAGAGTATTCTTTAGAAGAGACACTTATTAAGATGTTATTAACTATAGTGGCTTGTCTCTATAGGGAACCATAAACCTAGTTTAAAATAAACCTTGTTCTACCCTTCCATGTAAATCAGGGGAAAAATCTCTAGTACATGAAAGACCCATTACCCTTAGGAGTTTTTTATTAAATGATCAAATCCATTATAGGAAAACACATTTATCTTCTGAGATAATTTGGTTTTTCTTTAATGATGCATTTGATTATCTAAATAAGAAATTTTAAACTATATGGTGCCAAACAAATTTTTACTCATCAGAGACCATCAAAATGGTACAATCAACTCTTACTATATCTAGACCCCATAGATCCTAACTTAATTCTATACTATAATTACATTTATAATTCAAAAAAGAGCCTTGTAAAATAAATGTTAGGAAATGAAGACACCAGCAATTATATTTGCAAACATACAGGCTTAACATTAGTTTCTTGACAAGCTCACCTATCCTATTGGGCTATGCTTAGGGACTTGAGTATACCTACATAAAAACATCATTTATATATAATTTATTATGGAAATCATTTTTAGCATAGCCCCCTGCAGAAGACAACATTAGTTTAGAAAGAATGTCCTACCATCCAGTCTAATGGGCAAACAATCCTAATTATCCAGCATAAAACATTACACCATAAAATAATGAAAACATCATAGACCATCACAGATCGACCTAACCTAAATTTAGCATTGGTGACCTAATATTCTAGTGTGTAAAGAAAATGGGCTTATGGTAAGGCTGTATTAGGTCCTTTTAAGTTCAAGTTTCAATTTAGGTTTCTAATATTTAATTTAATTTGATTTTGAGATTTTTCACATTTCATAATTTCACTTCATAGGTATGTGTCATTCTTATACTAGAGATTTGAGGTATCAAGACCTCCTTTGGACGAGTAGCCCTGTGACCTTGGGTGTCCAGACTATATACCATATGTTGCTAATAATGAAAAAATTTGTTGTTTTGTTCTTTTGATTTCTTTTAATCTTAAAATTGGTTTAATTTTTCATCGATGGTTTCAATTTAAATGGTTTAATAATTTATAATTTTATTTCCATTTTTAGATTCATTTTCTATAAAAATAAAATTTAAGTTTTTAAGAATAAAGAACATAATAAGTTCCACTTTGGGTGGAACTCATTTTATTTAACACCCTAAATCCTAGTAAAATGAAGTCTTCACCCTTAAGGTGAAGATTCATTCTAAGTGTCAAACTAAGATCCTAAGTATCTAAATTAACCTCTTTTTGAATTATTTTAAGTTTGATTTGGTTTGATTAAAGTTCTTATTTGGATTTGGACTTGAATTAATATTCATTCTTCTTTTATCTCTTTCAATTTGATTAATGTTTCTTAGTTTGATTAATGTTTAAATGATTTGATTTATTCATTATTTTTGTTTTCATTTTGTTTTGATTAAATGTTTATTTATTTTCATGTGTTTTAATTCTTTTAATTTATTCATTTTATTAATGTTATGTTAATGGGATCAGATAAATTAACTTAATCAATTTCTAGTTGTAATCTCATTATTTCATTTTATTGATGTTATATTTATTAATGTTTATGTTTTATAGCTTAATTTTTATATTCAATCCTTTTGATTTGGTTCATTATTCATTTAAGCATGTTTGTTTTATTTAATTTGTTTAATTTTAGTTTAGTTAATTTATTCATTAATTTAATGTTTACTTCCTTCAAATTATTTAATACAAGATTTAATCATTAAGGTTTATATCCATTAATGTGTGTTCATTTAATTTATTTAAATTTAACTTAATTTATTTAAATTGGTATTTTGATTCATTCTTAGTTTAGGTTTTGGATTCACTATGTGATGAGATTTCATTAATTAACTCAACTCCTTTATATTAATTTTGTTTATCATTTCATAAAATAGGGGACTTACTATTTTTGACACCAAACCTAACTTAGGCCATTTCAAGTTCCTAAATTATTTTAAGTTTAATATATTTGGTTAATCACTTTCATTTACATTTAAAATAATTCATTAACTTAAATAAACTTAAGAAGTTTTTCTATGTTTGTTAAATTAATATCTTAATTCAAAATTTAGTTTGATTTCATTATTTAATTAATTTATTACATTTCAATTTCATAATGTATGGATAAATTTATCATTTAAGTTTACTTGATTTTAATTATTCACATTTTCATATTATTAGTGTTATGTTAATGGATTTAAATTGACTTAATTGAATTCAACTTATGATTTCATTTTAAGTTTAAGTTAGTATATTACAGGTTAAAGTTTTATCTCTTGAAGTGAAATTTTACAATCTTAATATTAGACTATTTTAATTATTGTAATTAATTTATTTGGTCACCTTTATTTATGTTTTAAAATTATGTAACTTATTCACTTAAATAAATTTAGGAAAATTTCATTCAAATGAGTTTCACAATTAAGTATGGATTTTAGAGGTTAATTTGTTATGATTTTAATTGATTAGTTAGTTTATTATAAATTTCTTAAATTGATTATTTAGGGTTTGATCAAATTTCATATGCTTAATTATTTCATTAAGTTATAATGCATAGTTAATTTAATTTCTTAACTTCAGAGGGTTAGAATTTTTTTTTTTAAATGTTCTGGTGTTAGTTGAAATGTTTCAAGTTGATCTTTTGAATTTTTATAATTTTTATTACTTTTATAATTTCTTGATTTAATATTTCATATAAATTGGCCTGGAGATTGGAAATTTAATAACTTCTAATCCACATATCAATTTGCCTTAAAATTTTATAGCAAGAGGGGTTCCTTGTCAATTTGAGTTCCCTAAAATTTCACCTTAATTAAATATGTATTTAAGACTAATTGAAATTTTAATTATTCATTGTGGTGAAAATTTTTATAATATATCTTTTCCTTCATCTATCCCTTTCCCTTTCGAAAAAAAAGGATAAATGAAAACATAAATATATATAAAATTGCACATTGTTGGGATGCCACGCTGATCCGCAGATGTTCTTAATAGGGTGATCAGGTACGACATTGAGGAGAGGTGTACTATCTCGAAAGATAGAAGTCACCACCCTACAGTGGACCTAATAACCTCATTAAGGACTCCTAAGAACTATGGGTCTTCGACATGTACTAGAGATTCTTCCCCTACTTTAAATGAAAAGTAAAGCAGGGTTTATTTTAAACTAGGTTCGTTAAGTTCCTTACAAGGGCAAGCCTCATATTTAATTACATCATAAAGAATGAGATTCCTTAGGAATACTGATTAAGGTAAATGATCATTGTCTCCAAAGACTTCAAAAAGTAAGGACTATCAATCATATGGTTCATTTTTAGAAAGTCAAGTGGGGTCGATCAAGAGGAGGGAATTCTTATCGAAGCCAAATGAAAACAAGTGGAGGGTGCTTAAGATACTAGGAAGCCTAGTAAGCATCCCAAACTACCCTATGGTTGGGCTTTACATTTTTGAAATTGATTGAATGTATTTGAGTTGAATTTTTATTAGAATTCTAGGGCTTATAATTCCATGATGCAAGGTCACAAAAATGCCTAAGAGGTGAGGATTTATACTTATGGTCCGCAAAGGGGAGAAGCAACCTCTGAATCTAAATCTAGAGAGCTTTGGCGAGGGCCAGAAGCATGACCTAAATCTAAGGCAAAAATGGGTATTTGGTTTACCTCCACAAGAGAGGATAAACAACCCAACTGTTGGACTTACAATCACCTGGGGTGCCAACTAACTCCTCCTATAGTTTTAAAATATGTAGGCAAGTCATATGTTTATGCAAGATAGCAAGGTTATTATTTATTTAGAAAGAGACTAAGTCCTTAAACACACTCCCTAAGAGACTAGATCATGTAGAGCATAATTCAATGACTTAAATCTAATGTAAAATTTTCATATGTTTTATTTTCATTTTAGGATAATCATTTGACTTAGGCTATAGGATTCATATGCCTAATGCATAAAAAATAAGATTATGGGCCAAAATCAATAAGATGGGAGGTGTATTTTCACCATGGCTCTCAAAGGTCAAGTCAAGTTCTCTGGAAAAGGTGGAAGCCCTACAATCAAGAGTGAAGTAATATGCTTTTATGCATGATGTTAGAAAAGAAAGTACACATCCAGCTAAGGGGTTACTAATTCTTTTAACTTGATTTTAACTTAGGCTTTAAGTGAGGTTATGAGTTGTTTATTTTTAAATTTGAGTTGATTAATTTGGTAGAAGATCTATTTTTCCCTAAGAGCCTAATCGTCATCTAGGCCATACATCAAGCTAGAAAGAAATTAGAAAAATATGCCATCTTATTGCACAAGCTAAACAAACATCAAACATTTTATAAAGCTAATGCAAAAGAATAAAAGGTCATTTGTGGTCGGGCACCACCGCATAAACTAGAAAAAAATATGGGTAGCTGAGCTCTACCTTTATACAACCTGGATTATAAATAAATTAATTACAATTAAGCGAGGAATTCATGTTATAGGGGTCTTCATTTCTTCTTTTCTTCTCTTCTTCTTTCTTCTTTATTCTTTTGGTTCCTTGTTTTGGATTGTTGGAAGGTGGTTGCTCCAAAGGCTTCACATGGTACATAAGATGAGAGCTTATAACCAATGTTCATCCTAATCCCCCATAACAATCATTCCAAAATCCTAATTGCAAAATTACATGAAAAGGAAAAGTAAATCTAACTAACACTTGCAAAAATAGAGATTAGCTAAATAAACCATACAAATCCCAAGCATGTATATTGGGCTTAACACCCCACACATGGGTAACCAAGTCACCTGGCCTATTGGATTATGCTTAGAGGTATAAGCACTGCACAACAAATAAAAAAGCATTTATATTTTTATTTATTAAAGCCTCTTAAGCATAATCCTAGTAGAAGATAATGATTAGACTAAATCATTCTATCATTCAGTCTACGCACATACATCCTAACATCCAGACTAAAACATTACATCATAAAACAAAAGTAAAGCATCAAACCATGCACCGTCCTAACCTAAAGCTAGAAATGATGACTTAGTCTAATGTGTGTGCCATTTAAAGTTTGTGTGGTATGCTTATCTATGGCTTTAAGGTTTAAATTTTCTAAGTATGAAAAATGTTCAACTTAGATGGGTGGTTTTATTTAAGTTGTTTAGTTAATTTATTTGATTTTTATTTGGTGATTTATTTAAGTTTGAATGAACCTATAATTAATTACTAAGTTGTAAAGAGAAGGAAAAGAAAAGAGAAACTTCTCTTCCCTTCCCTACCTTAAGTAATTTCTAAAGTAGATTCATGTTTGATTTTTTTAGTGAATGTTTTCTTATATATTTTAATTAATCCTAAGTTTAAAATAACTCTAAACAAACCTATTCAAATGGAAAGACATTTTAAGATTAAGTAAAGTGGAATAATATCACAAAACATACACCACTTTATTTCTTTCCCAACATATATAACATGCATATGAATGAATCCTAAGCCAATCTATACATGCAAATGATAATGTTTAGTACATTTTAATGATGAATGCTAAGTAGTGTTACTTAAGAAAATTTGATGCTTTATGATGCATGATTTCCATTAAGTAGAAAAAAAGGGAGATTCTTTCATCCTTTATTTATATGTACATGTGTATGTATGAAAGGCATAAGTGAGTATGATGCCATTGTTAGCACCAGGAGTGTAAGGTACAAGACCTACTTAGGGCTACTTAAAGTCTCGCAATCCTAGGGTTGTCAGACTAATATACCACTTTCCTTAAATACATATGCATGTACAAGAGAAATAAATGCAAAAAAGAAAGATGCACAAGTTTATATTTATTTAATTTTTGGTTTGGTTGTTTAATTTATATGTGTGATGTGATATTCCTTCTTAAGTCATGACATAGAGTGTATGGAATGGATTTGACCAAGTGTTATGCCCTTTTTAAATGGACTATACTTTGCCAATCCTATACAATTCTATGTTAAGAAAGAGAGGGAGAATCAAAGCCACATAATACACATCTTTATATTTCTCAAACATGCAAGCTTATAAATAATTATAAGTAGCATACCTTTCAGTTTTGATGTTTGATTTATAAATTTTGAAAATAATTTTGAATTTAATAGTGATAATAGCTATTAATATTCTTACTTTAGCCAAAACATGCAACTTGACATAAAGAAAATATTTCATTTTAATTTTGATTTTTTTAAAGGAATGAATGCATGATTTTCATATGGTATATATACTTAGTATGCTAGGAAAGAAATAAAGTGATGAAAGCAATGTAAATTTATTCAACCTAATTAATTCCTAAAGACAATCCTATGGAAAATAATTATTTAAAGCAAATCAAATTTAGTTTTAAAGAAATTTTTTTTTGATTTTGAGCATGATTTCAATTTGAGAAATGTGAGAAGAGTTTGCTGGTCCTAACCCATTCCCACATGTGTATATTATTTCTTTGTTTAATTTTTAGGTGATTAGGTCAATTTTATGTTTTAGCTAGGTTAAGGTGTACATTAAGTGTATTAATTACCCCTTACCTATTCCACCTTAGCATATTTAATCAAATAATTATGAGCTAATGATATGTCATAAAACCACACAAGGAATTTAACCAGCAATGCACCTAGGAAGAAAAGGGTCTAATGCATTTGGCTCATAATTAATGATTAATTAAACTAAAGAGTTTAAGTTAAGTACTTTCATAACCCTTCCCATACATGTGGATTAGGTTTTAATTTCCTTAAGCCACTTAGGTTAGCACCTAAGCATCTGCCCAAGATGGATTGATTAAGTTCTGGAATGTTTTGAAAATTTTATCAAGTTAATTAAGTAAGACCCTTAATTGAATTTAGATTAAGAAAGAGAAAGGGGGTTTAAGGAATAACTTAGGAAAAATATTCCAAAATTATTCCCTAAACCTCTTGATCACTCAAACAAAACTTAGTTAACTCAATCAAAGGATTAAACCACTATTCACATACATAATTAGGCTTAATTACATTAAGAGGATAATTAAGGATTCAATAATTGATCCCCCTAATTAACCCATCAATAAATCCCAAGAAAATTAGGGGAGGCAGATGTCATCCCCCTAAATGCACATGAGAAGTTTGAGATTAAGCACTAGGATTATTAAGGAGTAATTAGAATTATTAGAGAGTAATTAGGATTATTAAGTTTTCATTAAAACCCTAATCAAAGAAACTATACTATTCAAAATATAGTGAAATTAATTTTAGAATATTCTCCTCTGAATTATCTTTCTAATGCTTTTTACATTATATTTTTAGGATTTTTCAAGAATTAGTTATGCAATTATGAAGATTTAGTGATTAAGGATAGTTAAATAAATCCCTAATTAAAATAGCTAATCTCATCGGTGCCATGTGGAGGCTGATGCGGTGCACGCTTTCCATGTTGTGCGATGGGAGAGGATATTTAAGTTGTCACATCATAGCACTGTGTCGGCGGCGGTGCTATACGCTTTCTCCCCATTCATCCGATCAAGGATCGGATGGCTGAGATTAAGCCCACAATATTAAAAAAGATTAAATTGAATATCCTATGCATCTTGATCATGGCCGTCCATCCAAAATTTGCGATGGATGGTCCATGATCCATCCCTAACCTTCCCTATAAGAGATGGCCACTATCCATCTTCTAGGGGAAGATCCATGCTCGATTGAGCTTGGATTGAAACCAAATTCAACCCACACCATCTAAGAGTAAAGGGGAACACATCCAACATCTAACTTTGCTTGGGGTGAAACTTTCCTTCACAAAGGGCCAAGAAAGAATGACACTACGGTTTAATGGCATACCTCACCGGAGGCTATCACCGGCACTCGAATCCCTTGAAGTAGCTTCATCTAGTGGAGACAAAGCCATGTTGAAGGTTTGAGGTGTTGAGATTGAATGGATCTTCCTATGGACCAAGTTCACCTTCAAATGTTCACGACATTGATCAAAGTCCCACCTCCCTTTCCTTTGGAGCTTGGAAGAAGCTTGGGATGAGTTCGACTAGGCTCTCTGAGAATGCTCGAAGAAGGAATTGGATTGGTTTGGAGTATTGAGTGAGATGGAAATTAGCTTGAGCTCCTTTGTTTTGGGTTTAGAGAAACTGACAAATGGAGAATTCTCACTCACTCTAGGAAGCTTGGGGAGACTTGCAATGACTTGCTCTGAGTTTCTGTAAGCTCAATCGAATGTGCCACACATGAACTCAAGTGTAATTAGGGGGACGATATCTCCCTTGATGGATTAGACGACCATAAGCTCCTTTGCTATTTTGATCCAATTAACCTTATACAATGGGTTGTTAAGGTTGTTAGAGCTTGCACATGGGTCAGTTTCGCTAGTGGAGTGGAGTAGTAAAGGTCCCATTCAAGTGGAGGAGAGATTCCCACTTGCTCATTTCCATGGGGGTGGTCAATTTTGACTTTGGGTTGGGTTTGGCTGACGGAAACCCAATGGGTCATGTGCATCATGTCTATTAGTGACCATTTGGTCCATTAGGAGGATGCCAAGTGTCCATGAAAAGGAATTGACCAAATTCTAAGTGATTTTGATTTTAGGTTACCCTATGGCCTAGGGGTAAAATGGTCATTTGACCTTGATTTCAATTTGAATATGTTTGGTATGATTGAAAAATGGGTTAGGCCTAGTTTCATTGAATTTGGAGTTGGTTTGATATGATTTGGCTCATATTGACCCATTTAGATCAAAATGGCTCAACTTGGGTCAAGTTGACCAATTGGTCAAATTTGGTTAGACCAAGGGTTGGGTCAAGTTCCACATGACCATTTGAAATGTTTTGGCATCATTGGTTTGATTCAATTTGATTCAAATTTAGTTTTGGTTCAATTGATTTCATTTAGGTCAAATGGGTCAAGTTGACAATTTAACCCATTTGACCTATTTAGGTTAAGTCATGGGTTGGTTTATGTTTGGTTGATCATTTGAAATGGATTGGTATCTTTGTTTCCAATCAATTTGGTTTAAATTTGGATTTGGCTCAATTTGACCCTTTAGGTGAAGTTGGGTTCAAGGTCAATTGGGCTAAGTTAGGTTTAGTTGAACAATTGGGACTTTAGTCAAGTTCAAGAAGTGATTTAGAATGAAATTGACCCGTTAATTTTAATCAATTTGGCTTAGATCAAGTTTTGACACATTTTGACTTTTTAGGTCAAGTTGGGTCAAGTTGGGTCAAGTGGCCAATTGGGGTAGGTTAGGCTCAAATGATGACTTGGTCAAGTTCAAACACTGATCATGAATGAGTTTTGATCAATGGTTTCAATCAATTTGGCCTATGGTGGATTTTGGCTAGTTTAAGTTTCATTTTGACTAAGTGTTGACTTGGTCAACCCTTATGTTTGACTTGGTTTGACCCAATTTGAGTGATTGATTATCTTATGGTGATAGTTGCTCATAATGTGAGGCTTAGATGGGCTTAGTTCAATCCAATTTGGTTAGGATTAAAATTTGGCTCATAAGGGTACTTTAGGTCAAGTGAGCCTAAGTAGGTCAAATGGCTTGGTCAAAGCTTGATTTGAGTTTGATTGAACTCACATATGGACTTATGATTGAAATATATATCCATTTACAAGTAATTTGAAGTCAAATGGGTTTTGATCCACTTGACAATCTCAAGTTCAAAGGGTGAACATGAGTTTGACTTGGGTTTGATTTTTGAATTTAGTTTTGGTTTGATGATTGGAGTTTGTATTTATATTTGAACTCATGATTGAAGGATTGATTGAATCATGAAGAAAAATCAAGGGTTTGACTTGATTTGGCTAAGTTCAAGATTTTGACTTGAAAGGCTTAGGTTGAATTTTGATTGAATTTGAGTTTGAGTTTTGAATTGATTTTTGGATATTTGAATTTTATTTCATTTATATTTGTGAATATAAATGAGAATATAAATGGGTTATGAGAAATTTCCTTGAATTTGAATTGATTTAGATTTGATTTAGAATAAGTCCATGAGAGGGAATCAAAGGACTTAAAAAATATTTTTAATTTGGATTTGAATTTTGAATTTGGTTTGATTGATTTAAATTTATATTTCATTTATATATGTGAATATAAATGAGAATATAATGTGAAAAAAATTCTTGAATTTGAATTAATTTAGATTTGATTTAGGCTAAGTCGATGAGAGGAAATCAAAGGACTTAGGAAATATTTTGGAGTTTGGAATCCAATCATGGGCTTCAATCATAGGTTTTAATTATTTGGAATTGATTCATAATTAGAGAAAATCCATTGAATTGGTTCAAGGTTTGAGTTAGAGTTGGAGTTGATATGAGTTTGGAGTTTTGACTTGGAAGAAGGAAGTGAGGATTTGGTTCAAGCTATAGGGTAGGCAAATCTTCTAACACCCCTAAGGCATAACCTATTCCTATGGTTAACTCTTCTAAGCCTTTAGGGTTAGGTTGAGTGTCCAGCTAATCACTAGATTTGTTTTAAGAGTAAAGAACTCTTAAAGTCTAAGAGAAGTACTATGTCTAAGATGGAGGGGTTGAGAGCTCATTCTAAAAATGAGGTCAACAAAGGGCGCCCAATAGGTGTGGTGTGGTTGACAAGGAACATCACACATATTGGTGTGGACCGAAATGATGAACAACACCGAACGATCACAAGCACTAACGAAAATGGTCTACCCCTAACCCATGGTGTAGAAGGAATCCAACGCTTAGTGCATAGTGACTCTACTTATGCCAAGGACATAAGAGAGGGAAGGAGGAATCCACTAAGGATAGAGTATGTGAACCTTTCGTTAGGGAAACAGGTTCAAATCATCCACAAGGGGATGAGAGATTTGATTTGAGTCTCATGGGGAGAAATTATTTTAATTTGTTTGACTCCACTGAGGGAGGAGGGTTGAATTTGTTTCAAATTTTTTTTTTAGATTTTGGATTTTGAGATGAACCCTGTTGGTTTGCAATGGATCACACTGAGTAGGAGCCATGGAGGCTTAAACCTAACTCAAATTTACCAATCCAAAGGGGTATCTACCAAACACATAGTAGAACTAGCCAACCAAAGGGATGTGTTTCGGTACAATGGCCAAGTTAGGAAGAAAGTGCAAGGACCAACATCTCCCAAAATAAGGAACAACTAGGGTGATCAGTTGGCAAGGCAATAGATTGAACCGGACCTAGGGCTAACTATTGAGTGAATGCCACTAGGGGACTTAAATTAACTCAAAGATAGTCGAGATTAATTTCATTCTTTAATTTGTTTTGATTATGATGGATCTATGATGGAGCACTATGTGGGCCATGAAGTGACTAACTCAAACTTACCACCAAAGGGAGTAGTCTACCAACCATATAGTAGGACAATCGACCAAAGGGATGCCTTTGTAATGGTCAAGTGGGAAGAAAGCACGAGGACTCACATCTTCCAAAATAAGGAACCACTAGGGTGACGGTTGCCAATAGATCGAACCCACCCAGACCCATTATTAAGTGAATACCACTGGGAACTTAAATCAACTCAAAGATAGTCAAAGATTAATTTCATTTTTTTAATTTTTTTGATGGGTTCGTTGGTTTGTGATGGATCACACTGAGAAGGAGCTTATATCAGCCTAGACCTATCTCAGATTTATTAAAACAAAGGGAGTAGTTTCCTGGCCGATGGGAGAACTATCCAATGGAGTGCCTTTCAATTTGCAATGATCAATTGGGAATAAAGCTTGGGACTCACATTCCACTACAAAGACCACAAGGGTGATTGCTTTGGGCAACAAATCAATCGACCTACCTGCTTGCATGTTAGAAAGAATGTTTCAAAGTCTTACATCATCCAAAGCAGAATGACTATCGGGGAAACTTGCTTGTATAAAAATAGATTGAACCCAACCTAAGGGCGACTATGGAGTGAGTACTGTCCCAGGGATTTATCTCAACTCATGTAGTCAGGAAATTCCTATAGGGAGTTTTACTGACACTGCCCTAAAGATAGGATGCCTGCTTGGGAAAAGGGGCCCTTTGGGGCTTGAATTCCTAATCCATAAGAGAAATAATTGTTTATTTGTTTAGTTGTTTATCATGGACCTTGTTAGTTTATGAGGGATTAAACTGAGAAGGAGCTTATATCAACCTAGACCTGTCTCAGAATTATTGAACCAAGGGAGAATCTACACATCAGCTAAACAAATTCTCCAACCATAAGGGTGGCTACTAGGAAAGGGGGACTGTCTAATCCAAGAGTAACCCGAGTAATGTCTAAATGGGGTTGCAAAGGACATGATCCAAATAGAATGCCTGTAAGGAGAGGGGCCACTAAAGGCTTGAACGAAAACCCTAGAGAAGAAGACATGGCTAGTCATATATCAAATAGGTATTCAGTGGCCAACTCAAGGAGAAAGCACGGGGACTCACATCTGCCAAGAGTGGTGTATCCACTGGGTGAGTCAGCATAAGAAACATCAACCAACCTAAGGTGTCTGGTAACAATCAGCTTAGAAGAAAGCTCTGGGACTCACATCCTCATATACCAAGTGATTGTTAGTAGTATATTCTCATGAAGCATCCGACCTATTTACTCGAGTGAATGCCATAGGGACTTATATCGACTCAAATGTAGTCAAGAGGAAAGGAGCCTCAGGGAGACATATCCTAAACCTTAAATATACTCGACCTAGTTAGATCATGATGATTAGTTCAAGAAGAAAGCTCGGGACTCACATCTTCTTAAACAAAGTCAACAAGAGGTAACTTACAGGCTGGGCAGTGAAGTCTACCATACTAACAAGGCATTCATTGGTTTGTGATGGCCAAGTTAGAAAGAAAGTGTGGGGACTCACACCTTCCAAACAAATGATCATGAGACATACGGTAGCATGTAAACCCACTGTGGGCCTAATGAGTGAGTGCCACAAGGGGCTTGCTCCCACATAAAAATAGCCCAAGACAAAAGATATGTGTTTGTTGTTGTGCTTGTGTTTGAAGGGAATAGGATGCCTCTTGGGTTCTCTTACACCTACCTTAAATATGCTAGAATTTGATGAAAGGGTGCCATGGGTGGCAACCGAGAATTCCACTAAGAAAGGATGCCGCTCAGGTTCTCTCACACCTAACTTAGTTGTGCTAATTAAAATAAAATGCCTCTTAGGTTCTCTCACACCTATTCTAATAGTGTCGGGAGATTGTGTTTGTGTTATGAAAGAGGGATAGGAAGCCTCTGGGAGGTTCTTACACCTATTTTAGACACGACATGGCAAATTCACAAGACAAGCAAACAACACTTCGAAAGAAGAGAAGATTTTGATGAAATGGAATCAAATTTTTATTTTTTATTGATAATTATTTTCAAACATATTTTATGGGTAATATTTCTTCAAATAAAGCCCATTAATTAGAAGCATCGGCTGTTACTCTTTACAACCAATGAGCTAATAAGATCCTCCTTAGTAGGCCTTCTCTATGACATAGAGGCCTTCCCAAGTGGGTTCAAACTTTCCTCTCATCTTTTGATGGGCAACAATTGGTCTCCTTAGGACTAACACAAGTTCTCCTACATGGAAAGACCTAGGGAGACATTGTTGTGAGCTTGAATCATTTTGGCCTTGTACAACTCGAGGTTCTGCATGCTCTCTCTCCAAACCTTCAAGCTCTTTTAACAACAACTTTACATTCTACTCTGTAGTGATCTTGCTATTCAATGCTATCCTTAGTGATGGGAGTTGAACTTCTAAATGTAAGCTGACCCATACACTAAGAAAATGGGGTATTGAGTTGGAGTTCGATATGGTGAGAGTCACAAAGCTTCAACCGCCATTCCACCGCCGCTTTGTTGTCATCAAGAGTCTTCTTTAGTATTTGGATGAGAGTTTTATCGAATGATTCTACTAAGCCATTTTCTTTGAGAAAGTAGATTGTGGAGTATCTCCAATCTATACCGTGTCTTTTGGTGAAGCTGTTGATCTTGGTGCTTTTGAATGCAGTATCATTATCAGATATAATTTATCGAGGCACCCTGATTCTATATACGATATGGTTCCTAAAAAATTGAAGCATATGCGTGAGTTCTGAGTGGGATTGCCTCCACTTGGTAGTAAGGTGATAGCTAAGATGAATCGAAGACCCTTAAAAGAAGGAGGATTGATAGGACCCACAATTTCAGTATCCCAACACTTGAATGGCCATGAAGCCATTGTAAGGTGTAGAATATTGGGTGGTTGGTGTAGACCACCGCACTGACAGATGGCATCTCCTAGCTACATCCATGCAAGTTTGTAATCATTCGAAGAGTAGTATCTTCATCTTCATCTTCGTGACGATTGATGTGCTCTGATGACCTTCATTATAATGCCATGGGCTTCATGTTTATCTAAATAATGTAACCACATTTGATCAAAGGACTGTCGATACAAGGTGCCATCAATGAGAGCATAGGAGAGAGCTATCTGTTTCACCTGATGGGCTTATGAATTTTCTTGAGGTAGTTTGCTGGTGTTCAAATAGTCTATGAATGGTTGCCTCCAATCCAGCTCCTTTTCCTTATAGGTAACAACATACTTCCATTTAAGAAAAAGTCTCTCGATGAGTTCAGTATCAATAAGGGATATGACTTGTCTATTTTGGACCCTTATTGGAATGGACTCATCTTCTGGACATGCCAACTCTTTGGCAAGTTTGGCCAAAGCATCTACTACTATGTTCTCTACTTGGGAACCTTGTAGATGGTGACTTCATGGATTTGGTTAACAACTTCATGGTATACTCATGGTAATGACAAAGCTTGGGTTTGAGAACCTTGTAGGACTCGATAATCTGGTTGATAAGAAACTGAGAATCCCCAAAGATGTTGATGCTCTTGACACACACTATGATAGCTAACTCTAGATCGGCAATTAAAGCCTTTTACTCAGCTTCATTATTGGTGTAGGGATTGGAAAGATAGTATGAGAATCTCATCACATCATGATCTGAAGTTAAGCGAACTATTCTTACCCCTCCCTTTCCTGGAAGAATAGATCATGGTGTTTCCCTTTAATAAAAAGAAGCTGTACCATCAAAATACATCTCCTATCAATGATTATCAACCTCCCCTAAGTTCATGATTTGTTCATCAAGGAGATCATCACTAAGAGGAATCAGTAGGAAGTGGGTGTGCTACTAAGAAATCCACTAGTGCTTATCTTTTTACCACACGGAGGGGTACAAATGTGATATCAAACTATGAGAGAATCATGGACCATCATGCCATCCGGATAGCTTGCGCCATGTCGAGATACTATAATGGATTGGTTCTGGAAATCAAGTTCACCTTATGAGAAAGCATATAGTGCCATAGCTTTTGAGATGCAAAGATCAAAGCTAGGCAATATTTTTCAATAGGTGGATTATTCGCTTCATCAGGGATTAGACGATGACTGAGGTAGTAGAGAACTCTCCTTCCCTTCATCATTAGCTTAGGCCAACAAAGCACTGAGAGAGTCCTCCAATGTAGTAGTGAGGATGAGTGGCCGCTGGATATTGCTAGAACGCGCTTCACAAAATACCGCTTGATATCTTCAAAGGCATTATTTATCATCCCACTTGAACTTGGAATCCTTTTGACAAGTGCCGAACTTTCTCTCGATAGTTGGAAATAAAGCATCTTAGATACGCAAATCATCCATGGAAAGATTTGAGTTGAGTTAAACTCATAGGAGGTGACATTTCTAAGATAGCTTTGATCTTTTTTGGATCTATTTCTATTCTCGACGTCGGACAACAAACCAAAGGAATTTCACTAAAGCTACTCTGAATGCACACTTCAGGGAATTCATTTTGAGGTTATAATGTCTTAACCATTGAAAACTACTCTCAAGTCAAAGAGATGGTCTTCCTTTTCTCTACTCTTGACTACTAGATCATCAACATAACACTCAATCTGATGATGGATGAGTTCATTGAAGATATGAGTCATGGCCCGTTGCTATGTAGCATTAACATTTTTAAGGTCGAAAGGCATAATAATAGATTCTGATCAGGGTTCAAAAAAGTAGTGTTTCTTTCATCATCGGGGGCCATCTTGATTTGGTTATAGCCAGATAACCCATCCATGAAGGAGAATATTGCATGAGATGAGGTGATGTCCACCATTAATTCTAGTATAGGAAGAGGAAATACATTCTTAAGACATGCCTTATTTAAGTCCCTGAAATCGATGCATACGTGAAGTTGGCCATTCGACTTCTTAACTGGGATGACATTGGCCAACCAGGTAGGATTTTTTCTTCCCTAATGAAACCAGTATTGATCGGTTTCTTGACTTCAGAAATGACATATTGTTCGATTTCTAATCGCATGCATCTAGAAGCTTGCTTGATAGAGTTAGTGCTACGATCTACTGCTAGTTTGTGGATTACTATGTTAAGAGATAATCCAGGCATCTCTTCATAACTCTATGCAAAGCAATCCTTACACTTAGTCAATAGCCTAACTAAGTCATTGGTTTTTTCTTCATTCAGCAACAAACTGATGTATGTCAAGCGTGGATTTTCTTCTATCCCGAGGTTGATTTCTTTAAGCTTATCAATTATTGAATGGATCTCCTCTTTAAATTTTAGTAGGCATCTTTAAATTGGAGATCATCTGAAGTTTCTAAACACACATCCTCATAAGAGTTGGTTTGGTGTGAAAAGAACCTATCAGACTCTAGATGGTTGGTGATAACTAAGCAGTAATCATGATCATCGATTAGACCAACTATACCGAATCCTAATCTTGATCTTGATCGTGCATCCCTTCCTGTGTTGTTCCATAGCTTTTCAAAGTACTCTGACCTGTGCTTAGACCTTGAATAAGGAATCAAACCCTTCTTTGCAAGATTAAGAACACAAGGCGAGCACCAATCCAAAGGTAATTCCATTAATTCTTTATATGAACTCTCCTCAAGTTCTACATCAACTTTAGACTTGAGGAGGATGAACCCACAAAGAATCTCTTCGGCTTCATGTCCCTAGAAGACTGAGGGGCTTCCTTAACTACTAAACCTTTAACTTTTTGAGATGAAAGTGAGGTTAGAGCTAAGGTTTCTAACCACTGCTTTATATTTTTATATATATCTAATTCAAATATTTTGCTTTCGAGGTCCTTTATTGTCCCGTGTCACCTCCAATGAAACCCGCCAAGAGGGGTTGGTATGCTAATCACATAAGAGTTGTCCTCCTGAGATTCCCAAGTCTATGTGAATTGTACTCTATGAACTGAACATAACCCTTGTTGGTTGATGGCCAACCAGGGGTCTTCCACCCTGAATCACCCTTTTGCCTTTGTCTCTGTTCCATCCCAGGATGAATATGAATATTTATTTCTTCCTCAATTTCCCTTTTATGTTCACTTGGATTTTCATTTTCTTTTCTTTATCTTTTGCTTTTTCTTTTTCTTCATTTTCTTTTTTTTTTGAATTTGAATTTTGCCTAAGTTCATGAGAAAGGGTGTTTTGAGGAAAATAGTAGGTCGCATCCTCATATATCTCAACCTCTCTATCTAAAAATAGCTTTTCATCTCCTTTGACATTGTTTAATCCCATCCTTCCTAATCTTAATGCACTGATAGAGGGAGGATGAAATCATCTTATTTTGGTGTATTTAAGGTCTGAGCAAAGTGGTGAATGAAGTATTCTAATCAATGATATAAAACTTGGCTTCAGTCTTCCAATCACCTATCTTCAAAGGTAACATTATGGAACCTAAAGCCCTCTCGCCTTGTTCATTGAATCCTCTCAACATCATCCGATCTCCTCGAAGTGTGGAGATGTCGATCCTCAAATTGGCAAGGGTCTTTAGACTCATAATGTTCACCGATGCACCTGGATCGATGAGAACTCTGGAAAGTCTAAATCTGCGCATGTCAACTGTAATGTAAAGGGGACCGGTTATGTTCCATGTCTCCCAGAAGAAGGTCTTCATCTGTGAAAGTGATCCCCTAAGCTTCTTTGGAATAATGTGCCTCTTCACCAATAGCGGTTAGTTGAGGTAAGCATATCTCTGGATCTAAGATGCCTTGATTAGTGATTCCCTCATCTCTTTGGATAAGATAAGGGCATCATATATGCTTAGCTTAGATGACAACTTTCTTAGGTGAGAGAGGACATTGTAGCTTAGATGGAAACTTCCTAGAAAAAATCTGTGGTGAAATATTTCTGCCTTGATCTATCCTATTGAAGAGGATAAATGAAAACAAAATGTACACCTTTTGTTGGGACACCACGTAGATCCACATATGTTCTTATTAGGGTGATCGGATATGACATTTTGGAGAGGTGTACTATCTCCAAAGATGGAAGTCACCACCCTACAATGGACCTAATCACCAATAAGGACTCCTAAGGATAATGGGTCTGCATATGTACTAGAGATTCTTCCTCTACTTTACATGAAAAAGTAAGGTAGGGTTTATTTTAATCGGGTTTATTAAGTTCCTTATGGAGGCAAGCCCCCATAGCTAGTTACATCTTAAGGAATGAGATTCTTTAAGAATACTCTCGATTAAGGTAAATGATTATTGTCTTCAAAGATTTTAATAGGTAGGACTATCAATCAATTAGTTTATTTTTGGCAAATCAAGTGGGATCGATCAAGAGGAGGGAGTTCTTATCAAAGCTAAATGGAGGTGAGTAGTGGATGTTTAGGATGAAAGTAAACATCCCAAACTATCCTATGGTTGGGCTTTACATTTTGAAATTGAATTACTTATTTGAATTGAATTTTATTAGAAGTTTAGGGCTTATAATTCTATAATACGAGGTTATGGAAATGCCTAAGAGATGAGGATTTATGCTTATGGTCTTGAAGGGAAATAGTAACCTCAAAACCTAAATCTAGGGAGCTTTGGCGAGGGCAAAGGCATGACCTAAATCTAAGGAGAAAATGAGCATATGGTTTGCCTCTACAAGAGAGGATAAACCACTCGACTGTTGGACTTACAACTTCCTGGGGGTGGCCATCAACTAACTCCTCCTACGATTGTAAATTCATGTAGGCAAGTCATATGTTTATGCAAGATAGCTAGGCTGTTATTTATTTTAGAAAGAGACTAAGTCCTTATACTCACTCCCTAAGATACTAAAGCATGTAAGGGCATGAAAAATGACTTAGATCTACTGCAAGAAATATTACATTTTACTTTCATTTTCTGGACAATCATTTGACTCAAGCTTATAGGATTAATATGCTTGGTTCATGAGAAATAAGATTATGGTCCAAAATCAGTGAGAAGGGGGGGAGGTGTGCTTCCACCATGGCTCTCAAAGGTCAAGACAAGGTCTTTGACAAAGGTGGAAGCCCTCCAATCAAGAGTGAAATAATATATTTTTTATGCATGATGTTAGAAAATAAATGCTCATCTAGCTAATGGGTTGCTAATTATTTTTTCAAGATTTTAACTTAGGTCTTAAATAAGATTATGAGTTGTTTATTTTTAATTTTGAGTTGATTAATTTGGTAGAAGAATTTTTTTCCTAAGAGCCTAATTTCCATCCAGACCATACATCAAAACAAGGAAGAAACTAGGTAAAGTATGCCATTTCTAAAGCACAAGCTAAACAAAACATCAAACATATTATAAATTTAATAAAAGAATAAAAGGCCAAGTGTGGTCAGGCACCACCACACAACCTGAAAAGACAAATGGGTAGCTGAGCTCTACCCTTATACAACTTAGATTACAAATGAATTAATTACAATTAAGCAAGGAATTCATGTTATGGGGGTCTTCATTTCTTCATTCTCTTTTTCTTCTTTCTTCTTTCTTATTTTGGTTATTTATTTTGGATGGTTGGAATGTGGATACTCCAAAGGCTTCACATGGTACATAAGATGTGATCTTATAACCAATGCTCATCTTAATCCCCCACAACAATCATTCTAAAATCCTAATTGTAAAAGTACATGAAAAGGAAAAAGTAAATCTAACTAAAACCTACAAAATAGAGATTAGCTAAACAAATCATAGATTCCCTAGCATGTATATAAACAAATTAGACTTAGCATCCTACACATGGGTAACCAAGTCCACCTGACCTATTTTTGGATTATGCTTAAGGGTATAAGCAACCTGCGCAGTAAAAACAATTACATTTTTATTAAAGCGCCCCTTAAGCACAATCCCCTCTAGAATAGTGATTAGACTAAATCATCCTACCATTCATTCTACGCACATACACCCTAACATTCAGACTAAAACAAAATATCACAAAATAAAAGCAAACATCAAGCCATGCATCGCCCTAACATAGGACTAGAAGTGGTGACTTAGCCTAGTGTATGTGCCATGTAAGGTTTGTGTGGTATGCTTAGCTAGGATTTAAGGTTAGGATTTTCTAAGTATGAAAAGGTTCAAGTTAGAAGGGTGGTCTCATTTAAGTTGTTTAGTTGATTTGGGTTGATTTTATTTTATATTTTGATTTGGTTTAAATGAATCCTACAATTAATTACTAAGTTTTAAAGGGAGGAAAAAGAGAAGAGAACTTATCTTTTCTTCCCTACCTTAAGTAATTTCTAAAGTGGATTTATATTTAGTTTTATTTAGTGAATATTTTATTATGTATTTTAATTAATCCTAAGTTTAGATTTTGCCTAAACAAACCTATTCAAAAAGAAAGGCATTTTAAGATTAAGTAAAGTGAACTAAATTCACAAAACACACATCACTTCATTTCTTTCCCAACATATATAACATGCATATGGATGCATCCTAAGCATATCTATACATAGTGAGAATGTTTGTCAAACTTTATGGTGAATGCTAAGTGAGTTACTTAAGAGAATTTGAATGCTTTATGATGCATGATTTTCATTAAGTAGAAAGGAGATTTTCTTATCCATTTTCACATGCACACATGTATGAAAAGGCATAAGTGAGTATGGCCATTATTAACTAGGGTAAGGTACAAGACCTACTTAGGGCTACTTAAAGCCTCACAACCCTCGGGTTGTCTAGACTAATATACCACTTTCCTTAAATACAAGCATATGTACAAAAGAAATGAATGGAAAAAAGATGCAAAAGTTTGCACTTATGTTTGGACTTGGTTATGCAATATATATGTGTTAGTGTAAGGATTTTCTTAAGTCATAACATGGAAGAGGATAAGAATAGATTTAAGCAAGTGTTATGTTCTTTTAAAAGAACTATACAGTTTGAAAATCTTATTCAAATCCATATTAAGAAGAAAGAAAGGAAGCAAACATAAGACACATTTCTATATTCACATGCAAGCTTATAAATAAACTATTAGTAGCACATTTTCAATTTTAGGTATTTGATTTATAGATTTTGAAAATAGTTTTGAGTTTAATAGTGATAATAGTTATTCATATTTTTTTTACTTTAGCCAACACATGCAATTTGACATAAAGAAAGATTTCATTTTTGAATTTGATTTTTGAAAAGCATGAATGCATGAAACTCATATGACATACACATTTAACATATTAGGAAAGAGCTAAAGTGATGAAAGTATGTAAACACATTCACCCTAATTAATTCTTAAAGATAATCTTATGAAATAAGAAAGCTTAAAGCAAATCAAATTATTTTTTAAGAAGGTTTGACTTTATTTTGAGTTTGATTTAATTTGAGAAATGTGAGGTAGTTTGCTATTCCTAGCCCATTTACTTTAATTTTTAGGTGATTATCAATTTTATGCTTTGGTTAGGTTAAGGTATGAATTAAGTGTGTTAATGTCCCCTTACCTATACCACCTTAGCATACTTAATCAAATAATTATGAGCCAATGTATGACATAAAGGCACAAGAATTTAAATCAACAATGTATCCTAGGAAAGAAAGGTACCTAATGCAATTGGCTCACAATTAATGATTAATTAAGCTAAAAAATTTAATTTAAGTACTTTGATAACCCTTCCCACACATGTGGGTTAGGTATGATTTCCTTAAGTTACTTAGGTTATTGAATACCTAAGCATCTACCCAAGAAGGATTGATTAAGTTTCTAGATTAATTTTGGTTTTGAGAATTTGATTTGATTAATTAAGTAGATCATTAGTAGATTAACCCTTAATTAGATTTGGATTTAAGGAAGAAAGGGGGTTTAGGGAATATCTTAAGAAAAATATCTCAAAATCATTCCATAAACCTCCTAATCACTTAAACAAAGTTTAATTAACTTAATCAAGGAATTAAACCACTATTCACATACTAAATTAAGCTTAATTACATTAAGAGAGTGATTAGGTGTTCATTAATTAGTTCTCTGATTAACTCATTAATAAATTCTAAGAAAAATAGGAGAGGCATAAGTCATCCCACTAAACATGCCTGTGAAGTTTGCAATTAATTAATGAAGTCATTAGGGAGTAATTAAGGTTATTAAGTTTTCAAATAAACCTTGGTTAAGGAAAATCTACCATTCAAATTCAATTAGAAATAATTTTATTGATTCTCCATTGAATTATCTTTAAAATGAACTTGAGTTTGTATTTTTTGGATTTTTGTATAATTATTTATGAATTTATGAAGTTTCAATTGATTTAAGTGATTTTTATGAATTCTGTTAATTTATTTTATTAAAATAAATCATTTGACACTCAAAATTCAATATCTTTTAATCCAAAGGTCATTTTGACTTGAAATATTTATGGTAGGTGTATTTTAACATTAATTTTAATCTCTAAACATTTCAACTTAATTTGACATGTATTTTTGATTTAATTAATGTAATTTAATTTTTACTAAAACTCAAATTAAGCACAAAATACTTAGTAAAATTTAGAGATTTTAGGTTTGTTATATTTATCTTAGAAAGATGAATCCAACGAGCCATTGTTTGCAATTTTTGGTTAAGTATTTTATTTTCTATAAATTTTTGAAGTTTTAGGTGATTTAAATTATTAAATTTAAAGATTTCTAATTTTAAAAGTAGATAGATTGGATGTGATTTCATACTTGATGCGCATGGCATGCAACCACCGTGACGCTGCGCCATGAGATGAGCAGAAAATGGGTCAATGGGTTGAGAGTGATCCGGTTCAGACCATCCGATCAATTGAACGTCCTCACGAGATCTAGAGGCTAAGATAGCCGATAATTTGAGCCGTCGAATGAATCGCATGATCGAACCATCCAGATTGTATTAAGCAATCCAAAGGCTCGATCGTATGATCCACATGTGATCCAAGCTATTTGATCCTCAACCGAGAGGATAGACGGTTTGCCGTGGCAAGGAGCAATAAATTGTGGCTTTGGAAAAAAAGAGGGTTTTTAAGTGAAAACTTGTCCAAATGGACTCATGTTTACGTCGATTCACACCAAAAAAAATTCTATTTTCTAATCAGGATGACTTAAAGTAAAAATTTGGGATTATCTAAGGTAAATTCTAAAATCATGCAAAAAACTATCATAAATGAAGGATTCTAAGGCCGACTACATTTTTTTTTGAAAGTTACCTCACCGGGATGATTTCTAGTGGCAGTGATGACTCGAGCACGCCTTTGAATGAGGGAAGATGCCTTCGAATGAGCTTGGATCTTTGCCTTCATATTGAAACAAAATTTTTTCTGGCAATCATGTTTCCTTGCTGAAATTCACTTAGTTTTGAAGTATTTCTCTCCAAAATGAAGTGAGGGTGATTTCCAATGGCTTTGGGAGCTCTAGAAGAGGGAGAATGAGAGGAATAGGTGTTTCTTCAGGCACTAAAGCCTTGAAATGAAAAGTGAACAAAATGAACCTTTTTGTTTAAAATTTTTGCTCCAAACTCATGTCATTTAACTTGATGTGGTTGCAAATTGAAGAGAATAATCCTAGGTGGCTTCCTATGGTTGGCTAAGGCATGGAAAGTGGTTGCCATGATGGACAAATGGGTGTCCTAGCCAAGGGGAGGTGAGAGTCTTTCATGCCAAGTGTTCCAACACGAGAGGTGAGGTGATTTTACCTCCCTATAAGTCATGGCTACCCCAACCACTCCTTGGTTCAGAAAATTAATATCCTTGGTGCTTATGTGGACCAATGGATGAGCGCCAAGTGGCCAAGGAAGAGAAATGACCACTTGAGAAAGTATCTTTTTCATGCGAGGCCCTTGACCTAAGGGCAAAGTGTTCTTTTAATATTAAATTTGATTTGTACAGATTTAAAATGAGTGAAAAGTATATTGGACCAAATTTCATGTCATTTGAAGTTCATTTGGTTAAATTTGGGTTAATTTGACCAATTTGGGTCAAATCGGGTCAAAATGGGTTAGGTTGAACAATAGGTCAAATTGGGTCAAACCAAGAGGTGGGTCAAGTTCAAATGATCATTTTAATTGCATTTGTTCAATTAGTTTCAATCAATTTGGTTTAATTTGGATTTCATTTAGATTTTGGCCAATTTGATCCTTTAGGTAAATTTGGGCTAAGTTGACCGATTTGACCCAATTGACCAAATTGGCTTGAATCATGGCTTTGGTTTGGATTTGGTGATTAATTTTTGGTTTGGTTTAATTTCAAGTTGATTTGACCTTTTAGGTCAAGTTGAGTTCATGGTCAATTGGGATAGATTGGGTCTAGTTGGCCAATTGATCAAATTGAGTTTAGTTAAGGCTTTGGTCTAGTTCAATAATCAATTTGGAGTGAGCTTGAGCCATTGGTTGCAATCAATTTTTTTTAGGTTGCAATTTGGCCAGTTTGGGTTCATGTGGGTTAAAGGGTTGACTTGGTCAATAGGCTAGGTTGAGTTGGTTTGACCCAATTCATGATAATTGATTAACCTATGATGATAAAAAAACATGACATGAAGTTTGGATTGGCTTAACTCACTTTGATTTGTATTGAATTGAATTTTGATTCATGTAGGTCAAATTGGCCACTTTGGGTCAAGTGAGCCAATTGTGTTTAGTTGGCTTAATCAAGGTTTGATTCAAGTTTGGTTGAACTCACATATAGATTTATGATTGAAATATAAATCCATTTGCAAGAGATTTGAAGTCAAATTGGTTTTAATTCATTTGACAATTTGAAGTTCAAAAGGGTGAACATGAGTTTGACTTGGGTTTGATTTTTAAATTTAGTTTTGGTTAGATGATTGGAGTTTATGTTTATATTTGGATTCATGATTGTAGGATTGATTGAATCATGAAGAAAAATCAAGGGTTTGGCTTGATTTGAGTTTGTTTTGGCTAAGTTCAAGATTTTGACTTGAAGGCTTAGGTTGGATTTTTGATTGAATTTGGATTTGATTTTTTGAATTGATTCTTGGATTGATGATAGAAGTTTGTATTTATATTTGGTTCATGATTGTAGGATTGATTGAATCATGAAGAAAAAAATCAAGGGTTTGGCTTGATTTTAGTTTGATTTGGCTAAGTTCAAGAATTTGACTTGAAAGGCTTAGGTTGGATTTTAATTGAATTTGAGTTTGAGTTTTGAATTAGGTTTTGGATATTTGAATTTATAATTATTTTATATTTGTGAATATAAATGAGAATATAAATGTGTTATGAGAAAATTTCTTGAATTTGAATTGATTTGGATTTGATTTGAGCTAAGTCGATATGATAGAATCAAAGGGCTTAGGAAAGTTTTTCTTGGAATTTGAATTTGAGTTTTGGATTTAGTTTGATTGACTTGAATTTATATTTCATTTATATATGTTAATATAAATGAGAATATAAGTGGGTTATGTGAAAATTTCTTGAATTTGAATTGATTTTGATTTGATTTGAGCTAAGTCCAAAAGGTAGAATCAAAGGGCTTAGAAATGATTTTTGGAATTTGAATTTGGATTTCAATCATGGATTTTGATTATTTGGAATTGATTCATGATTTGAGAAAATCCAGTAAAATTGATTCAAAGTTTGATTTGGAGTTGATTTGAATTTGACTTAAAGGAAAGAAGTGAGGAGTTAGTTCAAGCTATAGGGTAGGCAAATTTTCTTAACACCCACTGCAAGGCATGACCTATTCCTATGGCTAACCTTTCTAAGTCTCTAGGCTAAAGTCCACTAATCACTAGATGTGTTTTTAGACTAAGAAACTCTTAAAGTCTAAGAGAAGTCCTATGTCTAAGATGGAGGGGTTTTGAGCTCATTCCAAAAATGAGGTCAACAAAGGGTGCCCAATAGGTGTGGTGGACCACAAAGTGAATCGCAAATATGTCACCAAATGATCAATAACACCGAATGATCACACCAGAGAGACTATCTACTCCTAACTCAAGGTGTAGAAGGAATCTGTAGCTAGTGATGACTTACTCATGTCAAAGACATAAGAGAGGGAATGAGGAATTCATTAGATTGAGTATGTGAACCTTCCACTAAGGGAAAAGGTTCAAGTCATCCACTGAGGGATGAGAGGTTTGATTTGGTTTGAGTCTCGCTGGGGAGAAATTTTATTTGATTAATTAAGTTTTGCTGGGGAAGAGGGTTGAATTTGTTTTAATTTGTTATTTGTTTAATTGTTTTTGTTTTGACTCCACCGGGGATAGACAAGTAAACTCTCCACTAGGGAGGCAAGTTCAAGTCATCCACAAGGGAGGAAAGGTTGTGAAATCTACCGATGGATTAGAATTGATCCACCTGGGAACTAGAAAGATTTGCATCTCAATATAGAAGCAAAAAAATATTTGATTGGATTGATTGCTTTTGTTTGGTTTGTTTGTATTTTTAATTTTGATTTTGAAATGGACCCTATTATGGATTGCAAATATTGTAGAGCCAAGGAGGCTGCACCTAACTCATGTCCTAATCCAAAGGGGTAGTCTTCTAAGCACATGTAGACTAGCCAACCAAAGGGAATGCCTTTCATAGATGCACATTTAGAAGAAAAGCATAAGAGAGTTATATCCTCCAAAGTAGGACGAAGTGACCCATTGGCACACTGGCAATAGATTGAACCCAACCTGTATCGACTATTGAGTGAATGTCGCCGGGGACTTAGAACAACTCAAAGATAGTCAAGATTAATTTTTTTAATTTATTTTGATGGTCCCATCAATTGTGGATCAATGGCATGGCCTATGAGGTCTTGATCTAACTCAGACTTATCTTAATCCAAAAGGTGTAGTCTACCAACCACAAGCTAGGACTATCCAACAAGTGGGATGCCTTGTAAATGGTCAAATCTTGAAAGCTAGAAGACTCACATTCTAGAAACAAGAAACCACCTGGGGTGATCAATAAAAGCAAATAAATTGAACCCACCTAGGAATCCACTCATTGAATGATACTAGATCAGATCACTCAAGGATAGTCAAAATTAATTTCATTTAAAATTTGTTTATTTTGATGGATTTTGTTGGTTTATGATGGATCACACTAAGAAGGAGCTTATATTAGCCTAGACTTATCTCATATTTACTGAACCAAGGGGAGTAGCTTCCCTGCCGATGGGAGAACTATCCAACCAAAGGAGTGCCTTTCGGTTTGCAATGATCAATTTAAGGGAAGAATGCTCGGGGAGTCACATCTTCCACTAGAAAAGATCACTAGGGTGATCGATTGCTTTGGGAAACAAATCAAACCTGACCTAGGGCTTCCCGTCGATTTGCGATAGTTATGCTAGGAAGAATACATCATATTCTTACATCTTCTAAAGCAGAATGACTGTCGGGGCAACCTACTTGTGGAAAATAGATTGAACCTAACCTAAGGGTGACTACGGAGTGAGTATGGACCTAGAGATTTATCTCAACTTAGGTAGTCAGATAATTCCTATGGAAAATCTGCTGACACTACCCTAAAGATAGGATGCCTGCTTGGGATAATGGGCCCTTAAGGGCCAATTGGAATCTACAAGTGAATATTTTTATTTATTTGTTTAGTTTGTTTGTGACCTTGTTAGTTTATAAGGGATCAAAGAGAAGGAGCTTATATCAGCCTAGACTTATCTCTGACGAACAACCAAGGGAGAATCAAGGACCGAATAATAAATTCTTCAACCACAGGGGTGGCTACTAGGAAAAGGAGACTTCCCAATCCAAGAGTAACCTGGGTAGTGTCTAAATGAGGTCAAAAAAGATATGATCTAAATAGAATGCCCGTAGGGAGAGGGGTTGCTAAGGGCCTAATCCAAAACCCTAGAGAAGATGACATGGCTAGTCATATATAAAATAAGTATTCTGTGGCCAACTCAAGGAGAAAGTGTGAGGACTCACATCTACCAAGAGTGGTGTATCCACTAGGTTAGTCACACCGCATTAGCATAAGCAACCTAAATCCAATGTATGCTTTGCACCAGGAAGAAAGCTCGGGGACTCACACCCAACTATAGTAGAACTGATTGTAGGGATAGTCTATTTTCAGCTCAACAGGTGCCATCCGACCTAGGTCGACTACCAAGTGAATGTCACTAGGGAACTTACATTGGCTCAAATATAATCAAGAGGAAAGGAGCCTCTGGGGGACTTATCTTAAATGTCAAATATACTCGACCTTGTTAGATCATGATGATTAGTTCAAGAAGAAAATATGGGGACTCACATCTTCTTAAACAAAATTAACATGAGGTAGCTTACCAGGCAAAGGAAGTCACCCAACTAAGGTGCTCATTGGTTTGCAATGGTCAAGTTAGAAGAAAGTGTGGGGACTCACATCATCCAAACAATGACCATCAGACATACTAGCTGTAGGTAGCATGTAGACCTAGAAATGAGTGAGTGCCATATAAGGCTTGTCCCACATCGGTAGCCGAGATAAAAGATATGTGTTTATTTTTGTTGTGCTTTTGTTAAAGGGAATATGATGCCTCTCGAGTTCTCTTACACCTACCCTAAATGTGCTGGGTAATTTGATGAAATGGTGACACGGATGGAAACCAGGATTTCCACCAAGAAAGAATGCCGCTTGGGTTCTCTCACACTTAACTTAGTTGTGCTAATTGAAATAGGATGTCTCTTAGGTTCTCTCACACTTATTCTAGAAGCGCTTGGGAATGTCATGTGCAACTTGTGTTCATGTTGTGAAAAAAGAATTGGATGCCACTAGGGGACTCTTACACCTACCTAAACACGTTGTGGTGAATTCATAAGGTGCAAAACAACGCTTAGAATGAAGAGAAGATTTTGATGAATTTGAATGAAATTTTGTTCTTTAATGATAATTATTTTCAAACATATTTTTATGGGTAGTATTTCTTCAAATAGAGCCCATTAACTGGAAGCATCAGATGTTCCCCTTTATAATTAATAAGCTGATAAGATCCTCCTTGGTAGGCCTTATTTATGACATAGGAGCCTTCCCAAGTGGGTTCAAACTTGCCTCCCATCTTTCGATGGGCAAAAATTGGTCTCCTTAGGACTAATACAAGTTCTCATACCTGAAAAGATCTAGGGCGGACTAGCTTGTTGTGAGCTTGAATCAATCGAGGTTTTGGTATGCCCTGAGGCGTCTCTCCTACCATAGTGGTTTAAACTACTTTCCATCTTTTGAAGTACCAAAGTAGGCTTTTCAATGATTGGAAGTAGAATCTTGATTTGGAGAGTTTTGAGTAGACTAACTCTGGAAGAGTTTAAACCATCTAAATTCAATGTTGATTAAAGTCTTTCTTCTTTTGGACTGAACTTTGGAGGCTGCATCTTTGATGCCACTTTAATTTCTTTTGGATCCATCTTTGTTAACCCATGATATTTTACTACAAGCCTTAGAGACAAAGCCTCCAATATGTTCTTAAGGGATTCAATGTTAGATCAGAAGGAATGACCAATTGAAGACATCTACTCTGATCATGAAGATGGTCTTCCTTTTTTCTGGTGATTAGAAAAAGACATGACCTTATAATGGTAAAATCAAATGGAAATGGTAAGTGCAAATGACTTCTCATCCTCTGGCATCATTCGTCTCATCCTTGAATGAAGAGACTATAAGCAAAGAGATTATATCCGCTATCAAATTTGAAGTAGGCACTGTTGACACCTAATTGAAATTTTCTAAATCGGCGCATGTGTGAATCTGAATATTCTTCATTTTTGATTGTGAATGATAATATCTTTCTTTAGTAATGTTGAATTCAAACTTTGATCTTCTTCTTGATGTAGGTGTTCCCCTCAGAAGTTTCCAAAGTAGGAAGGGAAATAGGTTCAATTGAGTTTGTAGACTACTTACCTTTAGGGATGTATTGGGCACTTCATTATGATCTTAGGTAAAGTAGTCCTTAAACTACAAAAGTAACCTAACCAATTCGTTGGTATTTTCTTTTTGATTTATCATATATGGATGTTTGGGAGGGTGGGTGGATCACCTTTATGTTATGAGGTTGATCTCTTAAAAACTTATTAATTGAAGATTTAATTTTCTTCTCAACTTCAGGGAGTGCATCCCCTACTTGAGAATATTCAAAATTCTTTAAGCAAAGTTGGTAGACTAAGCAAAAGATGATCTTATTGTTCCATTTGAAGGTTTGTCCTCAACTACTGAATCTTCTTTGAATTTGAAGAAAGTGATATGAAGTGGAAATTTGGTAGAGGTTATGAGCAACTCTTAACTTCCAATCCTATAATAATATCATGAGATAGTAGAATTGAGTCTGTTGCACATACCTACTAAGTTTCTAGTCATCTCATACATGAATCATCCTTTAGATCTTTTTGTTTTATTACTATCTCCTCCAAAGACTTGTCAAAAGTAGACTCAAAACTTATTTTGTATATTTTTTTACACCTCGTACACACTTATTGGTGCTCTACCTTTTCTATTTTTCTTCTTTTGTTTCTCTTTTCATTTCATTTTTCTTTTCTCTTTTCTCTTTTAATTTTATTTAATTTTTCTTTTTCTTTCTCTTTTGAGTCTTGGCTTATATTGCATTCTTTGAGGAGATTGCTTGTCTTTCTTTTCCCTAAGATGTTCTATGTTGAGTATGACTTGAGGAGGTTTCCACTAATTGAGCAAAGAAGAATCATGTTAAGCTCTAATTGAACACTTCTCTTTTCTCCTTAGGAAAGGTGAAGATGTGCTCATTATTTAGATTAGTAGGCAACCTTCCAAAATAGCTTGAGATTAACTTAAACAAATAAAGTTTGGTGTTCTTATTTTAGATTGTAAAGTGTATTTTAAGAAGAATTTAGAATTTAATTTTTTCCAACGACTGGTTTGCTTCTTCCTATGGTGTTGATTGAAGTGGTAAAACCCACTGTAATTGGCTTCGTGATATCTTCAAAGATAGGAATGATAATTGATACTCCCCTTTATAGTATCCAAAGTTTGTAGACCCTACCGCTACAATAATTGGCTTCTATGATATCTTCTAAAAGAGAGGTGGAATTGATATCTACCTACTCCTTTTATAATGTCCAAAGTTTCATCTGGATTTGATGGTTCTAACTCTTTTAAAAGAGAGGGAATTGATATCTACCTACTTTTTTATAGTGCCTAATGTTTCTTCTTATTGGATTTGATGACTCTAACTCTTTATTGATGGTGACACCCTGATAGTTTTAAGATGGGGGTGTTTCTTCTTGAGTTGGAATCCTTGAAGGTATCAAGTCCATTGGTACCACTATTTTATGAATCATGATCATTATTGTGATTATCATTTTGAGAGTTATCTTCTTTTGGGAATTAGGATTCAAGTTATTTAAGTGATACTTATCTGGAATGGATAAGATATACTCAAAAATCCTTATGAATCCTATTCTTGGCTCTTGAAGGAGCTTTTAGGTCTTTCTCCTTTGATGAGGGAAACTTAGAATCAGACTATAGGTCAAGTTGCTGAAGTGGCTTCTTGCCTGCCACCTCCTCTCCACTAATGGTCATGAGGACTGGAATCTCTGCATTGTTGGAAAGAGAACCACATAGGCCTTTGCTCAAACATTATTGCTTTAAATTGTTAACTTGATTTGATTGTTGGGTTGGAACCTTCCTTTAACAAATTTAGGTATGCTAAACAAGGTCCCAAATATTAGAGAGATTTTGAATTTCTGGAGGAGAGACCTCAAATTTGACTTAAGTTTAGAACCCACATTCAACAAATTTGGGTATGTTGAATGGGGTTTAAGCATTTTGGAGAGACTTTTGATGCTTCCATTAGTTCATATTTGAATTTTATTTTGTGTTTGAGGACCCTTCATTTAAAAAATTTGGGTATGTTAAAGTAAAGGGTCAATTGATTTTGTGTTTGATTTTGATTTTGAAATTTACTTAGCAAATTTTGATATGCTATGTGAGGTGTTTGAAAACAATTTTCTTCTTCTTTTTTGTTTATTTTGGAATCATGTGTGAATTTGAAAAATGGAATCTTCACTTAGCAAATTTGAGTATGCTAAATAAAGAATCCAAGTGCTTTGTTGTTTTTGACAAGAGGATCTCTACTTAGCAAATTTATGTATGCTAAGTAAAGGATCCATGTATTTTGTGTTTTGATGAATTTGAAAAGAGGATTCTTAGCAAATTTAGGTATAGGAAACCAAAATGTGATTTATGTTTTGTTTGTTTTGTTTGAAAAGAGGATTCTTAGCAAATTTAGGTATGCTAAGGAAATCCAAATGTGATTCATGTTTTGATTTTTGTTTGAAAAGAGGATCTTAGCAAATTTAGGTATGCTAAGGAAATCCAAATGCGATTCATGTTTTGATGATTTTGAAAAAGTGGATTCTTTACAAAATTAGGTATCCTAAAGGAATCCAATTGTGATTCATGTTTTGATGATTTTGTAAAAGTGGATTCTTAGCAAATTTAGTTATGCTAAAGGAATCCAAATGTGTTTCTTATTTTTGTGATTTTGAAAAGAGGACTCTTAGCAAATCTAGGTATGCTAAGGGAGTCAAAATGTGTTTTATGTTTTTGTATTTTGATTTTAAAAAGTGGATCTCCACTTAGCAAATTTGAGTATGCTAAATGAAAGATCCAAATGTTGTTTGAATTTTTTATTTTGAAAAGTGGATTTTCACTTACCAAATTTGAGTATGCTAAATGAAAGATTCAAATGTTGGTTGAATTTTTTGATTTGGATTTTGAAAAGTGGATCTTTACTTAATAAATTTGGGTATGCTAAATGAAAGACCAAAATGTTGTTTTGAATTTTTGAAAAGATGGGTTTTGGTTTTATTTTAAAAATGAATTCTTTATTCAGTGAATTAAATGATGATGTTCATTTGTATTTTTTGAAAATATGATTGTAGATTTTGATTTTGAAAATGAAATCTTCATCAAAATGAATTGAGTGAAGATGTTCATTTGTGCTTTTGGAAATTATGATTGTTAGATTTTATTTTTGAAAAGTGAAATCCTCATTCAATAAATTGAATGAGGAAGTTCAGTTGTGCTTTTTGAATAGGATGATTATGGATTTTATTTTTGAAAATGAAATCTTCATCAAAGTAAATTTAGTGAAGATGTTCACTTGTACTTTTAGAAAATATTACTATTGATTTTAGTTTTGGAATGATCCAACATATAACAATCATGAAAATTTATAGATGAGAGTCTTCTAGCAAAATTTTTGCACAAACATTTTATTATGTTCATTATGAAAAAGTGCTTTTTGGAAATTTATATTTTCATAAAGGATTGATTCTTCTTTATTTTAGGATGAACCTTACCTTACCATAGAAATGGTAAGAAGGATGTATTTAGTTATTTCTCTTTTATTAAATTTTTTTTCACTTATTGGGAATCCAACAAGCGGTTTTAAGACATACATGGAATGAGGTCCTAAAACCTAAAGGATGTTGGCAAGTTTAGCTTAAAGATGAAATAAACTAAGTACCAATGGAAAGAAAGATAGTCTCTGACTTATACAAAATACAAATGCTCTATTGATACTTGGGGACATTGATCATTTATTAAACATTGAGAGAGGAACCTTCCCCAGAGGAGTCACTAGAAAATCTGTAGTGAAATATTTTCATCTTCATCTATCCTTTTGAAGAGGATAAATGAAAACAAAAATGTCCACCTTTTGTTGGGACACCACGTAGATCTGTAGATGTTCTTAGTGATTAAAAGGACATTGAGGAGAGGTGTACTATCTCAAAGATGGAAGTAAAGTAAATGGACCTAAATCACCAATAAGGACTGTATAATGGATAAGAAAGAGATTCTTCCCTACTTTACGAGAAAAGGAAACTATTTTAAAATGGGTTCGTTAGTTCTGGAGGCCCCCATAGTTAATTATATCTTAAGAAATGAGATTCCTTAAGAATACTCTCAATTAAGATAAATGATCATTGTCTTCAAAGACTTCAATAGGTAGGATTATCAATCGATTAGTTTATTTTTGGTAAATCAAGTGGGATTGATCAAGAGGAGGGAGTTCTTATGAAGCCAAATGGAGGTGAGTAGGGATGTTTAGGATACTAGAAGCTAATAAACATCCCAAACTATGTTGGTTGGGCTTTACATTATTGAAATTGAATTACTTATTTGAGTTGAATTTTTATTAGAAGTTTAGGGCTTATAATTCCACAATACAAGGTTATGGAAATGCCTAAGAGGTGAGGATTTATGCTTTTGTCCCTGAAGGGAAATAGAAACCTCAAAACCTAAACCTAAGGAGCTTTGGTGAGGGCCAAGGCATGACCTAAATCTAAGGCAAAAATGGGCATATAGTTTACTTCCACAAGAGAGGATAAACTACCTGATTGTTGGACTTACAACTGCCTAGGGGTGGTCGCCAACTAACTCCTCATATGATTTTAAATTTATGTAGGCAAGTAATAAGTTTATGCAAGATAGCTAGGCTATTATTTATTCTAGAAAAAGACTAAGTCCTTAAACTCACTCCCTAAGAGACTAGATCATGTAAGGGCATGAAAAATGACTTAGATCTGATGCAAAACGTATTACATTTTACATTCATTTTTTGGACAATACTTTGACTTAGGCTTATAGGATTCATATGCCTAATGCATGATTATAAGATTATGGGCCAAAATTAGCAAGAAAGGGGGAGGTGTGTTTCCACCATGGCTCTCAAAGGTCAAGCCAAGTTCTCTAGAAAAGGTGGAAGCCCTCCAATCAAGAGTAAAATAATATGTTTTTTTATACATGATGTTAGAAAAGAAATGCTCATCCAGCTAAGGGGTTGCTAATTCTTTTATCTTGATTTCAACTTAGGCTTAAATAAGATTATGAGTTGTTTATTTTTAATTTTGAGTTGATTAATTTGGTAGAAGATTTTTTTTCTAAGAGCCTAATCGCCATCCAGGACATACTTCAAAATAAGGAAGAAATTAGGAAAAGTATGCAATTTCTAAAGCACAAGCTAAACAAAATATCAAACATTTTATAAAGCTAATGCAAAAGAATAAAAGGCCAAGTGTGGTCGGGCACCACCGTACAAACCCGAAAAGACAAATGGGTAGCTGAGCTCTACCCTTATACAACCTAGATTATAAATGAATTAATTACAATTAAGCAAGGAATTCATTTTATGGGGGTCTTCATTCATCATTTCTTCATTCTCTTTTTCTTCTTTCTTCTTTCTTCTTTTGGTTCCTTCTTTTGGATGGTTGGAATGTAGATACTCCAAAGGCTTCACATGGTACATAAGTTGTGATCTTATAACCAATGCTCATCCTAATCCCCATATCAATCATTCTAAAATTCTAATTGCAAAAGTGCATGAAAAAGGGAAAAAGTAAATCTAACTAAAACCTATAAAATAGAGATTAGCTAAACAAACCTCACATTCCCAAGCATGTATATAAACAAATTGGACTTAGCACCCCACACATGGGTAACCAAGTCCACTGTTTGATTTGGATTATGCTTAAGGGTATAAACAACAGTAAGAAAAAGCGCATACATTTTATTAAAGTGCCCTTAAGCATAATCCCTTGCAAAAGATAGTGATTAGACTAAATCATCCTACCATTCATTCTACGTACATACACCCTAACATCTAGACTAAAAAAACATTACAAAATAAAAGCAACATCAAGCCATGCACTGCCCTAACATAGGACTAGAAGTGGTGACTTAGCCTAATGTGTGTGCCATATAATGTTTGTGAGGTATGCTTAGCTAGGCTTTAAGGATAGGATTTTCTAAGTTTGAAAAGGTTCAACTTAGAAGGGTGATCTCATTTAAGTTTTTTAGCTGATTTGGGTTGATTTTATTTTATATTTTGATTTGGTTTAAATAAATTCTACAATTAATTACTATGTTTTAAAGAGAGGGAAAATAGAAGAGAACTTCTCTTTTCTTCCCTACCTTAAGTAAAAGCAAACATCTACTACTACGTTCTCTGCTCGGGGAACCTTGTAGATGGTGACTTATGGGATTTGGGTCAACAACTTCATGGTATACTCATGGTAATGACAAAGCTTGGGATTGAGAACCTTGTAGGACCTGACAATTTGGTTGTTGACCAATTGAGAATCCCCAAAAATATTGATGCTCTTGACACACTGTGATAGCTAACTCAAGACCAGCAATCAAAACCTCATACTCAGCTTCATTGTTGGTTCAAGGATTGGAAAGATAATATGAGAATCTCATCACATCGCGGTCTGGAGTTAAGAGAACTATTCCTACCCTTGCCTTTCCTAGAAGAGTAGATCATGGTGCTTCCCTTTATGAAAAGAAGCTGCACCATCAAAATATGTCTATCATAGGAGGTTGCCAACCTCCCTAAGTTTATGATTTGTTCATCAGGGAGATCATCACTGAGCGGGGAATCAGCAGGATGTGGGTGTACTACTAAGAAATCTACTAGTGCTTATCCTTTTATCGCACGGAGGGGTACAAATGTGATATCAAACTATAAGAGAATCATGGACCATCACGCCAAATGTCCGAATAGCATTGGCTATGTCATGTGATACTATAGTGGATTAGTTCTGGAAATCAATTTCACCTTATGAGAAAGCATATAGTGCCATAACTTTTTAGAGCTAGGAAATATTTCTCAATAGGTGGATAGCTCACTTCAGCCAGGATTAGATGATGGTTGAGGTAGTAGAGAGCACTCTCCTTCCTTTTATCATTGGCTTGGGCTAACAAAGCACCAAGAGAGTCATCCAATGTAACAGTGTAGAGGATGAGTGGCCTACCCGAGATAGGGTCTGCTAGAACTAGATGCTTCACCAAATACTACTTGATATCTTTAAAGGCATGCTGACACTTGTTATCCCACTTGAACTTGGAATTCTTTTTGATAAGTGCTGAGAATGGCTTACATCTCCCTAATAGGTTAGAAATAAAGCATCTTAGATACGGAAACCATCCTTGGAAAGATCTGAGTTGAGTTAAACTCATAGGAGGTGGTATTTCTAAGATAGCTTTGATATTTTTTGGATCTATTTCTATTCCCCAGTATAGGATAATAAACCCAAGAAATTTCCTTGAAGCTACTTCGAATGCACACTTCAGGGGATTCATTTTGAGGTTATAATATCTTAACCATTTGAAAATAACTCTCAAGTCAAAGAGATAGTCTTCCTTTTCTCTACTATTAACTACTAGATCATCAACATAGCACTCAACCTGATGATGGATGAGTTCTTGATCCGAAGCCATGGTATATATAGCACCAAAGATTTTAAGTTGAAAGGAATGACCCTATAACAATAGATTCTAATCATGGTTTGAAAAGTAGTGTTTCTTTCATCCTCCAGGGCCATCTTGATTTGGTTATAGCTAGATGACCCATCCATGAAGAAGAATATTGCATGAGATGAGGCGATGTCCACCATTAAGGATAGGAAGGAAACTCATCCTTAGACATGCCTTGTTTAAGTCCTCAAAATTGATAATGCGAATTTTGCCATTCTTCTTCTTAATGGATGACACTCAAGTAGGATATTTTTCTTCCTCGATAAAACCAACATCAATCAATTTCTTGACTTCAAAAAATTACCTTGTTGATTTCTAATCACATGCATCTTGATAGCGTAGGATCTATTTCTAGTTTGTGAACTACTACGTCAAGAGATAATCCGGGCATCTCTTTATAATTCCATGAAAAGTAGTCCTTAAACTCAATCAATAGTCTAAGTCATTGGTTTCTTTTTCATTCATCAATGAATTGATGTATGTCAGGCGTGGATTTTTTTCTATTCTGAGATTGATTTCTTTAAGCTTATCAATTATTGAATGGATCTCCTCTTCAAATTTTGGTGGTGCATCTTTAATTTGGAGATTATTTGGATCATCTGAAGTTTCTAAACACACATTCTCATAAGAGTTGGTTTGGTGTGAAAAGAACCTATTAGACTCCAGATGGTTGGTGATAACTGAGCAGTAATAATCATCATCGACTTGACCCACAGTGCTGAATCCTAGTCCTAATTTTGATCGTGCATCCCTGCATGTGTTGTTCCATAACTTTTCAAAGTACTCCATGAATACGGAATCAAACCCTTCTTTGCAAGATTAAGAATACAAGGTGAGTACCAATCAAAAGGTAATTCCTTTAATTCTTTATATGAACTCTCCTCAAGTTCAACATCAACTTCAGGACTTGAGGAGGATGATCCCAAAAAGAATCTCTTCGGGTTCATGTCCTTGGAAGGTTGAGGGGCATCCTTAACTAGTAAATCTTCAACTTTTTGAGATGAAAGTGAGGTTAGAGCTAAGGTTCCTAATTGCTACCTATTAGTTTACATACATCTGATTCGAATACTTGGCTTTATCTAGATCTAGTCTTCATCACTATTTGGCTCGAGTATCACCTCCAATGAAACCCACTGAGAGGGGTTGGCTGGTATGCTAATCACATTAGTCTCATCCACTGAGCTAGATTCCAAGTCTATGTGAATAGCAGGGGTACTCCTATGAACTGAAACATAACCCCTGTTGGATGATGGCCAACCAGGGGGTCTTCCACCTCTAGAACTATCTTTATTTCTACCTCTACCTCTGCCTAGTGGAGGTCGAGTCATCCTAACCACATGTCCATAGATGGGATGATCTGTGGGTGGAATGTGATATGCGGCTCTATTTCTTCCTCAATTTGCCTTTCTTGTTCACTTGGATTTTCATTTTTCTTTTCTTTATCTTTTTCTTTTTTTTCTTCATTTTCTTTTTCTTTTGAATTTGAATTTGGCCTAAGTTCATGAGAAAGGGTGTTTTGAGGAAGATAGTAGGTCGTATCCTCATATTTCTCAACCAAAATAGCTTTTCATCTCCTTTGACATAGTACTCAATCCCATCCTTCTTGAACTTGATGAACTGATGGAGGGAGGATGGAATCATCTTATTTTGGTGTATCATAGGCTTAGCGAGCAAAGCAGTGAATGAAGTAATTGAATCAATGATATAAAACTTGGCTTCAGTCTTCCAGTCACCTATCTCTAAAGGTAATATTATGGAACCAAAAGCCCTCTCGCCTTGTTCATTAAATTCTCTGAACATCATCCAATCTCCTCAGAGTGTGGAGATGTCGATCCTCAAATAGTCAAGGTTCCATCGATGCACCTAGATCGATGAGAACTCTGAGAACTCAAACAATGCCAATCAATGTAGGGCAGGCTCCATGTATCCAAGAAGGTCTTCATCTGTGAAAGTGAACCCCGAGCTTTTGGAATAATGTGCCTCCTCACCACAGTGGTCTAAGCATATCTCAGATGAAGGAGAGCCTTGATTAGTGATTCCCTTATCTCTTTGGATAAGACAAGGCGCTTAGATGATAAACTTTTGAGAGAGAGAGGATCCACTTTGGCCCTCCTCCACAAGCATATCAAAGGGTGGAGCATCCGGTGGAGGGCTTCATCCTCCAAATAATGACTTATGCCCATCTGCCCTAGGAGGTAGCCCTTGCCACTACGGAGGTTGACTGATGATCTCGGTGGTAATGGAAGATTCTACCGCACGTGCTCACCTATAACTTCTCCTAGGGACCCTTAGAATCAGATGATTCCAAGTCTATCTCAAGAGGCAATCCCATAGTATTCAAAGTAGGAAAATCCAACTCTGAATCAGAAAGAAGAATATCAGAATTATTATAGTTTTTTTTTAGACTTGAAGAGTTATTAGGAATAAATTCAGACAACCCATCAAAAGCAACATACAGATATAATTCAAGCTAGATTTATTCTTCAATTTCTTGGATTTGATAGGAGGTCCACAGTAGAAATCAAGTAAAGTAAGAGGGGAGAGGAAATTGATGCCCTCATCCGTCGATAGAAGATGTCTACTAAAAGAAGAAGAGCTAGCTGAAGTGTAGGTAGTTGCTGATGTGGTAGCTGCAATGGTGGACTGGATGCTAGACTCGATCGATGGTTGTGCTACTGGGTTATCCTGGGCTGGTACATGCTGCTGCTATTGCTGAGCTCCCCCTTTCCCTGAGTTGGCTCTGACAACTTGCAAACCTTCCTTGATGTTGGAGGTTTGAGTTGACTGAGGCACCTGCAAGGATAGTTTCTTGATCTTTGATACAATTTTCTTAGAAGTTTTAGATAAGGAGATATCCCAACCTTCTTTGGTTTTGTAAGGACTGCAAGTATCCCCAAGAATTACCCTAATGGAACTGGATAATTGTTCCACAAGATATTCCTTTAGGATAACTATAGCACCAGTCCTGAAGCTATGTTCAAGCTAGTCCTTAAATGTGAAACAATCTTCCAAAACATGACTTAGCATATGGTGATAGGGGAAAACATTAGGATCATGACTTCTGCCCACTTTCTCTGGTCTCTTAGGTTCGGGTAGCTATAAATTAGGCTTCTTTAAGAAATTCTTAAAGATCTTCCTAATTACCCCCCTCTTAAATGAATAAGGCTTATTAAGTTTATCAAAAGAGTAGGACCATACTACAAGGGGTATGGTATATCACTGGCGATGATGTGGCTGAGGAGGAGGTGGTGCAGGCCATGGAGGCATCTATAGCAGATGGTAGGGCTGCCTTGATGGTGGTAGAGGAGGTGGAAGCAATGATTGTGGAGCACGAGGTCTATCAAACTACTCTTTAGTTGGATTTTTCCCCTTATCCACTGCTATCACTACCCCTTGTTTCTTCTCATATACCTTCTACGCTTTGGCTTTGTTGGTAGATCTGGAGAAGGCAATTGTTTGGCTTCTCCTTACAAGCTAGTTGCCTTATTGATTAATTTCTCAAAAGTTTTGATGGTGAAACCTTTGAGCATGAAGGTGATCGGGCCATGGATATTTTAAGAATTTTGATGGCATGTTGTTCAGACAGCTGTGGTTCACATTTTATACTCAAAATATGCCATATGAGAATGTAATTAATGAGGACTCACCAGGATTTTGTTGAGCCACAATGTGATCACCAATAGAGACCCTTTGCTAAAATCTAGCAAATCTCTTGATAAAAGGTTGCTCCAACTCAGCAAAAGTCTTCACTAAATTATTAGAAAGTTTAGTGTACCAGTCAAATGCTATACCTGCTAAGCTATAGACAAAGAGATAGAAGAGTAAAGTGTCACTACCACCAGCGTTGCAATAATTAGCTCTGAAATACGTAATGTACTGCCTCGGGTTCCCACTACCATCAAAACTCTTAAAAGAAGGAGGTACAAAACCCTTAGGATATTGGATTACATCAAATTCCTTCAGGTAGGGTCTACTCTTTGGAACTGATCATTCTCCTTGGGCTTGAGCCAACGCTTCTTTCACCTACTACTCAACCATGCTCTTGATATCTTTTTCTTGTATGGAGGTACTATCCACTACCTTTCTATACATGCTGGTGATACCTTGCTCTACTAGAGGTAAAGTCTTAGATAGATCCAAGACATGCACCAACTCTGGCAGACTGGTCTCAGCTATAGTAGGATGGACTTCTGGTGCTTGGTTTTGAAGTGCTAAGATAGCTTCTAATAGGTCTTTGAGCCTCTTCTCCATCCTATCTATTTTTTCATCTTTTTACTTTATGTACTGAAGGAGGTGTTGGGTCAAGTAGGCTGTGTCTTCCTTAGCTTCTCAACACCTTTCATGGTCTGTTGCTCTCTAAAGAGGGATCCTATGGTATCTACCATGCAAACCCTTCTAAATCTCCCAATAATCATCTTTATTGGGATCAAACCAGTTACGTATTACTTTCTCAGTCTTGTCGTGAATCTCTTTTTCTTTTCCATGAAATAATGGGCTATATCATCTAGAGAATGATCACTATGATGGCATAAATGACTTTGGCTGATCGGTGGTGGGATCACTATCATGTGCTATGAGGAACCAGACCTCCCCCTGCTCGAGAGTCAACCACTGAGGGCTATACTCACTGGAAGAAATATGTTCCTGACTGGCACTAAATTTTCATGGGGTGACACTACTAGGTGGTTCTATCATCATAGGTGTAACTGAGCTATCACCTTCTCCCTCGACAACTACTGCAACCATCTCTATGTCCCGCTATGGTGGTGGTGGTGAAGGGACGACCATTATACTTCAAGGTCACCATTCCTTTTGCACCACTACTGGGGTAGAAGGTCAAGCAAGAGAGCTCAGCCTTACCATAGTAGGTGGTGTAAAAGGATGGGATCTCTTGATCATAGCTGGATCACCAACGGGGTCCTTTTCTTCCCAGATTTGGCCTTCATGGCCTTTGGTGGAACTGGAGATGCTAGAACATGTACAAGATGGTGGATGGGGGGTAGAGCGGTGTGGTGGAGGCACCATCGACTCTCTCGGGATAGGAGCTGCTCTCCTATGATGTGTGGTCCTCATGAGTAGAATGTTATCAATATGATAGACACCAGTAGCACGTCGATCTGGAAAATCAATGAGTGCAGGCATTTGCCGGTGAACCTCCACCTCTTTTTGATATGAACGTATGGGCCTCCTTGGCCTTCTCACGCCTATGCTTCCCCACACGTGGGGATAATATCTCAAATCGCCCCAGACTTCATTCAGTAGGCTCCACCTACTTAGCATAGAATAGATCAAAGGCCGACATATGTCCTCCTCCTTTCACTGACTAGTGGCTAGAACTGAACTGCTGGTGGAGGTGAAGCAAAAATCCTCTTGACATCCTCTCTGTTAGACTCAGAGAGAGGATGGAACTGGTTTACTGTAACCAACGGGGAAACCAATGTGGGTAACTCATCAATAACAAACTGCGTGGTTGCCTCCATCTCCCTAGCAATGCAGGTGTGGTACCAATTTATCATGTGGTTCTTGTTTCTCCTTTGGGTCCTTATAGGGAAAGCAGAATAAGAGCTAGACCCAACCTCAAAAAGGCAGACAATCCCTAGGTTTAGGGGAGCCTTCCCCTTTGAGGGTGTTAATGAGTGGGTGCTAGCTCTAACTAGGGCATCACAGGGAACCACGGCTTGCCCGACACTTGTGGGAACCACCACCTTCTTCATCAAGGGAATCTCAATCGATGGCATGTTAACCGAATGATTGGCTCTGCCGACACTATGCTCTTCTACGGTCATGAGGGAGGTCCCCTCACATGTCGACCCCCCAAAACTCATCCAATGTGGATGAGGTGGGCATAGAGGCGGGAAGGTTGGCGATCTAGATCCATCCCATGGGAAAGGTGAACACACATACTTGGTACCATTGAATTCAAAGCATTGAACTGTGAAAGACTAAGCGAGTAACTTTCAATGAAAACAAGCTTGAATTAGATTCTCTTGCTTTATTGATTTTGAATTTGAATTTAGAATTTGAACCCATACTCAACATCTTGAAAGTGTTAAGTCGGGCTTAAATGATTTAGAATAGAATTTGAGATTTGATTGGAAAGAGGAATTTTTGATTTTAGAATCCATTTTCAACAAATTTGGGTTGGTTGAAAATGAGTTCAAATATTTTTGAAGAGATGCTTCCATAGGTTCATATTTGAATTTTGATTTTTTTTCAGGACCCTTTATTTAACAAATTTGGGTATGTTAAAGTAAAGGGTCAATTTGATTTTGATTTGAGTTTTTAGAATTTACTCACTTAGCAAATTTAAGTATGCTAGGTGAGGTGTTTGAAAACAATTTCTTCTTTTCCTTTATTTACTTTATTTTGTAAATCATTTGTGATTCAAAAATGGGATTCTCATTTAGCAAATTTGGGTATGCTAAATGAGGAATCCAAGAGTGTTTTATTTTGGAAATTTTTTGAAAATATGATTCTTAGCAAATTTAAGTATGCTAGGAAAATCGTAATATGTTTCTTTTGTTTTTAGAGATTTTGATTTTGAAAAATAGGATCCTTAGTAGATTTAGGTGTGCTAAGGAAATCTTAATGTGTTTCTTTTGTTTTTAGAGATTTTGATTTTGAAAAATAGGATCCTTATTTATTTTGTTTTGGATTTTGTTTTGAAAATGGAGACTTCACTTTAGAAAATTTGGTATGCTAGAATGAAGTTCTAATGTGTTTTGAAATTTTTATGAGATGGAGATTTCACTTAACAACTTTGGGTATGCTAAATGAAATTTCAAAAATGTGTTTCAAACATTTTGCATTTTTGATTTTGTTTTGAAAATGGAGACTTCACTTTAGTAAATATGGTATGCTAAAGAATGAAGTTCCAAAAGTATTTCTTTTGTTTTGGATTTTGTTTTGAAAAATGGAGACTTCATTAGCAAATGTAGTATGCTAAAATGAAGTTCCAATGTGATTTTAAAATTTTTTTGTGAAATGGAGATTTCACTTAGCAAATTTGAGTATGCTAAATGAAATTCTAAAAATGTGTTTCAAAATTTTTGTGTTTTTGATTTTGTTTTTGAAAATGGAGACTTCACTTCAGCAAATATGGTATGCTAAAGAATGAAGTTCCAAAAGTGTTTTTTTTTTAAATTTTGGATTTTGTTTTGAAAAATGGAAACTTCAGTTTAGCCAATGTGGTATGATAAAATGAAGTTCCAATGTATTTTGAAATTTTGTGTTGTTGTTGATTTTGAAAAGAAGGATTTCCACTTAACAAATTTGGGTATGTAAGATAGAAATCAATTATGCTTCATTCTCAAAGATGTATTTTCATGTGTGATTATTACTTTTTTTATTAAAGAGAAATTCCAACCTAATCATATATGGAATATGTTAGGTGGTATTTTAAAATAATATCAATTTATTTGAAGATAAAATCTTCATTTAATAAATTTGGGTATATTTAATGGAGATGTTTATATGTGCTTTTTGAAAGTTTATTTTTTATTTTTTGATTTTTATTAGAAATGAAACCTCCATTCAATAAATGTGTGCATATTGAATGGAGAGGTTCATATGTGCTTTTGGAGAATTTATTTTTGAATTTGATTGGAAATGAAACCTTCATTCAATAAATGTGGGTATTAAATGAAGAGGTTTCATATGTGCTTTTTGAAAAGGTGAAAATTCCAACCTAACACATGTGGATTGTGTTGGAGTTTCAAAGTTGTGATTTTTCTTGAAGATGTAACATCCATCCAACACATTTGGATGTATTGAATGTAAAGCCCTTCTTCAAATTTTATGCTTTTGAAAACATGATTGTTGAAATTTTATTTTTGAAAATGAAGTCTTCATCAAAATGAATTTAGTGAAGAAGTTCATTTGTGCTTTTATAAAATATGAGTGTTGGTTTTATTTTTGAAATGTTTCTACAAGTAGCAAATGTGAAAAATTGTTAGATGTAGTGCAAATATTTTATTAAGTGTACTTTGAAAAAGTGCTTTTGAAAAGCAAGATGTCTATGAAGGATTTATTTTATCTTTAGTTTTAGAATGAACCTTTCCTTACCATAAAAATGGTAAGGAGGAAGTCTTACTTATTTTCTTTTATTAAATTTTTATTTTCACCCATCGGAAAATCTGATAGGGGTTTTAAGACCAACACAGGGTGAGGTCCTAAAACCTAAAGATGTTGGCTAGCTTAACTTAAGGACAAAATAAGCTAAGTGCCAACAGAAAGAAAGATAGTCTTGAATTCACACAAAAGTATAAACCCACTATCGATACTTGGAGACAACGATCATTTACCAAAGATGGAGAGAGGAACCATCCCCAACAAAGTCGCCATAAAAATCTATGTTGAACATTTTTATAATATATCTCTGCCTTCATCTATCCCCTTCCCTTTTGAAAAAGCAAGATAAATAAAAAAAGAAATATATATATATATAAAATTATGCCTTGTTGGGATACCACGCAGATCCACAAATATTCTTATTAGGGTGATCAGGTATGACATTGAGGAGAGGTGTACTATCTCGAAAGATAGAAGTCACCCTACAATAGACCTAATCACCACAATAAGGACTCTTAAGGACAGTGGGTCTTTGGAATGTACCAGAGATTCTTCCCCTACTTCACAAGGAAAAGTAAAGCAGGGTCTATTTTAAACTGGGTTCATTAAGTTACCTACAAGGATAAGCCCTCATAATTAATTACATCCTAAGGAATACTCTCGATTAAGGTAAATGATCGTTGTCTCCAAAGATTTCAAAAGATAGGACTATCAAATAATTGGTTCATTTTTATAAAGTCAAGTGGGATCGATCAAGAGGAGGGAATTCTTATCGAAGCCAAATGAAAATAAGTAGGGATGCTTAAGATACTAGGAAGCCTAGTAAGCATCCCAAACTACCCTATGGTTGGGCTTTAAATTTTTGAAATTGATTTAATTTATTTGAGTTGAATTTTTATTAGAATGTTAGGGCTTATAATTCCATGATGCAAGGTCACTTAAATGCCTAAGAGGTGAGATTTTATACTTATGGCCCATAAAGGGGAGAAGCAACCTCTGAATCTAAATCTAAGGAGCTTTGGCAAGGCCAAAAGCATGACCTAAATCTAAGGAAAATGGTATTTGGTTTACCTCCAAGAGAGGATAAACCACTGATGTTGGACTTACAATCGCAGGGGTGGCCGCCAACTAACTCCTCCTAAGTTTTAAAATATGTAAAAGTCATATGTTTATGCAAGATAACAAGGTTGTTATTTATTTAGCAAGAGAGTAAGTCCTTAAACACTCCTTAAGAGACTAGATCATGTAGGGCACGATTCAATGACTTAAAGCTAATGAAAAATTCTCATATGTTTTATTTTTATTTTTGGACAATCATTTGAATCAGGATATAGGATTCATATGCCTAATGCATGAGAAATAAGATTATGTGCCAAAATAAAAAAGATGGGAGGTGTATTTCCACCATGGCTCTCAAAGGTCAAGCCAAGTTCTCTGGAAAAGGTGGAAGCCCTCCAATCAAGAGTGAAATAATATGCTTTTATGCATGATGTTAGAAAAGAAAATACACATCCAGCTAAGGGGTTGCTAATTATTTTATCTTGATTTTAAATTAGGCTTTAAGTGAGGTTATGAGTTATTTATTTTTAATTTTGAGTTGATTAATTTGGTAAAAGATTTATTTTTCCCTAAGAGCCTAATCGTCATCAGGCCATACATCAAGCAAGGAAGAAACTAGGAAAAGATGCCATCTTAATGCACAAGTTAAACAAACATCAAACATTTTATAAAGCTAACACAAAAGAATAAAAGGTCATTTGTGGTCGGGCACTGTCACATAAACCCAAAACAAATTGGGTAGCTGAGCTCTGCCCTTATACAACTCAGATTACAAATGAATTAATTATAATTAAGCGAGGAATTCATGTTATGGGGATCTTTATTTCTTCTTTTCTTCTTTCTTCTCTTCTTTTTTCTTCTTTCTTCTTTCTTCTTTTGGTTCCTTCTTTTGGATGGTTGGAAGGTGGTTGCTCCAAAGGCTTCACATGGTACATAAGATGATCTTATGACCAATGTTCATCCTAATCCCCATAACAATCATTCCAAAATCTAATTGCAAAATTACATGAAAAGAAAAGTAAATCTAACAACACCAGATTTGCTAAACAAATAATAAATCCAAGCATGTATGTTAGACTTAACACCCCACACATGGGTAACCAAGTCCACTTGGCCTATTGTATTATGCTTAGGGGTATAAGCACCTGCACAACAAAGCATTTATATTTTTATTTATTACAACACCCTTAAGCACAATCCCCTACAGAAGATAATGATTAGACTAAATCATCCTATCATTCTCACACATACACCCTAACATCTAGACTAAAGCATTACATCACAAAACAAAAGCAAAGCATCAAACCATGCAGTTCCCTAACCTAAAGATATAAATGGTGACTTAGTCTAATGTGTATGCCATTTAAGGTTTATGTGGTATGCTTAGCTATAGATTTAAGGTATAAATTTTCTAAGTATGAAAAATGTTCAACTTAGATGGGTTGTTTTATTCAAGTTATTTAGTTGATTTTTATTTTGATGATTTGTTTAAGTTTTAATGAACCTACAATTAATTACTAAGTTGTAAAGAGAAGGAAAAGAAAAGAGAAACTTCTCTTTCCTTCCCTATCTTAAGTAATTTCTAAAGTAGATTCATGTTTGATTTTGTTTAGTGAATGTTTTCTTATATATTTTAATTTATCCTAAGTTTATAATAACTCTAAACAAACCTATTCAAAAGGAAAGACATTTTAAGATTAAGTAAAGTGGAATAATATCACAAAACACACACCACTTTATTTCTTTCCCAACATATATAACATGCATATGGATGAATCCTAAGCATATCTATACATGCAAATGAGAATGTTTAGCACATATTAATGATGAATGCTAAGTAGCATTACTTAAGAAAATTTGGATGCTTTATGATGCATGATTTTCAATAAATAGAAAAAGAGGGATTCTTTCACCCTTCATTCACATGCACATGTGTATGTATGAAATGCATAAGTAAGTACGATGTTATTGTTAGCACTAGGGGTGTAAGATAGAAGACCTACTTAGGGCTACTTAAAGCCTGGCAATCCCAGGGTTGTCCAGACTAATATACCACTTTTCTTAAATACATATGCATGTACAAGAGAAATAAATGAAAAAAGAAAGATGCAAAAGTTTATATTTATTTGATTTTTGGTTTCATTGTTTAATTTATATGTGTGCTGTAAAATTTCTTCTTAAGTCATGACATAGGAGTGTATAGGAATGGATTTGAGCAAGTGTTATATCCTTTTCAAATGGACTATACACTTTGCCAATCCTATACAATTCTATGTTAAGAAAGAGAGGGAGATTCAAAGCCACATAATACATATCTTTATATTTCTCACATGCAAGCTTATAAATAATTATAAGTAGCATACCTTTCAATTTTCATGCTTGATTTATAAATTTTGAAATTTTTTTTTGAATTCAATAGTGATAATACCCATTCATATTCTTACTTTAGCCAAAACATGCAACTTGACATAAAAAAATATTTCATTTTATTTTAATTTTTTTAAAGGTATGAATGCATGAATTTTATATGGCATACATACTTAGCATGCTAGGAAAGAAATAAAGTGATGAAGGCAATGTAAATTTATAAATACAATCCTTTGGAATAGAATTATTTAAAATAAATCAAATTTAGTTTTAAAGAAATTTTGTTTGATTTTGAGCTTGATTTTGTGTGAGAAATGTGAGATGAGTTTGCTGGTCCTAAGCCATTCCCACAAGTGTATATTATTTCTTTGTTTAATTTTTAGGTGATTAGGTCAATTTTATATTTTAGATAGGTTAAGGTGTACATTAAGTGTATTAATTATTAATTACCCCTTACCTATACCACCTTAGCATATTTAACCAAATAATTATGAGCCAATGATATGACATAAAACCACACAAGGAATTTTAATTAGCAATGCACCAAGGAAGAAAAAGGTCTAATGCATTTGGGTCACAATTAATGATTAATTAAACTAAAGGGTTTAAATTAAGTACTTTCATAACCCTTCCGACACATGTGGATTAAGTTTTGATTTTCTTAAGCCACTTAGGTTATTGAACACCTAAGCATCTACCCAAGATGGATTGATTAAGTGGAATGTTTTGAAAATTTTATCAATTAAGTAAGTAATTAGTGGATTAACCCTTAATTGAATTTTAGATTAAGGAAGAGAAAGGGGTTTAAGGAATTTAGGAAAATATCCCAAAATTATTCTAAACCTCTCACTTAAACAAAACTTAACTTGATCAAGGGATTAAACCACTATTCACACACTTAATTAGGCTTAATTACACAGGGTAATTAAGGATTCAAAAATTGATCCCCTTAATTAACCCATCAATAAATCCCAAGAAAATTAGAGGAAGCATAAGTCATCCCCTAAATGCACATGAGAAGTTTAAGATTAATCAGTGGGATAATTTGGGAGTAATTAGGTTATTAGTTTTCATTAAAACCCTAATTAAGGAAAATATACTATTAAAAATCTAGTAAAATTAATTTTAGAATATTCTTCTCTGAATTATCTTTCCAATGCTTTTTTACCGTATATTTTTAGAATTTTTCTAGAATTAGTTATACAATTATGAAGATTCAGTGATTAAGGATAATTAAATAATTCCTTAATTAAAATAGCTAATCCCGTTGGCGCCATGTGGAGGTTGACGTGGTGCACTCTTTCCACGTGGCACGATAGGAGAGGCTATTTAAGCTACCACATTATAGCACCGCGTCAGCAGCGGTGTTACGCGCTTTCTCCCCATCCGTCCGATCAAGGAAGCCCGCGGTATTAAAGCATTAAATCGAATATCCTATGCATCTTTATCATGGCTTTCCATCCAAAACACACGGATGTCCCTGACCTTCCCTGTGGGAGATGGCCACAGTCCATCTTCTATGGGATGATCCGAGCTCAATTGAGCTCAGATTGAAACCTAAATTCAACCCACACCATCTAAGAGTAAAGGGGAACACATCCAATGGCTAACTTTGGTTGGGGTGAAACTTTCCTTCACAAAGGACTAAGAAAGAATGAAATTATGTTTGGTTTAATGGCATACCTCACCGAAGGCTATCACCGGTGCTCGAATCCTTGAAGTAGATTCGTCTAGTGGAGACGAAGCCTTGTTGAAGGATTGAGGTGAGATTGAATGGATCTTCCTATGGACCAAGTTCACCTTTAAATGTTCATGACCTTGATCAAAGTCCCACATCCCTTGCCTTTGGAGCTTGGAAGAAGCTTGGGATGAGTTCGACTAGGCTCTCTAAGGTGCTCGTAGGAGGAATTGGATTAGTTTGGAGTATTGAGTGAGATGGAAATTGGCTTGAGCTCCTATTTTTGGTTTAGAGAAATCAAGAAATGGAGAATTCTCACTAGGAAGCTTGGGGAGCCTTGCAATGACTTGCTATGAGTTTCCTAAGCTTAATCGAATGTGCCACACATGAATTCAAGTGGAATTAGGGGGAGTATATCTCCCCCTTGAAGGATTGAGACCGTAAGCCCCTTTTCCATTTTGATCCAATTGACCTTATGCAATGGGTTGTTAAGGCTGTTAAAACTTGTCATGGGTCAGTTTGGCCAGAGGAGTGGAGTAGTGAAGGTCCCATGTGCTTAATTCAAGTGGAGGAGGGATTGCCACTTGCTCACTTCCATGGGGGTGGTCAGTTTTGACCTTGGTTGGGTTTTGCAGACGCAAACCCAATGGGTCATGTGGACCATGTCTATTAGTGACCATTTGGTCCACTAAGAGGATGCCAAGTGTCCATGAAAAGGAATTGACCAAATTCTAAATGGTTTTGATTTTAGGTTACCCTATGGCCTAGGGGTCAAATGGTCATTTGACCTTGACTTCAGTTTGAATATGTTTGGCATGATTGAAAAATTGGTTAGGCCAAGTTTCATTGAATTTGGAGTTGGATTGATATGATTTGGCTCATGTTGACCCATTTAGGTTAAAATGGGTCAACATGGGTCAAGTTGACCAATTAGTCAAATTGGGTCAAACCAAGGGTTGGGTCAAGTTCACATGACCATTTGTAAAATTTTTGCATCATTGGTTTGGTTCAATTTGATTTAGATTTGGTTTTGGTTCATTTGATTTCATTTAGGTCAAATGGGTCAAGTTGACCAATTTGACCCATTTGACCTATTTGGGTTAGGTCATGGGTTGGTTTATTTTTGGTTGGCCATTTGAAATGGATTGGTATCTTTGTTTCTAATCAATTTGATTTATTTTGATTTGGCTCAATTTGTCCCTTTAGGTCAAGTTGGGTTCAAGGTCAATTGGGCTAGGTTAGGTCTAGTTGGCCAATTGGGGCTTTGGTCAAGTTCAATAAGTGATTTAGGATGAACTTGACCCATTAGTTTTAATCAATTTGGCTTAGATCAAGTTTTGACACATTTTGACTTTTAGGTCAAGTTGGGTCAACTTAGGTCAAGTGGCAAATTAGGCTAGGTTAGGCTCAAATGATGACTTGGTCAAGTTCAAACATTGATCATGAATGAGTTTTGATCAATGGTTTCAATCAATTTGTCCTATGGTGGATTTTGGATAGTTTAGGTTTCATTTTGGCTAAGTGTTGACTTGGTCAACCCTTAGGTTTGACTTGGTTTGACCCAATTTGAGTGATTGATCATCTTATGGTGATTGTTGCTCATAATGTGAGGCTTAGATGGGCTTAGTTCAATCCAATTTGGTTAGGATTAGAATTTGGCTCATAAGGGTGCTTTAGGTCAAGTGAGCCTAAGTAGGTCAAATGGCTTGGTCAAAGCTTGATTTAAGTTTGATTGAACTCACATATGAACTTATGATTGAAATTTAAATCCATTTGCAAGTGATTTGAAGTCAAATGGGTTTTGATCCACTTGACAATCTCAAGTTCAAAGGGTGAACATGAATTTGACTTGGGTTTGATTTTTGAATTTAGTTTAGGTTTGATGATTGGAGTTTGTATTTATATTTGGACTCATGATTGAAGGATTCATTGAATCATGAAGAAAAATCAAGGGTTTGACTTAATTTGAATTTTGATTTGGCTAAGTTCAAGATTTTGACTTGAAAGGCTTAGGTTGAATTTTGATTGAATTTGAGTTGACTTTTGAATTGATTTTTTGGATATTTGAATTTATATTTCATTTATATTTGTGAATATAATTAAGAATATAAATAGTTTATGAGAAAATTTCTTGAATTTGAATTGATTTAGATTTGATTTGGAATAAGTCCATGATAGGGAATCAAAGGACTTAAGAAATATTTTTAATTTGGATTTGAATTTTGAATTTGGTTTGATTGATTTGAATTTATATTTCATTTATATATGTGAATATAAATGGGAATATAAATGGGTTGTGAGAAAATTTCTTGAATTTGAATTGGTTTAGATTTGATTTAGGCTAAGTCCATGAGAGGAAATCAAATGACTTAGAAAATATTTTGGAGTTTGGAATCCAATAATGGGCTTTAATCATAGGTTTTAATTATTTGAAATTGATTCATGATTTGAGAAAATTCATTGAATTGGTTCAAGTTTTGAGTAAGAGTTGGAGTTGATATGAGTTTGGAATTTTGCTTTGGAAGAAGGAAGTGATGATTTGGTTCAAGCAATAGGGTAGGCAAATCTTCTAACACCCCTAAGGCATAACCTATTCCTATGGATAACTCTTCTAAGCCTCTAGAGTTAGGTTGAGTGTCCATCTAATCACTAGATGTGTCTTAAGACTAAAAAACTCTTAAAATCTAAGAGAAGTCCTAAGTCTAAGATGGAGGGGTTGAGAGCTCATCTTAAAAATGAGGTCAACATTCACTAAAACTTAAATTAAGCCTAAATTAGGAAAAATTAGTTAGGAGTTTAAATTTTCTTATATTCTTCACTAAATGATGCATCCATAGAGGTTTATTTAAAATTTTTAGGGATTTGGGTTAATTTATTATGATTTTCCTATGTTTAGATTGATTAATTTAATTAATTAATATAATTAATTACTATTCTCTTTTTGAGGATTATGAGGTTCAAGTAAGTTTTAATCATATTTTATCATCCCTTAATGTTCATTATGATGATTTAAACTAATCATATGGATTTTCACAATTTTCATCATTTAAATTTAGTTTATTCTATTAAATTAAGGCCTATAACTTAAAATTTTCATAACTTAAGATTTATTTGTCAATAGTTCTTTAGAAATTAGCCTAAGGTTTATCTTAGCCCTAATTTTAATTCCCAAAAGTTTAGAATTAGTTGGATCATTCAGTTTAAGTTAAGTTTAATTATTTTCACTTAAGCCTAAGTTAACTCAAAATTACCCAATGAAAATTGGGGATTTTGGGTTTAATGGATTCCTCTAACTAAGAGGAATCTATAGAGCCCTTATTTACATTTTTTGGTTGAATATTTTATTTTATATGATTTTTTAAAGTTTTTGATAATTTTTTGCATTTTTAATTTAAAAAATATAGAATTTTCTGTTATAAGGGGCAGCACCACACGACGTTGACAGGGCATCACTTTCTACATTTTAGACGTGGATTGGTCCACGCAGGATCCACGTTAAAATGATGGTGAGATGCAGTTTGATCTAGGCTGGTCGATTGAAGATCAAATGACTCAGATCTTCTCGTGGTTTCTTATAGTGGATTTAATCAAATGGTCTAACTAAATTATCATTGTCCATTCTTAATAGAAAGAATAGAAGTAGAAATTATATCTCTCTCTTACAATGGTGAGAATCGAGCACCCACTATCATTTGGGCTTGATATCTGGTGATCTAAACTATCATTTTCTATGATTTTAATTGCAAAATGATCAAGGACTTATTTATAATCCATCTAAATGAATTTATCTCACTTGAGATCAAGTTTACTTCAAAAAGGACCAACATCGAATGTTAAAGTGGTCGATTTGAGTCTATACCTCATCAACGGTGATCTCAGTGGGAATGATTCAAAAATCTCTGTGGGGATGCGAAAAACCTCTGGATGCAAGGAATTAGATTTCTTCCCCATGGATCACTATGGAGAGCAAGCTTTTTGGGTGAGTCCGGTCAATTTGAACCTTAGGAGGCTACCTCCAAAGGGTGGTCAGTTAATTAAGGTGAATTCAAGGTCTTGAGGTGGGGGATCAAAGTGAAGGAATGGATTAGAGAGGAGACGTTTGTCTCCATGCACTCTCCTCTTTCTATAGCATATTCTTTTCTCTTGGATGCATTTGAACATCCTCATAATGTTTAATCATGGCTAGTAATCATCTTAACCCACCTTAAGATGAGTTTAAATGATTTGGAAGGTGATTAGTGTAAGCCTTATGCTTATATTTTTATATTCAATTTATTTGGGCTTAAAATAATTCATAGTGAATTAATTACATTAATTGATTTTAGATTTTTAAATTTCAATCATTGTTGATTTTTCAATGGGTAATTATGAATGTAATTATCCCATGCCATATGAGAATTCAATGTGATTTGAGCTCGATTTGGCCAAATTGGTCAAATTAGATCACTTAGCTCAAATGCCCCTTCTTAAGATTTAATTTGGATTCAATCATGTTTAATTACTTGTGTAAGATGATTTGGAGTGATCAATTTTGATTTGAGATTGATTTCAATTTTGGAGTTATTTGACCCAACTTGTGCTTAATGGGCTAAGTTGGGTTCATTTGAATCAAATGATCAAATAGGTTAAATTAAACCCAATGATTGGTTGCATTAGGTTTAATTATGATTTCCAAATGATTTTGGACAATCAACTTGAGTTGATTTGGATTTTTATTTGATTTTGAACTTAAGAAGGCTCATTTAGGCCATTTAGATCAAATGATCAAATTGGTGTAATTAAGGCCTTAATGAATTTATATTTCTCTAAATTCATGTTTAAACATGTTTACTTTATCATTTGGAAAATTTTAGATGATTTCATTTGGTCAATTTTTTGTGGGTTGACCTTTGAGTTGGTGGGATGCACATAAGTCAAGCCTATTCAAGAGGGTTGACCAGATTTGACCTTGATTTGGAAATGACTCCATTTATGTTCATGTTATAATTTCATGGTTTCATTTGATTTTGATTGGGATTCATTTTAATTTAATTTGGATTTCTTTAGGTTTAAGTTACTTAGGGTTAAATAAGATTATTATGTTAATTTCCCTATTCATCTAAATTTAAGTTCAACTAGATTCAGATTTCAACTATTTTAGTTTTGAATTTGAATTTGGTCAAGGTTTATCCAATCCCATTGGGTTAGGTTAGACTTAGAAAGATGCGCTAGGTTACTAAGTGAAGTATCCTAAGTGTCTAATTAGGAGATTTTTAGTCTAAGATTAAATATGTTAATTACTAGTCTTAGAAATGATGTTAACCTCATCCAAAAATGAGGTCAAAATCACCATGTGAACTTTTAGAATCCATGGTGATTATTTGTACTCTGCTCGTAACGAATAAACTTGATGAGAAAAAAGTGTATCTTTAGTCATGAATGAAATGCCAATAAATATTTTCAATAAGGCCAATGCCTTATTTATAAGCTTAAGGAGTTAGGGATATGCCAAAAGATTTAGCCCAAGCAAAAGGTGATGTAATATTTAATAAAAGTTTCTCTTTTCTTTTTAATATTTATTATGATCTAATTTAATTTTTATTCTTATGTTCTTTTTATGAGTTGCCTCCACAAAGGAGTAGAATAATTGGGAGCTAAATGTACACCCAAAGTAAATAAATTACCTAAATGCTTAAAAGTCACTACATGCTTGACAAGCATAAAAGAACATGGATGTCAACCACTTGGACAAAAGATCACCCTCAGAAGATGAGTGTTCAGGGAAGTATAGCCATCTTAAGGAGACTTAAGCACAACACCCCCTTGCAGCAAGGAGAGTAACCATGCATGAAATCAAGCCACTACACACTCGCCACAAGGCTCATCCCTAGACAATAAACGCTTACCTTAGATCAAGGCAACTTCTTTGTACACTCTCGATTGGTTCTATTTTGTAGTCATCTCCTATACTATCCCTCCCCCCAAACATTATAAAAAGTGGTCAGGGGGAGGGGGGTTGGAGGGGCAGGTCCCTTTTTAAGGGTTCGATTAGTTTTGTTCAGCTTATTTGGTTATCTTGGTTCAAGAAAGACCATAGTTTTCTCCTTACAAATTTTATTTTCACTCTCTGAAATAAGGGAATTCTCCCCTCTTGTACTATAACTACTTAAAGATAATAAAATCAAAACTTTCTCTAATTCTCTCCATTATTTGTTATTCCTTTCTTTATTAACTCTACTTTCTAGGTATCTCCTGATTTTCTACTTTAACCACAAAAAAAATTGGATCCAACACTAGCTTATTTGCTGGAACTAGAAAATAGTCATGTTAATACTAAGGAATATAATGAGGTTGCTTAGCCACCTAAAACAACTCATGGAGGTGAACCCCTAAAGAAGTCATCCATGGAGTGACTCTCCAAGAATAAACTTTAAGTGAGGAGACATGACCATGGAAGAAAGCCCACATGAAAGAAAGAAAGACCAATACATATATGAGAGCCTATACATCAAATGACTCATTATCAGTGTGATGAGTATCCATTTCCTACCATTGTGTTGGCCTTGAGAGTATCAATGTCCATTTAATGGAGGTTTTCTAGAGCTAAGAATACTTCAGGAAACCACCACCCTTGAAAGTAGATGGAGTCTAGATTGATCCAGATATTTTACTTATCATCATGATCATTGAAATAACATTAAACATTGCCATACTCTTGATGACATATGGATTTGGATCGATTGAGACATTTTTCCTATCATCATGATCATAGACACGACATTGAAGAGTGCTACCACCTAAGAAGTTTGGTGGATGAGCTCATCAAAGATAGAAAGCTCAAGGAGTTTACTAGAAGATCATGAAAAGAAGTCACTGAGATGGTTAATGAACTAGTGCTAGTGAATGTAGTTCACATAATGGGAGTCATGCATGCCATCCTTAGAGGAGATGTCAAATCCTTGAAGCAAGCTAGCTTAAAAAGGCTATGATATAGAGAAGTTAACTTGACAACTTTGGGCCAAGCACCAAGTACCATGATAATTCCCATAAGATTTTTGGAGAAAGGTCATCAAGATGTTGGTAATCCATATAATGATGCCATCATCATCATGATGCTAATTGAAAATTACCAAGTTGATAATATATTGATCAATATTAGGAGCTCAATCAATATCATCTTCAAATATGTATTCGATAGATTAAAGGTAGTGAGTTCTGAACTTTCCCTTAATGGAGGATCACAGTATGGAATTTTTGGCAAAAGAAAAATAAAAGGAGTCATCACTATCCTAATGATATAGGGAGAATGCTAAAAGCTATTCTTGTCTATGGCCTATTTCATCATCATAGAAGCGCCTACTATATATAACACTATCTTTGGTTGGCCACTACTTAGTACATTTAGAGTAGTGGTGTAGACCTACCATATGATGGTAAAGTTCCCAGTAGGTGGAGAAGAGATTATTTTCAAAGGAAACTTGAACCAATCCAAGCCTTATTATTTGTGATGGTTAACTCAAGCAAACCAAAAGAGATACTATAACTATTGTGGAGAAATTTTATCATACCATGTAGAGTTTAGGAATTTCTTATTTAGATGATCAAATACATCATTAAGGAATAAGCATATTCTCTTAGAAGCTAAACATATTTCCCTATAATGGAAAGACTCCTAAGGCTAATGGGTCTTTCGTGTACTGAAGATTTTACCATTGAACTACATGGAAGGTAGAACAAAGTTTAATTTTAAACTAGGTTTATGGTTCCCTATAGCCCCGTTAATTATATCTAAGAATACTCTTCTTAAGAATACTCTAGTTATTATTTCTAAAGATTTCTAAGGTTATTTTAAAAGGATTGATTATTGGAATTTCAATTGGGATTTATTCAAATTAGAGAGAGTTATTTTGGCAGCCAATTAGGATGAAATAGGAAATGCTTATTGATACTGGGATACCCAATAGACATTTCAACTTTCTATAATTGGGCTTTAAATTTAAAATTTAATTTAGATTTTTAGTTGACATTTTCTTAGAAATTTAGGACTTAGATTCTAGTAGCACAAGATTGCAAAACACCTAAGGTTGAAGACGTATTCTTGAAAAGGATGCCTTAGAACCTAGTCTAGGTGCTTCTGACACATATCAGCTCGACCTAGTTATATTTTGGGAATTATTGGTCATTCCTCTCCCTTGAGGGAACTAACCTATCCCTGACTCTTCTAGACATACAACTAGCCTAGAGAGGGCTGCTAGCTAATGCCACCTAAGCGCATTTTAAATTCATGATGCCAAGTCTTATGAATTCAAGATGGTGGGGATTTTTGTATTTTTAGGAAAAGAATCTATGAACCTAGACTCACACCTTAATCCCTAAGATAATGTAGGGTGTGAAATGCATCTAACTAATGCACATTTTTTAGATTTTTATAAATTTTAACTCAAGATTTATTTTAGGCCATTAGTATGCAATCATGCCTAATTTCATGCAATTAGAAATTATTATGGGCCAAATCAATAATATAAGGTAGGCTTCCCCAAGAAGGTGGTAATCCTCACAGGATAGATGCCCTTTATGTGTAATGGGTGAAGTTGCCTAATTCAAGGAATAGAGCAATATGATTTCATGGTTTCAAAACTTCATTATTTCTAATTGATTTTATGTTTTATGCCTAAGGCTTTAATTTATGTGAGGTTTCAAGTTTTCTTTTATTTTTGTTTTAGTTGTTTAGATTTAAGTTGGGTAGAAAATTTAGTTTTTCTTATGAGCCTAATCATCCAGGTATTCATTCATAAGAAAGAATAATAAAAATAAACCTATAAATGTAGGTTAATTCTATTGTGCACCCAAAATAAATCAAACCAATTTAAATTTATAGAAAAGGCTAATGCGGCCAGGTACCACTGTACACTCCGGACGAAAAGAGAAATGGGAGCTTTGCTCTTATACTGCTAGAACTACAAGTCTAGATCTGTGGGTCTTCTTTCCAGGATCATCTCCTTCTTCAGAGAACTCCATCAGGCTTCACAAGGGACCTCCACACAATCTTTTGGTTGGGTCAGCTCCTGCTAATCCTAGACCTAAATATCCTAAGTTAATTCTAAGCTCAAATTTATATTTTGAAATTCAAAAAGAAATCTTAAGTCCTACAAAATAAATGTTAAAAAATACAAACATCACACAACAGTTATATTTTACAAATATGCGGCTTAGCATTAGTTGCTTATGCCAAGCCCACCTATCCTATGGACTATGTTAAAGGATTTTTTAGTAGCTGCAAGTAAACAACAAATTTTATTTATTTATGACAACAATCCCTTTAAGATAGTGCCTGATAGAAAATAGAGTTAATTCTAGAAAGAATGCCCTACCATCCAATCTAACAGCAAATAAGCCTAGCCATTTAGTCTAAAGCAATACATCACATAGACATGTGAAGCACATCATATCACAACTCATTACAAAGAACTATGAAAGAATCACATAATGATCTAACCTAAATCTAGGTTATGTGACCAAAATGATCTAATGTGTGTAGAAGATAGCTTGTGTGGTAGGTCTTTACTAAGCCTCTTTTAGTTCAAGTTTCAATTTAGTTTGAGTTTCTTTGAAGTTTACCTTTGGGGTTTTAATTTAAATGATTTAGTGTTTTAGTTTCCATTTTTATTTCACTTTATTTGGTTAAAGTAGTATTTAGGTTTTCAAGAATGAAGAATAGAATGGATTCCATTTTTGGGTGGAACTAATTTTTATTCAACATCCTAACTCTTAATGAAATGAAGACTTCATTCTAAGGGTCTAACTAAGATCCTTAAGTATCTTAATTAATTATTTTGATTTTATTTAAGTTATATTTGGATTGATTTTGATGTTTCATTTCTCTTTTTTTTTGAAATTTAGATTTGATTTATTTGAATTGATTTAGTTTATTTATTTTATTGATTTAGTTTGATTTAATTTAATTTGATTCATTTCATTTTAGATTTATGTTGGTTTCATTTGACTTGATTCAAGTTAATTTAGAGTGTTTAGACTAAAGTTTAATTTCATTCAATTTAATTCAAGTTTTTTAATGAATTTATAAACTTAAGGTCGAATTACTCTTAATATAATTTATTAATTTTATTAATTTTTAAGCTTGAAATTAATTAAGTTCTTAAGATTCTTGATGTTTTTTTTTCTTTTCATATTATTTTTTCTCATTTGTTTAATATGAATTGATTTATTCTTATGTTTGATTTAATTTAATTTGTTTGGTCATAATTCCATTAGCTTAAAGTTTAATTAGAATTTAGTTTGATTTGGTTGTGGTTATATATTTACTAATTTTAAAGTTCAATTAGTCTTAATATGATGTTAGTTTCATTCAATTCTAAACATAAGATTGGATTTTAGGTTTATGTGTGTTTGATATTTGATTAATTCTCCATAGAGTTTTAATTCATTGAATTTGAAATCATTTAACTTATTATATTTTATTTCTCTTTATTATGAAGTCATGTTATTTCATGGTATGTCATTTATGATATTTCATTTCTTCATATGAATGCTATTATCATACTTATGGGTACAAGTCATGAATGATGTTTTATGAATTTCAAGGATTAAAAGAAATGGTTTAATTTATGTTCTTTTTGATTTAATTAATACTTCTTTACTTAATGCTATTTGAATCTTATTATATTTAGTCAATTTATTTTTAATTTAAGCATTCTGACAACCACTTTATTTTAGATTTGTAAATTTATTCAATTTCTATAATTTTGTAAATTTTTATTATTAATTTTATTTATTTTTTTTTATTTTTGCCTAGAGATTTGGAAATTTAAATTTTCCTAATCTAGAGGTCAAATGGATTTGAAATTTTTATGGAAAGTAGGGTTACATGCCAATTTTATCTCCTTAAAGTTTCATGTTGATTCGATGAATTTAGGTGTAATTAAGGTTTTAAGTTTTTTATTAATACTAAAATTAAGTCAACTAGGTTAGAATAAACCCAATGAAGATTTCCTAGGACACTAAGTGTAGTGTCCTAAGCACTGAATTAGGAAGTTCCTATTTGAAATTAGGACATCCTAATTACTAATTTTAGATTGATGTAAACCTCATCCTAAAATGAGGTCAACAACTATAACTCATGTAAACTAGAATGGATATCATTAAAGAAATATAGGAAATGAAGACTACTCAAAACCCTAAGTGAGTTCTAAAAATTACCATTGCTTTTAGCACCCAACAAAAGGGCTTGTTAGGATTCTCCAAGAGTAAATCAACATGTTTACATGGACCGTAATAAAAATGCCAGGAATCAACATCAATGCCACTTATTTTAAGCTGAATGTCTAGAAGGATGCTTGACCTATTAAGCAAAAAATAATTACAGTCATGACTCTACTCATCGAGTAGATCAAAGAAGAAGTCACCAAGCTACTAGAGGCTGACTTCATTAAGAATGGATATTAAACATGGTGATGGTACATAAATTTAGAAGAAATTGAAGGTTGTTTGTGGATTTCAAAAACCTAAACTCATCATATCTGAAGGATTGCTACCCACTTCCTAGATAGACATACTTGTCGACTAAATTATAATTTATCTAATAATGAGTTTCTTAAATGCTTTCTCAGGATACCATCAAATAGATGCACCTGACCAACTTTGAAAAAACCTCATTCATCATGGGAGAAGGACTCTACTACTTTAAAGTGATGCCCCTCAGGCTAAAGAATGCAAGAGTGACTTACTAAAGGATAGCAGATTGAGTATTCAAGGAATATAAAGGCAAAATATAAATGTCTATGTAGAGGTCTTGTTGATCAAAAATAAGTCACCTAAGCAACAAATTGAAGAACTAAAGGAAACATTGGACACTCTAAGAAGGTACAACATGTGACTCAATCCCATAAAGAACATGTTCAGTGTGGGGTCAGGAAAATCTTTAGAATTTTTTTTATCACCTCAAAAGGCATGATGTTCAATCCTGACAAAATGAAACCCATACTTGACATGCCATTACCAAAGACCACAAAAGATTTCTAGTGACTCACTGGGTGAGTCATGGGGTTGAACAAATTCATCTCAAAATTTGGAGAGTGATGCTCACCATTCTTCAATGTGCTCAGAGGAGCTAAGAGATTTGAGTGGACCCCCAAATGCTAAAATGTTTTTGGTGACCTGAAAAACTTACTCGTGTTACCTTCACTACTAAAAAGCTTTAAGGAAGAAGAGACCTTGCTATTGTATCTAGTCCATGGAGACAACTCAGTTAGCTCCATTTTGCTTTAAGAAGAGAATGGGAGACACTAGAGAGTGTACTATAAATGCAAGTCATTAGGGAATGCCAAGTTGATCCCATCATGGAAAAACTTGTGCTCACACTCACACTCATTGTATCAGCATAGTAATTTTGGCTATAATTCCAAGCTCATTCCATTCAAGTTGTTGCATATATTATGTTGAAATCCATACTTACTAAACTACATCACTCGAAAAGATTACTAAAGTAGTTAGTAGAACTTAGAGAGTTCATATATCATACTCATCAAAGATGACAATCAAGGCACAAGAACTCATACATTTTTATTGATTTTAGCAACCCACATAATGCCTCAAGCCTAGAGTCCTTATGCACTTGCATGTGCATAGCTCTTCAAGTGAACTAAGCAAGCTGGCAAGCAATATGATGAAAAGTTTGGTAAGGATTACCCTCAGGCTATCAAGTTTGATTTTGAAGTCACAAATAAATAGTTTAAGTATGAGGCATTACTCATTGGATTGAGATTTGCCGACTTTGTGCTCAACATGATGCTGCTTACTTTGACTCACAACTCATGGTCTAAAAATTAAATGGGGATTATAAAGTTAGAGATAAAAACTTGGAAAAATACTTACTTAAAGTGAAAGTGGAAATTAGGAGGCTAGAACTCTTTAATATTGAGCAAATAACTAAGATTCAAAATCAACTTATTGACTTACTGTCTGAAGAAAGTGAACTAGGAGAATAGTTCCATTCAACTCGCCCACCCTAGAATGGAAGAAGAAGAAGAATCCATGCATGTAGGAAATAATAACTCGTAGAGACAGATTGACCCCATAAAGCAATTCCTTAAAACCAAAGATCTAGAGAAATGAATCACAGACTTGAGGAGATTCAAGATCAAAGCTACACGGTACCTTTTGATTCAAAGGAAATTATTTTTGAGGTCAGGCACCTTGCTTAATATGAGCTACATATGAGAAAGAGAGAAAAGAAGAATACTCAAAGAAATACATTCCAGTGAGTTCGTTACTCATTTAAGAGGATGAACACTCACCCACAAAATTCTATAGTGATGATTCCTTTGGCCTACATTAAGGAAAGATGTAAAGGTAGCCACTAAAGATGAAAATAATGCAAAATGTTTGGTCCTCTATAATAGCAATTGTCACAACTCTTACAACATATCACCATCCTTTGGTCCTTCACTATTATGGGAATGGATCTAATTGGCCAACCACTCGCTAGCGGGCAAAGAAAATTCATAGTTATCATGATCAATTTTATTTTGACCAACATTATTTATAGGTATGAACTAACAATTGTAATTATTACAAATAATTGACCCTAAGTTGCTGACAAGTGGTGAGGGAGTATTGCGAATCACTTGGGATTAACATGAAATACACTTTTATGCACAATCTTTAGAGCAATATCTAGGGTAAAGCAATAAATAAAAAGATCCTAAACTTACTAAATAAGAAGGTTTGAGGTGCAACTAGTTATACTTTGGGCCCTCAAAATAACTCCTAACTTAGCCATTGGTCAATAATTGTTTGCTTTCTCATGGGATAGAGGTCATATTACCTGTCAAATATGAACTTCCTAGCCAAAGAGTCATGTTAAAGATTAAATTAAGTAGAGAGGTTAGCAAGTAGGAAATGCCAAATGCAAAATCAATAAAAACCACTCTTGACCTATAAGAAGAACTAAGAGTTGAAGCCTCCTTAGTACAGGAAGAAATTAAAGCTGAATGGCTAAGTACTACAATCACCATTGTAAAAAAAAAAGCTTTAGGGTTGGCGATTTAATACTAAAAAAAATTTATTTAATAGCTTGCTAGAACATATTGGAAAAACTCTCCCACACATAGGATAGTCCCTACATAATCAAGAGGCCAACTAGCCATAGAGCTTAACTACAAAATCACTTCAGGTAAGACATGCCACACATTTGGAATACAAAGGATCTTAAGAGATTTTACCCAAGATAAGCTCTGATGTACTTCAATTAATTTGCTTATTGAAAAATATATATACCTCTTTTAGATAGAAAAGGAACTGAACAATTAATTTGGAGTATAATCAGATAAGTATGCACAAATCCAATTTTATGCTTGGGGAGCTGGACATCCTTGAGCCTACTCAGCATACCACTTTTAGCCTAAGTACAATACTTTGTATACTATTTTCTCAAGTTAGTTGAAATCATCTTGATGAAATATTTGCAAAAGTAATATGATTGTGCCCGTACAAAAATGCTTTATCAATTATCAAGGGGATGAAGAGTGTATTATCTACATCCATATGAGCTTGGAAACTAGTGTGTAAGATAAGTACAGGGTCAAGTTGGAAACTATATAAGATCAACACTCCATGTAGTTAGCAATCTAAGTATAAGACAGACACCCCATGAGACTATCGAGCTCTCAAGATTAACACTTCATATAGTTGACAATCTATGTATAAGATTGACACCTCATGAGGCTGATGACTCTTGAAGACCAACACTCCATGTGATTGGTAACAAGAGTTTAAGACTGACTCCCCATAAGGTTGGTGTCCTTCCAAGACCAACAATCTATTGTTGGAAACTAAAGTATATGATTGGTGCATGGTGAGGTTGGCTACAACATAATAATGACACTCTATGCAATTGGAAATCTACGTATACGATTAACACCCGATGTGGTCAGTGGCTCATCAGAACTAACACTCTGTGTCATTGGTAACTAAATGTAATACTTACACCCTATGAGGTCAGAGACTCATTAAAGTAGAACTCCTTGGTTGGTAACTAGAGCGTATGACCAACACAATGTAAGTGTGATGAAAAGCAAATAATGAGGTCAGAGACTGGTGACTCAAGACTAACACTCAGTAGCTAGTGCCTTTATACTATTCCCTAATTTGTAGTGAATCAAATACACTAAAGCAATCCTATTATAATAAGTATGATCAAAATCTTTTCACATAGTAAAATACTAAAATAAAAATTTTATCAATGTCAACTTAATTGAACATACTCGGTGAACATGCTTCATGAGATATATCTGAGTTATTAATAATAATCACAAGTACCTAACCTACAAACATGAAATAGGTGCTCACTTTAATTTTGATGAATGCTCTGAGCTCTTTATAATTTCTCTAAGGGCGTACTTTCATTAAATAAGATCATTTAGGAAAAGGAAATAGAAGTTTGAAGAAAAAGGATTTTATTTTTATAAATAAGCAAATATACAAGGATTGATATGCACATCCATAAAAATGGTGCTAACTAGTGCTCCTTTCATAACTAACATTATGAAAATTTGATCTTGATAAGGAGAATACATTATCGAAGTATAAGAACTTGGTCACTAGTTTGACAATCATATAGTTGGCATCTTCTCTGAACTTCTCTTGTAGAGAAAATTTTAACTCATTAGAGCTAACTAAGCTAGTGAACTCAGCCTCCTTTTTACTAGAACTCTTTAGTATAGTAGGATAGTTCCATCTCCATCTTTACCTTTTAGGTAAGTCAAATCTAGGATGACTTGCTCTTTTTCCTCCTTATAACAACTTGCCTTCTCTCTGATCTTGGTGAGTGTCACCAGTAGAAGCCTCCAGCTCACCTTTTGTAGCCACAAGCTTCATTGTTGTTGATAATAGGTCTTTCCTCTTCAACAAGAATCTATAGTAGAGCTCCTAGATCAATTTCTATGTAAAGTAGTCATGATACTATAAGGCTACCGCCAAGTGGGAAGATCTTCGAAAGTGATTCCAGCTTGCCAGGGTATATTTTCCACCCCAACTCGAATGCCTCACTTATGGAATCAATGATATCAAAAGTAAAGTTAATTATGACATACTCCTTTTGTTCCTTATCATCTCTCTTGCTTAGATGCTCAAGAGGGGTAAGGCTCACTACCCACTTTTTGGACTTCCTAAGAGGAGAACTTAGCCCCTTATCGACTCTACATGGATAGCCTTTGTAGATGTTGACTCATCAATGGCCCATTTGCACTCATTGAGAAAGCCAACAACCTCCAAAACATTAGAGAGGGAGCTAAGTCATTGTCCTCTAATCAAGCAATATCCCCAGATTACCCTTCATGCCTACAAATCACATAAATAATATGAAGCACTAGTTATAAAGAAATTCATGGACTTTACCAAAATGAAGGAAGTTATTGATTTCAAACATCTACTCTTCACCTTCACTATTATCTCCTCCTCCAAACTTGCCTCTAGGATCTTCACCTTGATCGACAAGAAGGAGATGGGAATTGTTGTCATTGACCAAGTAGCCAAGCTCTTGACAAAATAAAGCTTCTTTTGCCACTTTCTGACTTTGTTCTATAGGTTGTGAATCTTTAGTAATCTATAAAACTAAATTGTACCTTTTGAGTGCCCCTTGATGGAGAAGATATTATGCACGAGAGGTAGGTTGCATGACAATGCTTCTTCTCTCAAGAGGATTGGAAGTGGTGATACTAGCTATTAAGTTTGGCAAAATCTAAGTAAGCATCTCCCTTTAGAAGTCAAAGATATCCACCCTCACAAAGTTGTGGGAATTAAAGATCAAACTAAAAATGATCCACAGGGACACACAACTCATTCTACTTAATGGAGTTGAGCTACTACTCCTCATCATCCACTCGCATCGAAAATTTTGGGTCACCATGATAGTAAATTTGGAAAACAAATGAGGCAATCCATGGATGCAACTCAGACACTTCTCTAGCTTCAACATGCAAGAGCCTAGTAGGGTTTTTTTTTTTGAGCTGCCATCATAATGCCCTACAAGCACCCATGAAAAACTTAAAGAAAGGATTAGTATACAAAAAAATGAATCACACGATAAGAAGTTACTCACACAAGGAAAAGGTTTAAAGGTAATAAAAATTTGACTAACCCTGATAAAATGCAATATATAGATGTGTTAGGTAGGGCTTGGTAACTAAAGCATCATGTTAGTCATCAAATAAAGAAATTATTTTAACAACTTATAGAAATTTGAAGTGATGGACATCATGATAAAAGAAATTAAAGTTCTTGCTTGCCTCCAAAGGGCTCACATTAAACTTGGCATTTAAGCAATGAGTAACAAAGGTAGTACTTTTTCATAAATTTATTTTATTATTATTATTATTGTATAAATTAAATTACAAATGCACTCACTAAGCCCCTACAAGCATTATTTATATTGCCTCTAAGTGCCACTCTCTAATGAGTGTCCTATTACTATAGAACTAACTAAATATGCAATTTCCACTCGATAGAGAGAGACAACACATGCTACTCAATATAATGTAGAAAAAAAGGTTAGCTCAGCTATCACTATCACCAACTTTCATTAGGTCTCCACCTCCATTGTTTGCCTCTACTATAGCTTGGAATAGAATCTCCCTACAACTTGACTAACTCCTTCCTTGATGAGCCCATGCCTTCTTCAAGGGAGTTCACCCTCCTTTGTAATGAAATTGTTTGCATCTAAGAAAAATGAAATAGATCAAACATCCTGACTTGGGGGCATCACGACACTATCGTCACCTTACAAAATCTAAAAACTCAAACCACCCCGATAGTTGTCAACTTAAATAACACAACACCGTGACATTGTGATGCTACGCCTAGGTGCTATCATGTTGATCTTCATTTTTTTAAAATAATAAAACTAACCCTTCTAAGCTCAATAGTGATAACTACCCATGGGGGAGTGGGAGGAACGATTATGGAGTGGAAAATCTCCCCAAAGGTGGGAATGGTTACCTAAAAACCTCTATAAATGGGGAAAACTATCACTCCTCTTTCTTCATTTTTCCTCACTCTGCCTTTATTCCACTGACCCCATTCTTTCTTCTAGTCTCCTACACTCTCAATAGTGCACTTCCATAGCTACACGAGAGCGTGCTCATCTTGAACAAGACAAGATAGATGCCTACTATTATTAACTCCAAGTAAAAATTTTTAGAAATGCTCTTTTTATATAATTTTCTCTCTATAATGAAATTAAAAAGATTTTCACCATCGATCTTAGATCTAGTGAGAAATAAAGAGCCTCATCACTATTGATCATGGATCCAGAGAAAAAAGAACTCCCCCAAGACACAAAATTCCAGAATCTTGAAATTCGAAGACCTCCTCCATTTTGTGATATGAGATGAAAAACCTTCCCTCCATTGATCTTGGAACTGGAACAAGGGAGAAGAGTGCTTCTTGTACTAAAATACTATAAATTATAGCACTTCAAATGTGTTATTCCATGAATATTCATAAAAATTGTTAAATTTCATAAATATTTGATTCAAAGAGTAGAGTTCTCACTTCGTGATGCCACGACACTAAGTCCCAGCATCGAGTAGTTGAGCTCCAAGAATGAAGTCTTTAACGATCCACCCCATAGCACTTGGGTGACCAATATACATAGCTACATCGCTAAGCTCTAGAGTTAATGTCAATTCTTGCAACGTCATTGCGCTGATTTCTTAGCACCACATCGCTACACTCTCAGGTTACAAAATGAAGAAACCTATCTTAAAGCCAATTCCATGGTTCTAGTATGAAACAAAATCCTCTTTCTATTGATCTTAGATTTGATGCTAGAGATAAGGGTGCTGATGCACTAAAAATTGTGAAACCTAACATTGCTAAGGTGTTTATTATTGAAATTTTAAATTTCTTTAAAAATATTAAATCTTAGACATTGATGAAATATCCAAAGTGCTTCACTTCTAGTAGTAAGGCATTGAGTCCATGGAGTTTTGAACTTTAGGCAGCACCTAACAGTGCCAAGATGTTGATATACTAATGCTAAGGGCAGAGCTTTAGGAATCATGATCCTTAGGCACAAATTCCACAACACCAAAGTGCTTATGTTTCAGTGGTGAGGCACTAAGTTCTCAAGAAAATTAAACTTTGATACACATCTGTTAGCACCATGGAGCTGATATCTCAACATTGAGGCACTTCGCTCTTTGGAAAAATAAACTTTGATATTTATCTTATAGCTACATGGCACTAATATCTTCAACTCTGAGGTGTCGTGCTTTCAAAAAATTAAACCTTAGGAACCCAAGTAATCTCTCTAACATTAAGATAAAAAAATATCTAAGCACTGTAATGCTAGACATGTAGCATTGAGGTGCTGAGCTCTCGAGTTCTTAACTTACATCTTTCAGCTTAACAATGCCAAGGTGCTGGTTCAATAACATTGAGGCTCTGAGCCCCTAATATTGTTCATTTTGAATGAAAATTTTAATGTTAAGCTTTCAAATCTTGGAGTATTATACACAATATAAATAAACACAAAGCATTAAAATAAAAATATCTTTATTAAAAATATAATTTATTACAAAATTTTTATAATAAAAAGCAAAAAATACAAAATAAAAGAGAAAAATGGGAAAACTAGTAATCATATTCTGTGTAATCCTACTCCACCTCTTCTTCTTTCGGCTCTAGTGGGGTGCTCATATAAGAGTGATAATGATGCACTATAAGAAAAGAAGTCTAACCCGAACCTACATGAAAGTCACAATTTTCAAACATATGAACAAGTGATGAGTTAAACTTAGTCATATATGAAAACTGCTACTGAACTATATGGTGGTTAAATTTTCTTCCCAGTTCCTATTACTACTAAATGGTTTCCCCAACCTTTTCCTTAAGTCCAGTCTTATCTTCCAATTTCTTCAAGTTTCTTATTTAAAGTCTTGGAGGATTTTGGTTTGGACTGAGTAGCGATGTCGAGCTTTCTCCCACCTTAATACTCAAGCCAAATCTTCAATTACTTTTTTTAGTAAGGAAGCCTATATAAAAACTTCTTCATCTGACTCCCTTTGTGCACCCAACACAATACACAAAAAAATAAAATAAAGAGGATGATCGTACCCTATGATTGTACTTACCCTTACTTATATTATAGATAAAATTATAAATAATCCTCTTTACATCCATGGTAAAGCCTTTTTAAATCACAAAATTCAAAATGGCTTTATCCCTAGTCACCTCACCGATATTGCTAGTGGGCATTAACTTAATAGAAATGAAATAATGCCAAGCTGTAGCCTTAATAGTGATGCCGGTGGCAAAAAAATTAATAATTTTATTCTCCCAATTTTCCACTGAACATTAAAATTTCTAATAGTGAGGAAATTAAAGATTTCATCTAAATCTAGATGATCATTATAATAGAAGAGATACTGATAAGATACTATATCCTATAAATTATAATATGAGTTGATAGTACTACTATGTTCTAATAGAAGTGTGAAAATGTTTAGCAGATCAAAGAATTTATTAGCTTACAAATCTTATTATTATTATTTTAAAGACTAAAAACATGTCAGATGAGTGGAGAAAGAGTTTGTTGGTTCCTATATTTAAGAATAAAAGTGATGCACAAGAGTGTACAAATTATAGAGAAATTAAGTTAATGTGTCATGTATTAAAATTATGGGAGAGAGTAATTAAGCATAGGTTAGGATGTGATACAAAATTTTCTCATAATCAATTTGGTTTCATGCCGGGAGATGGATGTTATACATTTGTTAAGAGGTTTGATGGAGAAGTGTAGAGAAAGTAAGAGGACCTACATATGATATTTGTTGATTTAAAGAAAGCTTATGATAAATTTTTAAGAGATGTTCATTGGAGAGTTCTAGAAAAGAAAGGAGTTAATATTTGTTATATTCAAGTCATTAAGGATATGTAAACTAGGGCTGCTACTTTTATCCAAACACAAGGAGGATTGGAAAAATATTTTCTATTTTAGTTGGATAACATCAATGATCGGTTTTAAGCCCTTATCTTTTTTGCTTTAATTATGGATGTTCTTACTAGGAATTTATAGAAAGATGTACCTTAGTGTATGATTTTTACTAATGACATTCTTCTTGTTGATAAGACTAGAGAGGGAGTCCAAGAGAAACTTGAATTATGGAGGTTAACCTTAGAGTCTAAAGGCTTTCATTTAAGTAGATCCAAAATTGAATATATGGAGTGTAACTTTAGTTGTAGAAATTCTAGTGGTAATGTTGTGACATTAGGTGAACAAGTCATTTAAAAGAGTGAATGATTTAGATATCTAGGTTATATTGTTCAAAATGATGGTAAAATAGATGGAGATGTTATTAGTAGAATTCAAGTTGGATGGTTGAAGTGGAGAAATGCATTTGACCTATTGTGTGATAGAAAGTACCGCTTAATGTTAAGGGAAAATTTTATAAGATGGTGGTAAGACCTATCATGATTTATGGTGTAGAATGTTGGCCAATAAAAGAGAAGCATAAGACTAAGTTAAGTTACAGATATGAGGATGCTCAGGTGGATGAGTGGCTTTACTCTTTGAGATAAAATCGAAATGAGTATGTTCAGGAAATAGTTGGAGTACCTCTAGTGGTAGATAAGATTAGAGAGAGTTTCCTTAGATGGTTTGCCCACATAAAGCATCAACCATTCGATGACCTAGTTAAGAGAGTAGATGCATTAGATTTTCCTTATGTTAAGAAAGGTAGAGGTAGACCTAAAAAGGCTTGGTTAAGATGTATAAAAATGACCTTAGTATACTTAAATTAAATAAAAATTTGACACATAGTAGGACACAATGGAGAAGAAGGATTCATGTATCTATGGGATAAAGGCTTGTTGTTGTTGTTGATAGTACTACTATAAAAACTTACTAGTTTTCCCCGTACAAAAAGTTGATTATTTTAGTGCTCCTACACATTGGGAAGAACTCTCACACCATAGGGATGACACTAGATATGCTGTTGTTGGCCAGCTTCTCCTAACCTCACTCATTGATAATCCTCTCTATGCACCAACCTAAATTAAAGAAACTCCTCTTCGGGATGAGATGTTATGTAGAAGAGTATGGTGATATCTCTCCTTAGCCTCTACATGAATAAGTCTGTTAGTGCCATTAACAACTACCCTCTTCTTCCCTTACTGAAGTATTTTACTAGCATGTTGGCTTTTCTATAGTAAAATACAAGTCCAGAGAGAAAGAGAACACATATTTTCAAATAGGGAACCAAAGATTTAGAATGAAAAAAGAGCAGCCTAGGAGTACTAGCTTGAGTGTCATGATGCTATTTTATTAGCATCAATGCATGGCACTCTTAGTTTCAAAGACACAAATCCCACGCTACAGCATTGAACATGAAATGAAGCACTGATTAGCATACTAGAATGGTCACCATGCTGGTCAAAATGTATAAAATTTATGATTAATAATTTTATAATTGATTCCATGTAAAATGCTAGACTATACCTTGATTGAGCATCTCAGAGCTCCGACACAACACTGCAACACTGATAAAAAAGTTTGTCCTTTTTCATTTAAAGTTCTTATCCGTTGGCCAACTTTTTTGAATCAAATTTTAACAAGCGCCACAACGTGAAATCTAGCACCAATGCACCGATCAACTAATCAACTTATTCAAATTATTCAAATTGCATCCCTTCTTAAGAGATTCAATGCTAGCCTTATAGAACCGAGGCACCAAACCCTCATATTTTTAAGATACAAATTTGTGTTTTCTAATGCTATAGTTCTAAGTATCCAATTACAAGGTGTCACCATGACAGTGCTGAAGGGATGACCCTCAGAACCACAAATTAATGTTTACCATACAAACATCTTATAAATCTATATGTTTGCCATCCAAACACTCTACAATAAATATGGCATTCCAAAGGGATGTAAGTCCAATCTATATATTCCCTATGTGAACAATCTATATCCATATGACATTCTTAAGGGATGTAAGTCCAATCTATATGTTCACCATGCAAACAATCTATATCTATCTAATATTTCAAAGGGATGTAAGTCCAATCTATATGTTCACCATACGAATAGTATATATCCATATGGAATTCCAAAAGGATGTAAATCTAATCTATTCATTCACCATGCAAACAATCTATATCCATATGGCATTTCAAAGAATGTAAGTCAAATCTATCTATTTGCTAGGCAAATCACCCCATAAACCTAACATTCCAAAGGGATGTAAGTCCAATCTATATGTTCACCATGTGAGCAATCTATACTCTAATGGCATTCTAAAGGGATGTAATTCCAACTCATATGTTCACCATGCGAACAATAAATATAAATAAATCTGGCATTCCAAAGGGATGTAAGTCCAATCTATTCATTTTCTATGCAAATGACTTTATAAACCTAGCATTCCAAAGGGATATAAGTCTAATCTATCCTTTCTCTATGCAAACACCCTACTGGAAATCTAAGGGATGTAAGTTTGATCTATACTTTCACTACACTAAAACTCTAGTATACTTTTAATATCTAGGATTTAACAACACATGGCTGCTAATCAGGCTCCCTTGACATTTTAGCTAGCCCTCTCATGTTGATAGACTAGAATAATGTAGTCTTGGGATGAAGAAATCATGGGATCTTGATCAAGACTTATCTCATACTCCCCTTAGAAAATCATGCATATTATGCCATACACACTATTAGACAATAATTTATATCAAAAGGATATGCTTATTTCCAACCTTAATTGAGAGTTCACTCTTATTATGGTAAGAGGGGTAATTAACTATATATGCTTACATTCAAAGGAAGTAGAACCTACATTCAAAAAAACCCTAACATAATGTTAAGGAAAATCTAGTTGAATATTTATCAATTTTCCTCATAAAGAATATACTCCTACCCATCCCGTTAAAGATGGCGGATGTTTCCAAAAGGTTGTTTTTTCTGAGTGATTAAATTTCTAGTGACCCCACTTGGGATTACTTCTCTCTCCATCTCTAGTTAGAAAAATTAAAATATACGGTGCCATTGTAGACATAAAATATTAGGTTATGTTATTTTAAAAGCTTAGATCTATGATCATGTTTGAAACCTCAAAGGAAAACTTCACGAACATGATGATTGTGAAATTAGGAGAGGGGTCCATTGTTAGATTCTCTTAGACTATAATCAACATTGATTCTGCTGGAGTTACTCTCCAACTTAGAATAATTTTCAAGGTTGTCCACTATCTTGGGCCAATAGCTAAGCCTACCATTAAGGGTACTAAAATGCCAAAGGCATTCAATAGAGGAAGGCCAAAGGTGATCATTCTTAACAAGCCTAAGCTTAAAAGCTTTAACTTCCAAAAGAAGTTCTATTTTTGATAGGATATCAAAGGCAATGCCATCAATTGTTGCTAAAGATAAGATGGCTATCAAGTCCAAGCTGAAGCCTATCATCATCAATCCACTTAGTAGTGCATCAGGGGAGCTTACTATCCCACAAGATGCAACTTTTACTCCAGGAAAATATGACCTCAAATTATCTTCCTCAAGCACCAAAATGTCCAGGAGAGCTCGAAGAAAGTATAACCTCTCATAGAGCTATCAAGTTACTAGTTCATATTGAATAGAAATACGACCACTAGTGGAAGTAAACATACCCACCAATAACAACTTTGACTTACTTCGATGGGTCAAGTGGAATAACTCTGGATGAGCTATCAAGAAGTATTTTTAGGAGAACATACATATCCCATGTTATAGAATCAACCACAAAAAGAGGAGACTGTCCCCTCCAAAATCTATAAATTTTTGATGGCTATTAAAAATAAAAACCTTCAAAAAATAATGAAGAGGTTGGAGAGCTAGGTCACCAACACAAAAATTCCTATGCTAAGAGAAGTGGGAATATCAAAAAATATCATGCCCACTTTGAATAGAACTCAAAGCCTAGGGGTTCAATGTTCAGTGAACACCAATAATTAGCCCTTAAGTATGAAAGTTCTAGGTGGCTAGTTCTCAGAAGGTCTTGACAACCCCCACTAAAGGAAGAATATTCTCTATCCGATGAACACCAAGGTGTGACATCTAGGATGCATTCCTAGAAATCCTCCATTGAAAGGTCCCAATCAATTTGACTTAAAGAATTGCAAGTCATCAACAATGATACAACTTAATATGTGCTAGCCCTTCCAGATACATCTGAATCTTCAATCATCAACTAGAAATTTTAGTCTAAAAGAATCATCCAGCGAATCATGAGGTAGACAATCAACTCTTCTTGGAAGATGAGGATTTTCCAATCGATGAAGAGCAACCAATTATGGACGTTCAAAATAATGAAGACATAGATTGTTTCAAAGTCAAAGTTGTTTTCATGGTCAGTACACATTTATGAAATATAAATATGGCACCTGAACAAGAAAATAAAGAAGAATAGAAGGATAACCCAAATCATCAATAATCCAAAGATGAAGCTCAAGTAGAAGTTGAGGTAACCGAAGTGTTAATTGATGTTATAATAAGGTTACAATGACCAAAAAGGAGACCAAAAAATCAGTCAGCTCAGCAATCATCTTAATGAAATGAATGAGCAGATGAAAGAGCTATTTGGTCAACCTAATCTCATAGCAATTATAACATAGCAAGTTCCTTCAAGAAATCCTTCAGAGATAAGCAGCCTAATAGTTGAATTGGGGCATGCAAAATGTTACACCCAACTTGCTAACAACTTCAATGTAGAGGCAAAAAGCCTAAGAAGAAATTACATTAAATGCCTATCAAGAAGTTGATATTATCACTAAATCTCAAGTAGAAGATCTCATCAGCCAAAAAGTCAAAGCAATCATCTCTTCATATCAACAACTAGTTGGAAAAGGTCGACCATACCCAACTGAATATGATCAAGTACAATACCCTAAAGAATATGTTGTGCCAAAATTCAACATCTTTTCAGGCCTAAAAATTCTTCAGTAGCATTTAGCCCAGTTCAAAACCATCTGTGGAAATACTGGAGGATATGATGCCTTACTACTACGATAATTTTTTAGCAGTCTTACCAACACGGCCTTCTAATGGTATGTCGAGTTACTTAATAACTCGGTAAAAACCATCACTAAGTTGAAAACACTCTTCGTTAAAAGATTTATAGGTGTAACCAAGAAAGTAATAATAGCAAGTCTCACCTTGAAAAAGAGAAGGAAAGATGAGAGTGTTGCCAATATATTACTAGATGGAAACATCTAAGCATGAAACATGATCAATAGCTCATAAAAAAGCATGCAGTAGAACTCCTCATGGGGAACATCAATGATCAGATAGCTCCATATTTAGCCATATCTATGATTAATATTTTCAAAGAATTTTTAGATAGTGTAGCCAAGTTTGAAAAGCTCTCCAAGAAAAAAGGCCTTAGTCCCAACTATAATAATAATCTGAAAAAGGAAAATTACTACAATTACATGATATAAAAAAATAATGTGAATACAAAATTCACATTCATGATTGACAAAAAGAAAGTGGGGGTACAACAACCTTGTGACTGGTCGCAAAGCTGATAGAAGATAAGAAAAAAAGGCTAATTCTTCTAGAAAAGATGGCTAAGTAGTACTCATTCAAAAGAGAATGTCTGTTAAGATCTTTAGACATGGCCTAAAAGTAGGATTACAATTACCATAGCTACATCGGTTAGACCAAGTAAACAAAGTTGATGTTCCCTACTATTGTCCATTCCATAGACTCATAAGTCACCCAATTAAAAATTATTTTGTCTTCAGATTAGTTACATAAAATTATCAAAATGGGAAACCCACCTTATCAAACACTGTACTGTTACATCCTAAAAAGAAAAAAAAGGTTAAGGTTATTACAACACGCCTAATCCAAAATGCAAATATAAAAATTTTGAGCTAGCTAGAACCCATAATATAAATGATGATAAAGGTGAAGAAGAAGGTGGTGGGAGACCTTCATCTCAAAAAAGACCAAATGGATGATCATTCTTTGAGCTATAGAAGGCATTTGGTGGAATAATTTCTTAGAACTAGAAATATATCTAAGAAGGCTCTTCCCCAACAGGGATAATTTTTATATAATATAAACAAGTAGATGAAAATCAACCTAAGTATTTTGGTAGCGTCGCAAACTAAAGAAAAAAGAAACCTAAAAACCTAAGTCTGAAATATAAAAATTGATTGACTCTTTATAGGAGTATTAGCAACCTCTTCGAAGGTCAATTAAGTTAGAAGAAGACATGGCACACTTTCAACTTGACACAAAAAATCCTGAAGAAGAGGTTTCGAAAGAAGTATGTAGAGTCAAAAAAATGTATGGAAATTCTAATTTTTCAACCCAAAGAGAAGCATGTTATGTGATTGCAACTTCAACTAAATTTGAGGAAGAACTTTGCTCCTAGAGAAAAGCATACAAAATGGAATGTCAAGTTAGGTTCAAACAAATTATATCCTATTCTAGGCAGTAATTCAAAGAGTATTGAAAACTCCAAAATATTTGAAGATATATAGAATTTAGAGATTTCTTTTAATAAAGAAGATTAGAAAGAAGAAATAAGTCAAATCTAATTAAGGAGTAGAAAGCGAAAGCCTTTTCCCCACAACAAGTGTGATAAAGGAAAAGAAATTAAAATTAATGAAAATGTCTTACCCCCATCACCGACTAAACTTTGAAAGTCTACCATAATAGGAGTAGACTATATTGTTCTACAACATTTATGCAAGCTCTCTGCTTTACTAAGTATTTATGATGCTCTCATGCTATCCAAAGAAACACATGAGACATTAATCAAATCCTTGCATAGTAAAAAATAATATGAGACATTCTTTGCTGAAGAGAGGAAAATAAGGCTTAATCTCTCAAAAATCAGCAACCATCATATTCAGTGATAACAACCTGCTATTAGTGACGACCTAACATAATTGGGCCCTTCTTGTTATTGACAAAAGTAATTTTACCTTCATAAAAAAGACACTAATCGATTGAGTTACTTCAATCAATCTCTTAATAGCTAAGACACTCAGAGCATTATCTTTAGATGCTCGCTATCTGGATAAAAGTACAGTATTCCTGCAAGGATTCAATGAACAAGGAAAACAAATCTTAGGGCTCTTGTTCTACCTATATGCTTTGAGAAACTATACATAGAGGCCAAATTTCATGTGATTGAAGCTAGTGTTGCTTACAAAATGCTTCTGAGTAGGCCATGGATTCATGAATATGACATAGTATCTTCAACTCTCCATTAATGTATGAAGTATATTCATAATGGAGAAGACAATCAAATTGATGATGACATGAATCCATTCTTGAGACATGAGATCAAGATCTATGATGATGCCAAGTACTTTAAGCCTAAGAAAGTAGAGCAAGTCAATTCCCAAAAATAAGTGGCTCCACCTATCAAACTAATGCTGAAAAGCGATAATCCAAAGGATAAAAGTACTAATGAATCAAAGCAACCTATGATAATTCCTCACCTTGGTAGTGATACTATGGATGATGAGGAGGAATTAGTTCTTTATTAACTTAAGAAGGCCTCAATTGATAAAAAATGAAAAAAAAGAAGAAGAAGTTAGTATGAGTAATGTGGCAAAATATTTAGAGAAATTGATGTTTCTTTAATAAGGGTACCTAAATCACAAATCTCTAATAAGGCTATAAAAATAATTATAATGCAAAAGGACATAAAAATCCTTAACAACTTTTAAGAAAAAGAAAATAGAATAGTTGAAAACTTTCTATGTCCTCCTAGAAGAGGCTACAATGAATATGTGATCTTTTTCTACAATATAGAAGAGAAAATCATAAATCTCACACAAATATTATTTAAAGAGGATAATTTTGTGGGTTAAGACATTTCAATAATAATGCCTCAATACTAGTCATTAGCTTTAAAGAAGCTAGTTAAAAACAACATTTATATAATCAAACGTCTAAGCCTAGTTGTTTAAGAGACTCTAGCAAGGGAATAATGTGGTGTTTTAGTTTGGAGTCGTAGAGACACCATACAGATCTTAGGGGGGGTACTTTTGAAGTGAACAAGTGAAACATTAAGATATGATATACTACCCCAGAAGATAAAAACAACACCCCAGAATGGACTTAATGACCTAATAAGGACTCCTAAGGTAGATGGGTCTACGTATATACCAGAGGTCTTTCCCTTACTTCACATGAAAAAGTAAATTATGGTTTATTTTATATTATGTTGTTTAGTTCCCTATGGAAGCAAGCTTCCATAAATCTTAAAAAATGGAAATCTCTTAAGAACACTCTCGATTAAAATAATCAATAAGTATCTCCAAATATTTCAAAGCTAGATTATCAAAAGATTAGGTATTTATGGAAATCAAATGGGAGAGTCCAAATAAGAAGAATTATTTATAGATTCCAAAGGTGAATAAGTAGAAAGCACCCATGATACTAGGAAGCCTAGTAAGTGCTTCCTACCCTATAGTGGGCTATATATTTGAGAGAGAGAATTTACTTATTAGAATGCTATGGTTTATAGTTAAATACAACACAAGATTATGAAAATGCCTAAGAGGTGAGGACTTATACTCATAGGCCAAAGGAAATAAGTAGCCTCATAACCTAAATCTAAAATTCTTTAACACAAGCTAAAAGCATGACCTAGGTCTAATCAGAAAAGATGGGATAAATTAGTTCACCCCAACAAGAGAATGAACACACCTCGACTCTTCTGGACTTACAACCACTTGGATTGGCTGATAGCTAACACTTTCATGCCTAAAAACCATGTAGGCCAATCTTATGTAGATGCAAGATAGACTAGGCCATTATTTAATTAGGAAGGAAGATGGAGTCCTAAACTCACTCCTTAGGAAAATAGAACATGGTTGGTATGAAAACATGACTTTGACAGATGCAAAAACTACAACTTTTAAAATATTTTGACACATTCATTTTGGACCAAGGCTTGGGAAAATTATGCTTACATGCATGATGAAGTGGAATTACGGGCCAAATCAACAAGAAGAGGTGTTCTCCACTACAACGGCTCAAAGGTCAAGCATATCCGCTATTGTGAAAGAGTGGACACCCTCCTTATTCAAGAGAACAATATGACATGCATGGTGTGATAATTTACAACATTTAGTTAAGGGGTTGCTAAATATTTTATTTATCTTGATTAAGAGCCTAGGCTTTAAAATGGGGTTATGAGTTGCATTAGGATTTAATTATTAGTTTTAAGTGTGGCAAGAAGATTTAATTTTATCCTAAAGAGTCTACCTCATCTAGGCCACATATCAAACCATCACACTTTAAGAAATGTATGAAAAGTATGGCATTTCTAATGGAAAAATAATCAAATATGTAAATTTTGTAAAAGAATAAGAGGCCAGTGTGCACGGGAACCGGCGTACACCCTAGAAAGGAAAAGAGAATGGGTAGCTGAGCTCTACCCATATATAACCTAGATTACAAAAGAATATTACAATTAAGATGAGTGATATGGGTGTCTTTAATCTTATGCTCTTCTTTCTTTCCCTTAGATTAGTTTACTCTAGGCTTCATAGGGCCTCCCATGTCTATACCTTCTAGACATTGCTCATCCTAAATCCTAAAGCACTAATCTTAATCCTATTGAAAAAATTACATATTTATAGAAAAAATAAAATCTAACTATACCTGCAAAAAAGACATTAGTTAAAAAAACATACAAGCCAAGCAATTATATTTTATAAATTTGGGCTTAACATCCTGCAATTGGGTAGCTAAGCCCACCTATCCTAAATGGATTGTGCTTAGAGGAATAAGCAACACCTACAAGGAAGAACATTCATATTTAGTTATTTTGACAGTGTCCCTTTTAGTCTTATTCCTTGTAGAAAATATTATTAGGTTATTAACAACCTAACATCTAGTCTATGCACAAATAATCCTAACACAGTCTATAACATTACATCATAAAATAAAACATAACACCACAACATACATTGGCCTAACCTAAGGCTAGAATTGTTGATTTAACATTCTAATGTGTGTACTAAGGTTTAGTGTTGTGTGTCTTAACTAAGCATTATAAGTGTGATTATCTATAGTTCAGACTTAATTAAGTTAAACATTAAGGGAGGTTTCACTTCAAATCTTTAATGAATTGATTAATTTTAATTTGCACTTTATAATTTTATTTGATTCCTACTTAATATATAGTTATTATGAAGAGAAGGAAAAGGACTCCTTCATCCATATCCTAAACTATTTTTTAAAGGTATATTATTATGACTTTGGTTTCTTTAGTGGACCGTTTATTAAATATTTTTTATTTGGCCAAAGTTTGGGTTAGTCTTATTGAACTTTATTCAAACATAAATGGCATATTAGGATTAACAAAATTGAATCACTATCATATGGATAACATTCCACCTCTTCTTTCCATCATCAATAGCATACACATTTCTTCATTTTTATTGTTCATGTTATTTGATTTAATACACATACTTAAACAAACAATACATATTTATATTTTTGCACACTTGATGATCATTAATGCATGTATTTTGGTAGAAAAGAAATATTTCATACCTTAGTTAAGCATATGTAAACATGTATTAGAGATTTAAACAAGTACGTGCCATTGTTAAACCAGGGAGCTGATATTATCTAAAACCTCCTTGAGGCTACTTAAAGCCTCATATTCATGGAATGTCCAGACTATATACTTGCCAAATTAAATACATGTAAACATATACACAAGCCTATGAATGAAAATCATGCAAAGATTATTTAATAGTAAATCTTTTATTTTTGTAAAGCAAAGTTCTATCCAAAATTCTAGCACATGGATGAAATTAACCAAGTATGTGACATTGTTAAACCAGGGAAGTGAGATTATCTATGACCTTCTTGGGGCTACTTAAAGCCTCATGTTCCCGGGATGTCCAAACTATATACTTACCAATTCCAAACATACATAAACATACACATGAATCATGAAAATAAAACAATCCTTTACCATGTTTTATGTTAAGAATGTAAAATTTTTTGAACATTTACAACCAATATCAGCTTAAAATTTACATCATTAGTTTATAATTTCTGAAAAAATTTGGGATTTATTACTGATAATAGCCACACCTTATAATAATATTTATACAACAGATGCAACTTGAATGAAATCATATTCTTTTGATTATTTATTTTGTAGAAAACATGAACATAAGAAACAAATGACATGCACATTTATACTGATTGAAAAGAAGTAATTAAATATTTCCACATAGCATATTCAATTACATTAAGTCTTATGGACAATCAAGCCAAATAAATATTTTTTAAGACTAACCAAAGTTCTTATAAGATTTGACTTTGATATTTGAGGTATTAAAGCCTAACAAGGAGAGATGATACTTAATACTTACCCCACCCTAAGTTGGTGATTTAACATATTTAAAGAAAGCAAATAAATGGGTTTTCTAGATTAAGTCATTAAGCACATTAATTTAATTACTCTTCCTTGAACTTATTTAATTCAATTAACTACTTGATCATGAGCCTTAAATGATATGCTTTTGGGAAAATGAAATTTGCAATGCACCTAAAGGAATCTAATGCAATTAGGCACATATTTAAGAGTTTAGGTACTCTTATGATTTTTCCATACTAATGCAATTAAAGAAGGAAATAATCTAAGTTAGGTACTTTTATGATTTTCCCATACTAATGGGTTAACCATAGTTTCTTTAATAACTTTATATTATTAAACACATGAAGGAAAATTAATGGATTATATTTGAATTATCTAAACCAATCATTAATTTTGTTTGATTTCCATTTTCATCTTTAATTTTCCTAATTAATTCCATATTATTACATATGTTAATTAACCTCTTTAACGAAATACATTTGGAAAATAATTAAGTGAGGGATCTTAATTACTTCTCTGCACTATTCTCGCTATTCATAATGATTAATTATCATTAATTGTTTAATTTTCACTATTTAACAATTTTAATAATTATTAAATTAATTAATGAGGGTGATTAGGATTGAAATTCCAAATTCTTCAAATTAAATATTAAATAATTCTAAGAAAATTATGGGAGTTAGAGGACATCGCATAGAATCATCCCGGACAAATTTGGAATTAATTAACCAAGTAATTAAACTTTAATTAAGATAATTAACCTAAGCTTCAAACCATAATTATGCATTATTCAATGAATATAAATAAAATATTTTATTTTTTTTAGATTCTCCTCTATCTAACCTTTCCAAAATGGGTTTATTTGTATTTGTTGGAGTTTTCTATAATTAGTTATGGTATTTTAAAGTTCTAGCCATTTAATTAGATTTTTAAAGCCTAATTAAACCTTTAAACTGTTGGTGCCATGCAAATACTGACGCGACAGAGCTTTCCACATGGCATCGTAGTATTGGCTACTTAAATTATTTAATGCGACAGCTGAGTCAACAACGGTGGATGCAATTTCATCTTTGAGATTAATCTTGTGATTTCAAAAGTATTAAATTAAAATTTCTATTAGGGTTAATCACATATGTCCGATCTCTTCACGTAGAATGGGTGGTCAGTGATCCATCATCCCACAAGTGCCGAAATATGGACACAGTCTGCCTTCATCACTCGATCAGAGCTCAACAGAGCTCATTTGATGGTGAAATTGACTCCAAAATGATCAAGGACTGAATCTAAGGGGATCATACGATGGAAATTACATGAAAACATAATTATGTTCAAAAAAGATCGACACCTAGGGGCCAAAGCTATGATTGGATTGTTGCCTCGATAGAGTATAGACTGGCGGTCTACCGACAATGGTAGCTTTATCTTGAAGAGATGAATCCCTTTTGAAAAGATCACCAGATGCATCCCTATCGATTGCTTTGTGGACCAAATGCCACTGCAAAGCTCATCAAAGTTGGTCTTGAGATGCTTTATAGTGGCCGAATCACTCAAAAAACTTTTTATTTTGGTTTGCTAGAGTGAGGTGAAGGTGTGGGAAGAGTTAATTTGGATTTGGGGGAGGTTTAGGAAACTTGGATGGATGGGCTCAGGTTCGATCAAGAGTTGGTCTCGCCAGTGGTGGAGGGCACGAGGAGCTTAGAGAAGGTAGGGGACTATGTGGAATGCTTTAGTGAAGGTCTATGTTCAATTTGAATCTGTGGGAAGTCCCTCCTCCCAGCTAAACTAAGGGATGGGATTAGTTTAGCCTTTGGCAGTAATCCAGCTAGGGTAGGTGGTCGGAGATGGCTTGGGACTGCTGAGGTGGCTGAGGGTGAGAGGTTGAGGGAGTGTTGTGGGATGGAATGTGGTGTACCCTCTCCTTCAGGTGGACCAATGTGCCATGGGCGAACTCACCCTTTCTTGGCCAAAAATTGAGCCCAATAACTTTGGGTTAGGTTGGGTCAGTTGTCCTCTTATCCAAGAAAAGCCAAAGGTGGCTGCCATAGGGTAAGAGGTGGAGGACCCATCCAAATGGGGGTTTTATCCTATTTGGGTGGGTTGGTTCAATGGGTTTGACCCAAATCATATGACCATGGGTTAGGCCCACTTGGGCAGGCCCATGGTGACCTAAGGATGTGTTATGCCAAGTTTAGTTGGGTTTGGACTTGGCTTGGTTGGGTTTGGCTCAATTTGACCCATATGAGTCAAATGAGTTCAATTCAATTAAGTTGACCAATTTGACCAAATTTGGCCAAAATAATGATTTAGGTGAGTTCAATTGGTCACTTGGAGTGAATGAGTGCAATTGGTTTGATTCAATTTGGGCTGGATTTGAATTTGGCTCATATGGATTCAATTTGGGTCAAATGGGTCAGGTTGACCAATTTGACCAAATTGACCAAATTGGCTTGATCATGGGTTAGGTATATGTTCAATTGATCATTTGTGATTTATTGGAAGAGTCAACTTGAATTTATTTGTATTATGGAATGATTTGGTTCAATTTGACTCTTTAGGTCAAATTGGGCAAAAGTTGGCTAATTGGGTTAAGTTGGCCAAATTGGATCCAATTGAAGATCGGATTATGTTTAATATTGAATTAGTTATTGCTTGGAAGCATTAGTTTAGTAAATTTGGTTTAGGATTTGATTTGGTTCAATTTGAACCTTTAGGCCAAATTGGGTCAACACGGGTCAAATGGTCCAATTAGTCTGATTATGTTCAATTGATTGTAGTGGAGTGTTCAATAGTGACCTACAATCATCAATGAAGGGATTGGGTGGCTTGATTTGATCTAATGGGAGTTTAATTAGAGTTTCATTCAATCATCCCTTTTCTGTCACTTTGGGTCAAGAAACTTGGTCAAGTTAACTTGGACCAATTTGGGCTATGGATGGTTCGGATGTGTTCAATGATAAATTTGAAGTTGATTGATGGCTTTGAATGCAATTGATTTTGAGCTCAATTAGATTTTGGCTCATTTGAATATTTTAGGTAAAATGGACTAACTTGGTCACCTTCCTTAGGTTCAATTGATTTAATTGCAAATGCTGAAGTGGCTTGAAATGATCTAATGAATAATTGGAGTGATTGAGAAAATCAAATTGGATTTAGTTTGCTTGAATGGGTTTGAATTGAGTTATAGGATTGTTGTAGAGTTAACTTAGATTAGGGCCCAAGTTAATTTGGCTTGGAGTTTGGATTAGAAAAAAAATTCAAGTAAGATTAATTGAATGGGTTGGCATTGGTTTAGCTTCATCTACATGAGCTTAAGTTTGGATGAGTGAATAGGTATGATTCTTGGTTTAGACCATAGGGTGGATGAAACTTATTTGTCCTAAGGTGGACACTCGCTTAGGGTCATACCTTCTAAGTCTCTAAGCTCAAGTTTTAGTGTCCCCTTAATCACTTGAGATGTCCTAGCATTAAGAAAATTCAAGTGTCTAGATGGTTCCTAGATCTAAGATGGGGAGGATTAATCCTCACTCCAAAAGTGAGGTCAAGAAATAACACCCAAAATTTCATAGGATATGGAAAGTTCACCATATGGGGATTGGGATATATTGCTTCGATGTCTCCTCTAATGGGCTCATGCTATGTCATATCCTATAAACAAAAGATTCCTTTGGAAACTATTGATGAATGAAGGAACATTTCACATGAAATATACTTGAAAAGGGACTACAAATTGACCTCAAAATGGCCCCAAAGAAATTTGAAGAAGGCGATCAAGCCACCATCGATGAACTCCAAGAAATCAACTTGGTTATCAAAGAAGAGCCTAGGTTGACCTTTGTTACTATTAACATTACATCAGAAAGGTTTGAGAAATTAAAAGCACTATTCTATGAATACAAAGATTATTTTGCATAGAATCAAAATGAGCACATAAGTGATTTAAGAGTTGTATTTGATAAATTCAAAGTTTCAACTTAAAGATGAATATGTTGAAATATGCTTTTAGTGAAACTTCCAAAAAATTCTTAGGCTATACTGTGCACTATAGAGGGATTGAAATTGATCCTTCTAAAATAAAGTCAACAATATAAATACATCATCTAAAACTTTGAAGCAACTATGTTCACTACAAAGAAAATTAGCTTACATTTGATGGTTCCTTTCTAATCTTTAAGGGATATGTCAACCTTTTGTTTGATTGATGAAAGAAGCACCTATTATATGGGATGATGCTTGTTAAAAAGCATTTAATATTATAAAATAATATCTTTTACATCCCCAACTTTGATAGCACCAATAACGAGAAAGCTATTGATATTCTATATATCAGCCTTAGAAGAATCATTAAGAGCTTTGTTAACTTATAACAATAAAGAAGGAAAGAAAATTGCCTTATACTATTAAGTCAATGTTTGATAAGAGTCGAAGTAAGATACTTCTATTGAGAAGCAATGTCTACCATTGATGTTTGCTAGTAAAAAACTATCATTATATACTATCATAAAATTAACTTTGATATCTAAAGCCAACCCTCTTAAATTCTTAATGACTAGACCCACCCTAACTGGTCACTTAGCTAAATGGGTAGTCTTACTACATCAATTTGATATAACATATGTCCCATAAAATATGATAAAAGGGCAAGCTCTAGCTAACTTTCTAGCCACTCATCCCTTATCGAAGAACTCTCCACTCATCAATGAATTGGTTGATGAACAAATCTTCAAAGTGGAATAAGTTCAATAATCATCAGAATGAAAACTCTACTTTGATAAGGCTTCATCAATAAAGTCAGTTACCCAATTTACCTATAGTACATGTTGGAATTGGCTTAATATTTATGATGCTGCAAGGTGGTATTCTCTGATATGCATATAGTTTAACAGAACCTTGAGCTAAAAATGAGGCTGAATATGAAACATTAGTTATAGGTCTAGAGCTAGAAATTAACATGAAAAATTAAAAAGCTCCATATTTACAGAGATTCTCAACTCATAATTCAATAAATAATTGAAACTTTTAAGATAAACAAGTCCAAATTATCACTTTATCATAAGCATATCTTGAAGCTTCTAAAACAAATCCTTGAAATAAAAATTACAAGGGTGTCACATTGGGACAATGTCAAAGTTGACAAATTAGCTAAATTATCTAAAGAAATGATAGATCATCAGGGAGTCCAAAGCAAGCTAGTATTAGCACCAACCCTCTTACAAGCCTTTATAGCTAACTAAAATCAAGAGATTCAATGATAATAGAAAAAGAAATAGGCTAGATAGATCCTCGATCATCTTGGGGACACTATTTCATTTAGCCACCACTAATTACTTCTCCAAATAGATAGAAGCTATTCCATAAAAAGAAGTTAAAGTGGGCAATGTAGTGAAATTGTTTCGAGACTATATTGTTTATCGATTCAGAGTACCTTGAAGAATTATATCTGATATTGCACTTCCTTAAAGAATGCCAAAATCTATCACTTTATTGAGAAATAAAAGATAGATTGGTGATATTCTTTAGTATACAATCCAAGAGCCAATAGTCTTGCAAAAGCTATTAATAAAATATTGATTAAACTTCTTAAGAAAATTCTCTCTAAAAATAAAAGGGAATGACATGATAAATTAACATAAGCTTTGTGGTCATACCGTACTACTAACAAAACTACTATGCAAGCAACACCATACTCCTTAGTCTTTGGATTAGAAGCAATACTTTCTTTTGAAGTAGAGATACCTTCACTCTGTATAATAGATCAAAATGAACTTACAATAGAGGAAAGTGTATGAATATGACTTGCAGAGCTTGATGCTCTAGATGAAACTTGATTATATGCCCAACAAAATCTAGATATATTTTTTTAAAAATGATTATTAAACATAAACCATCCCATCATTGGGTCTAATTTGGCCAATCTTGTCATTTGACCCAAATAAACCCAAACTTAACCCATTAAACCCAATTTGAGTCAAATGGGTTCAAAATCAAATAAAATTGAAATTGTTTGATCCAATGCATCCCAAATTACTTAAATTAACCCAATTGGAAAATTAAATACATTATAATTGAGCAAAATAAACCATTTGACTTGGTTAAGCTCAACCCAAATTCATATGAATCAAAATGGACTAAACCAAAAATAAGCAATCAATAAACTTTAAATAGCTTAAAATCTTTGATTAAAAAGTTCATTAGTGATTAAATGAACATATTCTAAACATTAATCTAAAGCTAATTCCATCAAGTAAAGTAATCTAGTTCAATCCAATTGAATAGCATAATTCAAAGGTATTTTTGAACCAAATATCCAACTAACCTCTTTGGGATGCAATCAAGTCCTTCCCAAGTTAAATTAATGTTGATTCCTAGCCAACATTAAGTCACATAATCAAATCTAAATGAAGCCAAAGCTAAAGAATATGCTATGAAAAGTCAAAGGCATATGAAGCCAAATCAACCTTATATCCTCATTCTCTATTCCACCTCTTTAGCCTAAGACAAATGTGAGAGGGCTAGCCTTCAAGGACTTCAACTACACATAACTGACTAAGAGGAGGAGAAATTAAGCTTAAGAGGCTCAGCTTCAATGGAAACTTCACCAAGAGGCATTTCCAAGTAAAATTGACTATCCCACCACCTTCCACACCTAGCACGAAGATGAAACCCATCTTTCCCATCCCATTGCAGCTGGGAGGCCAAAAAATGACCAAATAAGATGGAATCCACACCGAGCTGGTCTAAGAGATGATTGATAAGGAGGCAACTCAATTCATTTGGCACATGAGCTCCCCACATCATTCCATAGCTATTGGAGTCAATTCCACCACTAAAGATCATCGGGATCGAGGTATGCCATTAACGACCTCCCCAAGCTTTCAATTTTGGTACTTTTCGAAGGAATTTTGATCTCAAGTGGGATCAAACCATTTAGATCTTCATGATTTCATCACTGATGGATTTGGCATAAAATTGGTTGATTTCGATGGTCGGATGGCCGAAAATCATGCAAAAATGATGGATGGCTCTCCTCCACCATCATCATAAGATGTAATCTATGCCAAATGTTCTATTTATAAGGATTGGATGAGCAAGATCTAGCCAGATGTCTGATTAAAATCAATAAGAGGAATCACACGTCAAATAATGACCTTCTGATCTTTGATCGGATGACCTGCAATTAACCCACATGTGCCACCATTTTAACTCGAATCCATGTGATCCTGCGTAGCACAATGACATGGTGCCGCATGGAAAGTGGTGTCATGTCAATTCACATGGATCTGATAAGCCTAAATGGAAAATTTGGGCTTTCTGAATTAAAAAAAATTAAAAATTTCATAGGAAATTAAATAGAAATACAAAAATACAAACTTGGGCTCTATAGATTCCTCTTAATGAGAGGAATCCATTAAAATTAAAATCCCCAAATTGTATGGGGTATTTGCCTTAATTTGGTTTGAATAAAAATTTTAAAACCCAAATTATTCATAAACCATTTGATCAAAATGAAATGAAACTTTGGGAATTGAAATTGATGTTAAGATACACATTTGGTAAAGTTTTCATAATTTATTGAGCATAATATTTGAAATTTCAAACCCTAAGCCCTCATTTTCATAAAATAAATTGATAATAAATGAAATAAATAAAATAAATGATGGAAATTAATCAAATTAACTTAAAATATCATAATACATCTTAATGAACATAAATAATCTAGTGAACCCATTGGAACTTAATAAATCACAAAATGGCTTAATTAGGCCTTTAATTGAATTAATTAATTCAATAAATCAACCTAAAATTAAATAAATCATAATAAATCAACCAAAACCCCAAAAATTATGAATGTCTCTTTGGATGATTCTAGAGGGGAACAAAGGGAAAAATAAAATCCCTAAATGATCCTCACTAAGTTAGGCCTAATTTAAGTTTTAATAAAAAAACTTAAAACATTAATTACACCTTAATTACACATATAATTAAAATAAAATAGTAGGGAAATCAAACTAGCAAGGAATCCCACTTTCTATAAAAATTTCAAACCCAATTGACCTTTGGATTGGGAGTATTTAAAATTTCAAGTCTCTAGGTCAATTTAAAAGAAATATTAAATCAGAAAAATCATAGAAATTACAAAACCTATAATACAAACTTAAGACATCATAATTGACACTAGAATAATTACAAAAAAAAAAAAACCAAGCAAATTGAATGCAAAGGAACCTAATTAATCCTAAGTTAAGGGTTATGAATAGGAAAAAAATATGAAATATAATCATATTTCAACAATAATAATCCCTTAAACCATAATAAACCATTAATAAACTGAAATATAAAGTTCATTAATATCTGAAATTTGTAAGTTATCAACATATAAATATATTAGAGTCATTTAGATTAAGGAATGAAGTGACATACAAATGCAAATATAAAGGTTAAGTGCAATTGAACATGAAAATAACCTTTCTTTAAACATAGGATAAGTTTATTGAACATGAAAATAAACTTTCTTTAAACTCCTATCATGATGAATAATGGAAATTATATTATGTTAAGTAATAAAAGACCCTTTTAAATAACATAATCATCACTCCCTTTAAATTAATCAAAATGAATTGAACCATTCCATAATGTATGAAATATATAACTTGGAATTAATTATCTTAGTCTAAATTTATTAATAAAGCCTTAGAGAATTTCATGAGATGAATAAATTAAAATAAGAATGAATCATTAATGAAAATGGGTTATACAATTGAAGTATAATGAATAGAATAATACTAAACATAAGAAATTGAATGTAAATTTTCTTAAGTTAATGAACATTAATGAAAATGAATAAATAAATTAACTTGAATTGAATGAATGAAATACATACACCTAAATTTAATAAGTAAACTATATGCATTTCAAAATTAAATAAACAAATGAAATCAGAACAATTTAAATGAAACATAATGAAACATTGAATTAAATAAAATTAAACATAAAGCTTCACCTTAAATAAATTATAATAAAACCAATAATAAAAATGAATATTAAATTAAAGATGAATTCAAATAACATAAACATTAAAACCTAATCAATCTAAGCTACAAAAGTAAGACAAATTTAATATACAAGTAAATTAAACCTAATAATTTAAACTTGAAAAGATATAAATCATTATAATCAATAAAGAAAACATGTAAAGTAAGAGAATAATGAGTCAAATTAAGAAAATAAATGATAAAATCTCAAATATCAATAAAACAATATTAAGTCAAACGAATTAAATGAAACTAATTCATAATAACAAATAAATTAAACTTCAAGTAAATATTAATTCAGATTAAATCATAAGATTAACGATAAAGAAACATACTTTAAAGAAATCAAAATATAAAACACTAAGTGAAAAATAATAAATAAATTTAAATCAAAAATGATATAAACTAAACTAATTCAAATCATCTAAAAAGATTAATTAAGATACTTAAGTATTTTAGTTAGGCTTTTAGGATGAATCTTCATCCTAGGATAAAGTTTATCCTATTAGGACTTATGATGTTGAATAGAATGGGTTTAACCTAAAATGGAACCTATAGTATTCTTCATTCTTGAAAACCTGATGTGACTTTAACATAATAAAATAAATCTAAAATGTAACAAAAATCAATAAATCATTTGAATTGAAATCATCTAAAGGTAATAAACCAACACTTAAATCAAAATTGAAATTGAAACCCAAAGTCTAGTAATGTCTTATACAAACCTTTTCTTCACACACTAGAATTATAAGTCACGGACCTTAGACTTAGGCTAGGTCATTCTGTGATTTTCTGTAATATTCTGTGATGCTATGATGTGGATTATTTTTACTATTTTATTGTGTATTATTTTATACTGGATGGCTAGGATGGATTATTAGTCTGACGATAGGACGTTATTTATAGAACTAACATTATCTTCTATAGGGGGCAGTGTTAAAGGGACTGCCATCATTAATAAAATTATAAAATTGTTGTTCTCTTGCAGGTGCTAAATAGTCCCTTAGCTCCTAATGTTAAGCCTGTATGTTTGTAAATTATAATTGTTATGTGTTATTTATATTTTCTAGACATTTGTTTTGTAGGGTTTAGAATTTATTTTAAATTTAAAATGTAAATTTGAGCTTAGAATTATATTAGGATCTATGTGGTCTAGGATTAGCAGGAGCTGACCCTACTAGGAGATGGTACATAGCTCCCATATGAAGCCCAATAGATCTAAACTTGTAGTTCTAGGCTGGGTTGTATAAGGGTAGAGCTCGGCTTCCCATTTTCTTTTCTTTTGGCTTGTATAGCGATACCTGATTGTATTTGCCTTTCATTTTAATTAAATTTCCTTGATTTGTTTTGGGTGTATAGTAGAATCAATCTACTTTTCTAAGTTTCTTTTTGTGTTGTGCTTTCTGTGACGAATGCCTGGACGTAGGCTCATAAGAAAAATTAAATTTTCTACCCAATTAAATCTAAATGATGAAAAATAATAATAAAATTCAAAACCTCACATAAATTAAAGCCATAAGGAATAACTTAAAATCAATTAGAAATAAGTGAGCTCTCAAAATCATATAATCATATTGCTCTAATCCTTGACTTGAGCAACTTCTCCCATTGCACATAAGGGGCATATGACTTGTAAGGATGACCACCTTCTTGGGGAAGTATACCTTCTATTATTGATTTGGCCCATGACTTTATTCTAATTACATACCATGTAAGGATAAATTGCATACCTAAGACCTCAAATGAATATTAAATAAACTAACAAATGTGCATTAATTAGATGCATATCATGCTCTACATGATCTTAGGGATTAAGAAGTGAGTCTAGGTTATTAGATTTCTTTACTAAAAGATAATAGCTTAGCCATCTTGCATACATAATACTTAGCATCATGGATTTAAAATGCACTTAGGTAGTGTTAACTGGTAGCCTTTCCAAGCGGTTGTAAGTCCAGAATAGTCAGGGATAGGTTAGTTCCCTCATGAGAGAGGAATATGCGATAATATCCCAAATGAAACTAGGTCAAGCATCTAACTTGTGTCAGAAGCCCTTGTATACTTAGGTTCTGAAGCATCCTCCTTCGAGTAAGTTTTCAACCCTAGGCATTTCTGTAGTTTTATATTGTTAAAATCTATGTTTTAGATTTCTAAGAAAATGTCAATTCAAAATCTAAATTAACTTCCAAAATTCAAAGCCAAATGATAGGATAGTTGAAGTTCTACTGGACATTCTAATATCAATAAGCATTCTTATTTCATCCCATTTGACCTCCAAAATAACTCTTTCCACATTGGATCTTTTTCAATTGAAAATTCCAAATGTCATTCTTTAAAACCAATTTAGAAATCATTAGAAATAATGAATTATTTCTTCAATTGAGAGTATTCTTAGGAAGAGAGCCTTCTTGAGATATAATTAACTATATGAGTTTTCCCTTTTAGGGCACCATGAACCAGTATAAAATAACCTGTTCCACTTTCCATGTAGTTCAAGAAAAATTTCTCTATTACATAAAAGACCCATTAGCCTTAGGAGCCTCTTATTAAATGATCGAATCCATTATAAGAAAACATGTTTATATTTTAGGATAATATGTTTATTTCATAATGACACATTTAATGATCCAAATATCCTAAACTCTATGCAGTGTCACAATTTTTTACCATCATGCTATTTAAAATAAACCACACAATATATTCCACTTAAAGATTTATGAAAATACAAGTAGAAAGAGAACTTTGAAGCACAAATTCTTATTTAAACAATTTATGTTTTAAGGCTAGGAGAAAAACTTTAATCACAACTTAACTTCTTTCATGGAAACCATAATCATATGAATCGGCCAAGAAGAAAAGTAAAGTAGGATGAAAAGTTAAGCATAAACAAAATTTAATGAACCTCTTAAAGCTTTTATCCAAGGGTTGTTTCCACCAATCCTTCAAGTTTCCCAAGCAATCTTCAATGCAATCTTTTGTCCAAGGGAAGAGGAAGGATGATGAAGACGTTGCAACACTTGAATCACAAAATCTCCTAAAGTCAGATGTAGCAAAGGGTCGATTAAGAGTGGAGAATTAGCTAAGAAGCTTTCCTTTAGAATAAAAGCCACTTTAAATAGAAAAGTGAAGGCTACAAGGGTCAGCCAAGTATGATAGAGTTGGAGGGAAAATTTCTTTAGGAAAGGATTTGATTTAGATTTCATAATTTCAATTAATCTATCAAGAATTATATCCCTAATAATTTTAGCCATGAGAGAAATAGATGGAAAGCTTGATTAAAAATCTAAATGAATTTTGAATCCAATAAAATAAATTAGAAGATTGGATCGAAGGCATGAGAGGGAAATCCAAGTAAAGAGAGTATTCAAAATTTGAAAGGAAGATTTCAGTCAACTCATGGAAGATCTCTAAGAAAATTTTGGCCAAGAAGAATATGGAGAGAGAGAGAGAGAGAGAGAGAGAGAGAGAGAGAGAGAGAGAGAGAGAGAGAGAGAGATAGAGAATCAATTAGAAAGAGAGAATCAATTAGTCATACCAATCAAATTGAAATCTAATTTAAGCCATGAAGATTTCAGTTAAAATAGCAGTGTGAAGAAAAATACTTTTGGAAGGAATTTAAACTTTGAAGCATTCAACACATGATTAAAATTTTAAATTCAACCATAAAATTAAACATGTATGGTCGTCCAAATCATTAAGAAGAATTAATGATAATAGCAAATAAAATTTAATTAAGGATTTCAATCAATCAAGAGCCAATTGATTTTATTTGCTTAGAAAATAATTTCCTCAAAATAAGGTGGTTGGCCAAGCTTTATTCCAAGTAAGAATTCAATTTTCATTTAATGCATGATATACGGAATATATGATGAACCAATTTGAGCATGATTTAAGAGATAATAACATAGATTAATTTTCATAAAATAAATACAAAAAATCAGTGTAATTTTCGGCCAAATACTAATTTCCATAAAAGGAGATCTCAAATCAATGCAATTAATTAATTCAAATCCAAGATGATCAATGAAGATGTTTTTAAGGTAATAAACTTATTTAAAATAATATAATATTAATTTAATAGGGACCGACCATGTGCTTCCTAAAATAGATTTAATAAAAAGAAAGGATATTAAATTAAAGTAGATTTGAATTCAAATTTAAAATAACTTGAAATAATTTAATTAAACTTCAATTAGTTGAAATAAATCATGCTAGAGTCAGCCAAATCATTCCATAAGTGATTAGAATAAATTTTTCATTGATTTAGCAATGAATGTTCAAAATAAATTTAAAACAATTTAAATTTAAAAATTCAAATGAAAGAGTTTTTAAAATTTAGAAAATGAAGAAATTTTTTATGGAAATATTTTGAAAAAAACTCAAATGATTTGTTAACCAAAATTCTATGAATAATTCATCCAAAACATTATTAGGATGCTAAGGATGATAGGAGAGAAAAAATAGAATAATAGGAGAGAGAAAAAGATAATTAGGATAATTCAAGAATAATTTAATTCTCATGTAATAAATAAATAGATAATAAATATGATTAAGCATGAATATGATTTAATGAAGTATGAACTTAATTTATCTTGCTTGAAAGCACATTAAATGAAACTTAACTCATGCACTTAGTTCATGTTATCCAAAATAGATAATTCAAGTAATAATTCAAGAATAATGCAATTTTAATATATATATATATATATATATATATATATATATATATATATATATATATATATATATATATATATATATATATATTAAGTAATATTTAGATAAAATTAAATAAAATATTTTGAAATAAATAAATCATTTAGTTTATTTTATTGAGCTCTTTTTTTACCTGAATATTATAATTCCTAAAATTCCCAATGAGTTCAAGTCCAACAACTTTAGTTTTTGAATTGACCGAAGAATCTAGATTTGAATAATTTTCATGAATCACTTGAATTTAAACCAAATAGTGGCATTTAAACATATGTTTGTTATCATCAAAATTATTCTTAAATGAGGTGGGGTTCATGAATTGAACAAAATCAACTATAATTCAATTAACTAAAGTGATACTCTTCACTTAAGTATGAGAAGAATATTCTCATCTTAGAAAAACTTTCCTTGTCAACTAGGGCTAATTTAATAAGCTTTGCAAAGCAAGGAAAATTCTATCAAAGAGAAATTTTATCCAATCAAAGCTACCCTAAGGTAAGATTTATCATGCCCAAAGGGGTCGGATTTAAATTTAAACTAAGATCCATCATGCCCAAAGGGGCCATATCAAATCTATCATGCCTAAAAAGGCCAGATCTAAATCTAAACTAAGATCCATCATGCCTAAAGGGGTTATATTAGATTCATCATGCCTAAAGGGGTTGGATATAGATTTAAACTAAGATTCATCATGCCCAAATGTGTGGATATAAACTCAAATTTAGATTCCTTCATGCCTAAAAGGACCATATCAGATCCATCATGCTCAAAGGGGTTGGATATAAACTCAATAGATTCCATCATACCTAAAGGTGCTAGATCTAAACCTAAATTTAGATTCAAACATTCCCAAAAGAGCCGAATCTAAAACCCAAATTTAGATTTCACCATGCCCAAAATGGTTGGATCTAAATCCAAACTTTAGATCTATCATGTCTAAAAAAGCTAGATCTAAATCTAAACTTAAATCCAACATGGCCAGATGGAAAGAATTTAAGTCCAAAATATAACTGATATACCTAAAAAGGGTAGGTCTAAATATAAATCTTGATTTAATATGTTAAATGGAGGATTAAATACAATTATATATTTGCTATGAAACTAGAGAAGACTGAATTCAAATATTATTTATTTTTATAATGCCTATAAAATTTATATGCTTCTCTTATTCAGATTTGCTATAGATTGAAAACAATGTTTACTTGAAAAAGGCCAGATGATATGCTTCTTGAGCCCAACATGGAGCAGATATAGGCCACTATTGAAGCCAACGATCCGCATTGTTCAGTCAGATTACAAGATTGGATATCATGGCATTAGGATATGTTGATGGGCAGAGATATTTTTGAGGATTCATTTGCTCGATTATAATGCATTCTACCTCTTGATTCAGAGCTTTTATTAGGTCATGATATTATTGATTGGATAATTGATTTAAAGCTAGGAACAGTCATAATGTTTCTTTAGAGTGGGTCGCAAGTCTTAGCTTCGAGATCAGGTTGTACTTCAACCATTTGTAGATATTGCTCCTTCTATATGCATAGTTAGGCTTTTGGGTTACTGCATATTACATCATGAGGTAGAAGATTGGGACCCAAAGTCGGTATTTTGGCACACCCTTATCAACTATCAGTGGCTATGTATATTGGTCATGCCATCATTTATAGATGCATGATGACATCCTCAAGAGAGCTAGCATATATCATGCAATATATGCATAACTTTTTAACTATAGTTTCCTTCCATTTACTTAGATCTGGAGCATAGAAGAACATTATGACAAGATCACCAATACTTGTTGGATTGCCCTGCAAAATGATTATCACCTTGGCAAATTTACAGGATATAGCAGGCCTCCATATTATAAACATTCCCTCAGGAGTGCATTCCTCAGATCATGAACCATTTCAATATCAGCTAACTAGTCAATGTAGGAGAGATAATTATGTATATTCTTCAAGTTTCAATCATTCTCTAGCACACTATCAGAGATTATATAGAGAGGAGATGCCATAGGTGATGATGCATAACTACTCAAGACACATGGTCTGAGAGTTTTCTTAATTTAGTAGTTTGTTCATCTTACTTCACAAGATTGGATGATCCATTTAATGTTGGATTTCCTTCATCAAAGAAGTCCTTCAGTGCCAAATTCAAGCTTGAAGGAAAAGTCAATTTTTGATGAATCCTAGCATGGGTGATGATGAACTATCTTTAGTGGATTTTATTGCTATTTGGCTATGCTATTTCATGTTTCCATGTCATAACAGACTTTTTCATCCTTCAACTCTTTTGATGGCTACTTTGCTTGCTCTTAGTGAGATGATAGCATTAGCATTTACATCATTAGCTTACTTATACCATGGAATAGGTAGGGTGAGCGTGATGATTGATTCATGAAATTATGATGTAGATGCTCCTTGGCATTACTTATATAGATGGATTCATGCACATAAATCAAGAGCTCTCAATTGTCCTCCACCTTACTTTAGAGGGCAGTGATTCCTTCTGATTATTCAGTTAAGTATAGATATAGTCACTTTAGATTGGGATCAGATCTAGATTTTTATGTTTACTACATCACACATGATAGATCATTTTCAGATGATTCATAAATCATCCCTTCATAGCTTGCTTGCTCAAAGCTTGAGCTAGAGATTCACAGGTTCTCTTACTAATAGAGAGACACCCTTACTATTATCAAAGCCAGGATATGCATAGTTGAATACTTAGTTGAGCTAAGACCTGGTTGGCTTTCTTATCGGTGTCATGAGTTTGTGAGATTAAAAAGATACAATCCTAATATAGTAGCTAGGCAGTATGGCATCATTCAAGCTACACCCGTATACGGATGATCGAAGATGTTAGATATACTAGATACTTATTCTCTAGGAATGGTCACTATCTATTTGTTTAGCAGTAGCTTCTATAGCATGGAATTTCTCACTTTACCTAGGGACTGGTTTAGATTTTTATGTAGCTCCACAGAAGACTTACATAAAAGCTAGTCACCTATGATTACTATGGATCCTCCATACCTTCTCTTCCTTCTTTGGGCTAGTCTTTCATATATATAGTCATAAATTGGGAATAGTTAGACTAACATGATATTTGCATTGCCTCTGACATGTGACTCATGTTCCTAAGAGGCTTCACCTGTTCAGGGGAGAAATGATAGAGATATTCACAGTTCTTTGTCAACTATTTATGATATGGGAGTAGTAGGGATAAATAATTCTACTTATATTCCCATCCCACCAGTAGTAATTGAGCCACCAACTGGATAGATGGAAAGTGATGTCACACTAGTATTATTGATAGATACTTGTGTGGCTTCCTTAATGTCTACTTAGCTTATCAGTAGTTACTACATGCATATTGAAGAGAACCCACATACTAAATAATTTGTCACTCCAACAACTAGCCACGAGCCACTCTTGTTAGATTCAATTTGAGAGATAGTAAATGCCATACAAGAGGATTCCTCATAGAGAGTCATCTTATTCCTAATGTGAGTTATACAACAATGAAGAAATTATCTTATATATAGATCTCATGCTTCATCTTGAGGATGTCATAGGCCTTTAGATCTGCTATACTATGGTTCTTCAAAGATCTTATATCATATAGGAATGATATTACGTCACTTACTTCTGAGCATTTATCTAGAAGTCTTGCCTGAGCTTTCTAGCTTCTACGAGGAAGTGAATTCTTTATTAGATTGTGTTACCACCTTGGTTCTTAAAGTAAGAAAGCTATAGCTTTGAGATTCCCTATATAGAGATATTAAGTTTGAACTATTGTCACTATGCACTACTTATTAATAGATCTTGTCAGATATAATCACTATATAGAGATCTCACTTAGCACTACTTCACATTAAGTTACTCTAATTTGTCAACATCTTAAGCACAGTTTTAGAACCTTAAGATGCTACTAGAGAGAGCTTTCTAGAGCATAAATTGAACTCCTCGACAAATATGTTGAATTGAGAGATTATAGTTGAGAGACAATATATATTAGAGAGGAGATCTATGATCAAACATTTTATCACAACTATAGAAGAGGATTACTCATAGATGGACGATCAAGTGCTTGAACCTAAGCAGATTATTTCCTCATTAGTCTACAACCAAAAAGCTGTCGTTCAACATATCTGTGAAGCTCGAGAGAGGTAGTCTACTATGGCTTATAAAGCTCATACAACTTCTGTTAATGCTGACCTCATTTTTGGATGAGGTTAATATCATTCTGAAATCAATAATTATGATGTCTTAATCTTAAATAGTAAATATCCTAATTCAATACTTAGAACTTTATATTTAGTGACCGAGTCACCTTCCTTGGGTTTGATTTAACTTAATGAGCTTAGGTAGACTTGTCCAAATTTTGAAATTTAGATTAAATAAAATCAAATCAAATAAATCAAATTGAAATCAAGTTAAAATAAAGGAATAAATTCAAAATAATCAAGGTCAAATATAGTCAATCCATTTGGCATAGGTTTGACTTAAGTGGGTCCCACCAAGTCAAAGGTCAACCCACCAAGAATTTGACCAAATTAAATCATTCCAAATATTCCAAATGATCAAATAAACATGTTTGGTCACAAATCTAAAAAAAATTAAATTCATTTAGGGCTTAATTGGGTTAATTAGACCACTTAGTCTAAATAACCCTTAATGTGTCTTATTGGGTTCAAACCCAAATCAAATTGAAATCAACTCAATTTCATTCATGAAAATCATTTGGAAATGATAATCAAACACAATTCAACCCATCATTGGGTCTAATTTGGTCAAATTGGTCATTTGGCTCAAATGAAACCTAAACTTAACCCATTAAGCCCACTTTGGGTCAAATGGGTTCAAATTGAATATTAATTGAAGTTAAATGAAATCAATCACTCCAAATCATTTCATACATGTGATCAAGCATGATTAGAGTCCAAACTCAATCCAATTGAGTCAAATTGGTCATTTGAACCCAAGTAGGATCAAACTTAACCCATTTAGGTATACATGGGTTGAAATGAAATAAAATCCAAAATAAATTCAATTCTAAATGATTTAATTAAATCAAAACCTAATCAATCATCAATCATAGATGATTAAACTCAAAATAACAAGAGTTGATTCAAAAACCAAATGCTTGGATTGGATTCAGATTTCCAATCCAATTTGGATTCAAATTGAAATAAAACCTATAAAACTTATCTAAATTCAACTTTGCATGGGTTAAAAGAGATTTCCAAAAAATCTTAAAGAAACTAATCAAATCTAAATCAAGCCAAAATGATAAAATTATCTAATGGCAAAGTGGGATTACATGAAGAAAAGTCCACTTTGATTTCCTTAATCCCTTATCCCTTTTGAATTCCATCTCTTAGATTCAAGATTGAATCCAAAAAAAAGGCCATGAAAAACTTTGCTTCTTCCAATGGAGAAGCCAAGGAAAAAAAATGGAGGGAATGAGGAGGCTCAGCCAAGCAAGGAAGAGGGGGAAAAGGCCCTCCTCTCTTCCCATCCTTCATCAAAACTTGTTCACAAAGCAAGCGGGATTGAATCCACCCCTTGGCCAACCCTGCCACCGTAGGTGGTCGGAATCCAGCCACTTAGAAGGACATTAACATGTCTCTGACAAAGCATGGAAAGAGGGTAGAGAGGGCCAATTCCCTCCCTCTTTTTATCTCAAATTTTTCACCAATGGTAGAGATGAAGAAGGAGACCCTTCCCCTGACTCCTCGCTGTGACATGCCAGAAAATGAATGGCCATGAGCTCCTTTATTAGTGAAATGCAAGGGAGACTATTCCACATCAAATTGAACATTCCAACATGTTCAAGAGGTCGACGTGACCTCAATTGAATTGCCACCTCATCTCCTCACCGTCGGCAAACTAGAGAATGACCAAGCCCACCAGATTTTGATCTGAAGTTAGTCTAGGGAGCCATCCATTGGGAGACAAGCCACCCAATTGCATACATATTTGTCACATTGAGGTGAAGCTAATGGAGTCAATCCCACCTTTGGTGATAGCGAAAATGAGGTATGCTCGACCACCGATCTTTAGGCATTTGGTTTTGGTCCTTTTCAAAAGGAATTTGATCCCCATGTGAATCAAACCACATGGATTGGTCATAAAATAATCCTTGATCATTTTGTAATTGAAAATGAGTTAAAATTCACCGATCGCCAAAATTTTGGCAAAATGATGAAAGTCTCTATCTCTCGCCTAAGATTTACAGGATATAATATTTGTCCGATCCTTCTATTTTGAACTGACATCCATGATATAGACGGACAATCTCATTTTACCCCTTAAGAAAATTGTGGAATGAATCGAGACCGTCTGATATTTGATCGGATGATCGAGATTCATTCCAGGTGGCACCGCTTTTGATGTGGATGTCACGCATGATCCGTGTGGCCAAATCTCGACACGCCACATGGCAACGACACCACGCAGGCCACAATGTTGGCCCATGGTCCTAAAATAAGTAAATCCCTATTTAATTAATTAAAAAAGTAATTAAAATTACCAAAAATTAAAAAATCATAATAAATTAAATATAAATTCAAGAAATGCAAACTTGGGCTTTATGGATTCATCTTGATGAGAGAATCCATTAAAATTAAAATCCTCAATTAATTTTTGGGTATTTTAGCCTTAATTTAGGTTTGAATGAACTCAATTAAACCTTAATTAATCACAAACCATTAATCAATTCAAATGAAACTTTGGGGAATTGAAATTGAAGTTAAAACACACCCTCAGACAAATTTTCATGAATTAATTCAATGTGATTTATTTGAAATGAAATTTCAAATCCTAAAGCTCAATTTTAATTAAATAAATTAAAAGAAAATTAAATAATAACCAAAATGAATTAACATAACCTTAAATCAACTTAATGAACTCTAATGAACATAAAATTATCAATGAAACTCATTAAAACTAAATAAATCACAAAATTACTTAATTAAGTAATTAAATGAATTAAATAATTCAAATAATTGGCCATTAAATAATTAATCATAATAAATCAACCAAATTTTTAAAAATTATGAATGAACCCTCTTTGGAAACATCTTTTAGAGCTGAATCAATGAAAAATAAAATCACCATATCTTCACTAAATTATGCCTAATTGGGGTTTTAATGAAATAATTAAAACCTAAATTATACTATAATTATGAATCTAATCAGAGTGAAACTATGGAAACATCAAATTGACATGGAACCCCACTTTCCATAAAAATTTCAAACCTAATTGAACTTTGGATTGGGAATTCTTGAATTTCCAAATTTCTAAGTCAATGTGAATAAAATAATTAATAAAGAAATTCATGAATTCATAAATCCTAAAATAACTTGAAATAATCTACATCAACATTAGAAACTCTTAGGATAGTTATCCAACATCCTAAATAAAAAAACTTAATTATTTTCATACTTAGGGATTAATAAAATTAATAATTCATATTAAGAGTAATTAAACTCTAAGCTAATAAATTAATAATCAAATAAACCAATGAAACATAAATCTTCAATCGATCTATTCTAAGAATAGATTCAAACTTTAATTTAAGTTCCTTAGGTTAACATAAATTAAACTAAATGAAATGAACATAATTCAACAAACCTAAACATAACTCAAACCAAATGAAATAATTCAAACAAAATCAAATAAAATAAATGAAATAATATAAACTAAATGAAAAAAATTCAAATTAAAATCAAATTGAAAACTAAACTAAGAAGGAAAGTTAAATAAAACCAAAAGAAATGAAATGAAGAATTAAATTCCAAAGAAATTAATTAAAACATTAATCCAAAATCCAAATTAAATTCAAACCCAAACCATCTTAATGAAACTAAAAGGATTAATTAAGATACTCAAGGATCTTAGTTAGAACTTTGGGATGAATCTTCATCATATGATGAAGGTTTCATTCCATTAGGGATTAGATGTTGAATAGAATGGGTTCCACCCAAAAGTGGGATTCCTTCTACTCTTCATTCTTGAAAACCTAAACTTTACTTTAACCAAATAGAAGTGAAATGAAAACAAATCATTAAATTATTTAAATTGAAACCATCCAAAGGTAAAATTCAAAAAACTTAAAACCAAAATTGAAACTTGAACTAAAGAGGCCTAGGAAAGTCATGTTACACATGCCTATTTTCTTCAAATATTAGATCATTAGGTCACAGACCCTAGACTTAGGTTAGGCCATTCTATGATTCCTTTTATGAGGTTCTATGTTGTGATATTGTGTGCTTCACATTTCTTTGTGGTATTCTATTTTAGACTACATGTCTAGGATTGTTTGTCCGTTAACTGGATGAAAAGATGTTCTTTTATATCTAACATTATCTTTTGTAGGGGGTATGCTAGAAAGGTCTGCTATCATAAATAAAAATAAAAATATTATTTTCTTGCAGGTATGCTTAAGTACTTAAGCTTAGCCCATAGAACATGTGAGCTTGGCAAGTAGCTAATGCTAAGCCCATATGTTTGTGAAATATAACCGTTGCGTGTTATTTGTATTTTGTTGACATTTATTTTGCAGGGCTTAGGATTAATTTTGAAATCAAAATGTAATTTTGAGCCTAAAATTTGGTTAGGATCTATAAGGTTTAAGATTAGTAGGAGCTGACTCTACTAGGAGATGGTGTAGAGGTTCCCTATGAAGCCCAATGGAGGTCTCTGAAGAAGGAGATGATCTTGGAAAGAAGACCCATAGATCTAGACTTGTAGTTCTAGGTTAGGATGTATAAGGGTAGAGCTCGGCTCCCCATTTGCTCTATCTTCCAGGGTGTATAGGGGTACCCAATGCATTGGCCTTTTTCTTAAATTAAACTGACTTGATTTATTTTAGGTGCGCAATAGAATTAGCCTATTTTTCTAGGTTTCTTTCTATGTTGTGCTTTTCTATGATAGAATGCCTAGATGATCAGATTCATAGGAAAAATTAAAGTTTCTACCCAATTTAAATCTAAACAATTGAAACAAAACTAAAGAAAACTTAAAACTTCACATAAACTAAAGCCTTAGGTAAAACTTAAAATCAATTAAAAACCAATTAGGTCTTGAAACCATGAAATCATATTACTCCAATCTTGAATTTGATAACTTCTTTCATTGCACATAAGGGGCATCTAACTTGTGAGGATGACCACCTTATTGGGGAAGCCTGCCTTCTTTTATTGATTTGGCTCATGACCATTTCTAATTACATGGCATGTAGGGATGAAAATGCATAGCCAAAACCTTAAATATATCATAAATCAAAATACTTATAACTTTAATAAATGTGCATTAGTTAGATGCATTTCATATCTTATATGATCTTAGAGATTAGGGAGTGAGTCTGGGATCCTTAGATTCCTTTCTTAAAAGTGAGAGGAATGGCCATCTTATATTCATGAGACTTAGCATCATGAATTTAAAATGTGCATAAGTGGTGTTAGCTGAAAACTCACTCCATGCGAGTTGTAAGTCCAGAAGAGTCGATGATAGGTTAATTCCCTTAAGTGAGAGGAATGACCGATAATTCTCAAAATAAAACTAGGTCAAGCATCTGACATGTGTCAGAAGCACTTGTATACTAGGTTATGAAGCATCCTTGTTGGAGTAAGTATTTAACCCTAGGTATTTTTATAGTTTTGTGCTACTAGAATCTAAGCCCTAGACTTCTATGAAAATATCAACTCAAAATTTAAATTAAAATCCCAAAATTTAAAACCAATTATTTAATAGTTGAAATGGCTATTAGGCATCCCAATATCAATGGGCATTTCTTACTTAATCTCATTTGACTTCCAAAAATAACTCTCTCCATTTTGGATCAATCACAACTGAAATTCCAAAAATAAATCCTTTGAAAACCAACTTAAAAATCCTTAGAAATAGAAACTTATTTCTTTAATCGAGAGTATTCTTAGTAAGATACCCTTCTTAAGATGTAATTAATTATAGGGGCTTGCCTTTATAGGAAACCTTGAATCCAATTTAAAATAAACTCTATTCTACATAACATATAGTTCAGGGGAAAAATCTCTAGTACACGAAAGACCCATCAGCCTTAGAGTTTTTTTATTAAATGATCGAATCCATTATAGGATAAGATATTTATCTTCTGAGATAATAGATTTATTCCTTAGTGACGTATTTCATCATCCAAATAAGAAATTTCTAAACTCTATGTGGTGTCATAAATTTTTTCCACAGTACTATTAAAGAAATTCAGGTTAATCATTTATAACTAAAACCTCATTTATGTCATTATCTTATATGATATATGAAAGTGATTAGAGATTTTTAAAGACTATTCTTTCTCTCTCCCTATTATTATACTACATATAATCATAAATAAATAAATAAGAAAGCAATGAATGCATCATGTCCAATTGACATGACACATTCATTGAGGGAAAATTTCATTTACATCTAAAAAAATGAAATAAATTAAACATCCTGACTTGGGGTGTCATGACGATGCAAGCATAGTGCCTAAGTGATGCGGCTGCCTTACAGAAAACAACCCCAATGGTGGGAATGGTTACCTAAAAATCTCAATTTTATTATAGTGACCCCATTCTTGTTCCTGGTCTCCTACACTCTCAACAGTGCACTTTCTGCTACTACATGATAGCATTCTGCTCTTGCACGAGACAAGATCAAAGCTTACTACTATTAAATCCCAATAAAAAATTTGTACAAATGCTCTTTTTATAAAATTTTCTCTCTAAAAAGAAATTTTAAAAGATTTTCACCATCGATCTTGGATTGAGAGAGAAATAAAGAGGTTTATCTTTATCAATCTTGGATCTATAGTAAAAATAAAGCCTAAGACATAAAATTATAGAATCTTGAAATTTGAAGACCTCCATCATTGAACTTGGTTCCAGTGTGAGATGAAAAGCCCTCCCTCTATTGATCTTAGATCCGAATAAGGGAGAAGAGTGTTTCTTGTATAAAACTACTATAAATTCTAGCACTCCCAAAGTGTTACACCATCAAATTTTCATAAAAATTATCAAATTCTGAAGAATTTAATTCAAAGATTAGAGTTCCCATTTCACGCTAAGTCTAGCACTGAGGCATTGAGGTATAGGGAATGAATTCTTTGATGCTTCACCCCGTAGCACCAAGTTTCCCAATATACAATGTCATGGTACTAAGCTCTCAAGTTAATGCCATTCTTATAGCACCACCACACTATTTTCTCAGTGCCTCAGCGCTACCCTCTCAAGTTATAAAATGAAGAAAGCTATCATTTAAGCCAATTCCATCATCAAACTTGTTCTAGTGTGAAACAAAAGTCTCCATTTATTGATCTTTGATATGGGACAAGGGACAAGGGACAAAGGTGCTAATGCATTGAAAATCATGAAACCTAGCATTTCTCAGGCGTTATGATGTCGAAGTGTTAAATTTAACCAAAAGTATTAAATCATATATATTGAAAAAACAACACCAAGGAACTGCACTTCTAGCACCAAGGTGATGAGTCCTCATGAGTTTTAAGATTTAGGAATGCTCCTAACAGTGCTAAGGTGTTGATCTCCTTGAACTAAGGTGTTGAGATCTCAGAAATCATGAACCTTAGGCACATTTCATACTATGAAGGTGCTTATGTTTCAATGTCAAGGTGCTGCACTCTCAAGAAAAGTAAACTTTGATTCTCATCTGACAGTTGCATGGTGCTAATATTTGCATACCGAGGTGTTGTGCTCTCAAAAAATTTAAACTTTGATACTCATCTTAGTGTCATGGCATTGATATCTCAATGAAGCATTGTGCTCTCCAAATTAAACCTTAGGTACCTGAATAATCTCTCTAACATTAAGCATAAATCATATCTATAAGCCTACAACGCAACACATGTAGTGCCAAGGTACTAAGCTCTTGGGTTTTGAACATATATCTTTCAGCTTAATGATGCCAAGGAGCTAGTTCGGTGCATCGAGGCACTAAGTCCCTAATATTCTTCATTTTGAACGAAAATTTTATTGTTAAGCTTTTAAATCTTTGAGCATTCCACACAATAAAAACAAGCACAGGCTTTGAAATGAAAATTATTTTATTAATAACAAAAAAGTTTATAAAGTTTTACAATAAAAATAAAGAAAATACATAATAAAAGAGATAATGGGAAAACTAGTTTTTGTATTCTTTGTCATCCTCCTCTTCTTCTTCTTTTAAGTTCAACAGGGTGCCCACACAAGGATGATAATGAGGTGTCACAGGAAAAGAAGCCTGACCTAGTTAAATTCAGCTATCTATGAAAACTGTTGTTGCTGCTAAACCATATGGTGGTCAAATTTTTCCCCAGTTCTTACTATTGTTGATTGGTTTCCCCAAACCTTTTTCGTAAGTTGAGACTTCAACTCTAATTTCTTAGAGTTACTCGTTTAAGGCCTTGAGGATTTGGGTCTGGAATGAGGGACACATGAGCTTTTTCCCACTTTAGTCCTCAAGTCAAATCCTTCAATTTCTCTCTTAGTTAAGGGAGCTTTTGTATAAAAACTTATTCATTTGACTCCACTTGTGCACCCACCACAACACACAAAGAATAAATTAAAGAAGGATGACCATACCCTATGGTAGTACTACCCTTAAGCATATAATAAATAAAGTTATAAATAATCCTCCCTACATCCAAAGTAAAGCCTTTTTGAATCGCTAAATTCAACATGGCTCTATCCATAATCACCTCACTGATATTTTCAGTGAGTATTAACTTGGCATAAATGAAATAATGCCAAGCTTTATACTTAATAGTGAGGCCAATGGAAAAAAAATTAATTATTTTATCCTCCCACTTTTTCCATTGAACATTTAAATTTCAAATAGTGAGAAAATTAAGGATTTCATCAAAATCAGAAGGATCATTATAATATTGATCATATACTACATCCTATAAATTATAATATACATTGATAGTGCAACTATCAAAACTTACTAGTTTTCCCTGGATGAAAACTTGATTATTCTAGTGTTCCTTTGTATTGGTGAAGAACTCCTAGCCCACAAGGATGATTGCAGATATGTTGTCATAGGCCTACTTCTCCTAGCCTTTCTCGTTGATAATCCTCTCCACACACCCACCCAGATTAAAGAAACTCCACTTTGGTTAGAGATGTTTGTGTAGGAGAGCATGGTTGTATTTCTCCTCCACCTTTACATTAAAAAATCTATTAGTGTCACTGACAGCTGCCCTCTTCATGCCCTTATTGAGGCATTTTACTAGAATGTTTTCTTTTCTTAAGTAAAATGCAAACTGAGAGAGGAACAGAGCAAGGATTTTTAAAAAAAGGGAATCAAATATTCAAAATGAAAAATGAGTAGCTAAGGGGTCCTATTTATAGACTAGCTTTAGTGCCACGATGTTATTTTATCAATACACAACACTCTCAGTTTCAAAGACATGGGACCCATGCTATAGCATTGAACATGCAACAACAAAGCACTGGTCAGAGTACTAGAACGGTCACTGCACCTATCAAAAAGTCCTATTTATGGAATTTATTATAATTAATTTTGTAACTGAGACCATGCAAAAAGTAGGATCGAACATTGATTGAGCATCACAAAGCTCCGACATAGCGTTGTAGTGCCGGTAAAAAAGTTTGCTCTTTTTCATTTAAAGTGCTTGTCCATTTGCCATCTTTCTTGAATCAAATTTTGGCTGGCATCCTGGCACCAAATACAATACCAAGGTGCCAATCAACTAGTCAACTTGTTCAAATTATTTCAACCTCATGTCTTCTTAAGCACTACAGTGTTGGCCATATAGCACTGAAGTGCAAAACTCTTTAGTTTATAAAACACAAATTCATGCCTTCTAATGCTACATTTCTAAGTACCCAATGTCTAGGCACTATATTTCAAGTTGAGGTGCAAACCCTCAAAACCACAAATTAATTTTACCAAACAAACATCCTATAAATCTATATGTTCACCATGTGAACACACCCTACAATAAATATGGCATTCCAAAGAGAAGTAAGTCCAATCTATACATTCACCATGTGAACAATCAACATGTTAATAATTCGTATCCATATGGAATTCTAAAGCGATGTAAGTCCAATCTATATGTTCTCCATGAGAATAATCTATACCCATCTATAATTCTAAAGGGATATAAGTCCAATTTATACATTATCTATATGTTCTCCATGAGAATAATCTATTCCCATCTATAATTCTAAAGGGATATAAGTCCAATTTATACATTCACTATACAAACAATCTATATCCAAATAGCATTCCAAAGTGATGTAAGTCAAATTTATAGGTTTGCCATGCAAACAATCTATATCTATATGACATTCAAAAGGCATTTAAGTCCTATTTACCAGTTTACCATGCAAACAAACCTATAAACCTAGCATTCTAAATGGATGTAAGTCAAATCAATATGTTTGCCATGCAAACAATCTATACCCTAATGGCATTCCAAAGGGATGTTAGAAAAACTCATATGTTCACCATGCAAACACAAAATCAAAATAAATCTGGCATTCTAAAAGAATGTAAGTCCAATTTATCTGTTTGCCATGCTAAATACCCTATAAACCTAGCATTCCATAAGGATGTAAGTCCAATCTATTCATTCTCCATGTGAACACCTTGCTAGCATTCCAAGAGATGTAAGTTCAATCTATACATTTTCCATGTGAACAACCCTACCCTAAAACTATATTCTACTCAAGATATCTAGGATGAGGCAACCCATGGCTATTAATCAGCTTCCTTGGACATTACAACTAGCCCTTTGATGTTGGTAGACTAGAATAATGTAGTTTCAAGATGATGAAATTATACGATCTTGATCTAGATTATTCTCATGTTTTCCTTAGACAGTCATCTATACTATGCCATACACACTACTAGGCACTGATTCATATAAAAAAAAATATACCAACTTTAATTGAGAGTTATCTCTTACTATGGTAAGAGAGATAGTTAATTATGAATTCTTACTTTCATATAAAGTAGAACCCAGATCTAAATAAATCCTAACACAATAATAGGGAAAATCTAGTTGAATATATATCAATATGGCTCATAGAGAACATAATCCTATCCATTCCAATAAACATGGTAGAGAGTTTCCAAAAGACATTTTTTCTAAGCGATCAAAAAGAAATTAAGTAGAAGAGCGGCTCCCATTTAACTTCCCCCATGGGATGAGGGGATCCTCTCTTTTAAGACTCGTTGCTATAATAGTGAACCAATGAAGGAAGACTCACTAGCATCTCTTGAATTTCTGCTGACATAAAGCTAGCCACCCAAGCTACTGATTGAGTAAGTGTAGTAACATCCCTTTTGTGGTAAAAAAATCTACCCTTAAGGGATGACTCGAGCACATCAAGGAAAGTCTTAAGCCCATCAATGGCATTAGAGGAGCTGAAGTTACCTCTACACAACAAGAGACAAATTCATCGAATAATGACAAAAATATCTATTAGAGAATCTTCAAAAGGCATAATCCTCTAAAAATAAAGCCATTACTACGACATCTTCTTCTTCACTTTCGAACGATGCCCCAATAACTCACTCATGATAAATTGAATTAGTCTCTCACAACTATCTGGGGAATCTACTGAGACAACTTTTAGAGATTATGAGTGCTCATTATAACCCTATGATACTTGCAAACTCATCTTGCTCAACTACAATAATGGAAGGAGAAGTCATAGAACAAATGGAACATAACCAAGTTGACAAAAAATAATGAGTCCTATCATGCTAAGATAGTGCACCACTTTTTTCATGGAGGTAATTTTTCATGACTCACCTCTACCTGGCGAGAGGAGTTTTCTCCTCATCTTTAATGTGAAGGGAACTCTTGGAGCCAAGATAGCCATGTAATCCAAGTTTTTCCTAATAATAGGGGAAAGGGAAACACTAGCTTCCACCTATAAATTTATGATACCTTCCTTTTATCTAAGACCATAACATTAGACTAAAAATGAATCATCAAAGTGCTTATCTCAACAAAAGTGGTAGTTGCTAGCTTCATCAACTTCTTAGCCTTTTTCACTTTTTGAAGGCCTGTCCAAAGCTCTGGTGGCACAATATAGCTATAAGGCCTCTTTGGGTCCATCACCAAGCGAGTGAACTTCTGATGGAAAGAATGAACTCAACCAAGGGCAAGTGATATCAAGACCAACAAACAAGTGGGGAAAGAAATCTTTAACTTTAGTAGGAGTTCCTTTTATAGCCAAGTAATGATAAAGATTCAATGAAAGGAACCAATCCAAAAGTGACTTACTTTTATGATAAAAAAAAATTACTTCTTCCTGAAGATTTGACTTAGCATTTATGCTGTAATTGTTTCATTCTCCTATCCTTTTGCAAGTTTTCTACAAGGAGCAGAAGAATTAGAGAGCTTAATGTATAGCCATGAACATTGACAGACCAAGTAATAGACAGTTACATTGATCAAGGCACCACAATCACTATCACCTACCCTAGATACAAAGACACACCCCAAGTTTGGCAAGAACATGGAGGTTGAAGTTACACCTAACCAAAAAAAAAACTTAGCATCCTATCTCTAGATTAACAACTTATTCATATATGACAACCTCACTGTTAGTTATGTTGAATTCAAATTTTTCCGTGGAGTGAAACAAAACCTTCTTAAGTACATGAGAAATAGGGATAAACATATTACAGTAGAAAATAAAAGAAGTATAAAAAATGTCCTAAATTTTATTATTTAAAGTTGATTTAAATACAAAGTTTTCTCTAGAGATAACTAAAAGTGAGGATTCTTAGGCTCATCCCCTAAAAAGAGGGAGAGCCATTTACATTTAGATCTTTGAATACATTAATATCTTTGCATACCTTTTTATTTTCTCTATTGTCCCATAAGTTCAAACCCAGCGCCTCAAGCACCTTAGTAGGTTCATCCCGAACCATAGATAATCAATTTCAATAGAGACTCTATTAATCACTTATAATCTTGTAGTCTATCTAAGCATTGAGATTTTTCTAAGAGTGTCCCTTCTAGGGGTAATCAATGGAAACCCTATTTACCACTTGCTCTCATATTGTTTTTGTAGTGAAGAACTTGTCCACCACTAGCTTCCTATTAAGGTTACTTTATATGTGTGCCTGTGGCATTTTTATTTGGATGTTTGTAGGGACACCAAGAAGATCTTAGGGGGTACTAATTAAAATGATTGAGTAGAGCATTTATGGAATGATGTAGATCTCTAGAGATATACATATCACCCTATAATGGACTCAATCATCTAATAATGACTTCTACGACTGATGGGTATACATATACCGAGATCTTTCCCAAAATTTATATGGATGAAGTAAGCTAGGGTTTATTTAAAGCTAGGGTAGCTGCCAGCTTTTGGACTTACAACTGCCTAGAGTGGCTGCCAGCTAACACCTCCTTTGATTTAAAATCAAGTGTGTCGATCTCATGCAAGATAACTAGGTTGTTATTTATTAGAAGGAATCTATAGTCTTAATTTCACTCCCTAGAAGACTAGATCATGATTGGTGTGCAAAATATAAATTAAATTAATACAATCAAATTTATAAATTTTATTTCGTTTAGACTCATTATTATAGACTCAAGCTTAAGACAGTTTATTATAAAATTCATGATAAAATTAGATTATAGGCTAAATTAGGGGGAAGAGGTATTCTCCACTATAAGGGACTGCTCTCACAAGTCAAGCCTTATCCCTTATCATGCAAGAGTAGAGATCCCTTATTTTGAAGAGTGAGATAATATGCATGCGTGACATTGAAACATACTACCATGCAGGGGTCCTACATATTCCATTTCTTGATTAATATACCTAGGCTTTATAGTGAGGCTATGAGTTTATTAAATTTAATTAACATTGATTAATTGGAGTAGAAAATTAAGTTTTCTAAAGAGCCTACCACATCTAGGCCACATAGTAAACAATCAAACTTTAAGAAACCTATGAAAAGTATGTTATTTCTATTGCACAATCAATGTAAACACAATAATCAATTATTATCGATTAAGAGAATAAAATGTCAGTGCTGTCGGGTACCATTGTACACCCAAGAAAAAAAAATAGATGGGTAGTCGAGCTCTACCCTTATATAACCTAGATTATAATTAATTTATAAGCAAAAATAAAGTTGTGGGGTCTTCAATTCTTCATTTTCATCTTCACTTCATGGGTTTGGGCTTTAGGTATCATAGTGCCTCCCAGGTTTGTGGTTTCTAGACATTGCTCATCCTAAACCCCATAGCTCTAATCTTAATATTATTGTAAAAAATACATTTTTTTTATGAAAATTAAATCTAACTACACTTGCAAAATAGAAGTTAGCTCAACACATACATTCAAACCAAATAATTATATTTTATACATTTGTGCTTAGAACTTTCCTTGGATCATAAAGCCTAGCTATCATGATGGATTATGCTTAGAGAATTTTAAGCAACACATGCAAGCAAGAAATATTTATAATTTTTATTATTATGATGATCCCTCAAGCACAATCCCCTACAAAAAAAAATACCATTAGTCTAATATCGCCCTAACATTCTGATTACACATAAATAATCTTAACATCTAATACATAATAGTATATCACAAAATAAAACATCACATCATCATAATTATTACCAGCCTAACCTAAGATTAGGATCAGTGACTTAGCATTCTAATGTTTATGCTAAGTTTAGTTTTGTAGGCCATGATTAGGCTTTGGTGTTTATAATCTTCTAATGATGAATGTTCAAATTCCTATTTAAAGTGATTACATTTTACATATATGATTTGAAGTAATTTTAAACTTAAGATTTCAATTTCATTTTGAGTTTCATTTAAATTTAGAGTTATAAAGAGAGAAAGGAAGGGTGAAATCTACATTAATTCCTAACCTTAGGTTGGATCTAAGAGGTGAATTTTATAGCTTTTAATTCTCTTAGTGAAGTGTTACAAGATTTACTAAAGTTTATGTTTGGATTTGGCTTAACAAGTTATCTTACATGTAAAAGACAGTCTTAAGATTAGTGAAACCAAAGTATAGCTGACTTAATGACATTCTCAAAACCTTGATTCATTATTCTTTAGTATTCATTTTAATGCATACATATAATTAGCTAATTATATTTAATGAACATGCATATATATATCATATAGTTACTTCACACTTGATGCATGGATGAACTAATATACCTTCAACCATTAATTTTTACTATAAGTTGTCGCTATATGGTGCATGAATATCATAGGAAATGGGAATTTTAATGTTCTGCATATACATACACATACATATATTGAATTTACACAAGTTCATGCCTTTATTGAACCAGAGAAGTGAGTTAATAGGATACCCCCTTGGGACTACTCAAAGTCTTGTGTTCTTGGGATGTCCAGACTATATACCTGTTAATTAATATACATATGCACAAAAAGATAGAATTATGAAATTTCATTAAATGTAATTAGAAAAAAAATAGTTTATCCTTAATATGTAATTTACTATAAATTTCAATGTACATGCCATTGTTATACCAGAGGTACGAGGTATCACGACCTCCTTAAGACTAGTAGCCTTGCGATCTCGGGTTTCCAGACTATATACCTTTCAAATCATAGCTCTTACATGTATAATTAGAGATCTTGATTTCATTGAAAACCATTTTGTTAGTTGAGCACAAAGAGGGTTTGACTTAAATCTTTTTGAATTATGCTAATTACTATGATTTTTCTAAGTTCTAAGTTAATTAATTAATTAAATAAAGGATTATTAGAATGATTTTAGAGAAATAATTAAGACCAAGGGTCCCAATTAATCCTTAAGATCATCCTTACAATCTTAATGTTTAATTAGGTTCTCATATTTATTTTTATAATATTCATAATTTTAAATAATTATTAAATGCTTAATTAGGGTTTGAAAATCAAGATTCCCTAAATGTTTTAGCAAATTTTCTTGAGAAAGTTGTGGGAAGCAAAGGTTATCCTAAAGAATGATTAACCAATTTTCAAGTGAATTATCCAAGTAATTAAGGCTTGATTATGCTAATTGAGTGAAATTTCAAACCTTAAAAAAGCATTATTCACTCAACAAAAATTAGGGGTTTTATTTTTCTTAATTATTCTTTATCCAAGCTTTCCAAAATGGGCTTATTTGTATTTTTAAAATTTTCAATAATTAATTATGATTTTTTAAATTTTGGCAAATTGAATCATATTGTAATCTTTCTTTAATCCATTTAGATAGTCTGCACTATGCCTGTGCTAACGGGACGGTACTTTTTTATGTGGCACTACGAGATTGGTCATTTAAATCACCATGTGTGGCTGCTAACTCAGCAGTGATAGGTGTAATTTTTTCCTTATGCAGCTGATCACAGATTGGATGGTGAAGATTAATCCCATAGTTTAAATCAAGATATCTATTATAATTAATCATGATTGTCCATTATAATCATGTGAAATGAACGGTCGATGATTCTTCATCAACTAGTGGAGAGATAGACATGTTTGGCTTTTGTCTCTTGAACCTAGCTCTTTTGAGCTCGTTCAATGGTAGAAATAATTTCAAATGATCAGGGGGACAATCTAGAGGAGATCTTATGATTTGATCGACACCAAATGCACATTTCATTCATAGAGCACAAAGAATCCTATGGTTTTCTAAAGTTCACTAGAAGTTATTTCATTGGAACCATAGACCAATGACTCAATGATTGAGGTAGTTTCACCTTAAAGAGAAGAAGCCTTGCTGAGAAGATCATGAGCTGCCTCCCCATTGATCACCCTCTGAAGTAAGAACCACCATGAAGCTCATCGGAGTTGGTCTTTGAGTACTTTTTAATGCTTGAATCGAGTGAGGCTTGATTCATTTTGACTTGGTAGAGTGAGGGGAAGGTGTGGGTGAAGTTAATTTGAGTTTGGTAGAGTTTTGGTGAGGTTGGATGGAAGGAGGCTCAGGTTTGAGGTGGGGTTGGTCTCGCTAGTGATGGGGTGCTCAAGAGGCTCTAAGGAAGCCTAGGGACATATCTCTTGGCTTTGGTGAACGTGTGTGTGAAGTTTGAATGCAAAGGGGTGAGTATACTCTTCTCCCAAGTGAACCAAGCCAAGGGATTGGTTTACCCTTTGGAAGTCATCTGACCAGCATAGGTGGTTGGAGATGGCAGGGGATTGGTGAGGTGGATGTTCTTGAGTGGCTGAGGGAGCTTGGTAGCCTGCCATGGAGTGTACACTCCTTTTGAGATAGACCAATGGCTGGCCAAGGGGAGGAGGTCCTCCCTTGGCAAGGATTGAGCTTAATAGCTTTAGGTTAGATTGGGTGAGTGGTCTTATGTCTAAAGAGGGCCAAAGGTTCTTTTCATGGGCTAAAGGGGTGGATAGGCCTTTTAAATGGGGATTTTATCTTATTTTGAACCATTGATTTAATTGGTTTGGGTCATACCAGGTTCACCATGGGTTGGGTTCACATAGTAGGTCAAGGGGCACCTAAAGATGAGTCATGCCATGTTTGGTTGGGTTTGGCTCAATTTGACCTATGTAGGTCAATTTGGGTTCAAATGAGTTAGGTTAACCATTTGACAAAATTGGGTCAAGAGGGCTAGTTGATTATGTTCAAATGACCATTTGGAATGTATTGGTACAATTAATTTGATTCAATTTAAAGTGAATTTTGATTTGGTACATATGGGTTCATTTAGGTTGAATGGGCTAAGGTTGACCAATTTATTCAAATTGACTAAATTGGGTTAGAGAGCAATTGAATATGCTTGATTGATCATTTGAGAGTGTTTGGAGGCTTTGGTTTAAATTTATTTGGATTAGAATAGGTTCTAGTTCAATTTGATCCTCTAGATCAAATTGGGATAAATATGTCAATTGGGTTTGTTTGATCAAATTGGATTCAATTGATGTGTAAGGGAGTGTTCAATAATTGATTTATGATTGGTTCTAGATATTTGTTATAATCAATTTTGATTGGACTAAGTTTTGGCCCAACTTAACCCTTTAAGTCAAGTTGGGTCAATTGGTCAAATTGGTTCAAGTGGATGCAATTGGTTTCAATTAAAGTGATTGATCATAACCAAAAATCATTTAAGAAGAGATTGGAAGAATTGATTTAGTCCAATTGAAGTTGGCTTAAATTTTGATTGGGTCAAGTGAACCAATTGGTTTGGTTATGTTCAATTGGGGTGTGATGAAATTTTCAAGAAATTTCTAAAGGATAATATACTTCCATCTTCACTCTATGTGGGATAAATAAAGATAGAAATATACATCTTTTTATGCATTTTTGACACCATGTAGATCTGCAGGTATTCTTATTGAGGGTGATCGGGTATGACATTGAGGAGAGGTGTACTATCTCAAAGATAAAAACTAGCACCCTATAATGGATCTAATCACCACAACAAGGACTCCTAAGGATAATGGGTATGCATGTGTAGTAAAGATTCTTCCCCTACTTTACATGGAAAAGTAAAGTAGGGTTTATTTTAAACCGGGTTTGTTAAATTCTCTACTAGGGAAAGCTCTCATAGTTAATTACATCTTAAAGAATGAGATTCCTTAAGAATACTGTCGATTAAGATAAATGATCATTGTCTCCAAATATTTTAATACCTAGGATTATCAATCAATTAGTTTATTTTGGAAGATCAAATGTGATTGATCAAAGAGAGGGAGTTATTATCGAAGCCAAAGAAAGATAAGTAGGAAATACTCAAGATGCTAGGAAACCTAGTGAGCATCTCAAACTATCCTATGGTTAGGCTTTATATTTTTGAAATTGAATTATTCATTTGAATTGACTTTTTATTAGAAGTTTAGGGCTTATGATTCCATAACACAAGATTATAGAAATGCTTAAGAGGTGAGGATTTATGCTTATGGCCCATAGAAGAGAGAAGCAACCTCGGAACCTAAATCTAAGGAGCTTTGGTGAGGGCCAGAAGCATGACCTAAATCTAAGGTGAAAGATGGGTATTTAGTTTGCCTCCACAAGAGAGAACAAACCACCCAACTTCTTAGACTTACAGCCATCTCAGGGTGGCCGCCAACTAACTCCTCCTATGATTTTAAATTAATATAGGCAAGTCATATTCTTTATGCAAGATAGTTAGGCTATTATTTATTTAGAAAGAGACTAAGTCCTTAAACTCACTCCTTAAAGAGACTAGATCATGTACTGGCATGAGTAATGAACTAAATCTAATGCAATTCATATTACATTTTTATTTTCATTTATGGACAATCATTTTGACTAAGGCTTATAGGATTCATATGTTTAATACATGAGAAGTAAGATTGTTGGCCAAAATTAGCGAAGGGAGGAGGTGTATTTCTACTATGGCTCTCAAAGGTCAAGCCAAGTTTCGTTGGCAAATGTGGAAACCCTCCAATCAAGAGAGAAAACAATATGCATTTGTGCATGTTATTGTAAAAGAAATACTCATCCAGCTAAGGGGTTGCTAATTCTTTTATCTTGATTTTTGCTTAAATTTTAGGTGAGGTTATGAGTTCTTTATTTTGAATTTTGAATTGTTAAATTTGGTAGAAGATTTATTTTTCCCTAAAAGACTAATCATCATCCAGGCCATAAATAAAGCAAGGAAGAAATTAGGAAAATATGCCATCTTAATGCACAAGCTAAACAAATTATCGATCAATTTGTAAAGCTAATGCAAAAGAAGACCATCTGTGGTCGAGCACCACCGCACAAACCCAAAAAACAAATTGTATAGTCGTGCTCTACCCTAATACAACCCAGATTACAAATGAATTAAATACAATTAAGCAAGGAATTCATTGTTATGGGGGTCTTCAAGCTTTATTTCATCATTCTTATTTTCTTCTTTCTTCTTCTTTCCTTCTTCCTTCTTCTTTTCTCCTTTCTTCTTTGGTTCCTTCTTTTGGTTGGTTAGAAGGTGGATGCTAAAAAAGGCTTCACATGGTACATAAGGCATGGCCTTATAACAAATGCTCATACTAAACCCCATAACAATCACTCCAAAATCCTAATTGCAAAAAATTACATGAAAAAGGGAAAATGGAAATCTAACTAACACCTGCAAAATAGAGATTTGCTAAAATAAACCATACAATTCCAAGCATATATATTGGACTTAACACCCCCATACATAGGTGACTAAGTCCACCTAGCCTATTGGATTATGCTTAGGGGTATAAGCACCTGCACATCAAAAGTATTTATATTTTTATTTATTACAGCGCCCCTTCAGCACAATCCCCTGTAGAAGAGAAATGGTTAGACTGAGATCACCCTACCATTCAGTCTATGTACATGCACCATAACATCCAGTCTAAAACATTACATCACAAAATAAAAGAAAACATCAAACCATGCACCGTCCTAACCTAAAGCTAGAAGTGGTGACTTAGCCTAATGTGTGTGCTTTTAAGGTTTGAGTGGTATGCTTAGCTATGGCTTTAAGTTAGAGTTTTCTAAGTGCGAGGAATGTTCAACTTAGAGGAGGGTTTCATTTAAGTTATTTAGATATTTTGTGTTGATTTTATTTTGTGTTTTGATAAGGTTTAAGTGAATCCTACAATTAATTACTAAGTTGTAAAGAGAGGGAAAGAGAAGGGAACTTCTCTTTCCTTCCCTAACCTAAGTAATTTCTTAAGTAGATTCATGTTTTAGTTTTGTTTAGTGAATGTTTTATTATATGTTTTAATTAATCCTAAGTTTAGATGAACTCTAAACAAACTTATTCAAAAGAAAGGCATTTTAAGATTAAGTAAAGTGAATTAAATTCACAAAACACACATCACTTGATTTCTTTCCCAACATGTATAACATGCATATGAATGAATCCTAAGCATATCTATACATACAAAATGGGAATGTTTAGCACACTTTATGATGAATGCTATGTGAGTTACTTAAGAAAATTTGAATGCTTATGATGCATAATTTTCATTAAGTAGAAAAGTGATTTTTTATCCAATTTTCACATGCACACATGAATGTATGAAAGGAAAAAGTGAGTACGATGCCATTTTTAGAACTAGGGGTGTAAGGTACAAGACCTACCTAGGGCTACTTAAATTCTTTCAACCCTAGGGTTGTCCAGACTAATATACCACTTTCTTTAAATACAACCATATGTATAAAAGAAATGAATGGAAAAGAAAGGATGCAAAAAAGTTTGTATTTGTATTTTTTGGATTTACTTATGCAATTTATATGTGTGAATATGAAGATCCTTCTTAGGTTATAACATGGAAAGGGATAAGAGTAGATTTAAGCAAGTGTTATATTCTCTTAAAAGAGTTATACACTTTGCACATCTTACCCAAGTCCATGTTAAGAGGAAAGAAAGGAAGCAAACATAAGACACATTTTTATATTCACATGCAAACTTATAAATAAATTATGAGTAACACACTTTTAGTTTTGGTAATTGATTCATATATTTTGAAAATAATTTGGATTTAATAGTGATAATAGCCAACCATATTTCTATTTTAGCCAAATCATACAATTTGACATAAAGAAAACATTTCATTTTAATTTTGATTTTTGAAATGCATGAATACATGAAATTCATATGACATACAAATTTAGTATGCTAGGAAAGAAATCAAGTGATGAAAGCAAGTAAACACATTTACCCTAATTAATTCTTAAAGACAATATTATGAAATAAGAAAGCTTAAAGTAAATCAAATTATTTTTAAGGAAGGTTTGACTTTGTTTTTAGTTTGATTTAATTAGAGAAATGTGAGGTGAGTTACTTTTCTTAACCCATTCCCACATGTGTATGATATTTAAGTTCAATTTTTAGATGATTAGATCCATTTTATATTTTGATTAGGTTAAGGTATGAATTAAGCATATTAATTACCCCTTACTATACCACCTTAGCATAGTTAATCAAGTAATCATGAACCAATGAGATTACATAAAATCTCATAATAAATTTAAATTTGCAATGCACCCAAGAAGAAAAGGCCTATTGCAATTTGGCTCATGATTAATGATTAATTAAATTAGGGGTTTTAACTTAAGTAATTTCATAACCCCCCTCACACATGTGAGTTGAGTTTTGATTTCCTTAATGTACTTAGGCTCTTAAACACCTAAGCATCTATTCAAGATAGATTAATTAAGTTCTGGAAGGTTTTAGAATTTTATGAAATTAATTAAGAGGTAATTAGTGAATTAACCCTTAATTAAGAATGGATTAAATAAAAAAAGGGGGTTTAGGGAATATCTCAAGGAAAGTATCCCAAAATTATTTCCTAAACCATACATTAACTTAATCAAAACTTAATTGACTCAATCATAGGGTTAAACCACTAATTATACCCTTAATTAAGCTTAATTACATTAAGGGAGTGATTAAAGAATGAACTAACAATTCCCCTATTTAAGCCACCAATAAATACAAAGAAAATTAGGGGAGGCAGGAGTCATCCCACTAATTAAGCACAAAAAATTTGGGATTAATCAGAGAAGTAATTAAAGGGTATTAGCAAAATAATATTCCTAATAAAACCCAAATTCAAAGAAAAATACTTTTCAAAATCCATTGAAATTAATTTTAGAATATTCTATGTTCAATTATCATTCATATGCAATTTAAGTCATATTTTTTTTAATTTTTCTACACTTAGATATGAATTTTAAAAGATTTGGTGATTAATTAGAAATTATTTAATCCCTAATTATATTATTAATCCACGCCGCCATTACAATGCCGACATGCTTTACATTTGGTGATGGGGATTGGGTATTTTTGTCACATCATAGCAGGTATTACGCGGCTTTCTCCTCAGCCGTCCGATCAAGGATCATATGGCTGAAATTAAAGCCATAGATCTGAGGGAGGAAATTATGGATATTACACATTTTAATTTCGGTCATCCATCCAAAATGTGCGGATGGACGACCAGAGATTCATCCCTGCTGCTCTCTGTGAGCCATGAAGATCATCCATGTTTGAAGCCATGATCCGATCTTGATTAAGCTCGGATTGGAATGAAACTCAACCCAAACCATCAACATGCAACCTAGATCACATCTAATGACAAAAATTCTATGGGATTAACATTCACTTCACAAAGCTCCAAACCATAGCTAGAATAAGCTTGAAAAATGGCTAACCTCACTGGAGGTAATCACTGGTGCTCGATTCCCTTGGAGAATCTTCGTCTAGTTGAGACGAAGCTTTGATGAAGGTTTGAGCTCTTGAAATTGAGTGGATGCTTCTATGGACCAACTTCCCTTTTCCTTGAGCTCGGTCTTGATCAAGATGGCTCCTCATTTGCCTTAGGAACTTAGGAAAGAGCTTAGGTGAGTTCGATTGGGGTCGCTGAGGGAGTGTGCAAAGGGAATTGCATTAGTTTTGAGTGTAGAGTGAATTTGGTTTTCGGTGGAGCTCCCCTATTTTCACACTATGAAAATCGAGAAGATGAAGTTTGATTTCACTCTAGGAAGCTTGGGGAGGATGAGGAATTGCTTCTCTGACTTCCCTAGATTCAATTGAATTGAGGAATGTTAAGTTTGAAGTGATTTAGGGGGAGTATATCTTTGGCAATCGAATGGCCGAATAAGAGCTTGCCATTTTTGATCAATTGCCTCAATTTAGTTGGTTTATTAGGCTGTTAGATGATTGATTGAATTCGGTTTGGCTAGAGGAGTGGAATGGTGAACTCCCCATGTGCTTGAATTGAGTGGAAGCATGATTCCCATGTGGTCATTTCAAAGTATGTGCTCGGTTTGGCCATTGGGCTAGGTTCGGCTGACCCAAATCCATTGGGTTGGGTGCACCACACTCCCTAGTGTTCACTTGATCCACTAAGAGAGTGCAAGTGGGTATGAAGAGGATTTGTCCAAATTCTAAGTGGAATTGGCCAAAATTTACCCTAGGCCTATGGGTAAAATGGTCATTTTACCTTGATTTTAGCTGGAGTTGGTTTGATGTGATTTGTCTCATGTTGACCCATTTAGGTCAAAATGGGTCAACTTGGATCTAGTTGGCCAAATGGTCAAATTTTATGAAACCAAGGGTTCGGTCAAGTTCATATGACCATTTGAAATATTTTGGTGGCTTTGGTTTGATTCAATTTGTTTTAGATTTGAGTTTGGTTCAATGTAGTTCATTTAAGTCAAATGGGTCAAGTTGACCAATTTGACCCAATTGAACTATTTGAGCTAGGTTACGGGTAGGTTTAGGTTTGGTTGGTCATATGAAGTGGATTGGTATCTTTGTTTTCGATCAATTTTGGTTAAGTTTGAATTTGGCTCCATATGACCCTTTAGGTCAAGTTAGGTTCAAGGTAAATTGGGCAAGGTTAGGTCTAGTTAGCTAATTGAGGCTTTGGTCAAGTTCAACAAGTGCTTTAGAATGAGCATGACCCATTGGTTTTAATCAATTTGGCTTAGATCAAGTTTTGACACATTTTGACTTTTTAGGCAATTTTGGGTCAACTTGGGTCAAGTAGCCAATTGGGCTAGGTTAGGCCTAAATGTTGACTTGGTCAACTTCAAACATTGATCATGAATGAACTTAGATCATTGGTTTCAATCAATTTGGCCTATGGTGGATTTTGTCTATGTTGGGTTTCATTTTAGCTAAGTGTTGAGTTAGTCAACCCTTAGCTTTGACATGGTTTGACCCAATTTTATTGATTGATCATCTCATAATGATTGTTGATCAAGATGAGAGGCATAGATGAGCTTAGTTCAATCCAATTTGGTTAGGATTAGAATTTGGCTCATATGGGTACTTTGGGTCACTTTGGGTCAAGTGAGCCTAAGTGGGTCAAATGGCTTCGTCAAAGCTTGATTTGAGTTTGATTGAACTCACATATGGACTTATGATTGAAATATAAATCCATTTGCAAGTGATTTGAAGTCAAATGAGTTTCGATTCATTTGACAATTTGAAGTTCAAAGGGTGAACATGAAATGAATTTTGGCTTGAATTTTTGAATTGAGTTTTGATTAAGTGATTAAAGTTTATATTTATATTTGGATTCATTATTGAAGGATTGATTGAATCATGAAGAAAAAAAATCAAGAGTTTGACTTGATTTGAAATTGATTTAGCTAAGTTCAAGATTTTGACTTGGAAGGCTTAGGTTGGATTTTGATTGAATTTGAATTTGATTTTTGGAGTTGATTTTGGTTGTTTGAATTTATTTTCATTTATATATGTAAATATAAATAAGAATATAAATGGGTTATGAGAAAATTTCATGAGTTTGAAGTGATTTGAACATGATCTAGGCTAAGTCCTTAAGAGAAAATCAAAATGACTTAAGAATGATTTTGAACTAGGAATTTAATTTTGGATTTAGTTTGATTGATTTGAATTTATATTTCATTTATATATGTGAATATAAATGAGAATATAAATGATTTATGTGAAAATTTTATGAATTTGAATTGATTTAAAGATGATTTAAGCTAAGACTTTAAGGGAGAAATTAAGGACTTACGAAAGATTTTGAATTTGGAATTTGAATTTTGGATTTGATTTGATTGATTTGAATTCATATTTCATTTGTATATGTGAATATAAATGAGCATATAAATTATTTATGAGAAAATTTCATGAATTTGAATTGATTTAAAGATGATTTAGGCTATGTCCTTAAGAGGTGATTAAAGGACTTAAGAAGGATTTTGAATTTGGGATTTGAATTTTGGATTTCAATCATGTGGCATTGATTTGAGTTTGGAGAAAATTAATTAAGCTGGAATTGATTTAGGTTTGATGTTGATTTGATTTGGAGTTTGACTTGAATGAAGGAAGTAAGGAATGTGGTTCAAGCAATAGGGTAGGCAGATTTTCCGAACACTCCTAAGGCATAACTTATTTTTATGGCTAACTCTTTTAAGTCTCTAGGGCTAGGTTGCATGTCCACCTAATCACTAGATGTGTCGTAAGACTAAGGATCTCTTAAAGTCTAAGAGGAGTCCTATGTCTAAGATGGAGGAGTTGAGAGCTCATCTTAAAAAAGAGGTCAACAAAGGGCGCCCAATAGGTGTGGTGTGACTGCCAAGAGTGGTGTACTCACCGAGTGAGTCGCTATCAACATAGCAAATATCAACCAACCTAAGGTGCCCGTCGATTTGCAACAATCAGCCTAGGAAGAAAGCTCGAGTACTTACATCCTCCTATAGAACTGCGGGATAGTCTCACTGGTGTGCTATCTGACCTAGGGCGACTAAGGAGTGAAGGCCACTTGGGGGACTTATATCAACTCAAATGTAGTTAAGAGGAAAAGAGTCTCTGGGGGACTTATCCTAAACCTCAAATATACTCGACCTAGTTAGATCATGATGATTAGTTCAAGAAGAAAGCTCGGGGACTCACATCTTCTTAAACAAAATCAGCATGAGGTAGCTTATTGGCTGGGCAGTGAAGTCTACCAAACTAACAAGGTGCTCATTGGTTTGCAATGGTCAAGTTATAAAGAAAGTGTAGGGATTCACATCTTCCAAATAAGTGACCACTAGGGTGACATACTAGCGAGGTCGCATGTAGACCCGACCTAAAACAGCTAATGAGTGAGTGTCATAGGGGGCTTCCTCCCCCATCAAAATAGACCCAGACAAGACAAAAGATATGTGTTTATTTTTGTGCATGTGTTAAAAGGGAATAGGATGCCTCTGGGGGACTCTTACACCTACCTTAAATACGCTTAGGGATTTTGATGGAATGATGCCACAGATGGAAGCAGGATTTCCCACTAAGAAAGGATGTCGCTTGGGTTCTCTCACACCTAACTTAGTTGTGCTAATCGAAATAGGATGCCTCTCAGGTTCTCTTACACCTATTATAATAGCACCGAGAGATTATGTTTGTGTTATGGAAGAGTGATAGGATGCCATTGGGGACTCTTACACCTACCCTAAACATGTCACGGTGGATTCATAAGATAAGCAAACAACCCTTCGAAAGAAGAGAAGATTTGATGAATAGAATCTAATTTTTGTTCTTTGATAGAATTGATTTCAAACATGATTTATTTCATGGGTAATATTTCTTTAGGTAAAGCCCATTAATTGGAAGCATTGGGTATTCCCCTTTACAATCGATGAGCTGATATGATCCTCCTTAGTAGGCCTTCTCTATAACATAGGGGCCTTCCCAAGTGGGTTCAAACTTGCCTCCCATCTTTCGATGAGCAACAATTGGTCTCCTTAGTACAAATACAAGTTCTTCTACTTGGAAAGACTTAGGGAGAACCAACTTATTGTGAGCATGAATCATTTTGGCCTTGTACAACTTAAGGTTCTGACACCCCCGTAGGCGACTTTCCTCCAAACCTTGAGCTCTTCTATCCGCTACTTTGCATTCTTCTTTGTAGTGATCTTACTACCCAATGCTATCCATAGTGATGTGAGTTGAACTTCTAAAGGTATAACAGCTTCGGACCCATACACTAAGGAAAATGGGGTAGACTGAGTTGGAGTTCGGTATGTGGTGCAGTAGGCCCACAAAGCTTCAACCAACTGCTCATGCCACTGTCATTTATTGTCATCAACAGTCGTCTTCAATATCTAGATGAGAGTTTTATTGAATGCTTCTGCTAAGTCATTTGCTCTAGGATAGTAGATTGTAGAGAATCTCAAATCTATACAGTGTCTTCTGGCAAAGATATTGATATTCGTGCTTTTGAATGCAATTCTTTTATCATATATAATGCATCGAGGCACCCCGAACCTATATACGATATGGTTCCTGAAAAGCTGAAGCATGTGCTGAGCTATGACCTCTCAGAGTGAACTAATGACCCTTGGAAGAGTAGTCGGTGGCAGCTAGAATGAATTAGTGACCCTTGGAAGAAGGACGATCGATTGGACCTACAATGTTAATACCCCAACACTCGTATGGCCATGAGGCCAATGTAGGGTGTAGAATTTTGGGAGATTGGTAGAGGACCACATCGTAGTAGACATTGATGACATCTCCTAGCTACATTTATACAGTCTATAATCATCAAAGGCTAGTAGTATCCAAGTCATTTGATCTTTGTCTTCATTTTCAGACCAGATTGATGAGCTTTGCATAGACATGAATGCACCTCGATTACAATTCAATGGGCTTCGTGTTTATCTAAATAGTGTAACCACATTTGGTTAAAGGATTGGCGGTACAAGGTGCCATCGAGAGCATATGAGAGAGCTCTCTGTTTCACGTGATGGGCTTGTGACTTTTCTTGAGGTAGTTTATCGGTGTTCAAATAGTCTATGAACGGTTGCCTCCAATCCAGCTCTTTGTCCATTTTGGCAACAATTCAAGAGAAAGTCTCTCGATGAGTTTAACATCAATAAGGGATAAGACTTGTATATTTTAGACACTTATTGAAATGGACTCATCTTCCCGACATGTCAGTTCCTTGGCAAGTTTGGCCAAAGCATCTGCTACTATGTTCTCTGGTCAGGGAACCTTGTAGTTGGTGACTTTGGGAATCTTGGCCAATAGCTTCATGGTATACTCATGGTATTGACGAAGCTTGGGTTTGAGAATCTTATAAGACCTGGCAATCTGATTAATGACCAACTGAGAATCCCCACAGATGTTGATGCTCATGACACTGATTGTGATGGCTAACTCTAGAACGATAAGCAAAGCCTCATACTCGACTTTGTTGTTAGTGCAAGGGTTGGATAAATAGCATGAGAATCTCATCACATCATAGTATGGAGTTAGGAGAACTATTCCTACCCCTACCTTTCTTGGGAGAATAGATCATGGTGCTTCCCCTTTGTGAAAAGAAGCTGCACCATCAAAATACATCTCTCATCGGTGGTTGCCCACCTCCTCTAAGTTCATGATTTGTTCATCGGAGATCATCACTAAGGAGAATCAATAGAAGTGGGTGTTCTAAGAAATGATAGTGCTATCCTTTTACCACATAGGGGTATGAATGTGATATCAAACGCGAGAATCATGGACCATCATGCCAAATTCTGATAGCTCGTGTCATGAGATACGTAGTGGGTTTGTTTGAGATCAAGTTCACCTTATGAGAAAGCATATAATGTCGTAGCTTAGAGCAAAGATCAAAGCTAGGTAATGTTTCTCAATAGGTGGATAGTTTGCTTCAGAGAATCGATGATGTAAGGTAGTAGAGCTCTCCTTCTCTTCATCATTGGCTTGGGAAACAAAGCACCGAGAGAGTCCAATGCAAAGAACGAGAGAATGAGTTGCCCGCTGATAGGGTCGCTAAAACCGGCCTTTACTAAATACTGTTTGATATCTTCAAAGGTATGCTAGAACTTGTCATCCCACTTGAACTTGGCATCCTTTTTGACAAGTGCTGAAAATGACTTGCATCTCCTCGATAGGTTGGAAATAAAGCATCTTAGATACGCCAGCCATACTTGGAATGATCTGAGTTGATTTAAGCTTTTAAGAGGTGGCATTTCTAAGATAGCTTTCATATTTTAAGAATCTATCTCTATTCCCCAGTGTCAGACAATAAACCCAAGGAATTTCCATGATGCTACTCTAAATGCACACTTCAGGGGATTCATTTTGTGGTCATATTATCTTAACCGCTCGAAAATTAATCTCAAGTCAAAGAGATGGTCTTCCTTTTCTATGCTCTTGACTACTAGATCATCAACATAGTACTCAACCTGATGATGGATGAGTTCATTGAAGATCTGAGTCATGACCCTTTGGTATGTAGCAACAATATTTTTAAGGCCGAAAGGCATGACCTTATAACAAAAGATTCTGATCAGGGTTCAAAAAGCAGTGTTTCTTTCATCTTCAAGAGACATCTTAATTTGGTTGTAGCCAGATGACCCATCCATAAAGAAAATACTGCTTGAGATGAGGTGATGTCCACCATTAATTCTGGTATAGGAAGAGGAAACTCATACTTAGGACATGCCTTGTTTAAGTCCCTGAAATTGACGCATATGTGAATTTGGCCATTCATCTTTAATCGATGACATCGCTAATCGTAGTGTATTTTTCTTTCGATGAAACTAGCATCAATCAGTTTCTTGACTTCAGAAATGACCTATTATTTGATTTCTAATCTCATACGTCTAGGAGCTTGTTTGATAGGGGTACCATTAGGATCTATTGCTAGGTTGTGGACTGCTACATCAAGAGATAATTCAGACATACCTTCATAACTCCATGCAAAGCAGCTCAATCAATAACCTAACTAAGTCATTGGTTTCTTCTTCATTCAGCAACGAACTGATGTACGTCGAGCGTGGATTTTCTTCTATCTTGAGGTTGATTTTTTTAAGCTTGTATATTATTGAATGAATCTCCTCTTCAAATTTTTGAGGTGCATCCTTAATCTAAAGATCATCTGGATCATCTGAGGTTTCTAAACACACATTCTCATAAGAGTTGGTGTTGTGCAAAAAGAATCTATTAGACTCCAAATGATTGATAACAACTAAAGCAATTGTCATCACTGAACCCATTGTACCAATAATCCTAGTCCGCTTGATTGTGCTTCCTTACATGTATTATTCTAGCTTTTGATATACTCAAGTGTTTGGACCATGTATGAGGAACCAAACCTTTCTGTATAAGATTATGAACACAAGGCGAGTAAAAGTCAAGGTATAATTCCATTAATTCTTTAAATGTATCCTCCTCAAGTTCTACATCAACTGTGACTTGAGGATGATGATCCCAAAAAAGAATCTCTTGGCTTCATATCACCGAAGACTTAGGGGCTTCCTTAACTACTAAACCTTCAACTTTTGAGATGATAGGTTAGGGGGCTAAGGTTCCCCCGCCTAATAGTCTACATAAACTTGATTCAATACTTTGCTTTGTCTGAGGCCCGTCTTCGCCGTCGATCAAAAGTCACCTGGAACCGCCGAGAGGGTTGGGTATACTAATCACATTAGACTCATCCTCCGAGATTCCAAGTCTATGTGAATAGTAGGGTACTCCTATGAATTGGAACATAACCCTTGTTAGCTGATGACCAACTAGGGGATCTTCCACCTTGGAACTGCCTCTTTTTCTACTTTTTCCTCTGCCTAGTGGAGGTTGAGTTCATCCTACCCACATGTCCATATGATGGAATGAATTGTGGGTGGAATGTGATATGCGGATCTACTTATTCTTCAATTCCCCTTTCTTGTTCACTTGGATTTTCATTTCTCTTTTCTTTTTCTTTTGCATTTTTTTTCTTCATTTTCTTTTTCTTTTGTGTTTGAATTTTTTTCAAGTTTATGAGAAAGGGTGTGTTGAGGAAGATAGTAGTTTGCATTCTCATAAATCTCAACCTCTCTAACTAAAAATGGCTTTTCGTCTCCGTTGACCTGGTATTCAGTCCCATCCTTTTTAAACTTTGTGCACTGATGGAGGAAGGATGGAATTATCTTATTCTGATGTATCCAAGGCCTACCGAGAAAAGTAGTGAAAGAAGTATTTGAATCAATTTTGTAAAACTTAGCTTCAATCTTTAGTCACCTATCTCCAAGGGTAACACTATGGAACCTAAAGCCCTCTCCCCTTGTTCATTAAATCCTCTCAACATCATCCAATCTCCTCGGAGTGTGGAGATGTCGATCCTTAAATAGGCAAAAGTCTTTAGACTCATAATGTTCACCGATGCACTTGGGTGAATGAGAACTGGCCTGAATCCCATGTCAGTGATGTAGAGGGGTTGTGCTCCAAGTCCCCAAAAGAAGGTCTTCATCTATGAAAGTGATCCCCTGAGCTTCTTTTCTGTAATGTGCCTCCTCACCTATAGCGATCAACTAAGCTATGCATATCTTAGGATCAAGGAGCGCCTTGATTAATGATTCCCTCATCTATTTGGATAAGATAAGGGCATTGTATATGCTTAGCTTAGATTGCAACTTTCTTAGATGAGAGAAAACATTGTAGTCCACCTTGGCCTGATCCTCCACAAGCATATCCAAGGGTGGAGCATCCTGTGGAGGGGTTTCTCGATCCTCTATACCAATGACTTGTTTCCTCTATCTTGAGGTGCTGGGAGGTAGAACCTTGCCACTCTGAGGTTGACTTGGTGATCTCTTGTGGCAGGGGTAATGGAAGTTCTACCCGAGGCTCACCTACAGCTTCTCCTATGGGACCCTCAAAATCGGATGATTCCAAGTCTATCTCAAGGAACCCATAGTATTGAGTAGGAAAGTCACTCGAATCGAAGAGGAAGATCAAAATTATTATAGTTATTTTGACTTGAAGAGTTATCATTAGGAATAGAAGTAGAAAACCCATCAGAAGTGACACAGATGTAATTCAAGCTAGCTTTATTCTTCAATTTCTTGGATTTGATAGGAGGTACAAAGTAGAAATCAAGTAAAGTAAGAGGGGTAAGGGATTTGATGCCCTTATCTGCTGATACAAGAGTTCTACTAGTAGAAGAAGAAGAAAGAGTAGGATAAGTCTCGATGTGGTAGACAATGGTATGGAGGCTCGAGGATTGGTGGTTGTGCTACTAGGCTATCCCGGCGCATCTTTTGCTGAGCTCCCCTTTCCAGTTGGCACTAGCAACTTGCAAACCTTCCTTGATGTTGGTTTGGCTGAGCACTACAAGGAAAGTTTCTTGATCTTGAATTATCTTTTTAGAGGTTTTGGATAAGGAGATATCCCAACCTTCTTTGGTTTTGGAGAGATCACAAGTATCCCAAAGGATTACCCTGATGGAATTAGATGGTTGTTCCACAAGGTATTCCTTCAAAATAACTATAGCACCAGTCTTGAAGCTATGTTCAAGCCAGTCCTTGAAGGTGAAGCAATCTTCCAAAACATGACCTAGCATATGGTGGTAGGGGGAAAAGTTAGGATCATGGCTTTGCCACTTCCTCTAGTCTCAGGTTGGGTAGCTAAAATGCTTCTTTAAGAGGTTCTTAAAGATCTTCCGATTACCTCCCTCGTAAATGAATAAGGTTTGTTAAGCTTATCTAAAAGAATAGTGGACCATAGCAGTACAGTATGTGTACTCTGCGATGATGGTATGGGTGAGGAGGGGTGCGTGGATGGAGGCTATTGTGTGAGGGGCCTCGGTGGTGGTAGAGGAGGTGGAAGTGAAGGCTGAGGTGGTGTGTCTCTTGATCTAGTCTTCCCCTTATCTACCACATGTCTTCCGACTTCTCATAAACCTTATGTGGCTTTGCTTTGGGCAACTGGTCTTGAAAAGGCAACTATTTAGCCTCTCCTTGTAGACTAGTTGCCTTGTTGATTAGCTTCTCAAATATTTTAATGTTGAAGCTCTTAAGCATGAAGGTGATCGTACCATGGATATTCTTTAGAAAAATCTTATGGATATTTCAGTTTCTCACATTTCATACTCATGCCATCGAGAATATAGTCAACAAGGGACTCACCTGGGTGTTGTTGTGCAACAACGAGATCACCAATAGTAACCCTTTACTGAGCTCCAGCAAACCTCATGATAAAGAGTTGCTCCAACTCAAAATATCTTCTTACTATTGGAAGTTGACATACCAATCAAAAGCTATCCCTGCTAGGCTACTGATGAAGAGGCAGAATAACAAAGCATCACTACCACTGGCATTGCAATAATTGGCCATGAAGTGTGCAATGTGCTGCCTTGAGTTTCCACTTCCATCAAAACTCTTAAAGGAAGGTGGCACAAAACCCTTGAGATATTGGATTGCATCAAATTCCTCTAGGTAGGGTCTACCCTTTGGAATGATCCTCCCCTTGAGCCAATTTCCTTCACCTGCTGCTTATCCATGGACTTTATATCTTTTTCTTGTATGGAGGTACTTTCCACTACCTTCTTATACATGCTAGTGCTACCTTGCTCAATGGGATGTAAGGTCTTGGCTGGGTCCAAGACATGAACTAACTATGGCTAACTGGTCTCAGCTATGGTAGGATGAACTATTGGGGCTTATTTGAAATCGAGGTGCTTGTAACAAGTCCTCAAGGCTGCTTCACCATCCTATCTATCTTTTCATCTTTTCTATTTTAATATGCTAGGAGGTGTGTTGATGTGGTGTCTTCACTGCTCATCACCTTCCATACTGCCTCTCGAGGAGGGATCCTCTGGTATCTACCATGCACACCCCTGCTGAATCTCCCAACAAATCATCTTCATTGGGATCAAAGCTGATCTTCTCCTCATCAGACCAATCATACCCTAGAATTTCTTCTTTTCCATAATATAATGTGCCACTATGTCCTCTAAAGAATGACCAATCTGAACATACACAAATGTCTTTGGCTGACCGGTGTGATCACTGTCAAGTAGTGAGAGGCACTGGACCTCCCCTGTTGTTGAAGAATCAATCTTATGAGGACTGTACTTGCTAGAAGAGACACACTCTTAACTGTCACTTACTATGAAAAGGGTGACACTCCTAGGAGGTTCTTCTATCATGGGTGCAACTGGGCTATCATCTCCCTGTGCAATAGTTGTCACCATCTCTGTGTCCTGCTAAACTGGTGGTGTTGGTGAAGGGACAACCACTATGCTTGGTTTTATTCCTCCACACTAGAGGCGAGAAGGTCGAGAGCTCGACCTCACCATAGTAGGCGGTGTAAATGGAATAGGATCCCTCTATTGTAGGTGAACCACCAGCAGTATGCTTCTCCCGGATGTGGCCTTCATGGCCTTGGACGAATCTTTAGCGTGAGCAGGTGGCGGTGGATGGGGTAGAGTGATGTGGTGGAGACACCACTGACTCTCTCGGGATTGGGACCCTCTTCATATGATGGGTCATTCTAATATAAAAATATATGTGATGATTAATGTAGCGTCAAAGAAATTAATGAGTCGAGGCCAGGCCGACGACACCTCCACCTTTCTTGGCTAGTGATATATGCGAGTGCACCTCTTTATCCCTCACATAGATGTTTCCCCATGCTATGGGGATTGACAGATCTCAAATTGAATTGAGCTCCAGACTCAGAATCGTAAGCTCACAACTGGCGTAAATTGATAGGCGGCATGACCTCTCTTTAGCTAGCGGGGGTTGGTATTGGGCATTGGTGGAGGTGAAATGCGGATCCTCTAGCATCCTCTTTGTGAGACCGGAGAGGATGAAATGGGTTGTAACCGGGGAAATCAGTGGGCACCTCCTCCACAACATGTAGTGGCCTCCATCTTCCTGGCAATACGTGTATGATACAGCTTAATCATGTTGTTTTTATTTCTCCTTTGAGTCTTGGTAGGGTGAGTGGAGTAAGAACTAGACCCAACCTCAAAGGCTAGGGAGGCAATCTCAAGGATCAGAGGAGCCTTACCCTTAGAGGGTGCTAATGAGTGGGTGCTTTATACGGATAGCACGGGAAACCATATGTGCAGTCTCCACCGCATTGGGACTCGGAATTGATGGAACTACTTTCCTCTTTTTAGTGAGGGGATGTCAGAATATGATGTCTCAATGAATGACCGCTTCTTCACCGGCCACTTTCTGCTAACGGTTGTGAGGGAGTGCCCTCACAGTGATCCTCACCCCTCAAACCTCGCCAAAATGGATGAGATGGTGTGATCAGGAGATTGGCTGATCAAGGCCAAGTCCATATTATAGGGGAAAGTAAACACAAACTTCTGTGGAACTTCCACTAAGTCAATTAGCGAAAAAGCGAACTATTTGATCGAGGCGATCAGAATCTACAATGTTGGAAACAAGCTTGGATCATTTCTATTTTGTTGATTTTAATTTGAATTTAAAATTTGAACCCACATCAACATCTTGGAAGTGTTAAGTGGGGTTCAAATGGATTTAGAAGATTTAGATTTGATTGGAAAGAGGAATTTTAGAATATGAATCCAATTTCAACAAATTTGGGTATGTTGAAAATGGGTTCAAATATTTTTAGAAAGATGCTTCCATAGGTTCATGTTTGAAATTAGGTTTTGATTTGAGGACCCTTTCCTTTAACAAATTTGAGTATGTTAAAGTAAGGGTCAATTGGTTTTACTTTTGATTTGGTATTTTGGAATTCACTCACTTAGCAAATTTGGGTATGCTAAGTGAGGTGTTTGAAAATAACTGTTTCTTTTTTCTTTGCTTGTTTTATCTTGTGAATTATTGTTGATTTTGAAAATTGGAATTCCCACTTAGCAAATTTAGGTATGCTAAGTGAAGAACCCAAGTGTGTTTTGTTTTTGAAAGATTTTTTTAAAATAGGATTCTTAGCAAATTTGAGTATGCTAAGAAAATCCAAAAGTGTTTTATTTATTTTAGATATTTTGACTTTTGAAAAAGTAGGATCCTTAGCAAATTTGGGTATGCTAAGAAAATCCCAATGTATTTTTTTTATTTGTTTTTGAAAAGTAGGATCCTTAGCAAATTTAAGTAAACTAAGGGAATCCAAATGTGTTTCCTTTTTGGTTTTGATTTATTTTTTGATTGAAAGTGGAGACTTCACTTTAGCAAATACGGTATGCTAAAAAAATGAAGTTCCACTTAATTTTTTGAAATGGAAATTTCACTTATCAAATTTGAGTATGCTAAATGAAATTACAAAAGATGTGTTTAAATTTTTTATGTTTTGGTTTTATTTTTAAAATGGAAGCTTCACTTTAGCAAATTTGGTATGCTAAAGAGTGAAGTTCCAAAAGTGCTTTTGGAAATTTTGCGAAGTGGAGATTTCATTTAGCAAATTTTAGTTTGCTAAATGAAATTTCAAAAGTATTTCAAATTTTTGTTATGGATTTTGAAAAGGGGAGACTTCATTTTAGCAAATGGGGTATGCTAAATTGAAGTTCCAAATATGTTTTGAAAATTTTTGTGGAATGGGTATTTCATTTAAGAAATTTAAGTATGCTAAATGACAAAATTTATTTTTGGAAAAGGGAGACTTCATTTTAGCAAATGAGATATGCTAGAATGAAGTTTCAAATGTATTTTTGAAAATTTTTTTTTTGTTGATTTTGAAAAGGAGATTTCCATCTAACAAATTTGGTATGTAAGATGGAAATCAATTATGTTTAATTTTCCAAAGATTATATATTTCATGATTGTTGCTTTTGAAAAGAAATCCCAACCTAATCATATGTGGAATATGTTAAGTGAGGATTTCAAAGTGATGCCATTTTATTTGGAAATAAAATTTTCATTTAATAAATTTGGGTATATTGAATGGAGATATTCATATGTTCTTTTGAAAAATTTATTTTTGATTTTGTTTGAAAATTAAACTTCCATTCAATAAATATGGGTATATTGAATGGAGAGGTTCATATGTGCTTTTTTTAAAATATTAAAATCCCAACCTAACACATGTGGAATGTATTAGGTGGAAGTTCAAGGTAATGATTTTGCTCGAAGAGGTAATATTCATTCAACACATTTGGATGTATTGAATGGAAAGGCCCATCTTCGAATTTTATGGTTTTGAAAATATGATTGTTGGGATTTTATTTTTGAAAAATGAGGTCCTCACCAAAAATGAATTGAATGAACAAACTCATTTGTATTTTTAAAAAAATGTAATTGTTGGAATTTTATTTTTGTAAAGATGATCTTACATATAACAATCATAAAGATTGTTAGATGAAGATGATTTTGAAAAAAATTTGTGCAAAATATTTTATTACATGCATTTTTGAAAGAGTGTTTTTTGAAAAGCATGATTTTTGATAAGGATTTATTTTGTCTTTATTATTTTAGAATGAACCTTTTCCTTACCATAGAAATGATAAGGAGGAAGTCTTTAAATGTTTTCTTTTTATTATATCTCTTTATTTTTTACCCATTGGTGAACCCAATGGGGGTTTTATGGCTAACATAGAGTGAGGTCCTAAAACCTAAAGATGTTGGCTAGCTTAACTTATGAATGAAATAAGCTAAGTGCCAACAGAATAAAAGATAGTCTTGAATTTGTACCAAAGTACAAACCCACTATCGATACTTGGAGACAACGATCATTTACCAAAGATGGAGAGAGGAACCATCCCCAACGGAGTCACTAGAAAAAACTGTGGTGAAATTTTTAAGAAATTTCTAAAGGATAATATACTTCCATCTTCACTCTACGCAAGATAAAATGTAGATAGAAATATACATATTTTTATGCTTTTTTGACACCATGTAGATCAGCAGGTATTCTTATTGAGGGTGATCAGGTATGACATTGAGGAGAGGTGTACTATCTCGAAAGATAGAAGTCACCACCCAACAATGGACCTAATCACCTCAACAAGGACTCTAAGGACAATGGGTCCATGTACCAAAGATTCTTCCCTACTTTACATGAAAAGTAAAGTAGGGTTTATTTTAAATTGGGTTCATTAAGTTCTACAGAGCAAGCCCCCCATAGTTAATTACATCTTAAAGAATGAGATTCCTTAAGAATACTCTCGATTAAGGTAAATGATCCTTGTCTCCAAAGATTTCAACAGGTAAGACTATCAATCGATTAGTTCATTTTAGAAGATCAAATGGGATTGATCAAAGAGAGGGAGTTATTATCAAAGCCAAAGAAAGATAAGTAGAAAATACTCATGATGCTAGGAAACCAAGCGAGCATCTCAAACTATCCTATGGTTGGGCTTTATATTTTTGAAATTGAATTATTCATTTGAGTTGACTTTTTATTAGAAGTTTAGGGCTTATGATTCCACCACAAAAAATTATGGAACTGCCTAAGGGGCGAGGATTTATGCTTATGACACATAAAAGGGAGAAGCAATATCAGAACCTAAATCTAAGGAGCTTTGGCAAGGGCCAAAAGCATGACCTAAATCTAAGGAGAAAGTTGGGTATTTAGTTTGCCTCCACAAGAGAGGACAAAGCACCCAACTGCTTGGACTTACAACTGCCTGGGGATGGCCACCAACTAACCTCCTATGATTTTAAATTCAATAGGCAAGTATATGCTTTTATGCAAGAATAGCTATATTTGTTATTTATTTAGAAAGATACTAAGTCCTTAAACTCACTCCTTAAAGAGGCTAGATCATGTATGGGCATGAGTAATGACCAAAATCTAATGCAATTCATATTACATTTTTATTTTCATTTTTGGACAATCATTTTGACTCAGGCTTATAGGATTAATATGCCTAATGCATGAGAAGTAAGATTATTGGCCAAAATTAGCGAGGGGAGGAGGTGTGCCACCATGGCTCAAAGGTCAAGCCAAGTTTCTCTGGAAAATGTGGAAGCCCTCCAATTAAGAGTGAAAATAATATGCATATGTGCATGATATTATAAAAGAAATAATCATCCAGCTAAGGGGTTGCTAATTCTTTTATATTAATTTTATCCTAAGCTTTAGGTGAGGTTATGCATTCTTTATTTTTAATTTTGAATTGTTAAATTTTGTAGAAGATTTATTTTTCCCTAAGAGCTTAATCGTCATTTGGGCCATACATAAAGTTAAAAAGAAACTAGGAAAATATGTCATCTTAATGCACAAGCTAAACAAATCATCAATCAATTTATAAAGCTAACACAAAAGAATAAGAGGCCATCTGTGGTCAGGAACCACCGCACAAACCCGAAAAAAAAAAGGGTAGCCGAGCTCTACCCTTACACAACCTGGATTACAAATGAATTAAATACAATTAAGCAAGAAAATTGATGTTATGGGGGTCTTCAAGCTTCATTTCTTCATTCATCTTTTCTTCTTTCTTCTTCTTTTCTTCTTTCTTCTTCTTTTCTCCTTTCTTCTTTGGTTCCTTCTTTTGGATGGTTGGTAGGTGGATTCTCAAAAAGGCTTCACATGGTACATAAGGCATGGCCTTATAACCAATGCTCATCCTAATCCCCATAATAATCATTCCAAAATCCTAATTGCAAAAAAATTACATGAAAAAGAGAAAGTGGAAATCTAACAAACACCTGCGAAATAGAGATTAGCTAAAACAAACCATACAATCCCAAGCATGTATATTGGACTTAATGCCCCACACATGGGTGACTAAGTCCACCTATTATTATGCTTAGGGTATAAGCACCTACAAAGAAAAGCATTTATATTTTTATTTATTCCAAACCTTAAGCACAATCCTAGAAGATAAATGTTAGACTAAGATCCTACCATTCATCTATGCACATGCACCCTAACATCCTAAAAACATTACATCAAAAAATAAAAGTGAACATGAAACCATGCATCATCCTAACCTAAAGTTAGAAGTGGTGACTTAGCCTAATGTGTGTGCTTTTAAAGTTTATGTGGTATGCTTAGCTATGGCTTTAAGTCAAAGTTTTCTAAGTGTGAAGAATGTTCAACTTAGCGAAGGCTTTCATTTAAGTTGTTTAGATATTTTGGGTTGATTTTATTTTGTGTTTTGATTAAGTTTAAGTGAATCCTGCAATTAATTACTAAGTTGTAAAGAGAGGGAAAGAGAAGAGAACTTCTCTTCCCATCCCTAACCTAAGTAATTTCTAAAGTAGATTCATGTTTTAATTTTGTTTAGCGAATATTTTATTATATTTTTTAATTAATCCTAAGTTTAGATGAACTCTAAACAAACTTATTCAAAAGAAATGCATTTTAAAATTAAGTAAAGTGAATTAAATTCACAAAGCACACATCACTTGATTTCTTTCCCAACATGTATAACATGCATATGAATGAATCCTAAGCATATATATATATATATATATATATATATATATACAAATGGGAATGTTTAGCATACTTTCTAATGAATGCTAAGTGAGTTACTTAAGAAAATTTGAATCCTTGTGATGCATGAACTTCAATAAGTATAAAATATGTTTCTTATCCAATTTTCACATGCACACATGAATGTATGAAAGGCATAAGTGAGTATGGTGCCATTGTTAGAACCAGGGGTGTAAGGTATAAGACCTACTTAGGGCTACTTAAAGCCTCCACTTTCCTTAAATACAAGCATATGTATAAAAGAAATGAATGGAAAAGAAAGGATGCAAAAAGTTCATATTTGTATTTTTTGGATTTACTTATGCAATTTATATGTGTGAATATGAAGATCCTTCTTAGGTTATAACATGGAAAGGGATAAGAGTAGATTTAAGAAAGTGTTATATTCTTTCAAAAGAGTTATACACTTTGCACATCTTACCCAAGTCCATGTTAAGAGGAAAGAAAGGAAGCAAACATAAGACACATTTTTATATTCACATGCAAACTTATAAATAATGCAAACTTATAAATAAACTATGAGTTAATAGCCACCCATATTTCTATTTTAGCCAAATCATGCAATTTGACATAAAGAAAACATTTCACTTTAATTTTGATTTTTGAAATGCATGAATACATGAAATCCATATGACATACAAATTTAGCATACTAGGAAAGAAATCAAGTGATGAATGCATGTAAACACATTCACTAATTAATTCTAAAGACATCTTATGAAATAAGAAAGCTTAAAGTAAATCAAATTATTTTTAAAGAAGGTTGACTTTATTTTTTTTGATTTATTTGAGAATGTGAAGTGAGTTTGTTGTTCTTAACCCATTCCACATGTATGATATTTAAGTGCAATTTTTTTTAGATGATTAGATCCATTTTATTTTGATTAAAGGTATGAATTAAGCATTATAATTACCTACCTCACCTAGCATAGTTAATCAAGTAATCATGAGCCAATGAGATTACATAAAATCTCACAAGGAATTTAAATTTTCAATGCACCTAAGAATAAAAAGGCCTAATGCAATTTGGCTTATGATTAATGATTAATTAAATAAGGGGTTTTAACTTAAGTAATTTCATAACCCCCCTCACACATGTGAGTTGAGTTTTGATTTCCTTAATTTTAAACACTAAGCATCTATCCAAGATAGATTATTAAGTTTTGGAAGGTTTTAGAGTTTTATGAAATTAATTAAGGAATTAAGAATTTTAAATATTAAAGTATCCCAAAATTATTTAGAGAATTAGCATTTTATTATTTAAAAAACACTAATTATGTCCTTAATTTAGCTTTAATTAGGGTGATTAAGGAATGAATTTTCAATTAAGCCACCAATAAATCCCAAGAAAGGTGAGTCATCCCACTAATTTTATATTAAAGGTAATTAACAATATAACCCAAATTCAAAAATATTCAAAATCCATTGAAATAAACTTTAGAATATTCTATGTTCAATTATCATTCATATGCAATTTATTTCATATTTATTTAATTTTTCTACACTTAGATATGAATTTTAGAAGATTTGGTGATTAATTAGATTTTTAATCCTTATATTATTAATCTGCCGCCATGCTACCAACGATGCGCTTTACACATGGCGATATATATCATCATAGCACCACGCGGTATGGCACCGTCCAATCAAGGATCGGCTAAATTAAAGCCGCAGATCTGAGGGAAGAAATTATGGATATTATGCTTTTTAATCTTTGTCATCCATCCAAAATGCATGGATGGATGGCTAGATTCATCCCAAGCCATGGAGATCCCATGAGCCATGATCCGAAGTTTGATTGAGTTTGATTGGAAAGAACCCCACACCATCAACATGCAACCTAGATGACATCTAACGGCTAAAATTCTATAGGATTAACATTCACTTCACAAAGCTCCAAACCATAGCTAGATTAAGCTCGAAAAATGGTTAACCTCACTAGCGCTCGATTCCCTTGGAGAATCTTCATCTAGTTGAGACGAAGCTTTGCTAAAGGTTTGAGCTCTTAAAATTGAGTGGATGCTTCTATGGACCAACTTCCCTTTGCCTTGAACTCAGTCTTGATCAAGATGGCTCCTCCTTTGCCTTAGGAACTTAGGAAAGAGCTTGAGATCTGAGGAGTGTAAAGGGAATTGCACTAGTTTTGAGTGTGGAGTGAATTTGGTTTTCTGGAGCTCTATTTTCACACCATGAAACCGAGAAGATGAAGTTTTATTTCACTCTAGGAAGGAGAGATTAGAATTTATGACTTCCAGATTCAATCAATCAGGAATGTTAAGTTTGAGTGAATTGGGGAGTATCTCCCCACAATCGGATGGCAATAGGAGCTTGCCTTTTGATCAATTGCCTTGATTTAGTGGTTTGTTAGGACCAGATGATCATTGAATTTGGTTTGGCTGAGGAGTGGAATGGGGAACTCCCATGTGCTCAAATTGAGTGGAAGCATGATTCCCCCAAGCATGTGCTTGGTTTGTCATTGGGCATTGGCTGACCCAAAACCATTGGGTTGGGTGCACCAGTCTCTCCAGTGTTCACTTGATCCACTAAGAGAGTGCCAAGTGGGTATGAAGAGGATTTGATCAAATTCTAAGTGGAATTGGCCAATATTTACCCTATGGCCTAGGGGTAAAAGGGTCATTTGACCTTGATTTCAGTTTGGGAATGTTTGGTATGATGAAAAAATAGGTTTGTCCAAGTTTCATTGAATTTGGAGTTGGTTTGATGTGATTTGGCTCATGTTGACCCATTTAGTTCAAAATGGGTCAACTTGGGTCAAGTTGATCAAATGGTCAAATTTCATCAAACCAAGGGTTCGATCAATTTCATATGACCATTTGAAATGTTTTGGTGGCTTCATTTTATTCAAATTGGTTTAGAATTGAGTTTGGTTCAATGTAGTTCATTTAGGTCAAATGGGTCAAGTCGACCAATTTGACCCAATTGACCTATTTGAGCTAGGTCATGGGTAGGTTTAGGTTTGGTTGGTCATAATAAGTGGATTGGTATCTTTGTTTCCAATCAATTTTGGTTAAGTTTGAATTTGGCTCAATATGACCCTTTAGGTCAAGTTGGGTTCAAGGTCGATTGGGCTAGGTTAGGTCTAGTTGGCCAATTGAGGCTTTGGTCAAGTTCAACAAGTGCTTTAGAATGAACTTGACCCATTGGTTTTAATCAATTTGTCTTAGATCAAGTTTTGACACATTTTGACTTTTTAGGTCAAGTCGGGTCAACTTGGGTCAAGTGGCCAATTGGACTAGGTTAGGCTCCAATGTTGACTTGGTCATGTTCAAACATTATTCGTGAATGAACTTAGAACATTGGTTTGACCTATGGTGGATTTTAGCTATGTTGAGTTTCATTTTGGCTAAGTGTTGACTTGGTCAACCCTTAGCTTTGACTTGGTTTGACCTAATTTGATTGATTGATCATCTCATGATGATTATTGATCAAGATGAGAGGCATAGATGGGCTTAGTTCAATCCAATTTGGTTAGGATTAAAATTTAGCTCATAAGGGTACTTTAGGTCACTTTGGGTCAAGTGAGCCTAAGTGGATCAAATGGCTTCGTCGAAGCTTGATTTGAGTTTGATTGAACTCACATATGGACTTATGATTGAAATATAAATCCATTTTCAAGTGGTTTGAAGTCAAATGGGTTTTGATTCATTTGACAATTTCAAGTGGGGTGAACATGAAATGGATTTTGGCTTGATTGTGAATTGAGTTTTTATTAAGTGATTGAAGTTTGTATTTATATTTGATTCATGATTGAAGGATTGATTGAATCATGAAGAAAAAAAATCAAGAGTTTGGCTTGATTTGAATTTTTGGCTAAGTTCAAAATTTTGACTTAGAAGGCTTAGGTTGGATTTTGATTGAATTTGAATTTGATTTTTGGAGTTGATTTTGGTTGTTTGAATTTTTATTTCATTTATATATGTAAATATAAATGGGTTATGAGAAAATTTCATGAGTTTGAAGTGATTTGAACATGATCTAGGCTAAGTCCTTAAGAGAAAATCAATGTGACTTCAGAAAGATTTTGAACTAGGAATTGAATTTTGGATTTAGTTTTATTGATTTGAATTTATATTTCATTTATATATGTGAATATAAATGAGAATATAAATGAGAATATAAATGATTTATGAGAAAATTTCATGAATTTGAATTAGTTTAAAGATGATTTAGGCTAAGTTCTTAAGAGAGAAATTAAGGACTTAGGAAAGATTTTGAATTTGGAAGGATTTGATTTGATTGATTTGAATTTATATTTCATTTATATATGTGAATATAAATGAGAATATAAATGATTTATGAGAAAATTTCATGAAGTTGAATTGATTTAAAGATGATTTAGGATAAGTCCTTAAGAGGGGATTAAAGGACTTAAGAAGGATTTTGAATTTGGGATTTGAATTTTGGATTTCAATCATGGATTTCAATCATGTGGCATTGATTTGAGTTTATATTTAATTTATATATGTGAATATAAATGATAATATAAAGGATTTATGATAAAATTTCAAGAATTTAAATTGATTTAAAGATGATTTAGGCTAAGCCCTTAAGAGGGGATTAAAGGACTTAAGAAGGATTTTCAATTTGGGATTTGAATTTTTTATTTTAATTATGGATTTCAATCATGTGGCATTGATTTGAGTTTGGAGAAAATTAATTAAGCTGGAATTGACTTAGGTTTGACGTTGATTTGATTTGGAGTTTGACTTGAAGGAAGGAAGTAAGGAATGTGGTTCAAGCAGGGTAGATTTTTCTAACACTCAAGGCAAGACTTATTTTTATGGCTAACTCTTCAAGTCTCTAGGATATTGAGTGTCCACCAATCACTAGATGTGTCTTAAGACTAAAGATCTCTAAAGTCTGAGGAGTCCATGTCTAAGATGGAGGAGTTGAGAGGTCATCCTAAAATGAGGTCAACAAAGAGCCCAATAGTGTGGTGACTACCAAGAGTGGTGTACTCACCGAGTCATCACAAGATAGAACATCAACCAACCTAAGGTGCCCATCATTTACAATCGCCTAGAAGAAAGCTCGAGGACTCACATCCTCCTATAATGGAACTGATTGTTGGGATAGTCTCTTCAAAGTATCCACCTAGGGCTTACTATGAGTGAATGCCACTGCGGGAACTTATATCAACTCAAATGTAGTCAAGAGGAAAAGAGTCTCTGGGGATGTATCCTAAACCTGAAATATTCTCAACCTTATTAGATCATGATGATTAGTTCAAGAAGAAAGCTCTGGGACTCACATCTTCTTAAACAAAATCAACATGAGGTAGCTTAATGGCTGGGCAGTGAAGTCTACCAAACTAATAAGGCGCTCATTGGTTTTCAAGAAGAAAGCACAGTGATTCACATCTTCCAAACAAGTGACCACTGGGGTGACATACTAGCGAGGTAGCATGTAGACCCAACCTAGAGCAATTGATGAGTGAGTTCCATAGGGGGCTTGCTCTCGCATCATAATAGCCCGAGACAAGATAAATGATATGTGTTTGTTTTTTTGCATGTGTTAAAAGGGAATAGGATGCCTCTGAGGGACTCTTACACCTACCTTAAACACGCTTGGGGAGTTTGATGGAATGATGCAACGGATGGAAGCCGGGATTTCCCACTAAGAAAGAATGCTGCTTGGGTTCTCTCACACCTTACTTAGTTGTGCTAATTGAAATAGGATGCCTCTCAGGTTCTCTTACACCTATTATAATAGCATCGAGAGATTGTGTTTGTGTTGTGGAAGAGGGATAGGATGCCACTAGGGGACTCTTACACCTACCCTAAACACGTCACGGTGGATTCGCAAGATAAGCAAACAACGCTTCGAAAGAAGAGAAGATTTGATAAATGGAATTTGATTTTCATTCTTTTATAGAATTATTTTCAAACATGATTTATTTCATGGGTAATATTTGTTTAGGTTGGGCCCATTAATTGGAAGCATCGGGTGTTCCACTTTACAATCAATGAGCTGATATGATCCTCTTTAGTTGGCCTTCTCTATAACATAGGGGCCTTCCCAAGTGGGTTCAATCTTGCCTCCCATCTTTTGACGAGAAACAATTGGTCTCCTTAGTACTAACATAAGTTCTCCTACTTGGAAAGACCTAGAGAGGACTAGCTTGTTGTGAGCTTCAATCATTTTGGTCTTGTACAACTCGAGGTTCTGGCACGCCCGTAGGTGACTTTCAAACAAACCATCGAGTTCTTCTATCCATCACTTTGCATTCTTCTATGTAGTGATCTTGCTACCCAATGCTATCCTTAGTGATGGGAGTTGAACTTTTAAAGGTAGAATAACTCATACACTAAGAAAATGGGGTATGAGTTGGAGTTGTGATGTGGTGCACAAGGCTTCAACCCAACGCCATGCTACTATCGCTTGTTGTCATCAAGAGTCTTCTTCAATATCAAGGTGAGAGTTTTATTGAATGCTTCCGCTAAGCCATTTGGTCTGGGATAGTAGATAGTAGAGTTTCTCAAATCTATTCAATGTTTTCTGGCGAAGCTGTTGATCTTCGTGCTTTTGAATGTAGTACCTTTATCAAATATAATTTATTGAGGCACCCTGAACCTATATATGATATGGTTCTTGAAAAAATTGAAGCACGTGCTGAGCTGTGACCTCTCAGAGTGGGATGGCTTCCACCCACTTGGAAAAGTAGTCGGTGGCAGCTAGAATGAACCGATGACCCTTGAAAGAAGGAGGATCGATCGGACCTACAATGTCAGTACCCCAACACTTGAATGGCCATGAGGCCAATGTAGGGTGTAGAATATTGGGTGGTGGGTGGAGGACCACATCGTGTACTTGACACTAAGGACATCTCCTAGCTACATCCATACAGTCTGTAATCATCATAGGCTAGTAGTATCCAAGTCACTTGATCTTCTTTATTTCATCGATTGATGTGCCAGATAGATAATGTACCTCTTACACCAATGGGCTTCGTGTTTATCTAAACAGTGTAAGCATATTTGGTCAAAGGAATGAAGGTACAAGTCTCCATCAATGAGAGTATATGAGAGAGCTCTCTGTTTCACTTGATGGGCTTGTGACTTTTTTTGAGGTAGTTTACCAATGTTCAAATAGTCTATGAACAGTTGCCTCTGATCTAGCTCTTTGTCCATTTTGGCAACGATAACCTCCCATTCATGAGAAAGTCTCTCAGTGAGTTCAACATCAATAAGGGATAGGACTTGTCTATTTTGGACCCTTATTGAAATGGACTCATCTTCCATACTGCAACTTTGGCCAAAGCATGCTTATTCTCTCTGGTTTGGGAACCTTGTAGTTGGTGACTTTGGGAATTTGGGCCAACAGCTTCATGTTATACTCATGGTAATGATGAAGCTTGGGTTTGAGAATCTTGTAAGACCTGGCAATCTGATTGATGACCAACTGAGAATCCCCAAAGATGTTGATGCTCATGACATTGACTGTGATGGCTAACTCTAGAATGGAAATCAAAGCCTCATACTCGGCTTTGTTATTGGTGCAAGGGTTGGATAGATAGCATGAGAATCTCATCACATCATAGTCTGGAGTTAGGAGAACTATTCCTACCCTTGCCTTTCCTGGGAGAATAGATCATGGTGCTTCCCTTATGAAAAGCGCACCATCAATACATCTCCCATCGACGGTTGTGGCCTCCCTAAGTTCATGATTTGTTCATCGTGGAGATCATCACTAAGAGAGAATCAACAAGAAGTGGGTGTGTCGCTAAGAAATCGCTAGTGCCGTCCTTTACCGCATGAGGGTATGTGATATCAATTGTGAGAGAATCATGGACCATCATGCCAAATGCCCAGATAACATTGGTCGTGTCATGAGATACTGTAGTGGATTTATTCTGGAGATCAAGTTCACCTTATGAGATAGCATATAATGTCATAGCTTCTGAGATGCAAAGAGAAAATCTAGGCAATGTTTCTCAATAGGTGGATAGTTCGCTTCAGTAGGAATTAGGCGATGGCTGAGGTAGTAGAGAGCATTCTCCTTCCCTTCATCATTGGCTTGGGCCAACAAAGTGCTGAGAGAGTCATCCAATACAGCAGTGTAGAGGATGAGTGGCCTGCCCAGGATAGGGGCTGCTAGAACTAACGGCTTCACCAAATACTGCTTGATATCTTCAAAGGCATGCAAGCACTTGTCATCCCACTTGAACTTGGCGTCCTTTTTGACAAGTGCTGAAAATGGCTTGCATCTCCTCGATAAGTTAAAAATAAAGCACCTTAGATATGCCATCCATCCTTGGAACGATTTGAGTTGAGTTAAGCTTTTAGGACGTGGCATTTCTAAGATAGCTTTGATATTTCAAGGATCTATCACTATTCCCCAGTGTCGAACAACAAACCCCAGGAATTTCCTTGAAGTTACTCCGAATGCACACTTCAGGGAATTCATTTTGAGGTCATATTATCTTAACCACTCAAAAACTACTCTCAAGTCAAAGAAATGGTCTTCTTATTCTCTGCTCTTTACTACTAGATCATCAACATAACACTCAACCTGATGAAGGATGAGTTCATTGAAGATCCGAGTCATGGCCCGTGTGGTAGCACCAAAGCATTTTAAGGCAAAAGGCATAACCTTATAACAAAAGATTTTGATCGGGGTTCAAAAAAGTGGGGTTTCTTTCATCTTCAAGAGACATCTTAATTTGGTTGTAGCCAGATGACCCATCCATGAAAGAAAACATTGCATGAGATGAGGTGATGTCCACCATTAATTATGGTATAGGAAGAGGAAACTCACGCTTAGGACATGCTTTGTTTAAGTCCCTAAAATTGATGCATATATGAATTTGTCCATTCTTCTTCTTAATTGGATGACACAAGCAACCTGTAGGTATTTTTTCTTCCATGATGAAACCATCGATTTCTTGACTTCAGAAATGACCTATTGTTCAATTTCTAATCGCATACGACTAGGAGCTTGTTTGATAGGGGTAGCATTAGGATCTATTGCTAGCTTATGGACTGCTACATCAGAAGATAATCCAGATATATCTTTATAACTCCATGTGAAGCAGTCTTTAAACTCAGTCAATAGCCTAACTAAGTCATCAGTTTTTTTTTCATTCGGCAACGAACTAATGTACGCCAAGCGTGGATTTTCTTTCGTCCCAAGGTTGACTTGTTTAAGCTTGTCTATTATTGAATGAATCTCCTCTTCAAATTTTGGAGGTGCATCCTTGAATTGAAGATCATCTAGATCATCTGAGATTTCTAAACACACATTCTCATAAGAGTTGGTGTTGTGTGAAAAGAACCTATTAGACTCCAAATGATTGGTAACAACTAAGTAGTAATCATCATCATCGACTAGACCCACTATACCAAATCCTAGTCCTGCTCTTGATTGTGCTTCCTTGCCTGTATTGTTCCACAGCTTCTCGATATACTCTGACCTATGCTTGGACCATGTATGAGGAACCAAACCCTTCTTTATATGATTATGAACACAAGGCAAGTAAAAGTCAAGGGATAATTCTATTAATTCTTTAAATGTATCCTCCTCAAGTTCTACATCAACTTCAGGACTTGAGGATGATGATCCCAAAAAGAATCTCTTTGGTTTCATATCATTGGAAGACTTAGGAGCTTCCTTAACTACTAAACCTTCAACCTTTTGAGATGAAAGTGAGGTTAGAGCTAAGGTTCCCAACTATTGTCTAATAGTCTCATATAAACCTGATTCAAATACTTTGCTTGAGGCTCGATCATGCCCTGATCAAAGTCACCTCCAATGGAACCAGAGGGTTATTATATACTAATCACATTAGACTCGCCCTTTAAGTTGGATTCCAAGTCTATGTGAATAGTACTATGAACTAGAACATAACCTGCTATGGTGACCAAGTGGGTCTTCCACCTCTAGAACTGCCTCTATTTCTACCTTTGCCTCTGCCTGGTGGAGGTTGAGTCATCCTACCCACATGTCCATATGATGGAATGAACTATGGGTGGAATGTGATATGCGGATCTACGTCTTCTTCAATTCCCCTTTCTTGTTCACTTGGATTTTCATTTTTCTTTTCTTTTTCTTTTGATTTTTTTCTTCATTTTCTTTTTCTTCTATGTTTGAATTTTGTCCAAGTTCATGAGAAAGGGTGTGTTGAGTAAGATAGTAGGTCACATTCTCATAAATATCAACCTCTCTAACTGAAAATGGCTTTTTGTCTCCGTTGACACGATATTCAATCCCATCCTTTCTGAACTTGATGCACTAATAGAGGAAGGATGAAATTTTCTTATTCTGATGTATCCAAGGCACCAGCAAAGCAATGAATGAGGTATTCAAATCAATTATATAAACTTAGCTTAGCCTCTTCCACCACCTATCTCGGGTAACATGAAACCTAAAGCCCTCTCACCTTCTTCATCGAATCCTCTCAACATCATCCGATCTCCTTAGAGTGTGGAGATTTTGATCCTTAAATAGGTAAGAGTCTTTAGACTCATAATGTTCACTGATGCACCTGGGTCGATGAGAACTCTGGCCAGTCTGAATCTACCATGTCAATAGTGATGTAGAGGGGACAGTTGTGCTCGATGTCCCCAGAAGAAGGTCTTCATCTGTGAAAGTGATCCCCTGGACTACTTTGGTGTAATGTGCCTCCTCAGCTATAGTGGTCAGCTGAGCTAAGCATATCTCATGATCAAGGAGAGCCTTGATTAATGATTCCCTCATCTCTTTAGAAAAGACAAGGGCATCGTATATGCTTAGCTTAGATGGCAACTTTTTTTAGATGAGAGATGAAATTGTAGTCCACCTTGGGATGATCCTCCATAAGCATATCCAAGGGTGGAGCATCCTGTGGAGGCTTCATCCTTGTACCAATGACTTGCCCCTTATCTTGAGATGCGCCTTGGAGGTAGAACCTCCACTCAGAGGTTAACTTGGTGATCTCTGTGTGGAAATGAAAGATTTTACCGTGCTCACAGCCTTCTCCTATGGGACCCTCAGAATCGGATGATTCGAACTCTATCTCAAGAGGCAAACCATTAGTATTTATAGTAAGAAAGTCCAACTCTAAATCAAAAAGAGGTAGATTGAAATTATTATAGTTATTTTGACTTGAAGAGTTATCATTATGAATAAAAGTAAAAAACCCGTCAAAACTCACATAGATGTAATTCAAGCTAGCTTTATTCTTCAATTTTTTATATTTGATAGGAGGTACAAAGTAGAAATCAAGTAAAGTAAGAGGGTAAGGATTTGATGCCCTTATCTACCGATACAAGAGTTCTACTAGAAGAAGAAGAGCTAAAAGTAGGAGAAGTCTCGATGGTAGTGCAACTAGACCAAATGGACTCGATTGGTGACTATGATATTGGACCATCCCGGGCTGGCACACGCTACTGCAGCTGCTGAGCTCCCCCTTTTCTTAAGTTGGCACTGGCAACTTGCAAACTTTTCTTGATGTTGGAGGTTTGATCTGGCTCAGGTTTCTGCAAGAAAAGTTTCTTGATCTTCTGAACAATCTTTCTAGAGGTTTGGATAAGAATATATCCCAACCTTCTTTAGTTTTAGAGAGATCACAGGTATCCCCAAAGATTACCCCTGGAATGGATGGTTGTTCCAGGTATTCCTTCTGATAACTATAACACCGCCTGAACCTATGTTCTTCCCTTGAAGGTGAAGCCTTCCAAAATATGAGCATAGGGTAAAAGTTAGATCATGACCTACTTCCTTGGTCTCCCAGTAGTGAAAATCAAGCTTCTTTAAGAGGTTCTTAAAGATCTTTCTTATTACCTCCCTCTTAAATGAATAAGGTTTATTAAGCTTATCTAAAAGAGTAGGTAGACCATATCTACCTGGGGATGAGTATGTGTACTATTGCTTCTGATGATGTGGCTGAGTAGGTGCTAGTGTTGGGCATGGAGGCTGCTGTGGAAGTCGGTAAGGCTACCTCGATGGTGGTAGAGGAGGTTGAAGTGAAGGCTGCTGAGGTCGTGGTCTCATAGACTGATCTCTAGCTGGTTGCTTCCCCTTATCTACCACTATCACTGTTCATGGCTTCTTCTCATAAACCTTCTGTGGCTTTGCTTTTAAATGCAAAAAGGAATGTTGGCCTCTCCTTGTAGACTAGTCGCCTTGTTGATTAGCTTCTCAAATATTTTGATGGTGAAGCCCTTAAGCATGAAGGTGATCGGGCAATGGATATTCTTTAGAAGAATCTTAGTAGGATATGTCACGGATGGCTCACCCTCATACCGTTTATCCGAGAATATAGTCAACAAGGGACTCACCTAGGTGTTGTTGTGCTACAATGAGATCACCAATAGTAACCCTTTATTGAGTTCCAACAAACCTCTTGATAAAGAGTTGCTCCAACTTAGCAAATATCTTTACTGAATTGTTGGAAAGTTCAGCATACCAATCGAAAGCTATCCTTACTAGGCTAATGATGAAGAGGAAGAATAATAAAGTGTCACCGCCACCAGGTAAACAACCGCCTTGAAGTGTGCAATGTGCTATCTCAATTTTCCTTTGCCATCAAAACTCTTGAAGGAAGGTGGCACGAAACCCTTGGGATATTGGATTATGTCAAATTCCTCTAGGTATGGCCTACCCTTTGGAACTGATGATCCTCCCCAAGCTTGAACCAATGCTTCCTTCACCTGCTACTCAACCATGGACTTTATATCTTTTTCATGTATGGAGGTACATTCCACTACCTTCCTATACATGCTAGTGCTTCCTTGCTCGATGGGGTAATGTCTTGGCTGGGTCCTAGATGTGCACTTACTCTGGTTGACTGGTCTCAGCTGTGGTAGGATGAACTATTGGGACTTGTTTTTGAAGTACTGAGACTGCCGCTAACAAATCCTCAAGTTTCTTTGCCATCCTATCTATCTTTTCACCTTTTTTTTATTGTGCTAGGAGGTGTTGATGTAAGTGGGATGTGTCTTCCTGCTTGGCATCATCACCTTCAATAACATGTTGCTCTCTGAGGAGGGATCCTATGGTATCTACCTGCACACCCCTGCTAAATCTCCCAACAAATCATCTTCAAAGTGATCTTCCTCATCACCATTGAATTTCTTTCTTTTCCATAAGATAATGTGCCACTATGTCAGTATGTCCTCTAAAAAATGATCAATCTGAATAGGCACAAATTTCTTTTGGTTGACGGCAGGTGATCATCATGTACCGAGAGGCACCAACCTCCCTACGTTGAAGAATCAATCCTATGAGACTGTATCACTAGAAGATACACACCTAAGCATCACTAAAGGATGACACTCCTAGGAGGTTCTACTATCATAAGTGCAACTGGACTATCATCTCTACAACGCCACCATCTAGGTGAGCTGGTGTTGGTGAAGGGACAACCACTATGCTCTGGGGTTGCTATTCCCTCCACACCACAACGAGGGAAAGTCGAAAGGTGAGAGCTGCCTCACCACATAGCATTGTAAATGAGTAGGATCCCTCATTTGTGTGATCACCAAAGTGCTTCTCCCTGGATGTGGCATTCATAGCCTTTAGCGGAACTGGAGATTCTGCAACGTGAATGAGTGACGGTGGATGGGAGTGAAGTGTGGAGACACCATTGACTCTCTGGATGGGGACCCTTCCTATGATGGGTCATTCTGTAAGCAAAATAATATATGTGTGATCATGTGGTAGTAGATTAGAAAAATCAATGAGAGAATGACCGACCAAAACCTCCGCTTTCTCGTAGTAATCTTTAATCATGCAGCCTCCGCCCTCTCTTATCATAGATGTTTCCCCACGCTACGGGGGATGATAGATCTCAAATCGAATTGAGCTCCAGACTCAGAACATTTGTAAGCTCCGCCAACCTAGCATAGAACTGATCGGAGGCTGACATACGACCTCCTGCTTTACCTAACTAGGGGTTGGTATTGGACCATAGGTGGAGGTGAAGTACAGATCCTCCTAGCATCCTCACTCTCAGACCTAGAGAGAGGATGAAATGGGTTCACTATAACCAACGAGGAAATCAGAGTTGGCACCGCCTCCGCAGATGACTATGTATTGGCCTCCATCTCCCTGGCAATACGTGTATGATACCTCTTAATCATGTAGTTTGTATTTCTCTTCTGACTCTTGGTAGGGTGAGTGGAGTAAGAACTAGACCCAACCTCAAAGGCTAGGGAGGAAATCTCTCAGATCAGAGGAACCTTACCCTTAGAGGGTGCCAATGAGTGGGTGCCAGCCCTTACTGGGGCAGCATGAGAAACCACGGGGAGTGTAGGTATTGTCACTGTCACTAACATTGGGACTGCTGGAATTGATGGAACTACCACTGCATTCCTCTTTAGTGAGAGGATGAATCGATGAAATCGATCTAATGATCGACTTACCCGACCTGCTAACAGGAGAGGAGTGAAATTAAAAGTGATCCTCACTCGTCGAAACCTCTGCCAAAATGGATGAGATGGGTGTGATCAGCTTGGGGGAGATTGGCCTGATCCAAGGCCAAGTCCATACCATAGGGGAAAGTAAACACAAACTTTTGTGAAACTGCCACTATAGCCAAAAAAATCAAAACTAAACTAGCAACTAAGATCATGTGAGAATCAATGTTCGAGATTATTTATTTTGTTGATTTATGAATTTGAATTTTAAAATTTGAACCCACATCCAACATCTTGGAAGTGTTAAGTGGGGTTCAAATGGATTTAAAGAATATTTAGAGATTTGCTTGGAAAGAGGAATTTTTGAATATGAGTCCAATTTTAACAAATTTAGGTATGTTGAAAATGGGTTCAAATATTTTTAGAAAGATGCTTCCATAGGTTCATGTTTGAAATTAGGTTTTGATTTAAGGACCCTTTCCTTTAATGAATTTTAATATGTTAAAGTAAGGGTCAATTGGTTTTTATTTTTGATTTGGTATTTTGGAATTCACTCACTTAGCAAATTTGGGTATGCTAAGTGAGGTGTTTGAAAATAATTGTTTCTTTTTTCTTTGTTTATTTTATGTTGTGAATTATTATTGATTTTGAAAATTGGAATTCCCACTTAGAAATTTTAGTTATGCTAAGTGAAGAACCCAAGTGTGTTTTGTTTTTGAAAGATTTTTTAAAAAATAGGATTCTTAACAAATTTGAGTATGCTAAGAAAATCCTAAAGTCTTTCATTTGTTTCAGATATCTTGATTTTGAAAAGTAGGATCCTTAGCAAATTTGGGTATGCTAAGGAAATCTAATGTGTTTTTTTTTATTTTTTTTGAAAGTAGGATCCTTAGCAAATTTAAGTGCTAAGGAACCCTAATGTGTTCCTTTGGTTTTGATTTGTTTTTGATTGAAAGTGGAGACTTCACTTTAGCAAATATGGTATGCTAAAAAAATTGAAGTTCCACTTAATTTTCTGAAATGGAAATTTCACTTAGTAAATTTGAGTATGCTAAATGAAATTCCAAAAGATGTGTTTAAATTTTTTGTGTTTTGGTTTTATTTTGAAAATGGAAGCTTCACTTTAGCAATTTGGTATTAAAGTGAAGTTCCAAAAGTTTTTTGGAAATTTTGTGAAGTGGAGATTTCATTTAGTAAATTTGAGTATGCTAAATGAAATTCCAAAAGTATTTCAAATTTTTGTTTTGGATTTGAAAAAGGGAGACTTCATTTTAGCAAATGGGCTATGCTAAATTGAAGTTCAAAATATGTTTTGAAATTTTTGTGGAATGGGTATTTCATTTAGCAAATTTGAGTATGCTAATTGAGATTCCAAAAGTGTGTTTCAAATTTATTTTAGGAAAAGGGAGACTTCATTTTAGCAAATGAGATATGCTAGAATGAAGTTTCAAATGTATTTTTGAAAATTTTTGTTTTTGTTGATTTTTGAAAAGGGAGATTTCCATTTAACAAATTTTGGTATGTAAGATGGAAATCAATTATATTTCATTTTCCAAAGATGAATATTTGTATGTGATTGTTGCTTTTTGAAAAAGGTTGGAAATGAAATTTTCATTCAATAAATTTGGGTATATTGAATGGAGATATTCATATGTGCTTTTGAATATTTTATTTTTGATTTTGTTTGAAAATGAAACTTCCAGTCAATAAATATCGATTTATTGAATGGAGGGGTTTATATGTGTTTTTTTGAAAATATTAAAATCCCAACCTAACACATGTAGAATGTATTAGGTGGAAGTTCAAGGTAATGATTTTGCTTGAAGAGGTAATATTCATTCAACACATTTGGATGTATTGAATGGAAAGGCCCATCTTCAAATTTTATGCTTTTGAAAATATGATTGTTGGGATTTTATTTTTGAAAAATGAGGTCCTCACCAAAAATGAATTGAATGGAGAAACTCATTTGTATTTTTAGAAAATGTAATTGTTGGAAATTTATTTTTGTAAAGATGATCTTACATATAACAATCATAAAGATTGTTAGATGAAGATGATTTAGGAAAAATTTTGTGCAAAATATTTAATTACGCATTTTTGAAAGAGTGTTTTTTGAAAAGCATGATTTTTTATAAGGATTTATTTTGTCTTTATTATTTTAGAATGAACCTTTTCCTTACCTTAGAAATGATAAGGAGAAAGTCTTTAACTATTTTCTTTTTATTATATCTCTTTATTTTTTACCCATTGGAGAACCCAATGGGGGTTTTAAGAGTTGATTGTTTGAATTTATATTTTATTTATATATATGAATATAAATGAAAATATAAATTGATTAGGAGAAAATTTCAAGAATTTGAAGTGGTTTAATCATGATTTAGGATAAATCCATTAAAGGAAATTTAAAGGAATTAAGGAAATTTTAATTTGAAATTTAATTTTTGAATTGGATTGGATTGATTTATATTTATACTTTATTTATATATGAGAATATAAATAAGTTTTGAGAAAATCCCATGAGTTTGAAATGGTTTGATCAAAGTTTAGGTTAAATCCTTTAATGGAAACTTAAGGGATTTAAGGTAATTTCAAGATTCTAAACTTGGAATTTAATTTTTTCCTTTGATTTGATTGATTTAAATTTATATTTCACATATATATAAGAATGTAAATGAGAATATAAATAGGTTTTGAGATAATCCCATGAATTTGAATTGATTTGATCAAGGTTTAGAGTTGATTTTGGCTAAGTCCTTTAATGGAAAATTAAAGGGACTTAAGAAAATTTTCATGAATTGATTTGAAATTTTGAGTTTGATTTGATGGGTTTGAATTTATATTTCATTTATATATGTGAATATAAATGAGAATATAAAAGGATCATGAGAAAATCTTAAAGATTTGAATAGGTTTTGATCATGATTTTGGTTAAGTCCTTAAGGGAAAATTAAGGACTTAAGAATTTTTGATGGATTTTGATCATGGATTTCAATCATGAATTTCAATCATGGAATTGAATCATAGAATTGATTTGAGTTTGGAGAAAATAAATTAGAATTGATTTGGAGTTTGAGATGAAAGAAGGAAAGTGAGGAATGGTTTAAGCTAATGGTGGGAAATTTTCCTAACACCCCTAAGGCATGACCTATTCCTATGGCTAACTCTTCTAAGTCTTCTAGGGCTAGGGGAGTGTCCACCTAATCACTATATGTGTCTAAAGACTAAGGAACTCTTAAAATCTAAGATAAGTCTTATGTCTAAGATGGAGGGGTTGAAATATCATTCTAAAAATGAGGTCAACAATGGGTGGTGTGACTGACAAGGAATACCGCACGTATTGGTGTTGACCGAAATGATCAACAACACTAAAAGATTACAAGCACTAACAAACAATCTATCCTTAACCCAAGGAAAAGAAAGAATCTAGAGCTTAGTGCAATGTGGCTCTACTTATGTCTAAGACATAAGAGAGAGGGAAGAAATACACTAAGGGATAGAGTGTGAACCTTCCACCAGGGAAGTAGGTTCAAGTCATCTACAAGGAGATGAAAGGTTTGATTTGATTCTCACTGAGAAGAAAAAGATTTGGTTTGTTCCATTAGGGAAGAGGGTTGAATTTGTTTCAAATTTTTTGTTAGACTTGAATTTTTAGATGAACTGTATTGGATTGCAATGGGTTGTACTAAATAGGATCCATGGAGGCTAAGACCTAATTCAAATTTACCAATCCAAAGAGGTAGTCTACTAAACACATAGTAGGACTAGCCAACTAACGAGATGCCTTTGATGCACACTCTAGAAGAAAGCATAGTAGACTTACATCCTCCGTGTAAGAACCACTTGGGGTAATCGGGCAAGGCTATAGATTGAACCCAACCTAGGGCTGACTATTGAGTGAATGCGGTGGGGGAACTTAGATCAACTCAAAGATAGTCAAGATATATTTCATTTTTTTTATTGATTCCACTAGTTTGCGATGAACTGCACTGAGTAGGGGCCATGGAGGCCTAGACCTACCTCAGATTTACCGATTCAAAGGGAGTAGTCTACCAACCACAAGGTAGGACTGTCCGACCAAGGAGAAATGCCTTTTGGTTTACAATGGTCAAGTCTTAAGAAGAAATCATGGGGACTCACATCTTTTAAGAACAAGGAACCATTGGGGTGATCAGTTGCTTTGGGAAACAAATCAAACCTGACCTAGGGCTGACTATTGAGTGAATGATGCTAGGGGACTTAAATCAGCTCAAGAATAGTCAAAGATTAATTTCATTTTTTTTTAATTTATTTTGATGGATTCTGTTAGTTTATGATGGATCAAACTAAGAAGGGGCTTGTAGAAGCCTGGACCTATCTCAAATTTACTGAACCAAAGGAAGTAGCTTTCCAACCGATGGGAGAACTATCCAACCAAAGGAGTGTCTTTTGGTTTGTAATGATCAATTGAAGGGAAGAAAGCTCGAGGACTCACATCTTCTACTAGAAATAACCACTAGGGTGATCAGTTTCTTTGGGCAACAAATCGAACCTGACGTAGGCCTTCCCGTCGATTTTTGATAGTCATGCTAAAAAGAATGCGTTATAGTCTTACATCTTCTAAAGAAGAATGACTGCCAGGGTAACTTGCTTGTGGCAAAGCAGATTGAACCCGACCAAAGGGTGACTACAGAGTGAGTACCGACCCGGGGATTTATCTCAACTCGTGCAATTCTATAGGGAGTTCTACGACATTGCTAAAGATAGGATGTCTGCTTGGGAGAAGGGGCCCTTTGGGGGCTTGAATTCCTAATCCACAAGCAAAAATTTTATTTATTGTTTTATCGTGAACCCTATTAGTTTGTGAGGGATCAAACTGAGAAGGATCTTATATCAGCCTAGACTTATCTCAGATTTACTGAACCAAGGGAGAACCTGTGCATCCACTGAACAAATTTTCCAACCACAAGGGTAGCTACTAGGAAAGGGAAACTATCTAATCCAAAAGTAACCTCGGTAGTGTATAAATGGGATCAAAAGGACTTTATCCAAATAGAGTGCCCATAGTGGATGGGGCTAGTAAAGGCTTAATCCAACACCCTGGAGAAAATGACATGGCTAGTCATAAATTCAATAGGTATTCAGTGTCCAACTCAAGGAGAAAGCATGGGGACTCATATTTGCCAAGAGTGGTGTACTCATCGGGTGAGTCACTGATAAGCATAGAACATCAACCAACCTAAGGTGCCCGTTAGTTTGCAACAATCAACCTAGGAAGAAAGCTCGGGGACTCACATCCTCCTGGAACTACACCGAGATAGTCTATCTTCGCCACGTGTTATCCAACCAAGGATGACTACTGAGTGAATGCCACTAGGGGGACTTAGATCAACTCAAAAGTAATCAAGAGGAAAGGAGCCTTTGGGGGAGTTATCCTAAACCTCAAATATACTCAACCTAGTTAGAGCATGATGGCTAGTTCAAGAAGAAAGTACGGGGACTCACATCTTCTTAAATGAAGTCAATCATGAGGTAGCTTACTGGCTGGGCAGTGAAGAGTGTCATACTAAAAAGGTGCTCATTAGTTTGCAATAGTCAAGTTAGAAAGAAAGTGTAGGGACTCACATCCTCCAAACAAGTGACCACTAGGGTGACATGGTAATGAGGTAGCATGTAGACCGACCTAGAGCAGCAAAGGAGTGAGTGCCATAAGGGGCTTGCTCCACATCAAAATAGCTTGCAAAAAAAAATTGTATTTATTGTGTGCATGTGTCAAAAGAATAGGATGCCTCTGGGGGACCCTTACACCTACCTTAAAACACGCTGAGGAATTATGAAATGATACCATGAATGTAAAGAAGAATTCCCACTAAGAAAGGATGTCGCTCGGGTTCTCTTACACCTAACATAGTTATGCTAATCGAAATAGGATGCCTCTTAGGTTCTCTTACATATATTCTAAAAGCATAGGGAGATTGTGTTTGTGTTGTAAAAGAGGGATAGGATGCCACTGGGGACTGTTACACCTAGCCTAAACACAACATGTCAGATTTGCAAGATAAGCAAACAACACTTCGAAAGAAGAGAAGATTTGATGAATGGAATCATAATTTTGTTCTTTTTATTAATGATTATTTTCAAACAAGTTTTGTTTCATGGGTAATATTTCTTTAGATAGAGTTCATTAATTGGAAGCATCGTGTTCCCCTTTACAATCAATAAGCTGATAAGATCCTCCTTGGTAGGCCATCTCTATGACATAGGGGCTTTCGCATGTGCTTTCAAACTTGCCTCCCATCTTTCGATGGGAAACAATTGGTCTCCTTAAGACTAACACAAGTTCTCCTACTTGAAAAGACCTAGGATGGACCAGTTTGTTATGAGCTTGAATCATTTTGGTCTTGTACAACTCGAGATTTTGGCATGCCTGTAGTGACTTTCCTCCAAACCTTTGAGCTCTTCTAACCACAACTTTGGATTTTGCTCTATAGTGAACTTCTAAGGGAAGAACGACTTCGGACCCATACACTAAGAAAAATGAGGTAGATTGAGTTGGAGTTCGGTAGCACCACTAGGCTTCAACTAACTGCATGTTTCGCTATCATTTGTTATCATCAAGAGTATTCTTTAATATCTAGATGAGAGTTTTGTTGAATGCTTCTGCTAAACCATTAGCTCTAGGGTAGTAGATGGTGGAGTATCTCCAATCTATACTGTGTCTTCTGGCAAAGCTATTGATTTTGAATGTAGTACTATTATCGAATATAATTCATCATGGCACCTTGAACTTATATATGATATGGTTCCTGAAAAACTGAAGCACATGGTGATCTATGACCTCTCTGAGTGGGATGGCTTCCGCCCACTCAGAAAAGTAATCGGTAGCAGCTAAGATGAATTGATGCCCCTTGGAAGATGGAGGATCGATCGGACATACAATGTCGATGCCCCAACACTGAAATGGCCATGAAGCTAATGTAGGGTGTAGAATGTTGGATGGTTGGTGGAGGACCACATCATGTACCTGACACTGATGGCATCTCCTAACTACGTCTATGTAATCTGTAATCATAGAAGGCCAGTAGTATCCAAGTCTTTTGATCTTCGACTTCATCTTTGGACCGGATTGATGTGCTCCACATAAACCTAAGTGTACCTCAATTATAATGCCATGGATTTCATGTTTGTCTAAACAACATAACCACATCTATTCAAAGGATCGGCATACAAGGTGCCATCAACAAGAGCATAGAAGTGAGCTCACTGTTTTACCTTATGGGCTTGAGATTTCTCTTGAGGTAGTTTTCCAGTGTTCAAGTAATCTATGAATGGTTGCCTCCAATCTAGCTCCTTGTCCATTTTGGCAACGACAACCTCCCCTTCAAGAGAAAGTCTCTCGATGAGTTCAGAATCAATAAAGGATAAGACTTGTCTATTTTGGACCTTTATTGAAATGGACTCATCTTCCAGACATGCCAACTCTTTGGCAAGTTTCACCGAGGCATCTGTTACTGCGTCCTCTGCTCGGGGAGCCTTGTAGATGGTGACTTCAAAAATCTAGGCCAACAACTTCATGGTATACTCGTAGTAATGACGAAGCTTGTGTTTGAGAACTTGATATGACCTGACAATCTGGTTGATGACCAACTGAGAATCCCCAAAGATGTTGATGATCTTGACACTAATAGTGATGGCTAACTCCAAACTGGAAATCAAAACCTCATACTTGGCTTCATTGTTGGTGTAGGGGTTGGAAAGATAGTATGAGAATCTCATCACATCACAGTTTAGAGTTAGGAGAACTATTCCTACCCCTGCCTTTTCTTGAAGTGTAGATCGTGATGCTTCACTTTTAAGAAAATAAGCAGTACCATCAAAATACATCTCCCATCGGCAGTTGCCAGCCTCCTTTAAGTTCATGATTTGTTCATCAGGGAGATCATCACTAAGCAGAGAATCAACAAGAAGTGGGTGTCTTAAGAAATCGCTAGTGCCTACCTTTATCATAGGGGTACAAATGTGATATCAAACTGCGAGAGTATCATGGACCAATGAGCCAAATGTCTGAAAAGTGTTAGCCATGTCATGAGGTACTGTAGTGGATTGGTTCTTGATATCAAGTTCACCTTGTGACAAAGCATGTAGTGTCGTAGCTTCTGAGATTCAAAGATCAAAGCTAGGCAATATTTCTGAATAGCAGGATAGTTTGCTTCAGTAGGGACAATACGACCGAGGTAGAGTGCACTTTCCTTTCTTTTATCATTGGACCAACAAAACACCGAGAGAGTCATCCAATGTAGCAAAGTAAAGGATTAATGGCCTGCCCTGGATAGGGGCTGCTAGAACTAGTGGCTTCACCAAGTATTCTTTGATATCTTCAAATGCATGCTGACACTTATCATCCCACTTGAACTTGGCATCCTTTTTGATAAGTGCTAAGAATGGCTTGCATCTCCCTGATAAGTTTGAGATAAAGCATCTTAGATATGCCATCCTTGAAAGGATCTGAGTTGAGTTAAACTCTTAGGAGGTGGCATTTCTAAGATAGCTTTAATATTTTCAGGATCTATTTCTATTCCCCGGTATCGAACTCCAAACCCAAGGAATTTCTATAAAGCAACTCTGAATGTATACTTCAGAGGATTCATCTTGAGGTTATATTCTCTTAACTATTTGAAAACTACTCTCAAGTCAAAGAGATGGTCTTCCTTTTCTAAACTCTTGACTACTAGATCATCAACGTAGCACTCAACCTAATGATGGATGTGTTCGTTGAAGATCTGAGTCATGACCCATTGGTATGTAGCACCAGCATTTTTAAGGTCGAAAGGCATGACCTTATAATAGAAGATTTTGATCGGGTTCGAAAAGTAGTGTTTCTTTCATCTTTAGGAGACATCTTGATTTGGTTATAGCTAGATGATCCATCCATGAAAGAGAAAACTGCATGAGATGAGGTAATGTCCATCATTAATTATGGTATAGGAAGAGGAAACTCATCCTTAGGACATGCCTTATTTAAGTCCCTAAAATTGACGCATATGCCAATTTGGCCATTCTTCTTCTTAACTGGTATGACACTAGCTAACTAGGTAAGATATTTTTCTTCCCTGATAAAACCAGCATCGATCTATTTCTTGACTTTAGAAATGACCTGTTGTTCAATTTCTAATCACATGCATTTAGGAGCTTGCTTAATAGCGGTAATGCTAGGATCTATTGCTAGCTTGTGGACTGTTACGTCAGGAGATAATCATGGTATTTTTTTTCATAACTCCATGCAAAGCAGTCTTTAGAATCAGTCAGTAGCCTAACTAAGTCATTGGTTTCTTCTTCATTTAGCAATGAACTAATGTATGTCGGGTGAGGATTTTCTTCTGTCCCGAGGCTGATTTATTTCAGCTTGTCGATTGTTGAATGAATCTCCTATTTAAATTATAACGATGCCTCTTTGACATGGAGATCATCTAGGTCATTTGAAGTTTATAAACACACATTCTCATAAGAGTTGGGGATATGTGAGAAGAACCTATCATACTCCAAAAAGTTTGTGGGAACTAGGAAATAATCTTCATCATCGACTGGACCCACTACAAATCCTAGTCCTGCTCTTGATTGTGCTTCCCTTCTTGTATTGTTCCATAGCTTTTCAAAATATTATGACCTATGCTTTGACCATGTGTGAGGAACTAAACCTTTTTATATAAGATTTTGAACATAAGGTGAGTAATAGTCAAAAGGTAATTCCATTAATTCTTTAAAAGTATCTTCCTCAAGCTCTACATCAACTTTAGGGCTTGAGGATGATGATCTAAAAAAGAACTTCTTCTGTTTCATGTCACTAGAAGACTTAGGGACTTCCTTAACTACTAAACCTTCAACTTTCTGAGATGTAAGTGAGGTAAGAGCTAAGGTTCCCAACTGCTGCCTAATAGTTTCACATAAACTAGATTTGAATACTTTGCTTTGCTTGGAGGCCTGGTCTTTGTCTCTGGCTGGATCAAAAGTCACCTCTAATGGAACCTACTGAGAGGGGTTGGCTGGTATACTAATCACATTAGACTCATCCTCCGAGCTGGATTCCAAGTCTATGTGAATAGTAGGGTACTCTATGAACTAGAACATGACCTCTATTGGTCAAGGCCAACTGGGGGTCTCCCACCTCTAGAACGCCCGCCTCTCTCTACTTGGTGGAGGTTGAGCCATCCTACCCACATGTCCATATGATGGAATGAACTGGGTGGAATGTGATATGCGGATCTCTTCTTCTTCACCCCTTTCTTGCTCACTTGGACTTTTCTTTTTCTTTTCATTTTCTTTTATTTTTCTTTTGCTTCATTTTTTTTCTTTTGATTTTGCATTTGAATTTTGTCCAAGTTCATGAGAAAGAGTATTTGAGGAAGATAATAGGTCGCATCCTCATAGATCTCAACCTCTAACAGAATGACTTTTCATCCCCATTGACATGGTATATTCCATCTTTTGAACTTGATGCACCGATGAAAGGGAGGATAGATGATTCGATGTATCCAATGCCTACCAAGAAAAGCAGTGAATGAAGTATTTAAATCAATGATGTAGAACTTGGCTTCAGTCTTCCCCACCTATCTCCAAAGGTAACACTATAGAACCTAAAGCCGCCGCCTTGATCATTGAATCCTCTCAACATCATTCTATCTCTCGGAGAGATGTTGATCTTCAAATAGCAAGGGTCTTTAGACTCATATTTACCGATGCACTAATCCATGAGAACCTGATCCGAACTGCCCATGTCGATAATGTATGGGGATGGTGTTCCAAGTCCCCTAGAAGGTCTTCATCTGAAGGTGATCCCTCTTTTGCATAGTGTGCTTCCTCACCTACAATGGTCAGCTGAGCTAAGCATATTTCTGGGATCAAGGAGGCCTTGATTAGTGATTCCTCATCTCTTGGATAAGATAAGGGCATCATATATGCTTAGCTTAGATAACTTTCTTAGATGAGAAAGGACGTTGTAGTCCACCTTATTGGTCTTTCCACAAGCATATCCAAGGGTGGAGCATCTTGTGAAGGGCTATTGATCTTCGCATCAATGACTTGTTTCCCTCTATTGAGGTGTTGCCCTAGGAGGTAGAACCCACCACTTGGAGGTATACTTTGAGGAAGGAAGCAAGTTCTACCTGTACTTTAGGCTCACCTACAGCTTCTCCTATAGGACTCTTAGAATTGGATGATTCCAAGTCTACCTGAAGAGGTGAACCCATAGTATTTAGAGTTGGAAAGTCCAATTATGAATCAGAAAGAGGAAGATAAAAATTATTATAATTAATTAGACTTGAAGAGTTATTGTTAGGAATAGAAGAAGATAACTCATCATAAGAGACACAAATGTAATTCAAACTAGATTTATTCTTTAAGTTCTTGGAATTATTTGGAGGTACAAAGTAGAAATCAAGTAGAGTGAGTGGAGTAAGGGATTTGATGCCCTTATCTGTTGATACAAGAGTTCTACTAGTAGCAGAAATAAAAGAGCTAGTTGAAATGGTAGAAGTCGCCGATGTGGAAGCTGCAACTAAAGGCTGGAGGCTGAACATAGTCGGTGAATGTGTTAAGGGGCTATCCCGGCCAATACATGCTATTGTTGCAGCTACTGCTAAGTTCCCACTTTCCTAGAGTTGGCACTGACAACTTGCAAACCTTCCTTGGTGTTGGAGGTTTGAGCTGACTCAAGCACCTGCAAGGAAAGCTTCTTGATCTTCTGAATTATTTTTTTAGAGGTTTTGGACAAAGAAATGTCCTAACCTTCTTTAGTTTTGGTAGGATCACTTGTATCCCCAAGGATTACCCTAATGGAACAAAAGGTTGTTCCACAAGGTATTCCTTTGGGATAACTACAACACTGGTCTTGAAACTATGTTCAAGCCAATCCTTGAATGTAAAGTAATCCTCCAAAACATGGCCTAGCATAGGGTGGTAAGGGAAAAAGTTTGGATCATGACTTTTGCCTACTTCCGGGCCTCGTAGTCGAAAATCGTTTCTTTAAGAGATTCTTAAAGATTTTCATGATTACCTCTCTCTTAAAAGAATAAAGTTTGTTTAACTTATCTAATAGAGTAGGTGGACCATAGCTACCTAGCGGTGGATATGCATGTCTTGTTGTGGTATGGTGGGGGCGCCATGGAGGCTGAGGTGGAGGCTGGTATGGCTACCTCGGTGTTGGCAAAGGAGGTGGAGGTTATTGAGGTCATGGTCTCTCAGACTGATCTATAGCTGGCTACTTTCCCTTATCAATCGCTACTACTACTCCAGGTTTCTTCTCATAAACCTTTTGGGATTTCTGCTTTAGAAACTGATCTAGAAAAGGTAACTATTTGGCCTCTCCATGTAGACTAGCCGCCTTGTTGATTAGCTTTTCAAATGTCTTTATGGTGAAGCCCTTAAGCATGAAGGCGACCGAGCCATGGATATTCTTCAAGAGAATCTCAATGGCATGTTATTCAAATAACTACTATTCACACTTCATACTCAAGTTACTCCATCGGAGAATATAATCAACAAGTGACTCATCAGAGTACTGTTGGGCTACAATGAGATCACCTACAGTAACCCTTTGTTGAGCTCCAACAAATCTCTTGATGAAGATTTTTTCTAACTCAGCAAATTCCTTTACTGAATTATTGGACAGTTTAGCATACCAATCAAAAGTGATACCCGCTAGACTACTAATAAAGAGTCTAAAGAGTAAAGCATCGCTACCACCTACATTGTAACAACTGGCCCTAAAGTGAGCTATATGCTACCTCGGATTCGCACTTCCATCGAAGCATTTGAAGGAAGGAGCCACGAAACCCTTGGGATATTGGATGGCATTAAATTCTTTTGGGTAGGGTCTACCCTTTGGAACCGATGATCCTCTTTGGGTTTGAGCCAAAGCTTCCTTTACCTGCTGCTCAACCATGGATTTTAGATCTTTTTCATGTATGGAGGTACTATCCACTACCTTCCTATACATGCTAGAGCTACCTTGCTCAATGGGAGGTAGAGTCTTAACAGTCTAAGACATGCATTCTGACGACATCAAGTAATAGATGAACTGAGGGGCTTCTTCTCAAGCACTCACCGCCGCTAACAAGTCCGCAATTGATGCCATCCTATCAATCGCTCATCTTCGCCTTCAAAGTCAAAGATGGGTTGATTCTGTGTCTCCTTGATCAACCTCATCACCTTCCATGGCTGTTGCTCCTAAGAAGAGAACCTCGGTATCGACCATGCATATCCCCAAATGAATCCCCCATCAAGTCATCTTCATTGGGATCGAAGCTGTCTCTTTCTTCATTAGACCAGGTGAACCCTAAGATATCCTTTTTCTCCATAAAATAGTGTGCAACTATCTCATCTAAGGATCATTCTAACTCGGTAGGTACAAATAGTTTGGACTGACATGTGTGATCGCTATCATGCACTAAGAGGCACCGACTCTCAAATGGGAGTCAATCTTGCGCGGACTCACTAGATGAATGATATTCTGACATTGGCTATAAGGGTAACAATCCGGATGATCATCTACTACCGCTATAATCATCTAGATTATCTAACCATCACCATTTTGCATCCCATTGAATGGGCGGAGTTGGGAACGACCACGATGCTTGTCGCCACTCCTTCTACACTACCACTAGGCGTAAGGTCGCAGAGAGCTCGACCCTACCACAATGGGTGTAGGAGGAGTAGGATCCCTAGCCATAGCGATCACCAACGGTACATTTTTCCTGGATGCCCTTCATGGCCTTATATGGAATGGGTGATGCCAAACTTGTGGATGGCGATGTGGGGTAGCGGGGTGGAGACACCACCAACTGTATGAGCTCCTGGTGGTGGCTAGTCCCCGTGAGGAGAATACTATCACTATGGTCAACACGGGCAGCACACCGAGCTGGAAAATCAACCAAAGCGTATGGCGAATGAACCTCTTTTCTACTAGTAATGTGTGATGTATGGGCCTCAAGGCCTCTCTATCGAACCTCCCATGCTAGGGAGATAACAGATCAAATTGAAGATCAAGGATACCAAACTCTAAGATGCTTGCCACATAGAATAGAGTAGAGGCCACACCTCCTCACTCTAAACTTTAGTAAGTGCACCACTCGAGGAGGCGATGAATGGATTCTCCTGACATCCACTCTTTTTGATCCTGATAGAGGATGAAATTGGTTTTCTGTAACTAGTGGTGAAGTGATCATGGGAGACTCATCCATGGTTGATCTGACTATTGCCTCTAGCTCTCTGGCTATCTGAGTATGGAACCGTTTGACCATAGGGTTCTTGTTCCTACATTGAGTGTAGGAAGGATGAGAGGAGTGCTAGCTAGACCCATACTCAAATGTCAGGGAGGCAAACCAAAACCGGGGAGCCTTACCCTTGAGGGCTATATGGTAGGTGCTAGGCGACAATAATGTGCAACTCTAGGATGAACTGCAATGGAGCCGATCTTTGCATCGATGGAACTAATCAGATGAAGTCTGTTACCACAACTTTCCTTCTGAAGAGATATCAATCAGGGTAAGTCACCGATGATTGGTTTCGCCCACCACCTTCTTCCGACATGGTGAGGGGAATGCCCTCAAGTGATCTGCCCCCTCAAATCGGCCAAAATGGATCAGTGTATGGTCCAAATGGGGGAAATCAGATCTCAAAGGTCCATGCCAGGGAAGGTAAAGACAAATTTTGAGAACCGCCATTGCATTAATGAGTAAATCAAACTAAACTGCATCGATGAAAAGATCTACGAGAAATGAACTTGTGTCAATTTTCTGTCTCCATATTTTAAATTTTGAATTTTGAAAATTTGAACCCACGTCCAACAACTTGGAAGTGTTAAGTCGGGTTGAAATAGATTTGAAGAGAATTGATTGAAAGAGGAATTTGAATATGAATCCAAACTTCAACAAATTTAGGTATGTTGAAATATGGATTCAAAATTTTGATAGGATGCTTCCATAGGTTCATTGATGTTTTGAATTTGAATTTTGATTTTGAGGACCCTTTCCTTTAACAAATTTGGGTATGTTAAAGTAAGGGTCAAATGATTTTATTTCATTTGAATGTTTTGAAAATTTTACTTAGCAAATTTAGGTATGCTAAGTGAAGTAAAAGTGATTGTTTCTTTTTAAAAATTTGTTTTTGATTTTGGAAAATTTTAGAATTCTTACTTAGCAAATTTAGGTATGCTAAGTGAAGAACCCAAGTGTATTTTGTTTAATTTTTAAAAATATGATCCTTAGCAAATTTAGGTATGCTAAGGGAATCCTAAGTGTTTCATTTGTTTGGAATGTTTGATTTGAAAAGGGTAGGATCCTTTAGCAAATTTGGTATGCTAAGGGAATCCTAATTATTTTGTTTTGTTAGAAAAGTTTTGATTGAAAATGGAGATTCAACTTTAGCAAATTTGGTATGCTAAAGATGAAATCCCACTTGGTTTTGTGAAATGGAAATGTCATTTAGCAAATTTGAGTATGCTAAATGAAATTCAAATGGTGTGTTTAAAATTTTGATTTCATTTTATTTTGAAAATGGAAACTCCAGCAAATTTGGTATGCTAAGGGAAGAAGTTCCAAAGGTTTTTGAAATTTTGTTTTTTGGAAACTTTACAAATTTGAGTATGAAAGTTCCAAAATATGTTTTTTTTTAAAAGTTTTGAATTTTGATTTGGAAATTTTACTTAACAAATTTGGGTATGTTAAATGAAGTTCCAAATATGTTTTGAAAATTTTGAAAATTTTGATTTGAGACTTCACTTAACAAATTTGGGTATGTTAAATGAGTTCCAAAATGTGTTTGAAAATTTTAAAGAATGATTGTTGATTTTGATTTTGATTTGAAACTTCACTTAGTAAATTTGATTATGCTAAATGAAATTCCAAAATTTGTTTTGAAAATTTTGAATTTTGATTTGGAGACTTCACTTAACAAATTTGGGTATGTAAGTGAGGTTCCAAATGTGAAATTTTGAAATATTTTTTGATTTTGATTTTGGATTTGGAAACTCACTTAACAATTTGGGTATGTTAAATGAGTTCCAAATGTTTTGAAAATTTTGAAATATGATTGTTGATTTTATTTTGATTTGGAAACTCACTTAGCAAATTTGGTATGCTAAATGAAGTTCCAAATGTATGTTTGAAATTTTGAAATATGATTGTTGATTTTGATTTTGATTTGGAAACTTCATAACAAATTTAGTTATGCTAAAAGAAATTCCAAAATGTGTTTTGAAAAAATTTTGAATTTTGGGATTTGGAGACTTCACTTAACAAATTTGAGTATGTTAAGTGATGTTCCAAAATGTGTTTTTGAAAAATTTTGAATTTTGATTTGATTTCACTTAACAAATTTGGGTATATGAGGAACCAAATGTGTTTAGAAATTTTTGAAATATGTTGTTGTTTTAATTTTTGAAAAGGGGACTCCATTCAATAAATTTGGGTATGTAGAATGGAGATCAATTTTATTTTTTTTTTGAAGTCTAAAATTTTTGTGTGTTTGTTGCTTTTTGAAAGAGAGGAACTCTAACTTAAAACATATGTGGGATATGTTTAAGTGGTATTTCATAAATGATTTTTATTATTATTAGGGAATGAAATCTTCATTTAATAAATTTTGAGTTTATTAAATGAAGATGTTCATGTGTGCTTGTGTGCTTTTTGAAAAGTTTAATTTTATTTACAAATGAACTTTTTATTCAATAAGTATGACTGTATTGAAATAGAAAAATTCATGTGTGCTTTTGAAAACTTTTATGATTATGATTATGATTTTTTGGAAAAGTTTATTGTTCATTTTATTTTGAAAATGAAATCTTCATCAAAGTGAATTTGAAAGATGATGTCATTTGTGCTTTTGGAAAATTTGTTATTTTTTTTTTTGAAAATCCCTATGTAATAATTATGAATTGTTAAATGAAGGTGACAAAATTTTGTGGAAAATATTTTATTAAGTGCATTTTGAAAAGTGTTTTGAAAAGCAAAGTTCTTTATGGAAGATTTATTTATTTTGGATGAACCTTTCCTTATCATGAAAGTGATATGGAGGAAGTCTTAAAGATGTTTAGATCTTTTCATTTTACCCATTGAGAACTAAAGGGGGTTTTAAGACCAACAAGGAATGAGGTCCTAAAAACCTAAAGATGTTGGCTAACTCAACTCAAGAATGAAATGAGCTAAGTGCCAATAGAAAGAAGGATGGTCTTGGATTCATACCAAAGTACAAACTCATTATCGATACCCAAAGACAATGATCATTTACCAAAGATGGAGAGAGGAACCATCCCCAGCTGAGTCGCTAGAAAAAATTGTGGTGAATAAATCTCTAATAAGGAGTCGCCTTTCAAATCTATGGAGAAAAGAAAGAGGAGACCTTATAGAAATTCATCTTGGTAAGATATCATGTAGATCCATAGATGTACTTATTCAGGTGATCAGATATGTCATCAAGGTATAGTGTACTATCTCAAAAGATAGGAGTGCCCTTTAATGGAACCAATCACCTCAATAAGGACTCCTAAAGATGATGAGTCTGCATATGTACCAGAGATTCTTCCCCTACTTTACATGGGAAAGTAAAATAGGGTTTATTTTAAACTGAGTTCATTAAGTTCCCTTCAGGGGCAAGCCCCCATAGTTGCTTACATCCTAAGGGACATGATCCCTTAGGAAAACTCTCGATTAAGGTAAATGATCGTTGTCTTTGAAGATTTTAATAGGAAGGACTATCAATCGATTGGTTTATGTTTGAAGATCAAATGTGATTGATCAAAAGAGGGAGTTATTATCGAAGCCAAAATGGAGATAGGAGATGCTCATGATGCTAGGAAACTAGTGAGCATCTCAAACTATCCTAAAATTGGGCTTTACATTTTAGAAATTGATTTAATTTATTTGAGTTGTATTTTCATTAAATTTAGGACTTAAGATTCCTTAACACAAGATTAAGGAAATGCCTAAGAGGTGAGGAATTGCTTATGGCCCACAAGGGGAGAAGCAACCTAACCTAAATCTAGGAGCTTCTGAGGGCCAAGCACAACCTAAATCTAAATGGGTAATTTGTTTTCCTCCATAAGAGAGACCACCCATGGACTTGGACTTACAACCCTGGCCGCTAACTAACTCCTCCTATGATTTTAAATACATGTAGGCAAGTCTTTATGCTTATGCAAGATAGCTATTATTATTTAGAAAGAGACTAAGTCCTTAAACTCACTCAAAGAGACTAGATCATGTAAAGGGACATGCTTCAAATGACCTAAATCTAATGCATTTCAAATTTCATTTTATTATTATTTTGGACAATTATTTTGAAGGCTAATAGGATTTTATGACTAATGCATGAGAAATGATTATTGGCCAAAATCGAAGGAAGGGAGGTGAGTTTCCACCATACCTCAAAGGTCAAGCTTCTCTAAAGTGGAAGCCCTCCAATCAAGAGTGAAATAAGATGTATTTACACATGATATTATAAAGAAATTCTCATCCAGCTAAGGGGTTGCTAATTCTTTTATCTTGAATTTTAATCCTAAGCTTTAGGTGAGGTTGTGAGTTTTTTAATTTTATTTTGAGTTATTAGGTAAAAGATTTATTTTTCCTAAAGAGCTGAATCCACATCTAGGCCATACATAAATCAAGGAAGGAACTGAAAAAATCATGCCACTTAATGCAAAAGCTAAATAAATCACCAATCAATTTATAAAGTTATTCGCAAAAAGAATAAATGATCGTTATGGTCGGGCACCACCACACAAACCAGAAAATATCAAATGTGGGTAGCCAAGCTCTACCCATATACAACCGGATTACAAATGAATTAATTACATTTAAGAAAGGAATTCATGGGGGGTCTTCAAGCTTATTCTTCTTTCTTCTTCTTCTTCTTTCTTCTTTCTTCTCTTCTTTCTTCTTCTTCCTTTGGATGGTTGGAAGATAGATGCTCCAAGAAGGCTTCACATGGTGCATAAGATAAGATCTTATGACCAATGTTCATCCTAATCCCCATAATAAATCATTCCAAAATTCTAAATATACACATTTTTACATGAAAGGAAAAGTAGAAATCTAACTAACACCTGCAAAATAAAGGTTAGTTAAATCACACCACACAAATCAAGCATGTATATTGACTTATCACCCCACACATGGGTGACTAAGTCCACCTAATTAAAAGGGTATAAGCAGCAAGCAAATTTATATTTTTTTATTTATGATAGCCCTAAGCACAATCCCCTAAAAAGAATAGTTAGACTAAGCACACCCTACCATTTATTCTATGAGCATACACCCTAACATCCAGTCTAAAACATATATCACAACAAAACATAACATCAAACCATGCACCGACCTAACCTAAGGCTAGAAGTGGTGACTTAGGCTAATGTGTGTGCTTTGAAGGTTTGTGTGGTATGCTTAGCTTAGGACTTTAGGTTCAAATTTTCTAAGTGTGAAGGACATGTTCAACTTAGAGGAGGGTTTTATTTAAGTTTTTTAATTATTTTGGGTTGGTTTTATTTCATGTTTTGATTTGTTTTAAGTGAAACCTACATTTAATTACTAAGTTATGAAGAGAGGGAAAGAGAAGAGAACTTCTCTTTCCTTCCCTAAGCTAAGTAATTTCTAAGGTAGGTTCATATTTTTATTTCATTTAGGTGAATGTTTTAATTTAATCTTTTAATTAATCCTAAGTTTAGATAAACTCTAAACAAACCTATTCAAAAAAGAAAGGCATTTTAAGATTAAATAAATGAATCAAAATTCACATAACACACATTACTTCACTTTTTTCCAACATATATAACATGCATATGGATGGACCCTAGGCATATCTATACATGCAAATGAGAGTAGTTAATAGACTTTATGATGCATGCTAAGTAATCATTTTAAAAGAATTTAGAAGTTGAATATGCATGGTTCTTTTTTAAGTAGAAAAGGTTTTCATTATCAAAAATTTCACATACATGCACATGAAAGTAAGAAAGGCATAAGTGAGTACAATTGTTAACCAGGTGTAAGGTATAAGACCTACTTAGGCTACTTAAAGCCTCATAACCTCGGGTTGTCCATACTAATATACCACTTTCCTTAAATACAAACATGCATATAAAGAAATAAAATGGAATAAGAAAGATGCAAAAGTTGTTTAATAGATTTATTTTGTTTATGCAATATATGTATGTAAGTGTAAGTAACCCTTCTTAGATGGTAGCATAGGGATGAATAGGATATGAAGTAAGTGTGGGTTCTTTTCAAATGAACCCATCTACCAAAATTCCTATTCAAAACTATACCAACATAGGAAAGAAAGGAAACTTATACTAAGCATACCTTTATAAGTAGCACACTTTCAGATTTGATATTTCATTTATAAGTTTTGAAAATAATTTGGATTTAGTAGTGATAATAGCCACTCATATTTTACTTTTGCCAACACATGCACATTTGACATAAAATAAACAATTTTCATTTTAAATTTGAAACATGAAATTATGAATGCATGAATCACATGGCATACAACTAACATGTTGGGAAAGATTCAAAGTAATGAAAGCATGTAAACAAACTCACTTTACTTAAATCCTAAAGACATTCTTATAAGAAGAAAATTTAGAATAAATCAAAGTGAATTTCAAAATGATTTTGTTTAGTTTGAAGTTTGATTTAATTTTGAAAAGGTGAGATGAGTTTGCTATTCCTAACCCATTCCACATGTGTTTTGTATTTTGTTTAATTTTTAGATAATTAGATCCATTTTATGTGTTGATTAGTTAAGGTATGAATTAAGTGGCTTAATTAACCCTTACCTACACCACCTTAAAAAATTAACTAAATAATTATGAGCCAATGAGATGACATAAAACCCACGAATTTAAATTTGCAATGCACAATAATGAAAAGGCCTAATGATTTGGCTCATAATTAAAGTTAATTAAGCTAAGGGTTTTTTAACTAATTTCAAAACACTTTCACACATATGAATGGGTTTTGATTTCCTTAATTAAACTTAGGCTATTGAACACCTAAGCATCTACCCATGGTAGATTAATTATATTCTAGAACTTTTTATAATTTTAAAAAATAGATTAAGGGGATAATTAATGAATTAACCCTTAATTAAGAAGAGATTAAGGAGAGAAGAGGGGGTTTAGTGAATAGCTTAGAGGAAATTCCCCAAAATTATTCCATAAACCTACTACTTATTGGATCTAACCTTAAAAAATCCTAATCGTAGTGTAAAACCACTAATCACACCTTAATTACCCTTAATTACATGAAAGGGGTAATTAGGGAATGAGCTAGCAATTTTTCAAATTGAGCCCTCAATAAATCTCAGAAAAATTAGTGGTGGTAGAGGTCATCCCTAGAATGAACCCTAAAAATTTGAGATTAATTGATGACCTAATTAAAGGGTAATTAGCTAATTAATTTCCAAAGAAACCAAAATTCAAAGAAAAAAATAATTCAAAATTCATTGAAAAATTTTAAAATTATTCTTAATTATCTATTATAGCATTTTTTTTATTTTTTTGATTTTTCTATGAAGAGTTATTAATTTTTGAAGTTCTCTAGATTAATTAGAAATTAATTAATCATTTAACTAATCCATGATTAATCTTTAGCTCACATGCGTGGTGGCGGTCACGCTTTACGTCATGTGAGGGGCAACTTAAGTTACCACCTCATAAAAGCGGCAATGGCACACACGCTTATATCCTCGATCGTCCAATCAAAGATCGGATGACTAAAGATCTACCAATGATTTATAAAGGATAAGATTTAAAACTAAAAATAATCTCATCATCCATCTAAAATGCATGGATGAGATGAGAGTTCTTCCCCTTGATCAAAGAGACCTCCATGATCAAGGGAAGATCCAAGCTTGATCTAGCATGGAATCACATTTTAACCCACACCATCTAAAGACCAAGAGCGCAAATAACAAAAATTCAATGGGTAAAATTTTTTTCACAAAGACACCACATTGAGTTTAGTGATCAAAAAATCCATACCTCACCGGAGGTGATCACTAGTGCTCAAGATCGATGAGGTAGCTTGTATGTGGAGATGAAGCCTGAAATTCTAGCCTTGGGGATTGAGTGATCAATGTAGTATGGACCAACTTCACTTGAGATTTAGATTTGATTCAATTGAGCTCTTCCTTATTATGGGGACTTAAATCATAGCTTGGGCATGTTTGACTTGACCCTTTGATAGAGTGTGCAAGAGTAATTAGAAGGAGATCAAGCGTGGAGGAAGTTGGCAAATGGATTGAACTCCCTGTTTTGCACTGTGCAAAACTTGAAAATGGAGAATTCAAATCCTCTAAGAAACTTGGGAAGGCTCAGATGTTTGCTTCCTCTAGGCTTCCAATCGACAGTGAGTGAATTAAATATTGAATTAGGGGAGTATATCTCCCTATAAAATCGAAGGCAACATTTTGCCATTTTGATCCAATTGACCAGATTGGGAGGGTTGTTTAGGCTATTTTAAGTCTGCACATGGTTGGTTTGATCCGAGTGGAATGCCAACCTCCCATGTGCATCAAATTGAGCTTAAGAGAGAATTTGAAAACTCAATTTTGAGCTAAGTGGTCGGGTTTGGTCTATGGGTCAAATGAGCTGACCCAAACCCATTGGGTTGGGTGCACCACTCATCCCTAAGTCCCCTTAAGCTTTTAGGAAAGGCCTCATTGTGAAGAGGGTATGACCAAAATACCCATGGAGGCCTATGGCCTGGGTAGAATGGTCATTTTACTATTTTCACTTTGGATATGTTTGGTATGTGGAGAAACTAGGTTTGGCCAAGTTTCATGGATTTGGAATCCATTTGATGGTTTGGCTCATGTTGACCATTTAGGTCAAAATGGGTCAACTTGGGTCAAGTTGACCAATTGGTCAAATTGGGTCAAACCAAGGGTTGGGTCAAGTTCATATGACCATTTGAAATATGGGCTTTGGTTTTTCAATTTGGTATATATTTGTTTGGCTCATATGACTTCATTTAGGTCAAATGGGTCAAGTTGACCTATTTGACCCATTTGACCTATTTGAGGTAGGTCAAGGGTAAGTTTAGGTTAGTTAGTCATATGGAGTGGATTGGTATCTTTATTTCCAATCAATTTGTTAAGTTTGTTCAATTTTGGCTCAACATGACCCCTTTAGTCAAGGTCATTGGGCACAATTGCTAGGTTGATCTAGTTAGCCAATTAAGGCTTTGGTCAAGTTCCACATGTGATTTGGAATGGACTTGACCCATTGGTTTCAATCAATTTGGCTTAGATCAAGTTTTGACATATTTTGACCCTTTAGGTCAAAATGGGTCAACTTCAAGTGGGCCAATTAGGCTAGTTAGGCTCAAATGTTGGCTTGGTCAAGTTCAAACATAGGTCATGAGTGAACTTAGATCAATGGTTTCAATCAATTTGGCCTATGGTGATTTGGCTATGTTAGGTTTCATTTTAGTTAGTTGACTTGGTCAACCCTTAGTTTGACTTGGTTTGACCCAATTTGATTGATTGATCATCCCATGATGATTGATCATGATGAGAGGATATGAGTTTGGTTCAATCCAATTTGGTTAGGATCAAAAGTTGGCTCATATAAGGGTACTTTAGGTCACTTTGGGTCAAGTGAGCCTAAGTGGTCAAATGGCTTGGTCAAAGCTTGATTTGAAGTTGATTGATCTTGTATATGGACTTATGATTGAAATATAAATCCATTTACAAGTGGTTTGAAGTCAAATGGATTTTGATATTTGAAAATTTCATATTCAAAGGAAGAATATGAAGGGTTTTGTTTATTTGGGTTTTGATTGATTGAAGTTTGATTTATATATGAGCTCATGATTGTAGATTGATTGAACCATGGGAGAAAATCAAGGATTTGGCTTGATTTGAAAATGATTTGGCTAAGTTCAAGATTTTGGCTTGAAAGGCTTAGATTTGATTTTGAGTGGATTTGAGTTTGATTTTTGGAATTGTTTTTGATTGTTTGAATTTATATTTCATTTATATATATGAATATAAGTAAGAATATAAATTGATCATGAGAAAATTTCAAGAATTTGAAGTGGTTTAATCATGATTTTAGATAAATCCATTATAGGGAATTTAAAGGATTTAAGGAAATTTTTAATTTGAAATATAATTTTTTGAATTGGATTGGATTGATTTATATATGAGAATATAAATGAGAATATAAATAAGTTTTGAGAAAATCCCATGAGTTTGAAATGGCTTGATCAAAGTTTAGGTTAAATCCAGTAATGGAAAATTAAGTGATTTAAGGGAATTTCAAGGATTTTAAATTTGGAATTTAATTTGTTTGATTTGATTGATTTATATTTATATTTCATTTATATATGAGAATAAAAATGATAATATAAATAAGTTTTGAGAAAATCCATGAATTTAAATTAATTTGATCAAGGTTTAGAGTTGATTTTGGCTAAGTCCTTTAATGAAAAATTAAACGGACTCAAGAAAATTTTCATGAATTGATTTGGAATTTTGAGTTTGATTTGATGGGTTTAAATTTATATTTCATTTATATATGTGAATATAAATGAGAATATAAAATGATAATGAGAAAATCTCAAAGATTTGAATAGGTTTTGATCATGATTTTGGTTAAGTTCTTAAGGGAAAATTAAAGACTTAGGAAATTTTGATGGATTTTGATCATGGATTTCAATCATGGAATTGATTTGAGTTTGCAAAAAAATAAAATAGAATTGATTTGATTTGAAGAAGGAAAAGAATGGTTTAAGCTAAGGGTAGGAAATTTTCCTAACACCCCTAAGCATGACCTTCCTATGGCTAACTCTTCTAAGTCTTCTGGCTGTGAGTGTCCACCTAATCACTATGTGTCTTAAGACTAAGAACTCTTAAAGTCTAAGAGAGTCCTATGTCTAAGATGGAGTGGTTGAGAGCTCATTCTAAAATGAGGTCAACAAAGCCCAATAGGTGTGGTGTGATGACAAGGAACACTTATAGTGTTGACAAAATGATCAACAACATAAAAGATCACAAGCCAATAGAAAAGAATCTATCTAACCCAAGGAAAAGAAAGAAGAGCTTAGTGCAATGTGGCTCTACTTATGTCCAAGACATAAGAGAGAGGGAAGAAATCCACTAAGGGATAGAGTGTGAACCTTCCACTGGAAGCATTCAAGTCACAAGGAGATGAAAGGTTTGATTTGATTCTCCGAGGGAGAAAAGATTTGATTTGTTCCACTGGGAAGAGGGTTGAATTTGTTTCAAATTTTATTAAATTGAATTTTAGATGAACCTATTGGTTTGCAATGGGTTGTAATAAGAGCCATGGAGGCTAAGACCAAATTCGATTTACCAATCCAAAGGGTTCTACTAAACACATAGTAGGACTAGCCAACCAAAGGGATGCCTTTCAAGATGCAACAATTATAAGGGGCAGTAGACTTACATCCTCCAAGAAAATTTTGGGGTAATCTATTGGCAAGGCAAAGATTAAACCCAACCTAGAACTATTGAGTGAATGTTGGGGACTTAGATCAACTCAAAGATAGTCAAGATTGATTTCATTTTTTTTGATTTATTTGATTAATTTTATAGTTTGATGAATAATAACAGGGTGGAGGCCTAGACCTAACTCAGATTTACTAATTCAAAGGGATAGTCTACTAAGCACAAGGTAGGACTAACCAACCAAAGGGAAATGCCTTTTGGTATACATCAAGTCTTAAGAAAGCATGGGACTCACATCTTCTAAGAACAAGGAACCATTGGGGTGATCACTTGCTTTGGTCAACAAATCAAACCTGACTGTGACTATTGAGTGAATCCGCTAAGGGACTTAAATCAGCTCAAGAATAGTCAAAGATTAATTTCATTTTAAATTTGTTTTAATGGATTCCATCAATTTTTGATGGATCAAACTAAGAAGAGGCTTATAGAAGCCTGGACCTATCTCAGATTTACTAAACCAAAGGGAGTAGCTTCTCGGCCGATGGGAGAACTATCCAACCAAAGGAGTGCCTTTCGATTTGCAATGATCAATTGAAGGGAAGAAAGCTCGGGACTCACATCTTCCGCTAGAAAAGACCACTGGGTGATCGCTTTGGGCAACAAATCAAACCCACCTGGGCTGCCATTGGTTTGCTAATCATGCTAGAAAGAATGTCATAGTCTTACATCTTATAAAGAAGAATGATGGGTAACCGCTTGTGGCAAAATAGATTGAACCCACCTAAGGCACTACGATGAGTACACCGGGGATTTATCTCAATGTAGTCGAAATTCCTATAGGGAGTTCACGACACCGCCCTAAAGATAGATGCCTGCTTGGGAGAAGGGGCCCTTTGGGGCTTGAATTCTAATCCATAAGAAAAATTTTATTTATTTGTTTTAGTTTTTTATTTATTTATTTTTAGTTTGGGGATCAAACTGAGAAGGAGCTTATATCAACCTAGACCTATCTCGATTTACTAACCAAGGGAGAATATGCATCCGCTGAATAATTTTCCAACCACAGGTGGCTACTAGAAAGGGGAACCCCAATCCAAAAGTAACCTGGTAGTGTCTAAATGGGTCAAAGGACTTGATCCAAATAGAGTGCCATGGGGATGGGGTAAAGGCTTAATCCAACACCCAGAGAAATGACATGGCTAGTCATATATCAATAGGTATTCTGGTCCAACTCAAGGAGAAAGCACGGGGACTCATATCCGCCAAGAGTGGTGTACTCACCGGTGAGTCATCAGAGAACATCAACCAACCCATCAATTTGCAATAATTAGCCTAGGAAGAAAGCTCGGGACTCACATCCTTATAGGAACTGACTTGGGATAGTCTATCACAAGGTGTATCCACCTAGCACTATTGAGTGAATGCCACTTGGGGACTTATATCAACTCAAAGTAGTCAAGAGGAAAGGAGCCTGGGGACTTATCCTAAACCTCAAATATACTCAACCTAGTTAAATGATGGCTAGTTCAAGAAGAAAGCATGGGACTCACATCTTCTTAAAAGTCAACATGAGGTAGCTTATGGCGTGGAAGACTACCATATAACAAGGTGCTCATTTTACAATGGTCAAGTTAGGAAGAAAGCGTGGGGACTCACATCCTCCTAACAAGTGACCACTAGGGTGACATACTAGCGAGGTAGCATGTAGACCCGACCTAGACCAACTAATGAGTGAGTGCCATAGGGGGCTTGCTCCCACATCAAAATAGCTTAAGACAAAAGATTTGTGTTTGTTGTGTGCATGTGTTAAAAGGAATAGGATGCCTCTAGGGGACTCTTACACCTACCTTAAAAACACTGGGGAATTATGAAATACCATGATGGCAACAAGAATTCCCACTAAGAAAGGATGGCTTTCTCTCACACAACTTAGTTATGCTAATCAAATAGGATGCCTCTCAGGTTCTCTTATAACTATTCTAAAATCACTAGGAGATTATGTTTGTGTTGTGAAAGAGGGATATGATGTCACTAGGAGACTCTTACACCTACTCCAAACACGACATGGTGGATTCTCAAGACAAGAAAATAACACTTCGAAATAAGAGAAGATTTGATGAATGGAATCAATTTTTTGCTCTTTTTATTAATGATTATTTTTAAACAAGTTTTGTTTCATGGGTATTTTTTAGATAGAGCCCATTAATTGGAAGCATCGTGTTCCCCTTTATAATCAATAAGTTGATAAGATCCTCCTTGGTAGGCCTTCTCATGACATAGGGCCTTCCCAAGTGGGTTCAAACTTGCCTCCCATCTTTCATGGGCAATTGGTCTCCTTAGGACTAACACAAGTTCTCCCACTGAAAAGACCTAGAGACCTTTTTTGTGAGCTTGAATCATTTTGGCCTTGTACAACTCGAGGTTTTGGCATGACTGTAGGTGACTTTCCTCCAAACCTTAGAGCTCTTCTAACCGAAACTTTGCATTATGCTCTGTAGTGATCTTCTTACCCAATACTATCCTTAGTGATGGAGTTGAACTTTAAAGGAAGAACGGCTTGGACCCATACACTAAGGAAAATGAGGTAGATGAGTTGGAGTTTGTGGTGCGGTAGGCCCACAACCAACTAACCGCTCATTCCACTATTGTTTATTGTCATCAAGAGTCTTCTATGGATGAGAGTTTTGTTGAATGCTTACTAAACCATTAGCTTTGGGTAGTAGATGGTGGAGTATCTCCAATCTATACCGTCTGGAAAAGCGTGATCTTCATGCTTTTGAATGCAACCATTATCGATATAATTCATCGAGGCCCCAACCTATATATGATATGGTTCAAAAAATTGAAGCACATGGTGAGTTATGACCTCTTTGAGTGGGATGGCTACCACTTGGAAAAGTAGTCGGTAACTAAGATGAATCGATGCCCCTTGGAAGAAGGAGGATCGATCGGACCTACAATGTCGATACCCCAACACTCAAATGGCCATGAAGCCAATGTAGGTGTAGAATGTTGGGTGGTGGAGGACCACATGCATACATCGATAGCTCTAGCTACCCATGCATGTAATCAAGAGTATCCAAATCTTTTGATCTTTGACTTCATCTTTGGACTAGATTGATGTGCTCCACATAGACCTGAGTCTACCTCGGTTATAATGCCATGGGCTTCATGTTTATCTAAATAACATAACCACATCTGGTCAAAGGACCAGCGGTATAAGGTACCATCAACAAGAGCATAGGAGAGAGCTCTCTATTTCACTGATGGGCTTGAGATTTCTCTTGAGGTAGCTTATGTTCAAGTAATCTATGAACAATTGCCTCCAATCCAGCTCCTTGTCCATTTTGCCAATAAAAACCTCCCCTTCGAGAGAAAGTTTTCGATGAGTTTAACATTAATAAGGGATATGACCTGTCTATTTTGGACCCTTATTGAAATGGATTCATCTTCCAGACAAGCCAATTCTTTGGCAAGTTTGGCCAAAGCATCTGCTACTACATTCTCTCGCTGGGAACCTTGTAGATGGTGACTTTGAATCTCCAACTTCATGGTATACTTGTAGTAATGATGAAGCTTGGGTTTGAGAACTGTAGGACCCGAACTGATTGATGACCAACCGAGAATCCCAAAGATGTTGATGCTCTTGACACCGATAGTGATAACTCCAAATGTAATCAAAGCCTCATACTCTTCATTTTGTTGGTGTAGGGGTTGAAAGATAGTATGAGAATCTCATCACATGAGGTTTGGAGTTAGAAGAACTATTCTACCTCGCCGAGAATAGATCGTGGTGCTTCACTTTTAAGAAAAGAAGACCATCAAAATACATCTCCCATCGGTTGCGCCTCCCCTAAGTTCATGATTTGTTCATCGGGAGATCATCACTAAGGAGAATTAATAGAAGTGGTGTGCTAAGAAATCGCTGTCAATCCTTTTACCGCACGAGGGTACAAATGTGATATCAAACTGTGAGTATCATGGACCAATGAGCCAAACATCCAAAAGTGTTGGCTATGTCATAAGGTACTGGATTGGTTCTTGAGATCAAGTTCACCTTATGAGAAAGCATGTAGTCGTAGCTTAGATGCAAAGATCAAAGCTAATGTTTCTCAATAGGTGGATAGTTACTTCATAGGGATCAAACAACATGAGGTAGTAGAGCTCTCCTTCCCTTGTCATTGGCTTGGGCCAAAGAAAAGAGAGTCATCCAATGCAGAGTGTAAAGGATCAATGGCCCGGATGGGGATGCTAGAACTGGCTTCACCAAGTATTCTTGATGTCTCAATGCATGCGACACTTGTCATCCCACTTGAACTTGCATCCTTTTGATTAGTGATAAGAATGGCTTGCATCTCCCTGATAAGTTTGAGATAAAGTATCTTAGATATGCACCATCCTTGAAAGGATCTGGTTGAGTTAAACTCTTAGAGGTGGCATTTCTAAGATAGCTTTAATCTTTTCGTGATCTATTTCTGTATTTCACCCAATTTTGGACTCAAGTCAAATTGTCTTTATTATTCAAAATACTTAAAAGTCAAGAGGGTCTTTAAGATTGGATGTATCAAATATTTTAAGCCGAAAGGTATTAATAAGGCATGAAGATTCACAAATGTAAGAAGTTTTCTTTCATCTTCAAAGGATATCCATCCATGAAAGAGAAAATTGCATGAGATGAGGCATGTCCATTAATTAGGGAAGAGAAACTCATCCTTAGGACATGCCTTATTTAAGTCCTAAATGCATGGCCATTCTTCTTCTTAATTGGGATGACACTAGCTAACCGTAGGATATTTTTCTTCGATGAAACCAACATCGAGCTTTCTTGACTTCAAAAATGACCTTGTTCAATTTCTAATTGCATGCATCTAGGAGCTTGCTTAATAGGTAGATCTATTGCTAGCTTGTGGACTGCTATGGGAGATAATCCGAGCATTTCTTCATAACTCCATGTGAAGTAGTCTTTAAACTCAATCAATAGCCTAACTAAGTCATTGGTTTCTTCTTCATTCAGCAATGAACTGATGTGGGCTGGATTTTCTTCTATCGAGGTTGATTTCTTTAAGCTTGTCGATTATTGAATGAATCTCTCTTCAAATTCAGGTCTCTTGACTTGAGATCATCATCGATCATTTGAAGTTTCTAAACACACATTTTCATAAGAGTTGGGGATGTGAGAAGAACCTATCGACTCCAAATGGTTGGTAACAACTAGGCAATAATCATCATCAATTGACCCACTATCAATCCTATTGCTCTTGATTATGCTTCCCGCCTGTATTGTTCCATAGCTTTTCAAAAAGTATTTTGACTGTGCTTGACCATGTGTGAGGAACTAAACCTTTCAGTATAAGATTTTGAACACAAGAGTAAAAGTCAAAAGGTAATTCCATTAATTCTTTAAAAGTATCTTCCTCAAGCTCTACATCAACTTCGACTTGAGGATGATCCCAAAAGAACTCTTCGCTTCATGTCGGAAGACTTAGGGACTTCCTTAACTACTAAACCTTCAACTTTTGAGATGTAAGTGAGGTAAGAGCTAAGGTTCCCAACTACGCTAATAGTTTCACATAAACCATATTCAATACTTTGCTTTGCTTGGAGGCCTGGTCTTCATCTGCTCGATCAAAAGTCACCTCCAATGGAACCCGCTAAGAGGGTTTAGCTGGTATACTAATCACATTAGTCTCATCCTTCGAGCTGGATTCCAAGTCTATGCGAATAGTAAGGGTACTCATGAACTGAACATGACCTCTATTGGTCAAGGCCAACTAGGGTCTCCACCTCTAGAACTACCTCTACCGCCTCTACCTAGTGGAGGTTGAGCCATCCTACCCACATGTCCATATGATGGAATGAAGGGGTGGAATGTGATATGGAACTTCTTCTTTCCCCTTTCTTGCTCACTTGACTTTTCTTTTCATTTTCTTTATCTTTTCTTTTGCTTCATTTTCTTTTACTTTTGTATTTGCATTTGAATTTTGTCCAAGTTAACAAGAAAGGGTGTTTTGAGGAAGATAGTATCATCCTCATAGATCTCAACCTCTAATTGAGAATGGCTTTTCATCCTCTGATTACTCAATTCCATCTTTTCTAACTTGATGCACCGATGAAGGAGGATGGAATGATTGTTCTGATGTATCCAAGGCCTACCAAGCAAAGTAGTGAATGA